>CM064569.1:12780078-12945078 GCA_032716605.1 Paralithodes platypus | reverse complement strand
GGGTGGAACGAGGCATAATTGGTATGAGGATATTGCCCACCCGTCTTGTCCGACTCATAAATATCCATTTCAGTGCGGGTGACCTATATTTTGTTTAATCTGGCTATTAATAGACGATTTAATTAGCTTAGGAAGGTCCTCTACCGATCAAAAGGCTTCTGGACCCTCTTCTCCCTCATGTTTATCCCCATTAGTTATGAGATTTTAAGACGTTCGTCCCATTAGCTTGACGATTTTAAGACCTTTTGTGCCATTTAGATGTCTTTTTTCGTGGCGAGCGATAGCGAGCCTGTAATTTAGGATGAACCGGGATTCGGCCAGGACTCTTATTCTATCGAAAAGTGTACAAAGTTATCTCGAATGATGGTCTTGGGGGTATTTTTTTAAAGCTTGATGGAGGTCTAGGGAGTAAACTAAGAAACAATAACACTAAATAAATAAGTATATGAACACATAAATGCAAATCTCCTCTTGACCTTTGTTGACTGTTAAGTGAATCTGGCGGAGACGCGAGAACAGTGACCTAGCCTGCTTATAATTAACTCAACCTCACAAATATAATATGTGTTCGTTCAGGAATTTAACTTCAATAGACGCAGGTTAGGTTATTCTTTGATGGTTGCAGGTCTAGTGTGTTAGTATATATATTATATTATTCATCATGCTCTATAGTCTATTCGCTGTAAGTAGGCGAAAAATCATAACCTCTATTCTCTATAACTAAGAAATGGCTAGAGGAAATTGGCTGTAAATATGAGTTACAGAGGTTATAAGTCATGATTTCTTGCCTACTTACAGCGAATAGACTATAGTATGCACTGTGAAAAAGATATACTCAATATCCAACTCAGTCAAGTTCAGTAGGAGTTTTGTCTGCAGATGATAGGCCTTTTAGCATACTTCAACCTCATTAGACTTTATTTTCATGTAAGGGAGCTCAGACGGTATTGTGCAGCATAATTTACTGGTTCGGTTCAATGGTTTAAGGAGGGGGTTTAGTTTGTTCTCTAAACCTCTATCAAACTTAAATAATCACTCACAAGATTCCCCTTCCATATAAATTTGTACATTTTTCGGCAGAAAAATTTCCCGGCCAAAGGCCGATTCCTCTTCAAATACATCCTCGCTATCGCTCGCCAGGAAAAAAATCGACACCTAAATGGCACGAAAGGTCTTAATATTGGCAAAGAAATGGTGCAAATGGTCTGAAAATCGCCAAACTAATGAGACGAAGGTCTTGAAATCTCATAACTAATAGGGCTAAACATGAAGGAGGAGGACTCGAAAAAACAATTGCCTCCCCTTAACAAAGGAGTACAAAGGAAATCAAGCAACAAGAGGTCTAGTGACCCTTCTAGGCTGCTTGTCCTCCAAAACACTGTGGATCAAGTGTCCAAACAGTGGTTTAGAGTGGGTAAGGGAACATTGGAAAGGGAACTACTGCCCTGGAACTAATGTCCGTGGCAGGTTTAGGAAGTTAGTAGGGGACAGATGGGTTAGTAACTGAGGGGGGGATTAAATTAAGTTATTCATTTACAAACGCAGTCAGTCGCGGGTTTGATGCGAGATATTTGTCTAGGCGAACTTTAAATGAATCAACGGTGCTGCAGTTTATAACGTATCGGGGAAGCCCATTCCACAAGTTGACAACTCGATTGAAGAAGAAATTCTTAGATTCGTGTGAGTTAAAAGATTTACCAATAATTTTACAACCGTTTCCCCGCGTGTAATTAGATTGGTCGATAGTGAAGTACTTACTACAGTTCATATTGTCGATGCCTTTGATGATTTTGAACACTTGAATTAAGTCGCCTCTTAACCCCCTCTGACTCATATGACGCGATCGGGTCATATGGCGGTTCCGCCCAACTGTTCATATGACGCGATCGCGTCATATGAGCCTAGTTAAATAGCTCTACGATAAGGTATATGGCGCTTTTGCGTCATTTTGAGCTCAGTAAGTTAGGTAAGTTTGATCAGAATCTGTCGACTGGTGGCAACCCCATGTTCCTCCGACTTCTAACGGTCCCTCAGTGAAATTTTTACTGTTGTGGGGATAATACCGTGCGGTCCACCTCCTCGTCAGTAAGTTATCTATTTCAGTCTGAGGGGGTTAATCTGCGTTGGGTTAAAGGAAATAGATTTAATTCTCCAAGACGCTCCTCGTATGGTTTGTTCTTCAGGCTAGGTATAATTTTGGTAACTCTACGTTGAACTCGTTCTAGCTTGTCTATATCTTTTTGGTAGTAAGGGCACCAGGATTGAATGCAGTATTCCAGAAGAGGGCGTACTAAGGAATTGTAACGGGTTAGGATAACGTCTTTGGATTTATGCTCAAATAACCTGCCTATAAAGCCAATTATTTTGTTTGCCTTCTTACCAACTTCTGAACATTGTTGACTCGGTTTTAGGTTACTCGATATTGTTACTCCCAGATCGGTTTCTCTGTTTACATTCTTAAGCTGAGTGCCATTCATCGAATAGTTTGCTTTCTCATTTTGGTATCTGATTTGTAGTACTTTACATTTATCCGCATTGAAACTCATTTGTCAAATTTGGGCCCAACATGACAACTTATCTTGATTGTGTTGCATATCGTCAGCTTTTCTTTTGAGAGTACGCTATTTTCAATTTTTGTATCGTCAGCAAATTTTGAGATTGTACAGGTGAGACCCTCATCTATGTTGTTGATGTAAATTAGAAAGAGAATTGGTCCTAGTACCGATCCCTGGGGTACCCCGCTACTAACATTGGTCCATTTAGACGCCTTACCGTTTATGACTACTCTTTGCTTTCTGTCGCCGAGCCAATTTTCTATCCATTTCAACACACCGTCTTGTATTCCATGCGCTTTTAGGTTTAGCAGTAAATGTTTGTGGGGAACTCTGTCAAAGGCATTTTGAAAATCAAAGATATATAATATCTACAGCTTTACTCTCATCGTAGAGGTTGAGGATATCGTGGAAGAAGTCTAAGAGGTTTGTTAAACAGGAACGTTGTTTACGAAAGCCGTGTTGAGTATCTTTAAGAATGTTATTTTCCTCTAAGTGATTTACGAGTCTGTCTCTTATGAGTGTTTCTAGCATTTTGCATACAACTGAGGTTAAGCTAATTGGACGATAGTTACTGGGTAGGGATTTGCTGCCTTTTTTTAATATCGGTGTGACGTTGGCTAGCTTCCACTGATCAGGCATAGTTCCAGACTGCAAGGATTTATTGAATAGCAATGCCAATGGTTTGGAGAGCTCATCCTTAGCTTCCTTTAGAACTCTAGGTGAGATTGTATCAGGTCCAGGCGTTTTATTTACCTTGAGTTTATCTAAACAATTCAATACTTCTCTCTCTATAACGGTGATATTGCTTAGAACATCTGAATTATCAATCTGAATCGGCGATGGTGTAGGGATATCACTGAGGCCTTCTGTTGTAAAAACTGATGCAAAGAAGGTATTGAGGGCATTACTCATTTTTACTTTGTCTTTGGTGTATTCTCCATTTTCATTGACTAACGGTCCAACAGTTGAACTACTTTTTTCTTTCTGATATAACTATATAATTCTTTCGGGTTTGTTTTACTTTGATTCGCAACATGTTACTCCAGTGTCTTTTTACTTTGCTTAATTAACTTTTTGGCTTTGCGTCGTAGTTCTACAAATTTCACCCGTTCTTCGTCATTTTGTGAGATTTTACTCTATCATTAGCAAACTTTCTAGCAAGCAGACAGGCTGAAATATCTTTATTCCACCATTTGTGCTTATCATTATGGCCTGTACGCCGTATTTTTTATGGTATGCCGTCTTGCACTGCCTTAAGGTAAGTGGTTGTGAAAAACTCCCAAGATGTATTTATGTCGTTATTGTTAGTCAGAAAGCTCCAGTCAGTTTCTTTAAACATTGGTCTAAGTTTATGAAAATTTGCATTTTTGAAATTAGGGACTTTCTCAATGCTATTTGGTTTGTTACTATTAAGCTTTAAATTGAAAGTTATCGTACGATGGTTGCTGTTACTAAATTCATCACCAACATATAAACTCTCTACCAAGTTTTCTATTGTTGCGAGTACAAGGTCAAGCACACTATTACCACGGGTCGGAGATTGTACAAATTGAAAAAGTTAACTTTCTTGCAAGTTGGCATAGAGGTCGTGTCCAGAATGTGAAGTAAGAATATCACCCCATTTAGTCACGGGTAAGTTGAAATCACCAAGAATTACGGTATCTTGTATGTTAGTTATTTCTGCAATTTGTTCATAAACTTCACTGTCAGTTTGCACTGATTGAGCTGGGGGTCTGTATAATGAAGCTAGTGTTATTTTAGTTCCTCGTTTATTATTTAATAGTACGTAAGATATGTCTATATTCGCAATTTGAGGTTTTGACATTAAGACGGGATTAAGACTTTCCTTTATAAAAAACAGAACTCCTCCATTTTTATTGATCCGACTTTTCTCAAACATTGTATAACCAGGATGCGTATATTCGGCTAAAAAAGTCTCTGTTTTCCGTATTATCCAAGATTCTGTAATGCCGATTATATCATAATGTTCTGTAAACACGGTTTCCTCTAGATCTGAAAATTTATTGCGTATGCTACGAGCATTTACATAGAACACCTTAAGAGTATTAGAGTTGGATGTTACTGACTGCGCATTGTCTGAATTTTCAGTTTGTAATTGACTTCCACTACCCTGCCTAGATACCCCCGGTTGACCCCGTTTTTTGAACAGAAATCCTTGACTGCATCGTTCAGCAGACGACCAAGACGTGCAGCTCCTACTTCATTGAGATGTACACCATCTCCTGAAAACAAAGATTTATCATAGTAAAAATGATCCCACGTGTCGACAAAGCCGATGTCCTCCTCCCTGCAGAGGTTGGCTAGTCGTCGATTTGTACTGGTAGCTATGTTGTAGAATTGGTTTTCTACATCAATCCGGGGAACAATTTCTGAAATTAAAATTCTATTAGATTTTTCCTTGTAGGACCTGATCAGCCGCCGGTACTTGCAAAGTAGTTTTTCTGACCGCGTCCATTGGACATCGTTAGATCCAACGTGGATGACGTATGTAGTGCTTGCGGGGGCGAGCCTGGAAACCTCTTCCACAGCCGCAACAATGTCGTCCACGCCGCCACCCGGGACACAGAAACGCTTTCTGGTCCTGGGTGCCCTGGCGCAGAACTCCGCTAGTTGATCACGGACCATGGAGTCGCCCACAAGCCGTACTTCTTCTGTTTCCTCTTCCTCGTCAATAGCAAGAATCTTGAAGCGGTTTTGGCATGTTGTCGGGATGACCTTCCTGGTACTGGGACGCACATTGCTTCTCACTAACTGAAAGTTGTCCTCGGGGGGGGTGAGAGTAGAGTCATTAGTATTTTCTGTAACATCTAAGGTAGCTGCTGGTGTGGGTACCGGTACCGGTACTGCATGCACTGGAATGGCGGTTGACATCATAGTGGTTTCTTGGGCCGAGGGCACTCCTACGTTGAGTGTGGCAAATTCTTGAAGGGATTCCAGCTTCGTAGTCAGGGCATCGATCTTGCGGTGAGCTGCATTCAATTCATCCACCATCTTCTTCACAAATTTTTTTGTTAGCAATATGATAAAATTAATATGTCTGAAAATCACAAACACATATGTTAGCAATAGAACACAATTTATGCCTGAAAAAAAAAATTGATTTTAGCAGTGTGACACAGTTAAAGCCTGAAAATCACAAATAAATTAGAAAACTGTTACAAAATGTACTGTAAAAAAAGTGGCAGAGGGTTAATTTAGCCTAGTGAGAAAACTGGAAAACAATATACAGTATAGTAGTTACTATATACAGTGAAAATCACAAAAAATTGATAGCAATATGATACAATTAATACCTGTAAATCATAAAAAGAATATGTTCGCAATAGAACACAATTTATGCCTGAAAATAACAAACATTGATATTAGCAGTATGACACAGTTAGGCTAAACCCTGTATATTAGTTTATACAGTGGTCGACACAATAATAATAATAATGGAGCTAGTAATATCCCTGGCAAGAGTGTGAGAGGCCTATTAATATGGTGACAAGTATCTGAAATGCGCTTAACCTCTGAAGTGCGCATGGGGGTAATTAGACACCTCTCCCTGTGCGCATGTATTTGAGGTGTTTCCGTCACTAAAATATTCATTGTACCATTAATAGCATTAATACTTATCCATATGCGCCTATTATGGGTTGATTATAAAGGTATTAACCTGAAACAACAATAAAACGAGTGAAAATAGCGTTTGGATGGTCAAAATCGGAGATATAGCCCGCGAGTTGTATAATGTATGGGTGAGGCAAGCTGCTTTCCCACCAATTTCCCCCAAGGCCACTGAGACACAGTCGATCGATACTCTCTCTCTCTCTCTTGCACTCGCTTGCCATCAGTGATGACAACACCCTGCTTGCAACTCGCTAATGTTAGCACGAAAATATACCTCAGAATAAGGGAATAACAGGGAAAATAGGTGATAACTGAAGGAGAGGAGGAAAGTGGGGAAGGAGGGGAGGTAGAGGACTGAGATTTTGCATGGCCCAGGGGCCAATAAAAAATAAAAAAATAGAAAAATAAAAATATATATATTTTTTTTTTCGATGTCAAAAGTTGATTTTTTTTTTCACTCACTCTTAAGAGTCTCCCCGCAGTCCGCCGGGGGAACTCTTAAGAGTCTCCCGGCAGTTCCCGGGTTAATAAATAGGCTATTAAAATATATTACAGTAACTAAGTTTGTCTAACCCAATATTAAAACTATCTTAACAAATGTTAGTGTGTGCGATTTATATAGATAACCAAGATAAACAGTTCAACCAAGTACAGTATTGGCTAGACTTTGATATATAAAATACAAGAAGAGGGTTTGTTTATGCGTACACAGGTGGCGCTGGTGTCGGCGGCGTCTCTCTACCTGACAAATATAATTTTGAAGAACAAACAAATGTTTATCAGTCAAAACTACAGGTACAATGTCATGCAAGATAACTACTGGGTGGTTTGCTAAGCACTTAACTACAGTGAGGGCTAAAATGTGTACAATAAGTGCTAGAACTTTATATTATGAAACAAGCAAATAGTTTGTTTACTTTAGTGCGTCACTACCCGGTACAAATGTAAACAAAGGCAGTCTCGATAACAAACGTTTATCAGTAATAAAAACAGCAACATTACATGCAAAGCAACTACTGGGTAGTTAAACTAGCACTTAGCTACAGCTCATGCAAACAAATAAGGGGATGAGCAATGGAATACTCAAGTTATGGTCACATTTCGAGCAGCGAGGGCGAAGTGTTGTTGGCGCTTCGAGCAGCAACAGGGTAGTGAGGGTAGTGGAGTGTATACAAAATAATTGACTCATTTGAATGTTTACCGATGAAAGACGTTTTAAGGGAGCCCTCCTCGCTTTTTTTCTCTTTCTCTCCCTCTCTCTTTAGCATGTATCTATTCGGCCCCATTCAGCCTACTGTTTTAAGATGTTTACCCCCATCCAAGTGTCAATATTTTCCTGGTGAGCGGGAGCAAGCCAGCATATATATATATTTTGTTTTGACAGCAAGATAAATTTGTACATTTTTCTATCGAAAAATGTATCCGGCGAAGCCGGATTTCTCCATACAATGATGGCTCGCTATCGTTCGCCAGGAAGAAATCAAAATTTAAATGGGGATAAACATCTTAAAACAGTTGACTGAATGGGGCTGAATGGATACAAGACAGCGTAAGAGAGAAAAGGAGATAAAGACAAAAAAAGCCGGTGAACCCCCCTTAAAGGTAAACAGCGAGCAAGGTCCACATAATATGGAATATGAGTTGGTTTGGTGATGTTGGTGGTGACCAGTTAACAGATTAAGGGGAGACAGACCGTTTTTATGGACCCCCTTCTCCCTAATGTTTAGCCCCACTAGTTTTGAGATTTTAAGACGTTTGTTCCATTAGTTTGGGGATTATATGACCTTTCACCCCATTTCTTTGTCAATATTAGGACCCTTCGTGACATTTAGGTGTCGATTTTGTTCCTGGCGAGCGATAGCGAACCTGTAATTTTAGGAGGAATCGGCCTTTGGCCGGGACATTTTTCTACCGAAAAATGTACAAATCTATCTTGAAAGGGAGTCTAGGGGGTGTTTTTCTAAGGTTGATGGAGGTCTAGGTTGGAGACTATAAACATATATGAATAAATGAATTAATACACCAAACAAAAGCTACTGTCCTCTTAAGGGGGGAGGGTTTATTTAATGGTGGCATTATTCAGTTGTTTATTATTTATCTAGTTTTCTCTCTAAACCTCCCTCCATCAAACTGAAAATAACATCCCAAAGATTCCCCTTCTAGATATTTTGTACATTATTCGGTTGAAAAATGTCCCAGCCGCTTCCTTCTAAATTACAGGTTCGCTATATATCGCACGCCAGGAAATAAACGACACCTACTATGGGTTTCAGAGGCCGTGTGGCATCGTTTTTTTCGGGAATAACTTATTAACAAACAGTTGGATCATTATGATATTCAAGTTATCTGTCAATATCAAGTATATATATACAAAAATGCATACTTTTTGTATTTCTATACTTGATATTGACAGATAACTTGAATTTAACACTCCATGAGCGGCTAGGTCGGTAACTTCTACTACCTGGCAAGCTGGTGGTTTTACCCTAAACGACCTTGTTTCCGTGCTCTTTTTCATGCATAAACAAGAGCCAGAGCGTAATACAATTATGTATTCCTGAAAGGGCGATAATTGAGCTTTCCAATGACACCAGAACCATCCTTCTACGACCACGCGTTCTCTTGCAACGATCGTGCAAGACGAGTGCAAAATCCCTAAAATACGGTAATATCCTTACATAATTCCCTGTGTAGCGAGGCGGTGAGTGTGGATGTGTATGGAGGGAACATCGGTAGTCGCGCGGGACCCGTGCCGAGCGGTCATTAGCCGATCTACGCTCCTCCCATCGCTCGTCTCTCTCTCTCAGAGCCATTATTGCTCAAAAATTGCACACGGACTTAAGTCGGGCCCCGCCACTTAGTCCTTGGTTCTCTAGGCCGACTTAAGTCGTGTCCCGCTAAACAAGTGTTAAAGGGTTTATAGGGTTGGGTGGTGGCTGATAATTACCGTATTTGATGGAGGAGCAATAATGGTTTGGTGGTTCTCACAGGTAAGCCACGGTAGCCTTGTCCATTTCTTAGTCATTAATGTTTGACTTGAACCTCATGACACAGGGACAAGTGGTTTATTTCTACACTTTTGGTAATGCACTATATTGACGAAAATTAGGGGACGGCGTGAAAAAAACTGTCAAATTATCATACTGATCCAACTGTTTGTTAATAAGTTATTCCCGAAAAACGATGCCACACGGCATCTGAAACCCATAGTAAATTGCACGAAATGTTTAAATCTTGACAAAGATATGAGGCAAAAAGTCTTAAAATCGCCAAACTAGTAAGCCGAATGTCTTCAAATCTGAAAACTGATGGGGCTAAACATGAGGGAAAAGGTGGGCCATAAAAATCAACCATCTCCCCTTATGAGTAGGCTCATTCGATGGATTATCTTCATTAAATCAGTCGTTACGCGTTGCCCAGCTCAGCTGTATCAAATTCATGTCAACATATGATATATATGTATAAATTAATATAAATTTGATTTTGCTGACAAAAGTTCTACTGTGCGTTTTGTTGAATAGATTAGGTTTCTGTGATTAGTAACATTTGAACAATTCACAAAGCAACGCGGTATGCTCCGTAGTATAAAGAAGATTAACTAAATCTCCATGCTTAACTTCCTTACCAGAATTACTTCGGCAAAGTTTGTGCTACAAATCTGCATTATCTAAAGACGTTAAATAAGATCTTAAACGTTGAGCGACTAGACTATAAATCTATACTGGCTTGTCGGAGAAAGTAACCGGATATAGCAGCCACTCACCAAAGCACCATCACCAAAGACAACCACATCCACCAAGCCGATTCTAACTCGGGCCAGACAACGAAAACTTACCTGTTCAGACAAGCCGGCTCTCAGAATCCTCCAACTTCACCATTTATGAAACAAGAGCTTGAGTCACGGTTTTCTTGGCATCCGTACACAGTTTCTGATCTGCATGCTAAGTATGGGTTGCGTTGGTGTGCTGGAGTGCTGTGAAAGCCAGGGAAGGCAAACAGATGAAAGTTTGTGGAGTGGGAGAGAATTGATGGTGAGAAGCAAAGGAATATACAAAACGAAGGAATCCTAACTAAATAATGACTAATGATAAACCTGACGAACCAAAGTTAGACAATCAACTGAGTTAAACTTTATCCTTTGAAGATTGTGATGCATTTCGAAAGTTTACTCTGGCTAGTATTAGACGATTTTAAACAGCCCTTTGATGATTATGACGCATTTCGACATTTTACTCGTCATCATTAGATAATTTTAAACCGTTTAGGAAGGATCTGTGGGAATTATATGGGTAACAAATGCCTCAATTAACCTTCTGGCTTCCATATACCCTTCCTAGGTTGAATAAAATTATCTAATAAAACCCAGAAAACAAACAAAATACGTAATCGGAACTTGAAAGGGTTAAATAAGTAACACTCCGTTTTTAACATGAATCATCAATTATAAATCCCAATGTACTTTAATAAACTAATGCAAGCATATGGTTCTCCCGGGATTCGAACTCGGGATACCACACCCAGAACATAAGCATGTAAACCATTACACCACCAACACAGTTTAAAATGAAGACATTGAAAGAACTACCGGATACTGTAGATGTGCTATTTTATTATATTTTGATATTAACATATTAATGGCTAATTTGAAAGTTTATTAATACGAATATAATGGAATGTATGGTGTTGAAGGAATTTAACCACTTGCAAGTTTCAGGCTATAAAGAAGTTGGAGCTGTAAGTATCGATTTGTTTGCAGAATTACCAGATACAATAAGGTTGTGGAATATATACATATACAGAATATATATATATACAATATATATATATATATATATATATATATATATATATAAAGAGAGAGAGAGAGAGATATTCACCACTCTCGATATTAATAACTAACTCACATAATGCTTATATTTCTGCTAAATATAGTTTACAGCTCCAACTTCCTTGTGGCCTGAAACTCGCACGTAGCCAATATGCGTAACCATAGTAGAAAATATCGAAAGATTGCCATTAACCCCTTCTGTACCGGCAACGTTTTTTTTTTTTTAATCTTGCTATATTTAGACGACTTTGTGAAGTTTAAGAAGGATCTGTGATCATTAAAATGGTTAAGTAAGATATTTCAAAGCCTGTATAATTGCCGGAGGCCCTTTTTAAACTGAATGAAATCGTCTAATAGTAGATAGAAAACAGATAAAAGGACGGAACTGGTACTGAAAGGGTTAGGACAAATATAGATTTTCTCGCTAACACTGTCTCCGATCTTCACCTACGTTATACGACTTCGCTCCCCTGTACATATAATGTTAAATATGTATGCACAGTTGTACTTCGCTCCCCTGTACATATAATGTTAAATATGTATGCACAGTTGTACTTCGCTCCCCATGTACATATAATGTTAAATATGTATGCACAGTTGTACTTCGCTCCCCTGTACATATAATGTTAAATATGTATGCACAGTTGTACTTCGCTCCCCTGTACATATAATGTTAAATATGTATGCACAGTTGTACTTCGCTCCCCTGTACATATAATGTTAAATATGTATGCACAGTTGTACTTCGCTCCCCTGTACATATAATGTTAAATATGTATGCACAGTTGTACTTCGCTCCCCTGTACATATAATGTTAAATATGTATGCACAGTTGTTCACATAAGTTCTGTTCTCTTCCGTGATCTTGTACATGGATATATATTGCGCATGCTGGAATTACTAGTGTAGTTTCTTATACATTGGTTAACTCATCTCATTAGTAAACTGATACGTAAAAAAATGACACTCAATTAATTCATACTAATTTTGCTTGCATACATACGATCACGACGAGGATCAGAAATTGTGTGGTCAACTGTACGTACTCTGGAATACGAGTCCACTAATGCATGATGGGTTGAAGTAGTATCCTGTGAAATACATCCAGATTCAGTAATTATGAATGGTTCATAAGATAAATGTAATCATAGATTCGTCGGTTCGATTACCGACCAGTCCGAAAAAGAAAAAAAAATAGATAGAACAAAAATGTATATACACTGTATATATACAGTATATATTGGATCAGGACAACCCCATTTTCCCATGATTGATTCTCGGCAGAATCTCCTAATACACGTTATCAGACGTTCCCAAAACTGTGTTCCTCCACGAGAGGTAATTGACTTGAGTTCATTAAGGTGCTTAAATATGGCGGGATGCAGGACAGTAATTTTTCCAAACTCCGGAAAGCAGATAGAAGGTAAGCTAATTAACGCTCTTACGGTTCACGGACTTTGATTTAGCTCCGGTGCAAAATGTTCAATTATTCAGCTACCGTGAAATTGAAGCGGCTCTTTTTAACTCAAATGCTTAAAGTATGTTTATTCATACAGTGCCAATTTAGCTGCCACAAATTTTATACATACGATTACAAGTATTACACTCATCAAGTTTAACATATTAGCACTGCTTTTTACTCCATTGTGTGTATTACACTTCCTCATCTATAAGATCTTTTGTTTGTTCTATTTCGTAATATTTACCTTTTCGATGAATATTTTACTAGCACATAACGAACTAACCTGATCGAAAAACAAGGTATTTTGTATTCCTTACGATAAATAACTCGCAATGATAACATATCGAAACATATAATCGTGTCATAAACAGTTAAACACTCTCTTCCTGTTGATGGCAAACTTTCCCTTATCTACTAATTTACACAGAACATAAACAACTTCTCACCTGCTCCATTTAAGGATTTGTCTTCCTGGGACGTTAAGGAGAGGGGAGCTGGAGGGGAGGACGAGGTACATAAATGCTGCTACATATATGTTCATAGCTGTTTTGGGTTGAACTGAAACTATTTATTTATTATATACTTGGCATTTGCACTTCTGTGGTTCCTTTACATTTTCTGAGATTTTAGAATGTATACAAATTAATGACTGCGACTGTGCCTTCGACTCACTTGCATCCTGGATATATAATGTGTTCGTCAATTGGTTGGAGTCTGATATTAACAGCCGTATTCTTAAACCTTCCCACCTTAAAGCCCTACCCCTTAAAGGTGGGGGTGCATGGTTTGAGGTAAACATGGACAAATAATCGCCAACCTGCATATAAATATCTTGTAAAATGCAATGTCACTGAAATAATTATTAACAATGGTATAAAGGATTTTGCGGATCGTCTATACCGGGCCTGTGACGTCACACCAGTATCCTCATCCTGGACTGGATGGTGGACTTACACTCCTGTGACGTCACAGGCCCGGTATAGACGATCCACAAAATCCTTTATACCATTGTTAATAATTATTTCAGTGCCATTGCATTGTGCAAGATAATTATGTACAGCTTGGCGATTATCATTCCATGTTTATCTCAACCCATGCACCCCCACCTTTAATGGACAACATAACAAAATAAACTGTTAGATTTTAAAACTCTTGAAATTTGAAGTTCTCTTCATTTATTAGCACTCAATTCCAATATATTTTGTCATTATGGGCTGGATGACACGCACCCCACACTTCTAAGTTAGTTAGGTAACGTAGGACTTTATAGGCTATGAACCCTTCTGGATTATTAAGCCAGCACACTGTAAGTCAAGAATAGCGTTAGGACTGGAGTTCCTTTTCGAGAACTCCAGTCCCTTGTACGCCTAAGGATACGGCTGCAATTCCCGTATTTTAAAGTCCACACTTACGTGCTTCCTTAACCCTATATCGAACGCAGATAAAGCAATTGAGTGCTAATTTGTGATAAAGGGCTATGTATCATCAACCTTCAGAAAGATCACTATTTTTGTTTTTGCTTATTTTGTTGATGACGGTTTAGGGAAGCACTTAAGTGTGGTTTTAAAATACAGGTTTTTCCCTTGAGTACCTGTAATACCATTTCACATATTTATTTTGTTTATCATTAGGCATCGTTTCTAGTAATGTATATATATATAGACACAAATATGTTCACAACTTTCATTGCATGCTGATTAAAGAAAGATAGACAGCAGAAGTGAACATTTATATATTTTTATGTTTACAAATCACAACAATAAGTATGTTGCCCATCTATAACATATTTGTATATCGCAAAAACTAAATGTTTCTACGAAAAATTGGTTAAATCGCATGTCTCATATGAAATATAAAATGTCTGATTAAAACTTGCGTAAGTTTTGTGGCTTGGACTGATGTAGTAAGAGACGCTCCCGCCTCCGGGTAACTAACTCTGAAGGGTTACCTCAAACTTTAGGGTTTCTTGAGAGTTGTGTTGGAGGAAAATTTGGAAATACATCACAGCCACACGTGATATTTTATCGCCCCCAATAATGCAGGGCCTTTATCTACAACTTACCAACATATCTTACATTCATAGGCTAAGTAATGAAAGAAGGGAAATAAATGATCTTGCCAAGCTACTTTTATATTATCATTCTTCTATTCATACGAGTACAGCAAATGCAGATGTAGATGTAGTGTCTAGGAAATTGCACTTCACTGAGGCACGCTGATTCTTGTGACAATAAATAACTATTATCAACTCTGCGTAAGCAGAGTGGTATCGCCCCCCGTATAGGTACATGCCGGCCGAAATGTCTGTCTGTCTGTCTGTCTGTCTGTCCGTCCGAGAACTCCTCCTAGATTTTGACAGATTTTCACCAAACTTCACACGAACCTTCGGTGCGTGAATTCGACGGTAATTAAAGTTTTGTTTTTGAATTTGTGCAATAGCTATGATCTTCAGTCCAAAACATTGTTCCCCCCCAACAGCCTCCCCCTCAACCAGCCCCCCTCCCCCCCCCCTTCGGGACCCCCACCCCCCACCCTGTACCTATTCCCTGTGTGTGTGTGTGCCCCGTAGGGGCACACACATCACAGAAAGCCACACATCATATACATATATCAGATGTGATGATAATGGCGAGACGTCTGTCTGTCTGTCCGATAACTTCTCCTAGACCATTCGACGGATTTTCACCAAACTTCACACGAACATTCGTGTGAAAGCGACGGTAATTTTTTTGTTTTTTTTGAATTTGTGCAAGTTATGATTTTAGGTCCAAAATATGGTTCCCCCCCCTCCCCCCCCTCCCACACGCTACCCCCCCAGCAATGATGGCGTTGCCTCTACGGGGCGAAAATAACTTGCCCCGCATATGTTAGGTTAAGTTAGTTTAGTTGACATTAGAAGTGATGGTAGTAATTGTGGGGATGATGGTGGTAGTAGTGATGATGGTGATAATAGTAGTGATGATGGTTGTAGTTGTAGTGATGATAATGACAGTAGTGATGATGATGACAGTAGTAGATATGATGGTGAAAGAACTAGTAGTCGTAATAATGGTCATAATAGTAGTGATGATGGTGACAAGTAATGATGACAGTTGTAGTGATAGTAGTGATGATGGTAATGACAATGGTGACAGTATTAGTGATGATGGTGAAAGTTGTAGTGATGATGACAGTTGTAGTGATGATGACAGTTGTAGTGATGATGAGAGTCGTAGTGATGATGGTAAGATGATGACTATAATAGTAGTAGTGATGATGATAGTAATGATGATAGTGACTAATAGTGATGATGGTAACCCATTGCAGAGTTGGGTATACCGTTTTAATTTTGGGCGAAACGGCACGTCTACTGCCACCAATTTCATCATAATATAATTGAAACTAAATTCATAGTTGCACAAACTTAAATCATATTTTCCAATCCCGCAGTACAACTGCATGACCTGACCCCTCTAGTTAATGAGAAGGTCGCATTAGTAAACGCGTCTACCTGGATAGCGCGCACGCGCGCCACCTACCGTGTGACTCACCCACAATACCTGTGTGTTTATTTACCCTCTCAACTCACCCAGTATCTCTTATATTGAGATTGTATTCTAACTATATTTTATTGCTGATTTATTCACGGAAGACACTCGACTCACATCATTATTATTATTAAGGGTTGATTCTATAAGTCACGTGTTATGATTTAGTTGCATATTATTTACCTTGTTTATAATCACAGTCGAAGAGTAATTGCTCTCCACTCATGATCTACTATTTATAGATATTTTATTTCTTGCCTGATAGTTCTAATAATTATCAAGGTAATGCTGCATCCTGAATTTCAGATATAAATGTTCTTGAATAAACTTGTGTATAATTGCTATGCTGTTGTTACTGAGTTCTGTAGTACCTAGTTGAATACCTATTTGTGAGATTAAGAACGTGTTCGCTGTGACCCTGTTGGGCTTATTTACGGTCTATAAGTCCCGATCTGGATTTTAGTAAAGACTATATCACAAGCTTTAAATATTATAGCCTGACATAACAATGGTAATAGTAGTGATGATGGTGATAATAGTAGTGATGAAGGTTGTAGTTATAGTGATGATGACAGATGATGGTGATAGTACTAGTAGTAGTGATGATGGTCATAATAGTAGTGAAGATGGTGACAAGTAATGATGATATTTGTAGTGATAATGATGACAGTAGCGGTGATGGTAGGTTAAGTTAGTTTAGTTGACATTAGAATGTGACAATTGTAGTGATGATGGTAGTAGTAGTGATGATGGTAGTAGTAGTGATGATGGTGGTAATATTAGTGATGATGGTGAGAGTAGTAGTGATGATTATAATAATAGTAGTGCTATTTATAGTAATGGTGATAGTGACTAGTAGTGATGATGATGACCCATCGCAGAGTTGGTATGCCGTTTTGATTTTGGGCGAAACGGCACGTCTACTTTATCAACTCTGCGTAAGCAGAGTGGTATCGCCCCCCGTATAGTGGTACATGCCGGCCAAAATGTCTGTCTGTCCGATAACTCTTCCTAGACCGTTCGACGGATTTTCACCAAACTTCACACGAACCTTCGGTGCGTGAATGCGACGGTAATTATTATTATTATTTTTTAATTTGTGCAATAGTTATGATTTTAGGTCCAAAATTTGGTTCCCCCCCCTGCCCCCTCCCCCCATCAATGATGATGGCGTCCTGTGTGTGTGTGTCCCATAGTGGTGCAACACACAGAACGCCATCGTTCTGGGGGGAAAAACAACTAGCTCCGCATTTGCTAGGTTAAGTTAAGTTAGTTTAGTTGACATTAGAAGTGATGGTAGTAATAGTGGGGATAATGGTGATAGTAGTGATGATGTGGATAATAGTAGTGATGATGGTTGTAGTTGTAGTGATGAATATGACAGTATTGATGATGGTAGTGATGATGATGACAGTAGTAGATAATTATGATGGTGACAGTACTAGTAGTAGTGATGATGGTCATAATAGTAGTGATGATTGTGACAAGTAATGATGATAGTTGTAGTGAAAATTATGACAGTAGTGATGATGGTAGTAACGATGTTGACAGTATTAGTGATGATGGTGAGTAGTAGTGATGATGGTGAAAGTTGTAGTGATGATGAAAGTAATAGTGATGATGATAGTAGTAGTGATGATGAGAGTAGTAGTGATGATGGTGAGAGTAGTAGTAGTGAAAGATAGTTATGGTGATAGTGACTAGTAGTGATGATGGTGACCCATCGCAGAGTTGGGTATGCCGTTTTGATTTTGGGCAAAATGGCACGTCTACTTTACTATTATTATTATTATTATTATTATTACTACTATTATTATTATTATTATCATTGATATGTAAGCTACTGAATCCTTCCAGCAGGGTGCAGATACAACGGTGAAGGATTTAATCCACACAAAGAACAAAAAACATACTGAAGAGAAGCAACGGCAGCCAAGAAAATAGGAAACGGGACTATTAAGAGAGGCCAGCAGGTGAAAATTAATCTTCAAATAAACTACTCGTGTTAACCTAAGACGTGCGCACAGGGGGTTTTCTACAGGGTGATACTGTGCGCACCTATGATGATTTTGGGACCCATTGCCAATTTCGATAAAAAGTACATCATCGTGTAGGGAATGTTTGCGTGCATCGGCCCATATATATTTGACCCCCCAAAAATGTCTGGGGGGGGGGGTGGGGGAACGGTCCGTAGTTGAAAAATGTGGAGCGAATGGCACCGCGCGGCTAGATTGTCATCGAGCGGCGAGATTTCCCTGCCGAATTTTCACGCGCCCAGGGGATAGAAGGAGAGGGAGGAGGGGGTGGGTTACCGCGTATTATCACGTATATCTCCTTTTTTTTAGCCCTTTTAGGCTATGTAGAGTATGTATACGTGTGTAGGCCACCCATATAACAATGAATATGCCTCATAGTGACCAAAAATTGCAATATATAAGGGAATTGTAAGATAATTTTTAGGCGGGAATGAAGATGTGTTGGAGGTTTGGCGGCAATTTATGAGCTGAGAGTGTGGTTTACGCCATACATATCACTTATATCTTGTACTTAGAGCACTGTCATGCTATAATACAGATTTGTACATATGTAGACGTGCCATATATAAAAATATATACCGCATATAGACCAATTCATGTGATATTTACGCACATTATCAATGAGTTTCTATGCGTGAACCAAGGTGTGAGTGAGTTGTGCTGGGAATGAAAGGGGGAGAAGGTGTGTTACGCCATAAATATCACTTATATCTTGTACTTAGAGCACTGTCATGCTATAATACAGACTTGTACGTATGTAGACGTGCCATATATCAAAATATATACCGCATATAGACCAATTCATGCGATATTTACGCACATTATCAAGGAGTTTCTAGCAGACGGAAGCCTGAAAGGGTGGGTGGGGGTGGGTGGGTGGGAGGGAGGCATGCAGGGAGTGAGTGAGTCGTGGAGAGAGGGAAGGCAGGCAGGGAGATCTCTAGATAGATAGCCAGCTTTGTGATAATTGTGGAGGCGCCCGAGGCGTATGGATGTCTTGGTATTTTGAACCTTGTCTACCAGGTGTCTGGTGTTCGTTGCCACCAAGAGGTCTACAATAACATGAGTCAGGAATGGAGAGAGAGAGAGAGAAACTGAGACATGCGTATGTCGTACGTATAAATGGACTTCAGAATTGCATTTTTATGCAAGCAGACATTGCATTTTAGACATGTGAAGTACCACAGAAACATGTAGGCCATTGACTGTAAATAAAGTACTATATTATAGACCAGCAACGAGGGTGGTCAGTAAACACAGGCAGATTGCCTTTTGTGATAGAGACCTAAATATAGACTGGTGTCTCCTTACACTTGCGAAAGCGTAGATTGCCACCAGAGAAACTTATATTTATTTATTTCCAAGTAATATGCAATCTAAATGTATATTCGAGACCTACTGCAAGTATTTGTATGACAGTCATGACTATGTATAATTCAATATACGCGCGTAGGCGAGACATAAGAAAGCTGGTTGAGCAATTTTCGACACCCACACAGTTATTATTCATTTTTATTTACAATATTATACAATACAAATGTATTTGTGAAGAGTATTTTATGCATTATTGTATTTATACAAATTTTGTTCCCAGACAGAGCTGGTGTGTCTGGAGCATCAAGGAGCGGCAAGGGTCACTCCGTGACCGCTTGACCGTGTGAAAATGAGTGGAGTTACACTGAAAGGGGCAATTTTGCTGAGTGTTTGGGCAATTTTTGACAGAATAAAGTTATATAATTACTAATTCTTGACAGAGACAAACTTTTATAAACCTTTGCATGATATAATTGATAATCCCATAAATTTACAAACGTAAATTGGTGGGATAATTCATTTTTTTTTTGTATATTGTCATTTCGATTGTAGGCACTAAGTTTTGAGTGATATTTGGTATGAGCTCCTGTGGCATGGTTGGTAAGGTCGCAGACTGGAAAACTCAAAGTGTGGTAGGGTAGTGGGATTGAATCCAGAGGTGGGTTATGGGGAAGGTTTTATACTGTCTAGAACATTTTTGATAACAAAAATTGTTTACAAGATCATGCCATTGTATTCAAACAATATGAAATATTCATAGAATATATCATATTGTAAGAATACAATGACATGACCCTGTTTTTGTTTTTTTTCTTTATTGTTTGATTTTATTATCTTAGGTTTGACAGGATTTATTGAAACATATTTATTTTTGTACAATTCATTTGAGGTATGAAAATAATTATATACACATTACTTAGGCTAATAACAAACATATATATTGATATACTAAACAAAAAAGGCATATTACATGTAAATCTTTGAAACTTATAAACTAAATAATGAAACATACAATTATATAATGTAAAAGCTATATCACAGGGACATCTTTGGAACTTATACATTATATAATATATATGTTACATTATGAGGTAGCGTGATCAATTAGGTTTGGTCAGGTAAGGTAGGGCGCGAGTCCAGGGCAGGGCAGGGCAGGGGGCGAGTCTAGGGCAGGGCAGGGCAGGGGGCGAGTCCAGGGCAGGGCAGGGCAGGGGGCGACACTCAGTAATTCTTGAAGGTGTGGTAGTCCCTGAAGCAGTCTCCCAAGCAGAGTGCAACTTTGTGTTACGACTGAGGTTTAAATATATCAGGGCTCTTATTCATAGGACTAGTAATGGCATAAATGCTACAACGGAAAGCGCTAGATCCAACCTCTGATGTATATTCCCAGTGAACAAAGAACACAAATACTCTCCGAGTTCTATATGCAATAATAGGCTATCAAACTCTCAATAAATGTGCGTCTACTCTAGGCTTAATGTTATGTGAAAACAGTCTATTACTACCTATAACCGAAGGTGCTTGGTTATGGTATGCAAAGTAAGGTGGTAAGAGAAGTTACAGCTTACATTTCTTTAATCAATAAATGTCAGGCACTCCTGCTTGAAAGAAAGTGCACTAAAGTCTTTCAACACCAACAAGGAATCTTCTTTAAATGTTAGATGCTATAAAGATGCTCGTATCGGAAATGGAACCCAAAAAGGCAGGCAGCGGAACAATGCTCGTGCAGGCTATGCACACAAAAAGGCAGAATATATAATGCCGTCGGAGCCAAGAATATCCTAACACAACAATAATAATGATCGCCACAACAATGCAGTATTCCTCTCAACAAAAAGAGCCTAAGTCGTTTGTGTCTCAATACATCAAACTAGGCTGCGAAATGCTTGTGTAATCATAAATGGGTATGCATAAAAAGAGTAATTGGGTTAATATACTTAATGTCTACTATGACTGAAAAAGTCTAGCTAGAGTCAATAATACGAGATACTGGTGCGCATGGCATGCCGCATAGCCTAGTGCAAATCTCAAGTCTGTGCGTCAAATATTACGTTATAGGAAAGGGTAGCTCTCTTGAGAAATCTTAATACC
Organism: Paralithodes platypus; assembly: GCA_032716605.1. Classification (NCBI taxonomy): domain Eukaryota; kingdom Metazoa; phylum Arthropoda; class Malacostraca; order Decapoda; family Lithodidae; genus Paralithodes; species Paralithodes platypus. Next base: position 12,923,632 of record CM064569.1, on the reverse strand, counting down.
GAAGTATTAAGCGTTCTCCTGGCGTACCTCAAAGAAAAACAACCGAGCTTAGAACAGTGCAGAATGGTATAGGCAAAAAGCCCTCATTCGTGCATGCTCTACTCTCAATGGCACACAGACTAGAATTTACCCAATCAACTCCAGTTCCCAGGCATGTCGTGCAGCTTTTACCTAAAGCCAGCACTCATAGGAAACAATACCTTATAATATCAGACCCCTAGTCTAGCATTATCTAATCCAGCAGAACACTAATAATAGAAGCGGTACTAATATGAATGCCAACCAATGCTTCGTGATCAACTTATCTTAACTAAACATACATAGGTTCTTAAACTTACAACTGGCCAGCATGAAGCTGATTTTGCAGAGTTAACCAGAGGGGGTATAATATTAATAAAAGGTGGTGAAAGATATGTAAAATGAGAGAGATAGGCAGAGGAAAAGATTCTCAGGTGCAGAGCGGGAGACAGGTATCAAAGGATAAAGAGGGATGCGTTCTAGAAACCAGATGTGAGGGAGAGAGTGGCGAGGGACCTGTATATATACTAGCACTAGGTCGAGCCGCGTGGGAAAAAAGCGGTAACAAGTCCTCTAACCACTACCAAAGCAGCTAGCAAAACATTTCGTCACCAAGCATGGTAAAGAACTCCCTCAACCAATCCCCACGAGGCCAGCCAGCTATGACGTCATCGAGTATAGCAAAACACTACACGTCCCCTCTCACTCTGTTCTACTCTCTCTCTCTCTCTGATCCTATCATTACTAGTTAAGGATAAAACATATACTTTACAATTAAATATATAAAGCCTTGACATGGGTGAAAACAAAGAGCCTTTCTGGACTGCCCATGACACGAGCTTTCATATGAAATAAAGCACACAACAATACACAAACTGTAGCCACATCCACTGTCCTGGCGATCCTAGCGAGTCACTGTAGGACAAGCCATGCGGTTCTAACGGAGTGGTTAACGTCACATTTGCACTCGGCGCACATTGAGGTGACTCTTTTGGTGACATGGGTTTCCTGACACTGGAGTTGCAGACGGTGCACTGCACCTGCCTGTGACGAGTGCCAATCAGCTCGGTGTTGGTTAGGTAGTGTCTTTGGACACCCACCTGGACTCGGTCAGGAACGTGATCCCCACGCCATGCCATACGTCTGTGAGTGGTGGTGCCATACTTCTCCAGGAGTTGGTATGAGACGTTGTAGACGAACTCCCGGAATTTACAGCTTCTGGTTTGGGGACATATCCTTCTTCACCAACCACAAGTTGTAGGCGTTGAGCATCGTGATATCAACTAGGTGGAGGAAGTGCTTGTGATCCCACTTCACAGTCTTCCTCAGACACTCAACACCTGACAGCTGACAGTCAGACTTGTCCACCAGGCGCATGTTCTTGGTATAGTCCACTACCATGTCAGGCTTGTAGATGGTCTTCCTGGTTCGGCAGTGGATTTTGCCAGAATCCACCTGGGCACCTGTGTGGATGGTGGAAAGCAGGTGGACGTCTCGTTTATCCTTCCACTTCAGGGCTATCACTTTCCCACACTTCTCGAGCTGCTTGTATTTCTGCCCCTTTCGTCGCCTTCTTCGCACATGCCTCTCGCGGTGTTCCTGGGCCAGGTCGTCTTCTGAAGGTGTGTCACTGGAGAAGGCATCTGTAAGAGGAATGACATTACCGGTGAACTTAGGCATAAACTTTCTTGTCTTTCTGACAGTCCCACATGACCCCGTTTGGTTGTCATGAAGAAACTGGCAGAGAGCAGGAGAAGTATACCAGTTGTCAGTGTAGATGATGTGGCCTTTGCCCAGGTAAGGTGCCAACATTTTCCTGACGATGGCACCTGACATGCCCATGGGGTCATTGGCAGCGGCTTTCGGTATGTCAATGTCAGTGCCTGTATACACGATCATGTCAAGCACTATTCCAGTTTCACAGTCACACAAAACGAAGAGCTTGATTCCGAACCTATGCCTTTTCAAGGGGATATACTGCTTGAAAACAAGACGTCCTTTGAAGAGCACGAGCGACTCATCAATCACCAAATTAAGGAAGGGGTAAAAGTATTTCCTATACCTCTCCAACAACATGGTGAACACATCCCGAACTTTCCATATCCTGTCAATCCTGTTAGGATTGTCGTTGTCTGCAAAGTGCATAAATCTTAGCAGCAACAAAAATCTGTCACGAGTCATGAACTTATTGAAAGTTGGGGTGGCGATGAGAGGGTCGTGCTTCCAATAGTGTTGCAACACATGCTTCTTGATCAGAGGCATGAGGAACAACAAGGCAAAAAACGTCATAAATTCTTCCACAGTCGTATCCACTCAGCCTCGTATTCTCGCTTTTGGTGAAATGACGTCCAATCTGCCAAACACCCACCTGTAGTAGGCGTTTGTTTGGGCAACGATGTACGTCATTACCTCCATATCGAAAAAAGCGAGGAAGAAGTCGCTTTCGTTCGCTTGATCGTCACAGGGCCAGTCGTCAGTTGTTCCTGACGTCCCAGGATTGAACAGGGGCACGTCAGGTACAAAATTGACCCCGTCAGACCAATCAAACGAAGGCAGCCAAGGTATCGGAATGTCGTCTGCGTCTCCTTCAGCGTCTGAAATATCGCTTCCATGGTCGCGATACAGCACTGCATCATCATCACCCTCCTCTTCACTTGACAGACGATGCCCTTCCTCATTCTCGTCACCGACGTCGGACTCACTCCCACTGTCCACTCCCAAATCCCCACACCCTTGGTCCCGTGCTAGGGCTTCGTCGTCGAAACCCGGGCTGCCAATGCCCTGCGAATCACCATCAAACAGCAGGGCGGCATACTTTGATGGTGTTAGAGTTTTCCGGGTCGCTTTAGCACGTGCGGGAGTCTTATGTACAGGGACAGCAGTGGCGGTGGCAGGGGCGGCGGCAGAGGCAGCAGTGGTGCGTGGTCTTGTGGCCCTGGAGGCAGGCAAAATGATGGTGGTGCCTGTCGCCCTTCTCTCTGTTCCTTGGGCAGGGGCGGCAGGGGCGGCAGGGGCAGCAGGGGCAGCAGGGCCGGCAGGGACACCAGGGCCAGCAGGGCCAGCAGTCGCTTTCCCTCTCCCTTTCCCCCTCCCCTTCCCTTTTCCTTGGGCAGGGGCAGCAGGGGCGGCAGGGGCAGCAGGTGCAGCAGGGACGGCAGGGGCAGCAGGGGCAGCCGGGTCAGGGGGGGCTGGTGGTGGTGGTGGTGGTAGGGTCACTGTGGCTGGCGTACGGGTTCTCTTCCCTACGCCCGTGCCTTTAATTTTTCCTTCCCCCGCAGGTTCTGCAGCCCTAGGGCGGCCTCCTGCGTCGCTGGTACCGGTGGCAGGGGTGGCAGTGGTGGCAGTGGTGGTGGTAGTGGTTGTTGCAGTGGCCTGGGTCGTGGTGGCAGTGTCCCGAAATACCAATGACCTCTGTACCTTTGCCGTGCTTGCACGTGTTTTTCGTGCTTTGGGTGCTGGTGTTTCGTCCTCCGAGCTGTAGGGCGTGTCGTACTGGTAGCTAGGGTCTTTAGCAGCCACCCTCTGCCTTCCACGGCGGCTAACACCACCAGAAGGAGGGCTGGTTGTGTCATCAGGGAGCGAGCGTGAGGGACGTGTGGGCTCCATGACTAGTGCTTGGTTACTGGCGCGGTGGTGCTTGCAGGAGTGCGGGGCGAGCGTTTGGCGGGGTGGTGTCGAGAGTTGACATGTAGTACTATACCCACACCAATTTTCAGCCGCCTGGCTATAAACGCGCGGTTTTGGTACGCGTTCAACAGCTCTGCTCTTAAGAGTCTTCCCGCAGTCCGCCGGGGGAACTCTTAAGAGTCTCCCCGCAGCTCCCGGTTTTAAATAACAGGTCAACAACCAAAACAGAATATATAAATGTACTCTTAGTGAAATGTCGGGTTGGTATTTCAACTCGATTTAGTATTATCTCGTCAACAATCCTGTAATAGGATATAGGGAGATAGAATATGCTCAACAGGGTCACATCTAGCTTTATGAATCTTGCTATAACTTCTTACACTAAGGCAGCATTCACACAATAAGAGCACAGGTTACTTTACACTCGTATTTATTCAATGGCATATATATAGTGAATCAACTATACCTATCTGTCATATCCGGCAGTATGGATATTCGTAATTAGGATTATATAGTGGACTGTATAAAAATACCATACAATCGTTTATATCACCTGAATACTGGAACTAGTGCTGTAGGGCCTAGTTGACCTGTTGAGCCATGGCGTTGTTACAAGATGGTGTGTGGGAAACGGGAGTGTTAGCGAATAGGATAGAGTTGATGAATAAAGAAGGGGCCACTATACTTGATGATTGATGGGAATGATGATTAATGATCTATGGATTAGTATGGATAGATGGAGAATTGATGAGCTAAGTACTATCACTAATGGGGCGAAAGGTGAGGTGAAAACACGAGAGTAGGCAGACGGTCTGGTTGTGGTGGCGGCTAGGTAGAGAGTGAGCGCGGGGCCCTCACATTTCACGGGAGGTGCGCCGCTATCACGCATGCGCAAATAGGTAGGGATTTATTTTCCCTCCCAATTATAATTACCTAAGTTCATAGGAATGATAGATTACCCAATATCCAATATAGAACATAATTATTAACCTTTTAATTATTCTATATAATTATTGATCCCACAAACTTAATACTAAAAAAATTAATGTAATACTTAACCCTTAATTAGCGGCTCACCACATAAGTCGAGTTAAATAAAGCTGGACTCTGTGGCGGCGCTCGACATAACTCGAGTGGCAATTTCAGCACGTAATGTTGTTGAGAGAGAGAGACAAGTGGTGGCAGGAGAGTAGCGAGCGTATGACTGCTCCAGACCACCGCGGCGAACATACTGACACGAATCCCAGCTCCCTCCTCCCTCTCTCACTCGCTATATAAGGAATTGTATCGGGAAAGTGGCTAATTACATGCTTTTTGCACTCGCGTTGCACGGTTATTGCAAGAAAACTAGCCATCATAAAAGGATCGTTATGGTGTCATTCGAAAGCCCTGTTTATGCCCTTTCAGGGATAGGTACTTGTTTTACGTTCTGGGTCTTATTTAGGCATGAAAATGATCACGTAAACAGCCCTATTTTGGCTAAAAACACCCCGCTGGGCGGTACATATAAATAAACCGCATAGGCCGCTCGTAAGGTGTTAAAGTAAGACTGTCCAAGTGTCCATATCAGAGTTTGGACACATTTCCGCCACCAGGTTTATATAATACAGTATCTACAAAAGCCCGGAGGCTATTTTACTTCGCCATGATTGGGAGGAGGCTTGAGCCGCCTGTCAACTAGGACGTCCACTGGGTACGTCGACCGGTTGATCAGTCGAGGTAGCCACTGTGGGAATGTCTCCAGGCGTCTCCGAGGAGTCCTCTTTGCACTCAATGTCCCCTTCAAGAGGGTACAGACGGACAGTCGGCCGCGTATATGTTCCCGTCTTCGTCCGGACTCTAGCGACTCGGACTTCTCCGTCTTGACCGGGTAATAACTCGACAATACGGCCCAACTTCCAAAAAGCGCGTGGACCCTCATCATGGATGATGACGACATCACCGATACCTGGCCACCGACCATTTATTGGTCTCAGCTTACACTTATGCGCCTCTCTGAGGGTCACCAGATACTCATTAGACCAGCGTCACCAGATATCTTTCGACAGTTTGCGAATATATTGATATCTGGCTGAAATGACATCTTTATTTATGTAGTCTGGATCTTCTAAGCCATCCTCCACTTCATTATCATCAGGAAGATCCCGCAACCGATGACCCCGCACCAACACAGAGGGTGTTATTGGGGTAAGATCCCCTAGGTCGCCGGAAGCAAAATATAAGGGACGATCATTGATAGTGGCCTCAATTTCCAATTCTTCCAATTCCTCTAAGGAAATTAAGGCACGTCCCAACACCTTCTTCAACCCCGCCTTGACAATGCCGATGGCCCTTTCCCATATAGCGCCGAACCACGGCGCCCTAGCCAGGATAAACCGCCACTCACATTGAACACTGCCAAGGTGGGACTGAACTTTAGGGTGATTACAAATGTCCGATAAGTACCCAGAGGCCCCAACAAATGTGCTGGCATTGTCACTTAATATGATCTGGGGAAATCCCTGTCGACTACAGAACATCCTGAATGCGTGGAGGAAACTGTGTTATGACAGGGACTACGAATAAAACAAGGGCACTCAATGATTGGACTAGTAATAGGGCACTATGCAACAACGGTACGCTAGATCCAAACCCTCGAACTTATATGCCGGCGAACAAAACACCTATACCCTCCAGGGTTAATCTGCGATAGCGGGGTATCATTAACTGGGCATAAATGTACTCTACTTCAGGCTAACCTACACTGGTATAGCCTGATAACAAACAAGATGCAAGTTACGTTAAAATGCATAAAAAGGAATCTATGGAAAGATCAATTAAATCACTGCAAGATTTAATACAATAAAAAGATGCTTCAATACAGTTACTCTAAACAACAATAAACTCTTCACTCCTATCTGAAAGAAAGTGAAGTATAGTCCTACAGCATAGACCTGGAAACTTCTGAAGAAAGTCTGATGCTCATAAGATGCTCGTACTGATTTAGAACTATATAAAGGCAGGAGGCAGGATACCACACGTGTAAATCGAATACACTAAAAGATAGGACATATAATGTTAACTGACACGAGAATACTATAAATGCGCAACGGTAGCAATGCTCGACACTAAAAGAAGTACTTCCTCATCAACGAAACAGTCTGCTATGGTTGTGCGGCTCAGCAACAACCTAGACTAATAAATGCTGTGAATAATAATGCGCACATATCAAAGAGCTTATATTGAATACTAACAAGTGTCTACTCGATTAATAATGTCTAGCTGGGATACTCTAGGTAAGGAACTGGGGTTGAGCAAGACAGGCTCGTAGCCTAGCGATGTCCTTAAGACTGCATCCTTTATTACGTTAATTGACTAGGGGGCTCTCTCGATAGATCCAGATCACAAGTATCTGGTTCTATCCTGGCGACCCTCTAAAGACAAGCAATGAGGCAGCAAAGTGTGGAACTGGTACAGGCCAAAACCCTCAGTCAACACAATGCTGCACTCGCAAAGGACGCAACCGAAAAGACAACCCAGGCTACCATAGGACCGGTCGAAGTCGTGTAGGTATAAGCAAACCGTACACACATCGGAGACAACGACTACAGTTACCTTATCCCAGTCTAGCATTAAATAAAAGAGCAGAAACACTAAATCAATAATGGAGACACACAAAGTTCTTAACCTATACTAACTAAGAACCCTCAAACCTATTCTAAGTACATGTAAATATCTCTGAGGACGGCGCATGCAATACAATGGGCCAGCTATGAAAACCGTATGCAGAACCCAAGGGGAGTGTTGTGCAGTTAATAAAGGTTAGAGTATGGAAAGTGAGAATCGAGTGAGAGAAACAGTGATAAAGGTGGTGATCGGGAGAGAGTATGCAAAGGGATGTTAGAAGCACGCGCGCCAAGCCTGTCCTGACGAGGACAGCTCCTGGGGACCCTCATGGAGGAGGTAAGTTACACAGGAGACCGAAAAGGCGCGATGGTCGGCCAATCACGGGCCGAGACGTCACAAGACCGCAGGCGTCATAGGACACAGCCAGACACGCCGTCCAATGGCGAGCGAGAGGCAGGAATGCACCCGTACATACAGACACTTACTACCTCCTCGCTCTGAAAGTCTTTCTCATTCACACGGTGGTACTATTATCACTACTGTTGATATAAAATATAACCCGTTGTCACAGACGAAAACAAAGACCACCACTGGACTGTCTGTGACAATGCGATTACTAGGACAGAAAGAACAACATTCTCTGGTAACTGTAGCCCATTTCGATGTCCCTGGCGAGCGCTAGTAGCCAACGAGAGGCGATTCTGCCAACGCTGGTAGACGTCACACCCCGCCCAAGATATGGGACGCCCAACATTAGGCGAGCACCATATCTGACAAGGCAGAATGCCGACAAGACCCGCCACACCTAACCACTCCACCAGAAATGAAATGCAAAGCTCAATCTTAAATAAAACAACATATTAGCATAAAGAAAATCTTACAACCCCTCCCAAACACAATATTATAATTTAGCCTGCTATGCTCCCTGAGCGAGCTTCACAGAGCCCAGCCTACTAAGTGAAAGACAGGTTCAACTTAGGACTTTAGCTATAACATTGGCAACTTACAATTAACTATAAAAAAGAAAGAGTTTTTATGTGATTTTTTATTTTATTTTAATGTTGTTTTTGACGGCTGCTCTACAGGGGCAAGCCTGGTTTTTCTCCACTCAAACCCACATACCTGTGGTGATCTACGCCAGATCCTCCACCCTCGACAAACAGTCTGCAATCACATTCTCACAACCGGCAATATGGCGAATGTCTAGATTGTATTCTTGCAACATGAGTGACCAACGTGTCAGCCTCATATTCCGGTTGTGGAATTGGTTCAGAAATTTAAGAGGGTGGTGGTCGGTGTAAATCACCACGACTGGCCCGTAGGCAGGAACATATACTTCAAAGTGCCTGAGCGCCAACACTATTGCCAGCAGTTCTTTCTCCACCACAGAGTAGTTTTTCTGAGCGGAATTAAACTTCTTGGAAAAGAAACTGACTGGATGCTCCAAACCTTCCTCGTCTGTTTGCATTTTGACGGCACCAGCCCCTACACCGCTGGCATCTGTTGCCAGCTGAAACGGTCTTTCAAAGTCAGGGGCCCTGAGGATTGGGTGAGTGCACAGTAGGTGCTTGACCAGCGAAAAAGCCCTTTCACACTCAGGTGCCTACTTGAACTTTTTCTCTTTTGCTAGCAAATCTGTCAGGGGAGCTAACACAGTAGAATAACCCCGAATGAAGTGGCGATAGTAACCGATCATGCCCAAAAATCTCATGATCTGCCGCTTGGTGGACGGCCTGGGGAACTGGTTAATAGCCTGTATCTTGTTTTTTGGGGGGGCACACCTGGCCTAACCCGACCACAAACCCAAGATACTGCACAGTTGCCTGGACAAAGTCGCACTTGGCCAGATTGACCACCAAGCTGGCCTCACTGAGCTTCCGAAACAAGGCTTCTATGTGCTCACAGTGACTCTCAAAGTTGTCATCGTAGATTATAACGTCATCTAGGTAGACAGTGCAGTTAGGGATGTCAGGTACTAACTCATTCATAAGACTCTGGAAGGTTGCTGGGGCATTTTTAGGGCCATACGGCATCACACTGCAACGGTAGGTGTTCCCATCAACCACAAACCCGCATACCCCCTTCGCCTGCTCAGACAAGGGCACCTGCCAGTAGCCTTTCACTAGGTCTACCTTAGTTAGAAACTGTGCCTTACCAATTTTGTCTACACTATCGTCAACACGGGGAAGGGGATAAGCATTGGTGGGAGTCAACCCGTTCAATCTCCGAAAGTCAATGCAGAAGCGAACCTTCCCGTCAGGCTTGGGCTGCAGAGTGACAGGAGATGTCCACCTAACTGCCCCCTTCTCAATCAGCCCCCGTTCCAACATATACTCTAACTCCGCTCTGAGGGCTGGGAGTTTAATGGGTGGATTTCTGTAGGGTACTGATTTAAATGGGGGGTGATCTCCCACGTCCATGTCATGCACCACTCGAGTTGTGAGGCCTGGATGCTCTGCAAACACAGTGGGGTATGAAGCAAACAGGCGCTGCACGGCTACACACTGTTGCTCAGGCAGGTGCACTAGAGCATCGTCAGCCACCTGTCTGGAGTTCCCCGCCCACTGGTCAGCAGAGACATGACACTCCCAGTTATCCTCCACCTGGGCTTCACTGTCCCTCACTCCTTCTTCTCCATGACTGCTGCAGGTCAACACAGGGACAGCGAGAGGCTCAGGGGGGCGCCTCACAAACTCTTTCACCAGATTCACATGGCGCAGCTGATTCTTTTTACGCCTATCTGGAGTAGCCACAAGATAGTCTAGGTCAGAGATCTTTTTTACCACCTTATAAGGACCAGCGTACTTGGCAGACAACGGATGACCTGGCAGAGGTAACAGAATGAACACCTCCTGCCCCACCTTAAACTCCCGGAATTTTGTCTTCTCATCGTACCTGTCCTTCATAAGTGCTTGCGACCCTACCAAATTCCAACCTGCCAACTCTAGGCTTCTCAGCATTCTCTCTCTACTCTCGAGGACATACTTTAACATGGAACATGGTTTTGCTGTGCCCTCCCAGATTTCTCTAACCATGTCTGACCTGATGTCCGAAAACTAACTCATTGGGACTGAACCCTAGGCTTTCACCAGGTACCTCCCGAGCAGCGAATAATACATAGGGCAACCTAAGATCCCAATCCTTGCCATTCTCAACACAGTAACAACGCAGCATGCTTTTCAGAGTCGAGTGCCACCTCTCCAACACCCCTTGACTCTCTGGGTGATAGGCTGAAGAGACAACTGTACTGATACCGTGCTGCTGCATGGTCTGTTTGAAAAGGTTAGAAGTAAAGTTGGACCCTTGGTCTGACTGCAATTCCTGCTGGTACCCGTACCTAGAACAGTACAATAGCAAGTTACGAACAACAGTCTTAGCAGTACCATTTCGCATAGGGTATGCATCCGGATAACGAGTGGCAACATCCATGATTGTGAGGAGGAACTTGTTGCCTGCACTAGTAGGGGGTAGAGGGCCAACCATGTCGATTATAACCTTACTGAATGGTGACCCGATTACAGGAATAGGGTGTAACGGAGCCTTGGGAATACACTTGTTTGGTTTACCTACTGTCTGGCAGGCACTGCACATTGCCACCCATGACGCCACATGTGCCTTCATACCTGGCCACCAAAACAATTTCGCCAATGCTGCTACCGTCTTACGTACACCCAAATGCCCTGCCAACGGTACATCATGCGTCAACCTCAGTAGGCTATCACGGCACACACTAGGCACTACCAACTGGTCAACCACTCTCGACCCACCCTCCCAACTCCGTCTGGGATCTAGAAAACGCCTGTACAATATGCCCTCCACACGAAAGAAGTCCCCCGGCTTTGCATCCCCGTCCTCATCAAGTTCAATCGCACCGTTACTACATTTCTGAAGCTCAGGATCATCTATCTGCAGCCGACAGATATCCGAAGGAGCCAATCTATCTAAGTGCTCCCGGAGCAACTTATGGCCTCCCCCGATACTGGACTGTTCGATCCTATCTTGCTTAAGTGTGTAACGTTGCTGTCTCAGAGTTTTCTCACGCCCTACCTCCTCACCAAGTGTGACAGGTTCTGGGGCCACTCCGGACCTAAACATTGGTACTAATACTGAGTCGCCAAGAAGAGCCGCTGGATCAAAACTCACAAAACTTCTCCCAACTTTAGCTTTCTCCTTCCGACCGTTCCTCCGCTGGTCTAGAGACTGAGGAATAGGCTGTGACACCTTAGATGCACGAGATCGGGTGACAACACATTCCATCTGCTGTAATTGACACCTCTCGACCAACTCCTGCCCCTCCCTACTCACGTCGGCCGCCCTCTCGGCAACGACTAAGGGTGGAACCTCAGAAGTAGGCACCGCAAAGTCGTTGCCGAGAAGAAGGTCGACGCCCTCTACTGGCAGTTTCTCTACGATTCCAACATCTATCTCTCGTGTCACACCATCAACCTCCACCTCCACTCGAACCAACGGGTATGACCGTGTAGCATTAATACCCTGCACCACAACTACCCGTGCCGCGTTTATAGGTTGGACTGTAAAGTTTTTCATCAGAGTCTGGGATGCACCTGTATCACGCAACAACTCCAACCCATGCTTGCAACCAGCCCAACTCACGCAGCCACGCCCTCTATGGTCGCAAAAAGCATCGCGGACAGGTTTCGAGCCTTCCGGACACTCCTTCACAGGCTGTACCCCCGCATCTGACATATCACCCCGGGTAAACGCAGAAGACCTCAGAGACACCCCAATGTTGCTAGCCAAAGACACGACTGCTGCAGGTTGGTTACTAGGGCAGCAACGTGCAAAATGCCCCTTTTTATGACACTTAAAACACTCTACTTCACCCTTGGACTTCCCCTGAGGTGGGGAAGGGCCCTGACCTTTCTTAAACGGGACGGTTTTTGGTTTGTGATCAAAATTAGTATCATTGCTCTTACTTTTGATATTAAATGTTGCATCACTGACTCGGGGGGGTGGAGTGTTGCGCCCCTTGTTAACTGCATCGGTCCGTTGTGCAGACCCGCACCCACGAATCAGCGATAATCTCAGGTCAGCCAACTCAGCTGCCTCTTGTAGAGTTTTAGGATGTTTCTCTTTGAGGTTCAAAGTCAGGTCGCCGCCTGTGCATTTAAAAAATTGCTCTAGAAGGAATAACTGCTCAAGCTCTTCGAACGTCGTCACCTTCTCTGACCTCAGCCAATTTCTCAAAGCATCAGACAGTTCCCGGGCATGTTCTAGAAAAGTGCACTCATGACCCTTCGTAACACCCCGAAACTTCAACCAATATGTCTCTGGTTGTAACTCGTACGCCCGCAGAACAGCTTCCTTCAATACCTCATAATCGATGCAAGACTCCAAGGGCAACGCATCATATGCCTTGAGTCCTTTGCCTACCAACCTAGAGGAAACAAGGGCTGCCCCCTTAACCTCGGGCCATTGGTGGTCCCGGCACTTCTTCTCAAAACGCAGGAAAAACTCGGTGACACCCGACTCGTCAAATGCAGGGACTAACTTAAGAAGGTGCGATAAAGACTGATCAAGACCTCGATTCCCAGAACCGAGACGCTGCCCTGTCGACTCCACCCGAGACTTCTCAAGCTCTATGTCTGCACAGTACTTCGTAGCCTCAACCTGAAGCTCAGCCTCACGTATGGCCTTTCTCTCCTCAGCCTGAATCCTAAGCTCAGATTCCCGCTGCTGCTGCTGCTGCCTGAGCTCAGCCTCATACTTTCGTTGCTCGAGCTCAGCCTTATGCTTTCGCTGCTAGAGTTTGGCGAGTTCGAGCTGAAACAGCATCTCGGAAGACAAACCCTGAGGAGGGGGTGCTACTATTGGGGACCCACCCCGTGAATCACCTAGAGGCATACCCAACCGCCAGCGGGCATCGGCCTGCGGGAACGTACCCGGTTCCGGAGCCCGAGGGGGCGCCATGATAGGAGCCGAGTGGAATGGGGGCTGGGCAGAAGGTGCCCCAGCTCCTGCTCCACCCGAAGCCCCATGCACCCCACCGAGCACCCAGGCAACCAGCTCACCTCTCGACAAACCGCTAGTACCGGACAACCCTAAGACCGTAGCTACACACTGCAGTCCATACCGGTCTAGCCCCGACACCCGATCCGCCGACACAGGTTCCTCCAAAAAAATCCGAGCATCCTCCTCATTGTTCACCACCCGAACGCCGTTAGACAACTCCACCTTCTCCACCTCCTCGCCTGCTTCCCGTACTGTGTCCTCACTGTGCACTGATCCGTCGTTCGACATAGTGTCCACCGGAAATCCTCAACGTTTATAAAAAAAAAAAGTACCTAAACTCTCATGTAGCACTATTCACTCAAAAAATGCTTTAAGACAACTTAAGTGCTATACTACGTTGCCAAAAAAAAAGATCCAACGTGTCCAAAATATTCCTCAAAAACAAATGTCCACTGCCAAACTGTGAGAAATAACAATCGACCCCCAAACGGTGATTACAAAAAAAAAATCACCACAAAAAAAATCCTGCAATTATTTCTTAGTTCACTAATTCCTAGACTAAGGTCGCCATTTGTTATGACGACTAAGATAAGATACTAGGCAAGGTCGCCATTTGTTACGACCGGGACTACGAATAAAACAAGGGCACTCAATGATTGGACTAGTAATAGGGCACTATGCAACAACGGTACGCTAGATACAAACCCTCGAACTTATATGCCGGCGAACAAAACACCTATACCCTCCAGGGTTAATCTGCGATAGCGGGGTATCCTTAACTGGACATAAATGTACTCTACTTCAGGCTAACCTGCACTGGTATAGCCTGATAACAAACAAGATGCAAGTTACGTTAAAATGCATAAAAAGGAATCTATGGAAAGATCAATTAAATCACTGCAAGATTTAATACAATAAAAAGATGCTTCAATACAGTTACTCTAAACAACAATAAACTCTTCACTCCTATCTGAAAGAAAGTGAAGTATAGTCCTACAGCATAGACCTGGAAACTTCTGAAGAAAGTCTGATGCTCATAAGATGCTCGTACTGATTTAGAACTATATAAAGGCAGGAGGCAGGACACCACACGTGTAAATCGAATACACTAAAAGATAGGACCTATAATGTTAACTGACACGAGAATACTATAAATGCGCAACGGTAGCAATGCTCAACACTAAAAGAAGTACTTCCTCATCAACGAAACAGTCTGCTATGGTTGTGCGGCTCAGCAACAACCTAGACAAATAAATGCTGTGAATAATAATTCGCACATATCAAAGAGCTTATATTAAATACTAACAAGTGTCTACTCGATTAATAATGTCTAGCTGGGATACTCTAGGTAAGGAACTGGGGTTGAGCAAGACAGGCTCGTAGCCTAGCGATGTCCTTAAGACTGCATCCTTTAAGTTACGTTAATTGACTAGGGGGCTCTCTCGATAGATCTAGATCACAAGTATCTGGTTCGATCCTGGCGACCCTCTAAAGACAAGCAAAGAGGCAGCAAAGTGTGGAACTGGTACAGGCCAAAACCCTCAGTCAACACAATGCTGCACTCGCAAAGGACGCAACCGAAAAGACAACCCAGGCTACCATAGGACCGGTTGAAGTCATGTAGGTATAAGCAAACCGTACACACATCGGAGACAACGACTACAGTTACCTTATCCCGGTCTAGCAGAAACACTAAATCAATAATGGAGACACACAAAGTTCTTAACCTATACTAACTAAGAACCCACAAACCTATTCTAAGTACATGTAAATATCTCTGAGGACGGCGCATGCAATACAATGGGCCGGCTATGAAAACCGTATGCAGAACCCAAGGGGAGTGTTGTGCAGTTAATAAAGGTTAGAGTATGGAAAGAGAGAATCGAGTGAGAGAAACAGTGATAAAGGTGGTGATCGGGAGAGAGTATTTAAATGGATGTTAGAAGCACGCGCGCCAAGCCTGTGCTGACGAGGACAGCTCCTGGGGACCCTCATGGAGGAGGTAAGCTACACAGGAGACCGCAAAGGCGCGATGGTCGGCCAATCACGGGCCGAGACGTCACAAGACAGCAGGCGTCATAGGATACAGCCAGACACGCCATCTAATGGCGAGCGAGAGGAAGGAATGCACCCGTACATACAGACACTTACTACCTCCTCGCTCTGAAAGTCTTTCTCATTCACACGCTGGTACTATTATCACTACTGTTGATATAAAATATAACCCGTTGTCACAGAAGAAAAAAAAGACCACCACTGGACTGTCTGTGACAATGCGATTACTAGGAAAGAAAGAACAACATTCTCTGATATTTGTAGCCCATTTCGATGTCCCTGGCGAGCGCTAGTGGCCAACGAGAGGCGATTCTGCCAACGCTGGTAGACGTCACAACTGTCACAAGAGAGGTTGGTGACTATTTAGATGTGAATCGCTCTGGTGACCGCGCAAGTAAATAAAAGCATGTAAGCCTTTTAAGTTGGCGAGTCCTTGATCGGGATTGCTCCGCTATAGTCCACCCCAGTGACCTTATACGGGTCTCCAGGGGTGGTTTGCAGTGCTGGTAAAGGTGGCAGTCCTGCATAGTCGTAGGGCTTACCTTTTACCCGACGACATTTCAGACATTTACCCAGTATGCTTTTCACCACCTGCCTGAGTTTAGGCACCCACCATTTTTGACGAACGTAGGTAACCACGTGACCGACTCCGTAATGGCAACAGAGCCGATGGCACCGATCAATTATCAGGTGGGTCAAGGGATGTTTGGAGGGCAGAAGTTTAGGATACTTGCATGATTCTGAGATAGCCGCTAACCACAATCTGCCTCCACAATGAATTATACCTCCCTTCAGGTGTAGTCCTAACTGGTTGATTAAGTTATTTTTGGACTGTTTACCCTTCACCATTATTTCAAGTTCCTGCGAATAGGTCTCTTTTTGGCATAATGTGAGTAAAATATTATCTGCAGCTCTAATTTCAAGTACGTTGAGATAAGCACTACCTGTGGGGGGCAGGCTATTTCTTTTTGCCTTCAAATTATTTACGAAACGTATCACCCATGCTGTGACACGCTGCAATCTTTCATAGCTGCTATATTTGTGCCAGTCCCATAACTGTGTGTCATCTTGGGGCGCCGTGCCTACAATTTGGGTCACGATACCAGCGGGCTGCTGTTGGAGATCTATATTCTCTGGCCATCCATCGGGTTTCGGGAGCCAAGTAGGCCCATTCCACCACAACGCAGAAGAACTCAAACATTTAGCAGACACGCCTCGAGATACCACATCACTTGGGTTCTCTTTAGTCGACACATACCGGAAATAAGCAGTCGGGACTAGGGCCTGTATCTCGTCAATGCGGTTAGTGACATACACTGGTAGTTTCTTTTGACTGTGAATCCAGTGTAGCGTAATTTGACTGTCACTCCACACATAGGTTTCAGAGATATGAAATTTATCTTTATAGGCATTCTCAACGAAGTTAATCATTCTGGCAGCTAGCAGAACTGCAGTCAATTCCAATTTAGGGATGGAAAGGGATTTGATGGGGGCCACCTTAGCCTTTGCCATGACCAAGTGGCTACCCTCTGGACTGACTAGATATATAGCAGTCCCGTAAGTGACACTGCTTACATCAGCAAATGCATGCAGGGAAATAGTCTTTCTGAAACAGATCCTCCTAGAGAACTCAATACAACTACAGAGAACCATGTCATCCACTATCCCCCGCCATTCCGCTTGCAGGTCCACAGAGAGATCATCGTCACAACCCAATTTCAGTCTCCACAATTGTTGGAGAAAGATTCGAGACCTTATTGATACTGGCAACACAACACCCAAAGGATCAAAGAGTTTGGCAGCAAACCTTAAACACTCACGCTTTGTAACCTGTTCAAAAGGAGCATACTGAACTCCAAAGGAAAGAGAATCAGAGTCAGTTTTCCACACCAGGCCAAGTACTCTCACCAAATCCTGTTGTTCTGCAGCAACACCATCCTTCTGCAACACCTTTCTCAAGACGGGACTATTTGTGGCCCATTGGTGCAGGAATAAATGGGCATTATCCATTACTTCACGAGCCATATCGTAAGCATGGACGAGGGAACTCTCATTATCCCCCGTACCTTGGAGGTTATCGATATATAGCCCGGCCCTAATTTCCTGCAACAACTCCGGGTCTGCATCAACAAGAGAAAGATGTTTAAGGATGGTCGTGTTAAGGAGAAATTGAGAACAGGTCGCACCGAAAAGGACAACCCAGAACCGATATCAGATTAGAGGAGAATCTAAATGTAGAGGATCTTTCGGCCACATAAACCTAGTGTAATCCCGGTCATCTTCATGAAGTTTCAACATCAAGAAAGCCTTCTCGTTGTCACTGATCCACGGATACTGATGCAGACGGAATCGCAACATAACCTGAGCAAGGTCCGGTACTAAAGAGGGTCCCGTATGTAGACAGTCGTTTAAACTGGGTTTGTGTTTGATTACTTTAGCGGAACAGTCAAACACAATACGTACCGGTGTAGTCTTGCTCTGTTTTATGACCCTGTGATGCGCCAGATAATGACATGAGACAGAGTCATCGAAAGGAACTTCCTCGATGAAACCCTGCGACAGTTGATCAGAAATTACCTGTGAATATTGGTCACAAAACTTAGGCTCAGCTATAAATCTCTTTTGTAGCCCTCGTAATCTCCCAACAGCCAAACCTTTATTGGTGCGCAACTGTTCTTTTAATTCAGTCCAGGGCAGACGTACCTGATATTGTTGACTCTCAGGCTCTTAGGTGACTGTCTCCTCATAACTGATCAAAGCTTGCCGTTCGGCTTGCGAATGTTCTTTGGGTGATATACCAATGTGGTCTAAATCCCACAAAGCATTCAGTTCTTCTTTGCACGGGAACTGTCCAGTAGACATATATTGTTCCACTGGAGTTACTGCCACTTTTAGAATTGTTACAACCTCAGTATTGGAGCTGGATGTGGATGCCGCATAAGAACCACTCAGTGCATATCCGAATTTGGTTGGAAGTAAAACCATATTACCTACCGTTTATAACCAGGTAGCACTATGTTGTAGTAATAATCGGCACCAATTAGTACCTCCAGCTGTGCTGTCTCTGTGATGCATGAATCGGCCAATTTAATGCCATGGTGCTTTATACTAGTCATTTCAGCACTAAGACTAGACTCACCTTTATGTTCGGGAAGTTCCTTGACCACAATTGCTTCGAGACGATGGAACCTACCCCGATGTAAATATTTCAGTGCTACAATAGTATACTCACGAGGGGTTTGAGCTCCGGTGAAACCATGAAGCCGTAATTCTTCCGTCCCCACAGTTTCGTATGAAAAGGATGGTAGTACGGATTTCTTCACGAAGGTCCTCTGTGAGCATTGGTCTAGTAGCGATCTGACTATTATACTTTTCCTGTGTCTACCCTTTACAGGCAGCTGAACTGTGGGTAGGATCACAGTTTGCTTATTCACACTTACAGACATTGTTGTTGAGGTTGTAGGTGTTAACTCTTCCCTAGTAGTACCCCCACTTGCCGGTCTTGCCTCTCTCTGTTTTGGGCACAGGGAGTGAAAGTGCTTACCCTGGCAATACCTACAATTTTTGATGTTAGGGTTAGTGCACCCATTACTATCATGATCACTGGAGAGACAAAGCATTTAAAGCATTTATACCAGGGATGGTTATTCCCACCGCACAGTATACATGGGAACCGGCTACTACCACTGTGTTGCGAATGCAGCCGTAGCCACAGGCATATTCTTCCCTGGGGAGTCCTGACAATCCATGTTATACAATTCTGCCTGAAAACACCGTGTGAAAGTCTTGCTCACCCATCTCCCTCCTAATGGTCTCCTTAACTGGTGATGGAAATTTATTCAGCAATGTAACCACACAGAACTCTTCCAGACTCACCTGTTGACTAGTCATAGATCTCATGGCACTTTCCATGGTGGCGTAGAAAGCCTTTAGTTCTACGGCCTGACATTTAGGAGCGAATAGGTTATGGAAATGGATGATATGTGCCGCTTTTACCCTGTCGGGATGCCCGAAGGTTTCTTGAAGCAAGTCTAAGGCAGGGGCGTAACTTGCACCCTCAACCGTGAAACCTTCTATCAATTTATAGGCATCCCCCTTTAACTGACCCTTTAAGTATGTTAACTTTTGAATTGCACTTAAGTCAGTCTTTTCATGCACCACACTTCGAAACATGTCCCAAAACCCAGTCCATAATGTGGAGTCGCCAGCGAAGGTGGATAGGATCAGGTGCGGCAATTTAACTCCCGATCCTTTTTTGTTGTCGGATCGAGTTTGCCCTTCTGCATTACCCAATTTCTCCTTTAACCTGACGATTATCCCATAGATCTCAAATAAGTAAATGGTATCCGCTTGGTTCTCCTGAAAATATGCAGAGTCTGAGGGATATAGCGGCAACAAGACCTCTTGATTGGCCTCAAACTTGGTCACTTGGGTCTGCACGCTATGCAGTTTTGCCTCGACTTCTACCCGAGATGCGGTTTCCAAGAACTCATCTAAATTTTCTGTCAGGACAGTCAATGAACCTTTAAGACCTGCCCTACGGCGTTTGCCTTGGGCTAGAGCGTCCATATTGTCACCTTTAGTCCAAAACAAATGAAAAATGCAAATCCCAGACCTTTATGACAGTTTATTCGAAACAGGAAAATCTTCCGCCGATCAAACTCGGGTTCTAACGCTAAACGCGAGCGACCAATGACAGATAATCAAAGAGCGAGAACAAACGCGAGTAACATCAAATGCGAGAGGGAAAACAAATTGCAATACTTTTCATGCCGATCAAACTCGGGTTCTAACACTAATCGCGAACAACGGCAAGAAAAAAAAAAGGGGGAAAAAACAAAGGATATACTAAAAAGACATGGTGATATATAGCCGATCAAACTCGGGTTCGGACCAAGCACTAAACAAGAGCGACGGGATAAATGGCAAACTATCAGAACATGGGTGGCATTAGGACTGCAGAATTAAATGTACGCGCCTGCCGAGTGCCGAAATCATTAAAGTTAAAACCCAAAGTACAACCCTTCAAAATTTAGAATTTAGATGCCGCAATGTAAATTGAAAAGTTAGGCTATCACAGAAATTTTGAAAAACAGGGTTAAATTAGATGCATCAAGATTTACTAATAATTTAGAAAAGCCAACAAATATCTTTAAATTTAGATTTAGTTAGGCTTAATCAGAAAGAACACATTTTTAATGAACTTAAATTTAAATTTAGTTAGGCCTAATCAGAAAAACAAGACTTATTGAACTTTCAAATTAGTCAATCAGAAAAAATGCAAATTATGGGTTAGTTAAATTTAGTGCATGTTATATTCCCCAAAGGATCTGTCAAGCAGAGCCTCAGCGTCCGCACCAAAGAACTTCCGAGCCGTCTCCACGATCTCGCGGAACAACCGATCAGAGGCGGGCGGTGTGAGATGGATGCCGTCCCACCCAAAAGAAGTCGCTGCGGTATTCATCGGCATGTATCGGCTCCGGGTCCATGGCAGGTTGCGCTTAAACCACTGATTGACTGAGTTTCGGATACGGTTAAACTCGTCAAATTCGATTCCTCGTGGATTCTGGTGCTTCTCTATGCCAATTATGTAACAGTGGCCTCCTGTTTGACTCTCTATATCTCTGGCCAACTCATGGATCTGATTGGCCAGTTCCTTAGGGGCAATGCCTGACCTAATATCATTGCCACCTATTACCAGGTATGATAAGTCAGGACGCCAGCTAACTAAGTGGTCCCACGCATCAGTGTTACACAAGGTACTTATTTTAGCCCCTGGGGCGGCAAGATATTTGATTGTGTAGTGGGGGTAGTAGATAGACTTATCTATGTACAGTTTGCGCACATAGGAATGGCCTACTATGGCCACCTTTTTTATAAGGCCAGGGTAAATAGCCCTCTCTGGCTCAAAGCCTTCCCCTACACCACCTCCCACTGCCCCGTGCTTAAAAAAGCCATGTGCCATGTTGTCAAATCAGGAAAACCCTCGCGGAAAGAAGAAAAAAATCGCGGGAGAGTAGCCATCAAATGCA
Source organism: Paralithodes platypus (assembly GCA_032716605.1). Taxonomy (NCBI): domain Eukaryota; kingdom Metazoa; phylum Arthropoda; class Malacostraca; order Decapoda; family Lithodidae; genus Paralithodes; species Paralithodes platypus. The sequence goes on along the minus strand of CM064569.1, from coordinate 12,902,321 downwards.
CCGACAAGTAAACAAAGCAGGCCTGGCCAACGAACACACTAGGACGTTCGAAGGACCATATATTATATGGATATTCGTAGTTAGGATTATATAGTGGACTGTATAAAAATACCATACAATAGTTTATATCACCTGAATACTGGAACTAGTGCTGTAGGGCCTAGTTGACCTGTTGAGCCATGGCGTTGTTACAAGATGGGGTGTGGGAAACGGGAGTGTTAGCTAATAGGATAGAGTTGATGAATAAAGAAGGGGGCCACTATACTTGATGATTGATGGGAATGATGATTAATGATCTATGGATTAGTATGGATACATGGAGAATTGATGAGCTAAGGACTATCACTAATGGGGCGAAAGGTGAGGTGAAAACACGAGAGTAGGCAGACGGCCTGGTTGTGGTGGCGGCTAGGTAGAGAGTGAGTGCGGGGCCCTCACATTTCACGGGAGGTGCGCCGCTATCACGCATGCACAAATAGGTAGGGATTTATTTTCCCTCCCAATTATAATTACCTAAGTTTATAGGAATGATAGATTACCCAATATCCAATATAGAACATAATTATTAACCTTTTAATGATTCTATATAATTATTGATCCCACAAACTTAATACTAAAAAACTTAATGTAATACTTAAAGTAAGACTGTCCATATCAGAGTTTGGACAGGCAGAAGGTAATTGATTTAGGTGACGTATCAGAATAGAGTCTACTATACTGATTGATTAGGTGCTCTATGTCACGTTATGCACAGTATCAATAATAGAAGTATGCAGGAAAATAAGATTTTACATGTACATAGTATTTCAGTTGAGATAATAATACATATGTGAGCGAAGAGTCTAACGTGAAGAATTCTGGTATTGAGCGAACCTTCCTGAAAGAGTGCTCACGGGCGCGGCGCGGTGAGCGACAGTCAAAGAGATTAGTAAGGGGTCTCACAGGTGAAATGGGCAGGCATAGTGTGTTGACCCTAGGCCAGATGGACTGCTTTATTGCGAATTCTCGATTTACTTTAGTGCGATTATAAATCGCAGATGAAAGCCAGATATACACTTGGGGTCTTAGAGGCAAGATAGTTTAAATTCGAACTAGATTGTCTAAGCGGTTTTGTGAAAGAGTCTACACACGAGGTATGAAAAATAATTATAGACCGGGTATGAGATCTGATCACACGTACTGTATATAGAAATTCAAATTCAATGTAAGTTGATGAATAGCTATAACAAGGTTTTTGGGTAAGATGCAAATTAATACAAAAAGAGTTAACTTATACTCGATTAAGATGCGATTGTAAATAACAGTAATTAAGAGTTTCGAATGAACTCGAAATAAATGGGGCGCACACGATGATTGTAGCATAAAAAGGTGATTTGAATGTATTAACAAATCCCTATAAGCAATACACGAATCAAAGATACGAAGTAGAGCGGATTATATAACATAAGATGTAATAAAATATTTACTTTGACAATAGTAAATTAAGATTAATCGGTCACCTAAGCAATACAGCATCAGCTAGGAAAGGCCCTAGAAAGCCGCCTTTAGCGGGGGGATAGCTCCCCTATTTCAACTCCTTTCGGGGTTGGGCATCTGCCCGATTCGTATGGTTGGTTCACTTGCCATAGTCCATTATTATGCGGTTGACATTCTATTTTAACAACTGAAACTTGATGTGAACTATAAGACTTATGGTATAACTATATTATTATTATTATTATTATTATTATTATTATTATTATAATTATTGGCTGGTCAATATCATATGATATTATGATGTCTTGCAGTGTATGTATTTGTGCGCGTATGGATGTATGTACATTTATTTGCATTTTGAACAAGTGAATGTATACACATGTGCATGTTTATGAAGGTGCATGCATGTATGTATGTAGTTGTATATATGTGTATTATATTATTTACCGGGTACATTTGTGAATGTTTGTGTGTACAGGCTTTGTGTATATACTGTATGTATGAATGTATGAATGCAGAATTTTGATGTAGTTTGAATTTCGAGGCAGTTCGATTGTTTTTATTTTTTTTCGTTTTGCTTTATCATGAAATTTGACTCCTGACGTTTTCTGTTAATTACAGAGTGAGTAATTTTGCAAAGTCAGTGCTTCCACATGATCGCATTGTCGATTGAAAATTATGTGTTTAATTACTTATTCAGTATTTCTGGGTTATTTGTTTAGATTATTTGTGCAATAACGGGTTCAAAAAGAGATAAAACAAAACCCCCACCAGGTCTACCCTCGTACCCAGATGACAGACGTTTTAAAGGAGACACGAGGACCCCAACCTATCTACCAACATTCCAGGAGGAAATGACCCAACCACAAGCCAAAATAGCCAGCCTCCGAGAGAAGAAAAGATCGAGAGAAGAAAAGATCGAAGAAGAAGAACAGGATACAAGCACGAACAGAAAGAGAAACGACACAGTCTACCATAACAAATCAACGTCCTTTATTGTGTCAAGAAACAATGCAGTCTACCATATTAAAACAACACCCTCTACCGATACCCACAGTAACTACAAGGCCACTCAGCAAGGATGACCTGCTTCCGGGCCAATCACCTGGGCTTCTTCCGGGCCAATCACAAGGTCAGCAATACGGAATAGAGGCGTATCCAACCCAAGAACCCGATTTAACTTCAACGAAGAAGAGTTTCTGCAAATTCCTCATCAACATCCGATGTTTTACAACAACAGATGTGACCAGAATAACCCTCTGTACAGTGCGGAAGGCCACGAATATCAACAATAACAGATCAACAGAGAGTAAAGAAAGTTTTGCATACATCAGTGACAATAGAGAAAAGTCCGAATTAATGCAAAACAATTATCATGCAACCATGGAAGCTTTCTAAAATATGAGTTTACTTTTAAGAAATAAAGAATACATTCCCCATGTATCACTAAATGTATTGTATTTTTAAGGCCATTATTAACTTCACCATAATTCGAAAATCAGAATCCAAATGCCCCTAATATTCCGAAACCAATTAAACCTGATCCAATTTAAAAACTGATTATCCTCTGCCTGAAATTTAGAATTGTTAGGCAAACATTGTCGAACCCGTCTATAAGCCAAAGGCAAACTAGAATGAGGATCCAATGTCAGAGTTGCTACTGATGGGGTTAAGCCAATCGTCCCTATGTACAGCCACCTCGTAACACTAGAAAGTGCCCGTTCTAGTAAGTGTAGAGTACCTAGAAGTGTCTATTCTAGTAAGGTGTAGGTGAGCTAGAAGTGAAAATTCTAGTTGTGTAGGAGATGCTCTAGAAGTGAAAGGCTCTAATTAGTATCTAAGCACTAAAAGTGAAAGTTCTAAATGCATATAAAATACTAGAAGTGATTATTCTAGTTCTGTGTGAAAACGCCGTCTCTCTCTGATAAATAAAAGAGGCTTGAAAACGTACGAGCTAACAGCAGACCAGGGGGTGGATTCACTAACGGTCGTACGATTCGAAAACTCCCTTACCGTTCCCTTACGACTCAATGCTGGTATTCACGAAGCGTCGTAGTGACCATCTTTGATAGTAGGCAGCCCCTTTCGCAAAGGGTGGTCCGGACCACCCTTACATGAATATAACCCGGATATAGGTACACAAATATCGATAACACAACCCGCGACTATAACAAATTCGTCTGCTGTATAGCTCTTTATGACACACTAAGTCATTATTGAGGCAATAATTGCGCAATATGATTGTTAACTTGTGTTTACAACACCATTAAGGCATTTAATACAAAGTATGATAATATTTGTATCCTTAATGTCTTATGACAGGCCGAATTAAGCTTTGAATAGCCTACCTATGCCAGCCTAGACCTAGTCTAGGTTAATTGATGCACAAATTCATGTGCTGCGACAACACGTAGCCTACCATTAGTAGATTTTAACCCTCATTTATTGCGGAAATGTTTTATTCCAACTCCCCACCACCTCTGGGTTAGCTTAGGGTAGCCTATTTCCTCAACAAATTTGAAAGTATCACAGGAAAAAAATTATGAAAAGAATTACCCTAGGCCTAGCCTAAAAAAATAAATAATAAATGGTGTTGTAATAATTTGTTTTAGCCTAGCCTAGGCCTAGGCTATAACCTAGGTTTATTTTGAAAATGTTAGGGCTATTTAGGCTAGAAAAGTTAGGCCTATGTATGGTATTTTGGTTAGGCTAACAATGCCTAGCTTGGTGTAGCCGAAGCATAGTAAAGTAAAAGCCTAGAAGGTAAAGATGGTGTTTGCAGGCATACCGTCCTTGTTAACTAGCTGTCATTAGTCCCATGCTGGTAATATATTTGATGATGGCAATAAGTCATGGGAGGTGAGGAGGACAAAGCCCCCCTCAACCTATCATTATATTCCATGGCCAACTGTTGGGTAATAGGTTGAGGGGGGCTTTACCCCCCTCATCCCCCATGACTTATTGTATCCAGCAGGGGGGCAAATAACAGCTGGCCGTGGGATAATTTTGTAAAAAACAGCAGTCAAATTAGACGCGATCATAACCGAGCCTGCATCTTCATCTAAACAAGGAGGACAGTACGCCCGCTAACACCACCCTTACCAAAGTAAGAGTTGTGTTAGCGGGTGTACCGTCCGCTTTGTTTACATAGTCGCACACTGTTATATTCGCATCTAATTTGACTGCTGTTATTTGCCCCTGCTGGACAAAGACTATGGTAATGTTTGCCCTGACAATGTTTGCACGGCTCCACCTTTGGGTTGGTGTAACCATTTCGACCATGGTCTCTATCCATACAGCCAACACACACCTTTAATACCTTCGCCCTCTTTAATTTGGTTTGTGCATTAGGATATTTGAAACATTTAACCCTTAATTAGCGGCGAGCAACATAAGTCGAGTTAAAAAAAGCTGGACTATGTGGCGGCGCTCGACATAGGTCGAGTGGCAATTTCAGCACGTAATGTGGCTGAGAGAGAGAGACAAGTGGTGGCAGGAGACTAGCGAGCGTATGACTGCTCCAGACCACCGCGGCGAACCTACTGACACAAATCTCAGCTCCCTCCTCCCTCTCTCACTCGCTACATACTCAATTATGTACCGAAAGTACCGAATTACCTGCTTTTTGCACTCGCGTTGCACGGTTATTGCAAGAAAACTATCCATCATACAAGGATCGTTATGGTGTCATTCGAAAGCTCTGTTTATGCCCTTTCAGGGATAGGTACTTGTTTTACGTTCTGGGTCTTATTTAGGCATGAAAATGATCACGTAAACAGCCCTATTTTGGCTAAAAACACCCCGCTGTGCGGTACATATAAATTAACCGCATAGGCCGCTCGTAAGGTGTTAAACCAGCAGTGCCCTGACTTGCCACACAGCTTACAGCCCTTATCAGAGCCATTGCTTCCTGCCTTGTAATGTGCTACCTTGTTTTGTTGAATAGTAAAAGCAGCAGTAGGTTTATATTTTTCTTGTGTAGGCAGGCCAGCCCCCTCCATGTTATAAATCTCCTCGTATAGGGTCCGAGTGACCGCACCAACTTATAACCAGTTCAGTTCTCGCCGAGTAGTCTCTCGCAAAGGAGACGGAATCTTATTATACAACATTACGGCACAAATTTCTTCCAACGTTACATTGCAAGATTTAAGCAACTTTAGTGTGCATTCAGCAGCCGCATGGAAATGTCTAAGGTCCTGCGCATCATATCTAGGACTAGGAATCTCACAAAAGGCAGTAACGTGGGCAGACTTGATGCAGTCAATCTGTCTGTAGGTCTCGAGAAGTGTTACGGCAGGAGCATAACTTGTGGCCTCTAAGCTAAATCCGGCTATGAGCTGCGAGGCCTCTCCCTCTAGCTGACCCCTCAAATATGTGAATTTATGAATATCTGTTAGGTCCTGACGCTCATGAACTGAACAATGGAATAATCCCAAAATCCGGTCCACCGGGCAGGATCACCACCAAACTTCGGGAGGGTTAAGGCTGGCAATTTTACTACCGACTTTACAGCCTCTCTGTGAGAGACCTCTGTACGTACCGGTCTACTATCCAAAGGGGCTAATAAGTTTTGTACCTGTTCCTCATAAAGCATATCATTAGCCACTTCTTCATCTAAATCTTCCTCGGACTCTAACAATAGATATATTTTCTCATTGAAAGAATTGATGCTGTGTAAAGCCTTGTTGATGCTGACTTTTTTAGCAATGATTTGATCGTTTGTGGTTTCGTTGAGGAAAGTGTTGAAATCCTTAGTTAATTTATTAATGCCTCCTTTGGCTGCAGCCCTCAACCTCTTCAGCTTGGTGATGTCCATGTTTAAAGGGAACCCAACCTGTTACCAGTCAATTCACAAATTTATAGGGGATAGGCGAGTCAGGATGGACGATGAACGACAATAAAATAAACTATTAGTCTAATAAATGGAACTAAATATAGGCTAGCCTATTCCTCGTCAAAATATCGCGCCACCCTACTGACGATTAGGTTATAGAGCTTGTGCGTCCCCCAAGGGCCTAAATGGACGCCATCATAATTATGCCAAGGCCGCCTTACCCATCTCCATAGGGTTGAACCTTGACTTGATTTTATTTTCGATGGACATTTCTGGCGTAAATGTCTATTGACAGCATTTTTTATTTTGTTATATTGTTCTGCACTGAGGCCCCTGGGGGAGGTACGAAACTCTATTCCCACGATTTTACAATGCCCCCCTGTTCTATCCTCAATATGTTTAGCCAAATAATTAATTTTACTGGCTAACTCATTAACCACCGCATCACCAAAAATATCATTACCTCCGATTATCAAGAATGTGAGATCCGGACGAAACTGTACAAGATTATCGAAGGCTGGCGAATTACGGATTGAATCAACTGTGGCCCCACTTTGTGCCAGAAACTTCAGCTGGAAGCCTTCACGGAGTATAAGAGATGGTGGCGGTTCAAATCTATTGACATACGAGTGTCCAATCACCGCAACTTTAGGTAACGGGTGTTTATTATGTGATGGTGACGGCTCAAAATTTTCGCCAATACCACCCCAACCCCGCGCTGCTTCCCCAGACCCTCGAATCATTGGCTGGTGTGTAAACTATAGCACTAGAAAGTAGAAAGCAGGGATGGTTTAAGCAGGCCCAAGAAGACGCCCAGCCACAATTAGGCCTAGGTTAAAACACAAAAATGGGGTACAGTATACTACTTAATTAGGCATACAGGTTATACTTAAATCCTGGTCACGGCACCATACTTTACTGTCAAGAGTTAGGATCGTATAGTGGATTTAGGAATTAGTTACAAGACAAGTAAAGGGTTAGATTATCTGCCTAACGGGGAAGCATTTAGATCGTCTCACCTTTGTTGTTAATTCACATGCTATATTTTGTCTACATATATTATAATGGCCACCAGTGAATATATATAGACTTAGCTGGTTAGTGGAGCATGTTGATGGATAGTAGGTGCTGGGATGTTTTATATATGGGACGACAGATGTGGCTGACCGCCGGTGTTGCTGGTGAGGCGTGTTATCGTGTAAATGCGATAGGATATGACTCTTTTGTGATCCTGTACGTCTCTGTGACGTCACGGTCGTTCCCGCTGCACGGCGTAGGACGAGTAGATCGTATATTATAAGATTGTAAGTAAGTTAAGATTGTAAAGGCTTAATATGCTATTAACCCGTACAGCCCCAGCGACGGGCCTGGCGCGTCGGCGATGTATGTAACGCACAGCCCCAGAGACGCACCTGGCCCGTCACCCTAATTGCGCCGACCGTAACCTCAGGTGTAGCCACTCAAGAGGGCTCAGATTTGTATGGGAACTGTATACGTATCCCACGCAACCGTGCCGATGGTTGAAAACTCTCAAAGTCCACGTGCATGCGCGTGAGCGCGCAATAACCTGGTTTTTTGGGGTAATTGCCTTAAAATTTGTACTCTTGTAAAATACGTTTTCTGTAGGACCATTCTTTAAGCTTTTTGAGCGGTTTTTCGTGGTTTTTCCTTCATTCCTAACCCATTCGCTATTGTTTCTGGAATAAAACAAAAATTGAAAACCGGCCGGGTTCTGGTGAACAAACATTACAAAACTAGCCGGGGCTGGACGGGTTAAGCAATATTGACATGGTCTTATGTAGTATATATGAATTTATCGTACATATTAATATAATTTATCATATTGGGCAACCTAGATGCGGTACGATAATTTAGGCTCCTGGCGTTTGCCAAGGCAGCAAGGTGTGCCTCTGAGGAAGAGAGCTCAGAGCCTCCACTAACACCAACCAGTTAACATCTAAATTTCCGCCTTCAGTTGATCGAGCTTTTGTGCTTCTAATCACAATATACTGACCGCAATACACACAGCTACACCATCATGACGCTCTCATCGACGCCATGACTGACTGACAGATAAGCATAGTATTCATGTCCATTCCCATATAATCATTTGTTCTTTCTTTCACTTGACTCGAGCCTCAGGGCCGAAGTCTCGTTTCCCCATTGTCCGCCATATTGGGTAAAACGTTCTCCTTTGTTTCGTTGCCACGTGGAACTATTGGTGAGTTAATTCCTGGCTATTATTAACCCTTATAACCTTACCCTATATATAATTTATTATGTGAGACCTTTGGATATAAATTAGCTTGTTTCAGATTGAATTCAGTTTAGATTTGGAGTAAATTTAATTTAGATTGATTTTATTAGACTCATTATAGCTTAGAAATATTTAACTTCCATTGATAGTTTACCACATTGGTGCCCAGACCCGGGAATTAGCTACCAGTAAGGAATTTTATGGCAATGAGCAAGGGGACATGCAACAGAATGCAGGAACAATTCTATGATAAACTGGTAGGACTAGCCAAGCGATGGTTAGAGCCAGAATGCAGGGTCGTGTTGTTTCGCCTGCCTAAGTTCTGCATCCCACCCATCATCTTCCCCCAATAAATTTCTTTTTCACTTCAGACTTCCTGTGACTCATGACCTTGCCTAAAAAAAAATCTTATTCAATATGACCCTTTAGTGTGGGTATTGCTATTTGGTGTGCTAATTTTTCTCCATAACATAGAAGTCCGCCGGTCGGCGTCTCTTAACTAGACTACTATTTTGCCGTTGTATTTGTAACATTTTAGATATATAGCCTACAGGCTTGCATGCAAAATGAGTAAACAGGAAGAGTCACCGTCTAGTGGGGTGCTGAGCAAAGCCCCTAAAAATCAGAGGGCGGGACTTCGGGGAGTATTAAATAGGCTAATTGTAGATGTCAACACTTTCATCACTACTGCTGACCTCGAGGAATTAGAAGCTTGATTAGACAATGTCCAGGCTACCCACGGTCGTATTGTGGCTCTGAGTGAGGTGATTGTGGCAGGCATGACAGAGGAGGAAGAGATAGTTGCAGAGTGTGATAATCGCGCCCTCTATAATGAACCTGTTTTTAAAGCGAAGCACATGTTACAGCTTGCTGTCGCAAGTAAGAAGGGAGGCGAGAATGAGGCCCATAGAAGGGTTGACCCAAAACACACTGTGCACCTCCCAAAGGTCAATCTTCCTACATTTGGAGGCAAATTGACTGAGTGGTTAGCTTTTTAGGACGTATTTCGGTCTACAGTACATGAATCCTCTTTGGATAATGTCCGCAAGTTTCACTACCTGAAAGGACAAATGGAAGGAGAGGCCTTACATTTGATAGAGGGTTTTGCGGTAGTAGGTGATAGTTATCTTGAGGCAGTACAATTATTAAAGCCCACATACGGTGATCAAGAGCAGTTGAAGATGGCCCATGTCGTTGCCTTGTTAAAGCCCGCAGAACCACAGTATAAGGTTGAGGAGTTAGCAAAGTTTAGGGCAGATATGGAGTGCCATACTCGATCGCTATACACCCTAGGGCTCACCACACAGGAAATGATAGTCATCATCCTACGTCAGAAGCTTCCTATGGCAATACTTGACAAGGTTAGATCGTTTGATCTGGGGGAGTTCAAAACTCAATTCAGTAAAGAAATCAATAATCTACAGTTGAACAAAGGGAGAATGTATGTGTCGGGAGGGAGTGAGAATGTGGAGATGAGGGGAACTGTAAGCATGACGGTGGGGACTAAAGAAAAGAAAGAGGGTATGTATAAGAAACCTGCTCAGATTCTATGTAAGCTATGTAATAACAAACATAAATGGAGTTTCTGTGTAAAATACCCAACAAATGAGACAAAACTAGCACAGGCAAAGAAGTTGAAGCTATGTGTAGGTTGTCTAAGTAAGGAACATGGTAAGCAGGGACAATGTACTGCTACATACTTAACCCACTGAGCCCCAGCTAGTTTATAATAAATGTACCACCAGGGACCGGCTGTTTCTGATTTTTTTTTCTCCAGAAACAATAGCGAATGGGTTAGGAATGAAGGAAAAAAATCAAAAAGGTCAAAAATTGGTCCTACGGAGCTCCCGAAAGTCGATTTTACAAGAGTAAAAAAATTGAAGGCAATAACACCCAAAATACCAGTTTTTGCGAGCTCACACGCACGCGGTTGGACTTTGAGAGTTTTCAAACATTGACATGGTTGCATGGGATACTTACACAGTTCCCATAGAAATCTGAGCCCTCTAGGTGCCATAGGGCCGGAGTAATTGGGACCGGACTGGCCAGGACGCATGGTTTGCGTCGCTGGGGTTTAGCGTTACATACATTGTGGACGCATACCCTGCGTCGCTGGGGCTCAATGGGTTAAGGCCCTGTCGCCACTGCAATGGCCATCACTTTGACAAGTTGTGTCCTACAGCAGATAAAGTCAAAGACGTCAAACCAGAGGGTACTACAACTTTAACACTAGGGTAGCACGAAAGACACCACTATATTGCCCACAATACAGATTCCCATGGAAGGTAATGACAGTAACAAAGTTTGTCGGGTACTCCTTGATCAAGGGTCTCAACGGTCCTTTATAATGAGGTCCGTATTAATGGGACTTAAGCACCGAATCGTAGGGGCTGAGACTCTTCGATTGCAGGGCTTCACAGGGGTTACTGACAAACAAGTCTACGAGATAGCGGAGATTTCATATTTCTACCGTAAAAACAGGTACTTTATGACATGTATCGTAGTAGACACCCTAACAGAATATGTATCTGTAGGAGTGAAGAAGGTGGAACACGCATTACATAGCAAAGGGGTTAACTTGTCAGATCCCATGGGAGATCAGAGTGAGGTGCATGTTCTACTTGGTGTGGATCATTATTATGATGTAGTATACCCTGGATTTAAAAGAATGTGTGGTGTAATTTTAATCCCCACTAAATTTGGTTATTGCATGAGCAGAAAGGTGCATACTACACAGTCAAATATCCTGGTCGACACGGTCTCGATATTAAGAGTGAATGTAACCACGGCAGAGGAGTTGGGAAGGGAGGATTCCCAATCTAGTGACCCTAAAATGACTGCCGAGTTTGACCTGGAGAGACTGTGGAGATTGGATCACATAGGCATTAATCCTATGGAGACCGATTATGACTCAGAAATTGCGCTGAAGAAGTTTGAAGAGTCTGTGAGCTACTGTGCCTCAGACAAGCAATATAAGCTTAGTTTACCCTGGAAGAATAGTGAGATAAGCCTGCCAACCAACTATGGATTGGCATTAGGTTGCTTGCGCGCATTACAGCGTAAATTGACGAATGAACCGAACACGCGCCAGGCGTATGACGATGTATTTCGGAGTTATGAAGATAGGGGCTTTATTGAGAGAGTCGATGTAAAGGAACCGATTAAGAAGGATAGGGTTCACTATCTGGCCCATCATGGGGTGAGGAAAGACAGCATCACCACACCAATACGGGTGGTGTATGACTGCTCTGCCCACCAAGGTCAACAACCCAGTCTAAATGACTGCCTGCTGACAGGTCCGTCCTTGGTGTCGGACCTGTCCCAACATCTATTGCGGTTTAGGCTGGGGCAGTATGCATTTACTAGTGACATCGAGAAAGCATTCTTGATGGTCAAACTAAAAGAGGAAGATAGAGATGTTACCCGCTTTCTTTGGTTCAACGACATTAGCGACTCTGAAAGTCCGGTCATAATCTACCGTTTTCGGGTTGTACTCTTTGGGGCTACATGTTCACAGTTTTTGTTAAATGCCACAATCCAAAAATATCTATCAGATACTCTTGAGGACACAAGTAAACTATCTCGCGGGTTGTATATAGACAATTTGCAGGGTTCTAGCGATAGTCAGGATGATTTGTTACATATCTACTGGCAGGCACGCAGATTGTTTCCAGAAGCACATTTATTTCTCCGCAAGTGGGTTACTAATAGTGAAGATCTTCAGAGTTTGATACAGGTGGACGGTACGGCATCTCATAACCAGGAAAAGTCCAGAAATTTGGGGATGATCTGGCAACCTAAACATGCCATACTAACTTTTCAAACAAGGTCTTTTGCTCAGCAGACAGGAGCGCACACAAAAAGAAGTCTGTTGAGCAAAGTTGCGCAATTTTTTGATCCTTTGGCTCTAGCATTACCCGTTACCATAAGAGCTAGGATTCTAATGCAGGAAGTTTGGAGACGTAAAATAGGATGGGATGACAATTTGCCCGAGGACCTGAATGACCAAGGGACATTGTTGTTGAATGAGTATGACATCCTATGTACTAAACCTCTACCTCGTAAAGTGGCGGCGTTCGGTGACGTTACGTTACACACGTTTTGCGATGCTAGCACCACGGCAAACGGGGTAGCCATATATGTCGTTACTTCATTTGGGGCACATTTAGTTACCGCCCGGGCTAAAGTAGCCCCGGTTAAAAAGGTAACTATCCCTAAAATGGAATTGACTGCCATGCTGCTATTAGCACGTCTGGTGCAACATGTACGCGCAGCATACGAGAGTGAATTAAAAATTGAAATCGTTCACGTTTGGTGCGATAATCAGGTCGCACTCAACTGGATACATAGCAAGAAGTCTCTGCCAGTTTATGTGCGGAATAGGGTAGATGAGATTAGAGCCCTTTTGCCAAACGTTGATTATCATTATGTAAATACAAAAGACAACCCTAGTGATCTCATAACTAGGGGTATAACGGCTAGCCAGTTAGTGAAGTCCGAATTGTGGTGGCATGGTCCAAAGTGGCTGCTCCATGAAAATGAATGGACGATTTGGCATGCTGTTGGTGAGGGACTTCTGCCACTGGAAACAGTGGCAGTTACAGCCCAACCAAATGAGCCACCGGGTCCAGTAATAGAGTGGGCAAGATTCGGTGACTATAATAAATTAGTCAGAGTTGTAGCTTGGGTGTTGAGATATATATCCAATATCAAGCTTAAAGTAACGGGCCAGCTCTGCAACAGGGGTCACAACATTGATGCTCGTGAATATAAAGCAGCTGAAGTAACTTTGATCAAGTGGGTTCAAGCAGAAACCTTTTCCAATGAATTAAAATCTTTGCAAAGCTCGAATAAGACTATAATGCCTAATTTAGGGCGTCAACTAAGGTTGCACCTAGATAATGACCTCATCAGGTGTGAGGGTCGCCTGAAGTGGTCGGGTGTAACGGACGGCACAAACTGTCCTATACTTATGCCAACAAGACATCACGTTACTGATCTATTGATCATACGTGCACATAGGGAAGTAAAACACTACGGGGTATGTCATATTATATCAAATTTACATCTCACATGGTGGATACCCAGAGTTCGACAAGTAGCTCGATGCGTAGTAAGAAAGTGTGTAATATGCCATGTGCAACTGGACCAGCTCCACCTCTACCTGAATGCCGTGTAAAGCACATAGAACCTTTCCAAGCTGTAGGGTTAGATTACACAGGTGCATTGAAGACGAGAGAGCATGAGAAAGTTTATATATTATTGTTTACCTGTGCAACGTCTCGAGTGGTGCACCTAGAACTATGTGATAATATGTCTAGTGAAGAATTTATGCTGGCGTTTAGACGGTTTTGTGCCCGTCGTTCATCCCTCAACTCATTCTTAGCGACAATGCTCCCACTTATGTCCAGGCATCAAAATATCTAAAGGATATGAGCAGTGATCCTACAATCATCACTTTTATGGGAGAGAGAAAGTGCGAATGGAGGTTCATCCCCGTTAAGGCACCTTGGTTTGGTGGAATGTGGGAACGGTGTGTCGGCATAGTAAAGTCAGGACTCAGAGCGGTAATAGGACGTGCTCTATTAAAGAAGAGTGAGTTGACGACAGTCCTCACAGAGATAGAGGCAGTCGTGAATGATCGTCCGCTTACATATGTGTACACCGACCTGCAAGAACCACTACCATTAACGCCAGCTCACTTGCTATATGGTAAACCATTGACTGCGTTTCCATCTGATTTCCAATCCATAGTAGAGTTAGAGGATCCCTTGTTGTACTCTGAGGCAGCGGTGTCTAAGAGATACCAGTATATATCGAGGGTAATCGAAGATTTTAGAAAACGATGGATTAATGAATATCTGCTAGCATTGAGGGAAAGGAGTGTTACACCCTCTGGTAGACCGACGGCACCTGCTGTTGGTGAAGTACTTTTAATTAAAGAAGATAGTCCTCGTTTATACTGGAAATTAGGCCGCGTGTTGGAGGTATACAAGGGGGAAGACTCTGTAGAGCGGGTGGCACTATTGAAGACAGCCACTGGAACTACTGTTCGTCCTATCGCACGTTTGTACGCTTTGGAGCTCGATTCCACTTTACAATCGGAGAGTCCACCTGTTATTGCTGGGTCCGAGAATTCTCAAGGTAACGACTCACCTCTTATTGATGGTGATCAATCTCGGACCGGGACGCGTCCCAGACGCGCTGCTGCTGGCGCCGTCGACATGTGGCGTCGGAAGATAGCCTCTGGGCAACTTTAAGTTTAAGGTGGGGTTCAGGTATTTTTTTGTGGGGGTAGTGTATCGTGTAAATACGATAGGATATGACTCTTTTGTGATCCCGTACGTCTCTGTGACGTCACGGTCATTCCCGCTGCACGGCGTAGGACGAGTAGATCGAGGTATGGTGGAGTGGTCTTGCCACTGGCCTGGTAATCCAAAGGTCCCGGGTTCAAATCCCGATATGTCAATGGGAAGATATTATTGGGATGGAATTTGTGCTGTACCTAGAGTATCAGTGCATTACCACAAGCCCACCGAAACGTCAATAAAATACCCTCATTGTTCCCTGATTAAATAGCACTGTATGAATATTCCCATATTCAAAATATGCTACAGGGGTGCAATGCCTGGTGAGTTATCTGCTCAACAGGTGGTGTTGTGTGTGTGTAAGTGTGAGAGTCCGAGTGTAGGGGTGAGACAGTGAAGCACGGGAACGAGGTGGCTTCAGAGATGGGGTTGTTTCGGGCCATGAGTGAGCACCGTGCCTCATGTGAAGGCAAGATGGCAGGTGCTCGTTGTACTCTACGTGCTTCACATGTCTCACTCCCTAGACTGGAACAAGACCTCACAAGCTTCACTGTTCATTGTAAAGCGGTGAATGTTAAGGCTCTCAGCCTATGCCCGAGAGGAAGTAAGTTGGAATATAGAAAAATAAAAAAAAAATAAAAATATATAAGATTGTAAGTAAGTTAAGATTGTAAAGGCCTAATATGCTATTAAGCAATATTGACATGGTCTTATGTAGTATATATGAATTTATCGTATATATTAATATAATTTATCGTATTGAGCAACCTAGATGCGGTATGATAATTAAGGCTCCTGGCGTTTGCCTAGGCAGCAAGGTGTGCCTCTGAGGAAGACAGCTCAGAGCCTCCACTAACATCAACAAGTTAACATCTAATTTCCGCCTTCAGTTGACCGAGCTTTTGTGCCTCTAATCACAATATATTGACCGCAATACACGCAGCTACACCATCACGACGCTCTCATCGACGCCATGACTGACTGACAGAGAAGCATAGTAATCATGTCCATTCCCATATAATCATTTGTTCTTTCTTTCACTTGACTCGAGCCTCAGGCCGAAGTCTCGTTTCCCCATTGTCCGCCATATTGGGTAAAACGTTCTCGTTTGTTTCGTTGCCACGTGGAACTATTAGTGAGTTAATTTCTGGCTAATATTAACCCTTACAACCTTACCCTATATATAATTTATTATGTGAGACCTTTGGATATAAATTAGCTTGTTTTAGATTTAATTCAGTTTAGATATGGAGTAACTTTAATTTAGATTGATTTTATTTGATTCATTATAGCTTAGAAATATTTAACTTCCATTGATAGTTTATCACACGTGTTGTTAATGAGTGACACCCTTTATAGGGAGATACCTTAGAACGTCAGCTTGGTAACAAGTGAAGCTAGACATGCGCAATCATTCTCGATGCTGCTAACGTTCCTCATATTACTTTAATTACTATATTAAATAGTACTTAATACTTATGGAATACTATATTCTCGAATTAACTCTTTATAAAATAAATGTACACCATAGCCCATTTCTTAGTTACCCCTTATATATTACTCATCTGAAACACACACCCAATTAACTTTACATGATACTTTGTGTATATACAGAATTATGAATTCCCTTTTTAACCAATGCCAACTGGAAATAGAAAGGTCTATCGTGGACACTCGTAATTCACGATAATGACAATGTCATGAGGGTTACCTTACCTTAGGTTACCTTAGGTTGTGTTCGCCACTCTCCTAGCAGCACCGAGGAGTGCGTCGCCCCTCGTTGTGGGTTGTGTTTTGGTGCAGCAGGCTGTTTGAAGAGACAGCCCGCTCCCTTGCTAAGATGAGCTCGTCTGGCACTTTTTGCAGTTCGACATCGAGGGCTCTCTTGAAGTTGTCTAAAGAGACGACCCTCATGTCTCTTACTCGCCGTGGGAGTTTGTTGAAGAGACGTGGGCCTCTGTGTGATAACCAGCCCTCTCGCAGAGAGCCCATAGCACCCCTGTTATTCATCCGGGGGATATTGCATTCCCAGCCTCTCCTATCACTGAATTTCATGACTATCGGAGTATGTAGGTTTGGTACTAAACCCTCTGCGATTTTCCACGTGTATATTATTAGGTAACGTTCTCTTCTACGTTCCAGCGAGTACAGGTTCAGTGCTCTTAAACGATCCCAATAGTGTAGCTGTTTTACCGAACTTATATGCGAAGTGAAATTTCTTTGTACACTCTCTAAGTCATTTATTTCACCTGCTTTGTATGGGGATGTTAATACGCTACAGTATTCAAGCTGCGGTAGCACTAGAGATTTGAAGAGCGTTATCATAGGTAATTCACCGCGTGTGGGGGGGGGGTCTAAACCCCCTCACCCCATTATTATATCCCATGGCCAGATGTTGGGTAAATTGTTTTGTTACCAACCGTGGGATTCAATAATAGGTTGAGGGGGGCTTTGCCCCCTCAACAAAAATGGAGTTGTTATGAATAACAAAAATATACTACCTTAAACTAGCCTAGGCTATATAGCAAAAAGAAAAAAGAAAAACAAATATATATAGGCCTATATATACTGTATATAGGCCTATACTAGGCCTATTTTGAAAAGGTAGGTAGGCCTTGAGGTGTTGTGAATACAAAAATATTACCCTAGGCCTATTTTGAAAATTAGGCCTAGGCTAAGTCTGGCATTTTGGCTTGGCTAGAACTGCCTGTGTAGTCATAGACATAGTAAAATCTGGCATTTTGGTTTGGCTCGCCCTGTCTAGGTGTAGACATGGTAAAGTAGAATATACTGTGGATAAGGTATAAATAATACACTAATTTCCCAACTAGCCTAACAGATGATTATTAATGATCAATCTGTCAGAAATCCTTTAACTTGGGCCACTAACAGGCTTCCCTGTAGCCTAGCTAGGCTAATTTCTTAACATCAATTCACAAGATACTCTATTCCTCTTCCTGTTGGCTGTGGTGGATCGAATTAGCCATGCTAAACAATGAAAGGCTCATAAATTAAATTATATTAGGTTCTTCTTGGCGCTTTGGTCATGTGGGTGAGATATTGTTTATTTACAAAATTACTTAAGCTCAGTGAGTGGCCAAGCGCCTGATTGGTCAAGAGAAGCCTCGGTAAAAATAAACGAAAAGTAGCCGTAAGGGAGCTTAACGATGCGTTCGTGAATACACCTTCCGCACTCCCTCAGGTTTGATCCTAGGTTGCTGTACGACATCGCACGCTACGACCGTTAGTGAATCCGGGCCCAGATCTCTCTAAAGGAGCATCTCCTAAGTCTAAGTGCCTCTATGTGTTCTTGATTTTTGGAATTGTTGTGAAGGTTATATAAGATATATTAGCGTTCAAGTCAAAGTAAATTATCGAGACCCCTTTGGTCTCTCATTTCATTAACTTATACCTCATATTTGTGAAAACCTTATATACGTCGTTATCGTTATTAATATAATACTCTGGATATGACTCCTTTATATTCCATATAATGTTATATAGATAGGTTCGACCTAAGATATATATATAAAGCGACACACATTAACCTTTTGTGAACACTTATAGATCTTATTCATGTGTGTATTATCAGTGTGTATATAAGTGCGTAGTGAAGTGTTCAAAGAGAGCGTAATGCTTATACCTGTTACCTAATTAATATAATTCTAATTTATGGACATCTCTAAGTGCATTCAAGATAAAATTACAAATAATCAGAAATTCATTTCCCTTGTTAATTATTAGATAAGTACGTTCGAGTACCTTATTCATTTATTTTGAATAATTTAATTTATATTTAAACTTGAGAATAATTCGGTCCCCCTCGTTATATGGTGAATAATATTCGAACTTATATTGGGAATTTCTATTATACCCAACTGTGTTCATAGCCGATACTTCTGGCTGCTTTTCGATTCACTACTTGTTCTGTGATATAAGTTTATATTATATACATTCATTTCACCCGCCTTGTGGTGTTTCTATTTTATTTTCCAGTGCATTGATTATATATTTAGACCTGCTGTGTTCATAACCTTTTAGGTTATATTTTATTCACTACACGTTTTGTGAAATTGAAATTAATCGATTTTAGGAGTAGAGTTGGTTGGTGGAGAGAACATAATAATTCCTTAGGTCACATTTACTGACTTATATTATTTTCCTAGACCTGTGTATAATTATTCACCCTTTTGTCTTGATTATATATTTGTAATTTAAATTGTCATCTCTCTAGGACTAATGTCAAATTCGTATTTATTCATCCTAGGCTAAATATTCCATATTATTAAGATTTTCAAGTATACGTCGCAGTAACTTTAATCTAGACCCAGCCGCGGTTACTCTGACCCCAGTCCTACCTGGACACGTGACCCTAAGCCACCAGTCACGCTCTACCTCACCTGTTTGTCTCCGAAATATCAGCTGCCCATATTTACGCTACGTAATTCCTCTCTTTGTATACTTAACTATAATTGCGATATTGTCATAATTCTTTTATGTATTATTTTATGTTGATTCTGATTCTTTGTTAGTGACGCCATTATTCATGAATAAGTAAAACATATTCAACTTATTCCCAGTCACCTAATATAGCCATTGGACTTACGCTCTATAGCTAAGTACCTAATGTGCCCCATCTTGTATCTAGCTATTTAGAAATACAAATTGTGAACCATTTCGTGTGTATTTTTTGTCCTTGGGGGTGATTTGAGTGACCTAGTAATATTCATATCAATGCTAGCTATGTTCCTATTGGGCAGGATTATGGGCAAACGTAGGAGCCCAACGTTTTGTTTGGGTGACTCGTCGAATAGATCTTCTGCAGGTATGATGGGAGAGGGAATGAGGCAAGTAGGATGAATGTGGCAATTTTTTCTGTTGACTTTGCGAAGGTTTGATGATGGATTGAGGAGGTGAGGCAGTGGAAGAATTAGTGCGTTGTGGGAGTTTATTCGTGGAGGTGGATGGCTGTGGTGACAGAGTGATCGGTTGAGGAATTTTGGAAGGTAAAAGTTGATTAGGGTTAGTTTGTTTGACAATACTGGAAGGTAGATGAGATATTACCGGAGTGATCGGTTGAGTAGTGGGTGACATAGAAGCCATAGAGATATCTATGTCAGATGATTTGGTGGATAGAGGTGGAGAATGATGTTGAGGTAGATGACTTTTAGTCTGAGAGCAAAGTTGAGGTAGAGCGGAAAAAGTACGGAAAGGAGGAGGGTGAGTATTTGAGAGGCTGGTGCGATAGGGATTAAATGGAAGGGAGGAAAGAGGAGTATAGTTGATGGCAGTGTTGCTTCTAGGTTGCACAGGTGGTTCTACGGGTTTTACAGGTGGTGTTGGTATGGGAGGAAGAGGAGAGGGAGGGGAAATAAGTTGAGATGATGATGAATCTGTGGAGCCTAAATTTTGGTAATTAGTTGCAGGCAATGTGTCATTATCAGTGGGATCAGCTAGCATAGTGATATTGTCATCAATCGGTTGAAACCTACGTACATATCTATTTCTGTAAGTGCATGACTCTCCGTAATAGTTAATAGTGACCTGGTAACAGTTTGAGACTGTGAGTATCTCGAAGGGCCCTTTGTACAGTCGGCCTAATATGTGATGTCTCGGCACCAAGTATGTTTTGATCAATAATTGGTATCAGTAATATCTAAGCTTCACTTTTTCATATCAAGCGAAATATACAAACATGTTCCTACACTTACCCACCGTATTCAACATCTGACAGACATTAATACAACACAGAGAGAGCCAAACGTAACGACGGTTGAGACACGACTTATTAGCGCGACTGTACCTTGGCCTGAGTTTGGAAGGCACAGGAAGTTGAGCAACCATGGCTAGATCGCGGATATGGTGAGGACTGACTTTTGGTGTCTCATCGGGTTGAAGGTCCTGTAGATATTGTAGTTGTCTTAAACGTTTTTTTAGGTGTACCAAAGATTGGTCGAAGTTAGATGAGGGCTCATATGGGACAGACAGGTGACGTAAAGGGAGAAGTGGTGGTATCCCAAAAACTTGTTCATAAGGTGAAACCTTATCTTGGCGGGGGCAGGTATTTATCCCCCACTGTACTATCTTGACTTGCCTGGGCCAGTGGGTGGTGGTCATTTGTTGTAGGCGAGTCTTTACAGTATATGGTTGGCAATGGTGCGATGGCTTCTTTCACAGATCGAGTTCCCTTGAGGCCAATTAGGTGAGGAATGGCTAATTTTGAACCCGCACATCTGAGAAATTTGAGTCCAGACGTGTCCTGGGAACTCAGGTGCATTATCTGAGTGTATAGCTTCTGGTAGGCCAAAATAAGGGAACACATGTTGGATCATGGCTTCGGCTACGGCAAAGACAGTGTGCTCTTTCGCGGGACAGGCAATTACATACTTTGAATAAGTATCTATGGAAGTGATGATATACATAAACCCTTTTATGCCTTCCATTGGTCCCATGACGTCGACTGCTAGTAATTGCCATGGCTTTGAGGCTACTATTTTTCCTGCAGGTCCTGAGGTGCGTGTACGATCCTTTCCTAAGGTACAGGCACGACAGGCTTCCGTAATTTTCTTGGCCGTGATGTAGGTAGAAGGGGTCCAATAACCTTGCTGGAAAGTTGATGCTAATTTCCTTTGAGCCAAATGAATGCCGTTGTGAGAGTATAAGGATTGCATAGTTGGTATGGCAGAGTTGGGGGTGATCACGATTTTACCATCTGGCATATATAAAAGTAATGATCTCATCTTCTTTGTAGCTGTGAGAAAAGGTGCCTAGGTATCCAATCCGGCTTTTGTTGTCGTTGAAATTATAACAGTAGGTGCTGTTGATCTTGATCTGCAGAATCATGATGATGATTGGCTAAGATGGGTTGGTTGTCGTTTTCAGTGTTGGTTACGTTGCTTGTTGAAACAAAAGAGAGTCGGGAAAGGGCCAAAGCATTCGTACACAACTTTCCAGGTCTGTCAGCTATTTCGAAGTCGAATTCTTCAAGAGATTTACGCCAAGGGGAGGTGTGGCGGAGTGGTCTTGCCACTGGACTGGTAATCCAATGGACCCGGGTTCGAATCCCAATATGTCAATGGGAAGATATTATTGGGATGGAATTTGTGCTGTACCTAGAGTATCAGTGCATTACCACAGTACACCGAAATGCCAAAAAAATACCCTCATTGTTCCCTGATTAAATAGCATTGTATGAATATTCCCATTTTCAAAAATATGCTACAGGGGGGCAATGCCTAGTGAATTAATTGCTCAATAGGTGGCGTTCTGAGAGTGAGGGTCCGAGAGTGGGGGATGAGACTGTGAAGCACAGAGGCGAGGCGAATTCAGAGATGGAGTTGCTTCGAGCCGTGAAGCTTCACATGTCTCATTCCCTAGACTGGAGCAAGACCTCACGGGCCTCACCGTGTTCAGCGGTAGAGTGTAAAGGCTATCAGCCTATGCCCGAGAGGGAGTAGTTGGAATATAGAAAAAACAAAACAAAAAAATTGACGGACGGTTAAAGCGTTCTTGGTTTCAGATTTGCGGAGCCATTGGAGGGCGTGATGATCTGTAATGATGGTTACTTTGACACCTGCAAGGTAGGGTTTGAAATGTTGCAGGGCCCAAATTATTCCCAAACATTCTCTCTTGGTGACAGGGTAGTTTATTTCAGCAGGATTTAGAGTTCGGCTGGCGCACGCGATAATGTGTTCAAGTCCGTCTCTGGTTTGTCTCAGCACTGCTCCAATACCGAATTGTGAAACATCGGTGTAGAGACGGAATGGTTTGGTATAATCAGGGAAAGAGACAACTGGAGATGCTACTATTAGGTCCTTCAGGGAGTTGAAAGCTTGAATGCGTTGGGTTGTCCATTAGAATGGCTCCTCTTTCTTGGTTAAGTCGTGGAGAGGTTTGGCAATGGTGGCAATTTTTTTACAAAGCGACGATAGTTGTCGCTAACCCAAGAAATGCTCGGACCCCTTTTATATTGGTGTGGGAGGAGGGGGGGGGGGTTATGGTACTGATAGCTTGCAATTTTTGTGGGTATGGTGCAGTTCCTTCTTCTGAGACGATGTGGCCTAGGAATTGAACTTCTCTCTGGGTTAGAGTGAACTTAGAAGGCTTGAGTTTCAACTTCGCAAATATAATTCGCTGGAATACTTGGCGATTTTTTTGTTTTTGTTTTTTTTATTTCTATGTGAATGAGGGAGACAACAGGCATAACTGCCTGCAGCGAGTGCCTCCCCCAGATTTCAAAGAGTGACAGGGCCGAAATCAAGGGACG
This sequence comes from Paralithodes platypus, assembly GCA_032716605.1. Taxonomy (NCBI): domain Eukaryota; kingdom Metazoa; phylum Arthropoda; class Malacostraca; order Decapoda; family Lithodidae; genus Paralithodes; species Paralithodes platypus. Next base: position 12,879,180 of record CM064569.1, on the reverse strand, counting down.
TTCGAGCTAAAATGCCTTGACACACAGACTTTTTCTATTGCACTAGACATATCGAAAGCCTTCGATAGAGTCTGGCATAAATCTTTAATTTCTAAACTACCCTCCTTCGGTTTCTATCCCTCCATCTGTGCCTTTGTCTCTAATTTCCTTTCTGGCCGTTCCATAGCTGCGGTTGTGGACGGCCATTGTTCACTTCCTCACCCTATAAACTCCGGTGTTCCTCAGGGCTCTGTCCTATCTCCTATTCTCTTTCTAATTTTTATAAATGATCTCCTTAACTGTACCTTAATTCCCATCCATTCATACGCAGACGACTCAACTTTACACTACTCCATTAGTTTTTCAGAACGCCCCAGCCAGCAATCCCTCAACGACAAACGTAATGAAGCCATAGAACTCTTAAATTCTGATCTAAATACTATTTCCAATTGAGGCAGAGAAAACCTTGTTAACTTTAATGCTTCCAAAACCCAATTTCTCCATCTATCTACCCGTCAGGATCTCCCAGCGGACTATCCCTTATTCTTCAACAATACAAAAATCAACCCTTCATCTTCTCTCAATATTCTTGGTGTCTCTTTTTCTTCTGCTCTCATTTGGAAGGACCATATTACCAGTCTTGCTAAGGCAGCCTCCCAGAAGCTGGGTGTGCTCAACCGCCTTAGGGGGTTCTTTTCCCCTGCACAGCTTCTTGCTCTGTACAGGGGCATAGTGCGCCCTTGTATTGAGTATTGTTCACATGTGTGGGGAGGTTCCTCTCACACCGCTCTCCTAGACAAGGTTGAAAGGAAGGCCTTTCGTATCATTAACTCCCGTCCACTCACCAACTCTCTGCAATCTCTCTCTCTCCGCCGCAATGTTGCATCTCTCTCGCTATTCTATCGCTACTATAATAATCAGTGTTCCTCAGAGCTATCCCAGTGCATACCACCTCCTTTACGTAGGGCACGTGGTACCCGTCTTGCAACTCAATCCCACCCCTACTCTGTGCAACTCTCCAACCCAAGAGTGAAACGTTACTCTCAAACTTTCTTCTACTCAACATCTGAGCTCTGGAACTCTCTCCCAGAATCAGTCTTTCCCTCTTCCTATGACTTAAATTGCTTCAAACTCCGTGTGTCCAGGCATTTTGGCTCGAACGTCCCTTGATTTTGTCCCTGTCACTCTTTCAACTATGGGGGAGGCACTCGCTATAGGCAGTTATGCCTTTTGCCTCCCTCAATCACATAGAAAAAAAAAAAAAAAAAAAAGAGTTTGAAGCAATTTAAGTCATAGGAAGAGGGAAAGACTGATTCTGGGAGAGAGTTCCAGAGCTCAGCAGTTGAATAAAAGAAAGTCTGAGAATAGCGTTTCACTCTTGGGTTGGATATGTTCAGCCCATGCTTTCCCCAAAACAATGATATCATCTAAGTAGGCCAAACAATTTTCCCAGGTTAATCCTTGCAATACAGATTCCATGAGTCTCGAAAAGGTGGCAGGGCCGTTGCAAAGGCCAAAAGGGAGTACGGTGAACTCACGTGATGGGTTGATCAGAGATGTTAGCAATTTTAATATAATTTAATTGGATAATGGCTGGAGCAGTCAGGCAATCTCTGTCGAAAGGACTTTGAAGGTTCGGGGTTATTATAACGTTACCAGGTAACGTAGGGAGGATAGGTACCCATTTTTCATGATGAGGTGGGAGTGTCACTGTTTTTGACGTGACAGCTTGGGTAGTTTTGATGGTGCAAATGGCTGGATTGATTGGTTTCTCCTGATGTTGACTAGAATTTAATTCAGGATTGATCTTGATTACGGATTGGATGGCGGGAGTGAAGTTAGATTGATTGTTTTTCGGTGCTGTTTTGTTTTGTTTTTAAGGGGAGCAAATTTAAAGGTTCTACTATGGCAGTCAATGGATACTTGAAGGGAAGTGAGCAAATCGAGACTCAAATATCCATCGTACTGGGTCTCTTGAGGAATGTAGATCATGAAGGAATGACTTGTTCCGTGGTCAGGAAGAGGGGTTTTACATAAAGTGGAACAGTTTCCCCAAAGTTGGGAATTATGCCATCATTAGCGTCAATTAGTGGAGGGTTGAAGAGGGCCAAAAGTGTTTTGATGTCGTCGGAAAAAGGAAGAGAAAAGACATGAACGGGAAGCCCCCGTATCTATTAGGAGTCAAACTTTCACCCCATTAAGAGTGAGATGTTTATAAATGGGACGTTTTTCTGTGTCCGTCCCATTGTGAGCCCCCGCCAATATGACGATTTGTGGACGGGGGCGGATTAAAAATCCATGTTGTCCTGAGCATCTGTAGTGTCTGGTACTACCTCAGGTTCTTCAGCTTTTGCCTCTTCATTGTTTTCCTCAATGCCTGCAGCCCCATCATCATTTATCATAGCCACGCGTCGGGGCTTGATCCATGGAATTTGAGCCCACAGGGTAGGCATCCTGAATCGACGCTTGGTGAGTTAATTGAATTATTTTTTAAGTGACACCAAAGGACAGTGGGAAGTGAATGGCTTCCAGTCAGAGGGGCGGACTCGGGCCCATGCCTCTATTTTGTCACATGGACGGGGCACTGCAGGGCTAGTTGAAGGAGCTGCAGAAGGGTGAGTGGTAGCTCGGCTTATGACGGCGATCTTGTCATGCTCTTCAGTTTTCTTCAGAGCCAATATATGCCGAATTACTGGCATATCGTCATTATAAATCTTGGGTTCTGCTATGGCAAAATGATCAGAGACCGCATCAGGCAATATTCTTAAGAGGGCACTAAATACACTCTCTTTCCGTTGCACCACAGTATCCTAAGAGAATGCTGCCATGGCCAGCTGAATTAATTGGCTGATCGTGTCGTCGAGGTTCCCTGAATACTTAACGTCATGGAAATGCCGGTCCTCTATTGTCTTACCCAAGGAGGGGTTGATAGCTATCCTTGAGTAACTCTCAAACTGTGCCCAGGTCAACTGGGGATTGTTACGCACATGTCCTGATACTCGCGCTGCATGTTATCCTAATTTCATAACTACAGTGTGAATCTTTGCATTTTCATCTTCCCTGAATATAATATCCAGGACAGGTTTCACAATTTCAAGATATGTATTTATATCATGATCCTCTTGCTTGAAAGAAATAATGTTAATCGATTTGCCAGCCATGATGATTATTGTATTTGGGGTTGATTGATTATATAAAAAAAATCTAGAAATCAAATGCTGTTATGCCGTATGGAGACACCGCTGCCTCCAGTGTTGTGCGTGGTTGTAATCCAACTCGCTTGATACTTTGTTCTCATAAGTTCCTTATTTGGGTAACTTAGAACATAATCCTGCCTGACAGGAACATAGCTAGCATTGATATGAATATTAGGAATAAGTTGAATATGTTTTACTTATTCATGAATAATGGCGTCACTAACAAAGCATCAGAATCAACATATAAATAATACATAAAAGAATTATGACAATATCGCAATTATAGTTAAGTATGCAAAGAGAGGAATTACGTAGCATAAATATGGGCAGCTGATATTGCGGAGACAAACAAAGGAGTACAAAGGAAATCAAGCAACAACAGATCTAGTGACCCTTCTAGGTTGCTTGTCCTCCAAAACACTGAGGATCAAGTGTCCAAACAGTGGTTTAGAGTGGGTAAGGGAACATTGGAAAGGGAACTACTGCCCTGCCACTAACGTGGCAGGACTAGGAAGTTAGTAGGGGACATATGGGTTAGTAACTGAGGGGAGGATAAAGTTATTCATTTACAAACGCAGTCAGTCGCGGGTTTGATGCGAGATATTTGTCTAGGCGGAATTTAAATGAATCAACGGTGCTGCAGTCTATAACGTCTCGGGGAAGCCCATTCCACAAGTTGACAACTCGATTGAAGAAGAAATTCTTAGATTCGTGCGAGTTAAAAGATTTACCAATAATTTTGCAACCGTTTCCCCGCGTGTAATTAGATTGGTCGATAGTGAAGTACTTACTACAGTTCATATTGTCGATGCCTTTGATGATTTTGAACACTTGAATTAAGTCTCCTCTTAATCTGCGCTGGGTTAAAGGAAATAAATTTAATTCTCTAAGACGCTCTTCGTATGGTTTGTTCTTTAGGCTAGGTATCATTTTGGTAACTCTACGTTGAACTCGTTCTAGCTTGTTTATATCTTTTTGGTAATAAGGGCACCAGGATTGAACGCAGTATTCCAGAAGAGGGCGGACTAAGGAATTGTAAAGGGTTAGGATAACTTCTTTGGATTTATGCTCAAATGACCTGCCTATAAAGCCAATTATTTTGTTTGCCTTCTTAACAACTTCTGAACATTGTTGACTCGGTTTTAGGTTACTCGATATTGTTACTCCCAGATCAGTTTCTCTGTTTACATTCTTAAGCTGAGTGCCATTCATCGAATAGTTTGCTTTCTCATTTAGGTATCCGACATGTAGTACTTTACATTTATCCGCATTGAAACTCATTTGCCAAATTTGGGCCCAACATGACAATTTATCTAGATTGTGTTGCATATCGTCAACTTGTTCTTTTGAGAGTACGCTATTTGCAATTTTTGTATCGTCAGCAAATTTTGAGATTGTGCAGGTGAGACCCTCATCTATGTCGTTGATGTAAATTAGAAAGAGAATTGGTCCTAGTACCGATCCCTGGGGTACCCCGCTACTTACATTGGTCCATTTAGATGCCTTACCGTTTATGACTACCCTTTGCTTTCTGTTGCTGAGCCAATTTTCTATCCATTTCAACACACCGTCTTGTATTCCATGCGCTTTTAGTTTTAGCAGTAAACGTTTGTGGGGAACTTTGTCAAAGGCCTTTTGAAAATCAAGGTATATAATATCTACAGCTTTACTCTCATCGTAGAGGTTGAGGATATCGTGGAAGAAGTCTAAGAGGTTTGTTAAACAGGAACGTTTTTTACGAAAGCCGTGTTGAGTATCTTTAAGTATGTTATTTTCCTCTAAGTGATTTACGAGTCTGTCTCGTATGACCGTTTCTAGCATTTTACATACAACTGAGGTTAAGCTAATTGGACGATAGTTACTGGGTAGGGATTTGCTGCCTTTTTTGAATATCGGTGTTACGTTGGCTAGCTTCCACTGATCAGGCATAGTTCCAGACTGCAAGGATTTATTGAATAGTAATGTCAGTGGTTTGGAGAGCTCATTCTTAGCTTCCTTTAGAACTCTAGGCGAGATTGTATCAGGTCCTGGCGTTTTATTTACCTTGAGTTTATCTAAACAATTCAATACTTCTCTCTCTGTAACGGTGATATTGCTTAGAACATCTGAATTATCAATCTGAATCGGCGATGGTGTAGGGATATCACTGAGGTCTTCTGTTGTAAAAACTGATGCAAAGAAGGTATTGAGGACATTACTCATTTGTACTTCGTCTTTGGTGTATTCTCCTTTTTCATCGACTAACGGTCCAACAGTTGAAGTAACTACTTTTTTCTTTCTGATATAACTATAGAATTCTTTCGGGTTTGTTTTACTTTGATTCGCAATATGTAACTCTAAGGTCTTTTTACTTTGCTTAATTAACTTTTTGGCTTTGCGTCGTAGCTCTACAAATTTCACCCGTTCTTCGTCATTTTGTGAGGATTTTAATCTATCATTAGCAAATTTTTTAGCAAGCAGGCAGTTTGAAATATCTTTATTCCACCATTTGGGCTTATTATTATGGCCTGGACGCCGTATTTTCGATGGTATGCAGTCTTGCACTGCTTTTGGGTAAGTGGTTTCGAATAACTTCCAAGATGTATTTATGTCGTTATTGTTAATTAAAAAGCTCCAGTCAGTTTCTTTAAGGTTAAACATAGCTCTAAGTTTATGGAAGTTTGCTTTCTTGAAATTAGGGACTTTTTCGATGCTACTATTTGGTTCGTTACTAGTAAACTTTAAAGTGAAAGTTATCGTACGATGGTCGCTGTTACTGAATTCATCACCAACATTCAAATTCTCTATCAATTCTTCTTTTGTTGCAAGTACAATGTCAAGAACGTTATTACCACGGGTCGGCATTCGAACAAATTGATAAAGCGAACTCTCTTGCAAGTTCGTATACAAGTCATGTCCGGAGTGTGAAGTAAGAGTATCGCCCCACTTGGTCACAGGTAAATTAAAGTCGCCAAAAATTACGGTATCTTGTGAGTTACTTACATCTGCAATTTGTTCGTAAATTTCTCGGTCAGTTTGCACTGATTGAGCTGGAGGTCTGTATATTAACGCAAGTATTATTTTTGTACCTTTATTATTCTTTATTAGCACAAAAGATGTGTCGACGTTCACAATTTGAGGTTTTGACACGAGGGTCGGGTTAAGACTTTCTTTGATATCAAATAAAACGCCACCTCCATTTTTATTTATTCGGCTGTTCTCAAACATTACATAACCGGGAAGTGAATACTCTGCTAAAAAGTCTCTATCTTGTGTATTGAGCCAAGATTCTGTTATGCCAATCACATCATAATTTTCTGTAAACACTAGTTCCTCTAAATCTGAAAATTTATTGCGTATGCTACGAGCGTTTGCATAGAAAACCTTTAAAGTTGCGGTTTTAGAACTCGCAGATCGTTCTTTCATCGAATTTTTGGTTCTGGTCGGATCTACATTTACATTCATGGCTGTCCTCGGTCCTCGGTCGTTATCCCTGACGGTTTTGAATTTGGGTCGTGTTGGTGGAGCTTTATCCAAATTCGCGGTTCTTGACGGATTAGTATTTAATTCCTTTGTAGATTGCCGTCCTCGCTGTCTTCGGTCCTCCTTCCTGGTTGTCCTGTGCTGAGTCGATTTCTTCTCCGAAAATCCTTCACCGCATCGTTGAGAAGACGCCCAAAACAGGTGAGGTAGAGCGTGGCTGGTGGCTTAGGGTCATGTAACCAGGTAGGACTGGGGTTAGAGTAACCGCAGCTGTGGCTAGATTAAAGTTACTGCGACGTATACTTGGAAATCTTAACAATATGGAATATTTAGCCTAGGATGAATAAATACGAATTTCACGTTAGTCCTAAAGAGATGACAATTTAAATTACAAATATATAATCAAGACAAAAGGGTGAATAATTATACACGGGTCTAGGAAAAATAAATTAAGTCAGTAAATGTGACTTAACGAACAGTACTAAGGAATTTCAATTTCACAAAACATGTAGTGAATAAAATATAACCTAAAAGGTTATGAACACAGCGGGTTTAAATAAATAATCAATGCACTGGAAAATAAAATAGAAACACCACAAGGCGGGTGAAATGAATGTATATAATACAAACTTATATCACAGAACAAGTAGTGAATCGAAAAGCAGCCAGAAGTATCGGCTATGAACACAGTTGGGTATAATAGAAATTCCCAGTTTTAATTTCGAATATTATTCACTGCATAACGTGGGGGACCAAATTATTCACAAGTTTAAATATAAATTAAATTATTCAGAATAAATGAATAATGTACTCGAACGAACTGATCTAATAATTAATAAGGGAAATTAATTTCTGATTATTTGTAATTATATCTTGAATGGATCTAGAGATGTGCGTATATTAGAAATATATTAATTAGCTGACAGGTATAAGAATTACGCTCTCTTTGAACACTTCACTACGCACTTATATACACACTGATAATACACACATGCATAAGATCTGTAAGTGTTCACAAAAGGTTTATGTGTGTCTTTTTATATATATCTTAGGTCGAACCTATCTATATAATATTATATGGAATATAAAGGAGTTATATCCAGAGAATTATATATATTAATAACGATAAAGACGTATATAGGGGAGGTGTGGCAGAGTGGTCTTGCCACTTGACTGGTAATCCAATGGACCCGGGTTCGAATCCCAATATGTCAATGGGAAGATATTATTGGGATGGAATTTGTGCTGTACCTAGTATCAGTGCATTACCACAGCACACTGAAATGCCAAAATAAAAATACCCTCATTGTTCCCTGATTAAATAGCACTGTATGAATATTCCCATATTCAAAATATGCTACAGGGGGGCAATGCCTAGTGAGTTAATTGCTCAATAGGTGGCGTTCTGAGAGTGAGGGTCCGAGCCTGGGGAGTGAGACTGTGGGGCGCAGGGGCGAAGCAGCTTCAGAGATGGAGTTGGGTTCGAGCCGTGAGTGGGTGCTTCGCATGTCACACTCCCTAGACTGGAACAAGACCTCACAGGCCTCACCGTGTTCAGCGGTATAGAGTGTAAAGGCTATCAGCCTATGCCCGAGAGGGAGTAGTTGGAATATAGAAGAAAACAAAATATATATAAGGTTTTCACCAATATGAGGTATAAGTTAATGAAATGAGAAACCAAAGGGGTCTCGATAATTTACTTTGACTTGAGCACTAATATATCTTATATAACCTTCACAACAATAATATTCCAAAACTCAGAACATATAGAGACACTTAGACTGTGGGGAGATGATCCTTTAGAGAGATCTGGTCTGTGTTTAGCTCGTACTTGTTCAAGCCTCTCTTATTTATCAGAGAAAAACGGCATTTTCACACAGAACTAGAATAATCACTTCTAGTATTGTATATGCATCTAGAACTTTCACTTCTAGTGCTTAGATACTAATTAGAGCTTTTAACTTCTAGAGCATCTTCTACACAACTAGAATTTTCACTTCTAGCTCACCTACACCTTACTAGAATAGACACTTCTAGGTACTCTACACTTACTAGGACGTGCACTTTCTAGTGTTACGAGGTGGCTGTATATAGGGACGATTGGCTTAACCATATAAGTAGCGACTCTGATATTGGATCCTCATTCTAGTTTGACTTTGGCTTATAGACGGGTTCGACAATGCTTGCCTAACAATTCTAAATTTCAGGCAGAAGATATTCAGTTTTTAAATTGGATCAGGGTTAATTGGTTTCGGAATATTAGGGGCATTTGGATTCTGGTTTTCGAATTCTGGTAAAGTTAATAATGGCCTTAAAAATACAATACATATAGTGATACATGGGGAATGTTATTCTATATTTCTTAAAATTAAACTCATATTTTAGAAAGCTTGCATGGTTGCATGATAATTGTTTTGCATTAATTCGGATTTTTCTTTATTATCACTGGTGTATGCAAAACTTTCTTTACTCTCTGTTGATCTGTTATTGTTGATATTCGTGGCCTTCCGCACTGTACAGAGGATTATTCTGGTCACATCTGTTGTAGTAAAACATCGGATGTTGATGAGGAACTTGCATAAACTCTTCTTCGTTGTAGTTCAAATCGGGTTCTATTCTGTATCTCTGACCTTGTGATTGGCCCGGAAAAGGCCCAGGTGATTGGTCCGGAAGCAGGTCATCCTTGCTGAGTGGCCTTGTAGTTCCCGTGGGTATCGGTAGAGGGTGTTGTTTTAATATGGTTTACGGCATTGTTTCTTGACACAATAGAGGACGTTGATTTATTATGGTAGACTGTGTTGTTTCTTTTTCTGTTCATGCTTGTGTCCTGTTCTTCTTCTTCGATCTTTTCTTCTCTCGGAGGCTGGCTATTTTGGCTTGTGGTTGGGTCATTTCGTCCTGGAATAATGGTAGATAGGTTGGGGTCCTTGTGTCTCTTTTAACGTTTGTCTTCTGGGTACATGGGTAGACCTGGTGGGGGTTTTATTGTATCTCTTTTTGAACCCGGTATTACAATTTGTGTTTTATACTTTGGGGTATATATATATATATATATATATATATATATATATATATATATATATATATATATATATATATATATATATATATATATGTGTGAATGAAGAGACAAAAGGCAAAACTGCCTGTAACAAGTGTCTCCCTCATAGTTGAGAGAGTGAGAGAGCCGAATTCAAGGTACTGTACAGTACGTTATAGTCAAAATACCTGGACACATCGAGTTATAAGCTGTCTATGCCATAGGGTGAAGGAAAGATTCAATGAGGGAGAGAGTTTCAGATTATAGTTGTTGAGTAGAAGAAAGACCGAGAAAATTTGCAAATTCTTTGGTGGAGAACTGAACAGAATAATAGTTCATACATACTTGTTACGACCGGGGCTCGTATAAAACAAGGGCTCTTAATCATTGGACTAGAAAGGCTCACAGCCACAACGGTAACACTAGGTCCAACCCTCGAACTTATAATGCCAGCGCACAAAAAACACCTATACCCTCCAGAGTTAAATCTGCGATAACGGGGTATCCTATAACTCGGTATAAATGCACTACTACTACAGGCTGATGATCTCTGATACAGCCTGATCACAACAACATACAATTACGTTAATAAAGTATATAAGGAAAAAGATAGAAAGCTTAATTAAATCACTGCAATGATTTAATGCAAACTAGAAGAAGGTATATTTAAAGTTACTCTAAACAATAATAAACTGTCACTCCTATATTAAAGAAAGTGAACGAAAGTACTAAAGCATCGAGCAGGAATCTTCTGAAGAAAGTCTGATGCTGCGTAAGATGATCGAATCGGATTTTGAACTGTTATCTATATAGCAGGAACAAGATATGACAAGTGTAGGGACATACAGGGTTTACTGACACGGGAATAATAATAAATGCGCAATAGTATTGTCTCCAACAACAAAAGAAGGACTTCCTCAGGCAACTCAAAAAGCCTGCTCGGGTTGTGCAACTCAACAACAACCAAGGCTTACAGTCAACGTGAATAAAAATGCTGCATACATAACATAAGAGCTTATGATCCTAATCGGGTGTCTGCTAGGCTAACAAAGTCTGGCTGGGATGTTGTAGGCTAGGAAACAATGGCTGAGCAAGCGGCTCGTAGCCTAGCGAGGTCCTTAAGACTGTGCGGCCAAATTACGTTAAATGACGGGGTGCTCTCTTGAGAGATCCAGATCGCTAGTATCTGGTTCTCTCCTGGCGACCCTCTCAAAGTCAAAACAAAACGAGTTAGCACAGTGTTGGGTGGCAGAGGCAAAAGCCCTCACTCGCAACACAGTGCTAAACTCACAAGATACACAGTCAGAAAGACCACCTAGGCTTCCCACGTCTCCGTTGCGATTGTACAGGCTCAACAAAACCTGTTACACATCGGAAATCACAACACAAGTAGCCTTACCCCAGTCTAGCATTAAATAGCCCAGCAGACAGCCAAGGAATAGGTAGGGAGACACCGTGAGTGTGTCGAACCTCTACAGACAAAATGGTAACCCCTCCAAAATGCCTAACTAAACATATAATATCTGAGAGCTTCAGCATATAATACGATGGCCGATATATGAAATCGTGCAGAACCAAAAGGGGGTTATGATATTAACCCTTCTTTAGCGGCCTATGCGGTTTATTTATATGTACCGCCCAGCGGGGTGTTTTTAGCCAAAATAGGGCTGTTTACGTGATCATTTTCATGCCTAAATAAGACCCAGAACGTAAAACAAGTATCTATCCCTGAAAGGGCATAAACAGAGCTTTCGAATGACACCATAACGATCCTTTTATGATGGCTAGTTTTCTTGCAATAACCGTGCAACACGAGTGCAAAAAGCATGTAATTAGCCACTTTCCCGATACAATTCCGTATATAGCGAGTGAGAGAGGGAGGAGGGAGCTGAGATTCGTGTCAGTAGGTTCGCCGCGGTGGTCTGGAGCAGTCATACGCTCGCTAGTCTCCTGCCACCACTTGTCTCTCTCTCTCAGCAACATTACGTGCTGAAATTGCCACTCGACCTATGTCGAGCGCCGCCACATAGTCCAGCTTTATTAAATACGACTTATGTGGTGAGCCGCTTTTTAAGGGTTAAATAGAGAGGAAGAATGAGAGGTAAGAAGTTGAGAGAGAGAGAAAGTGCTCTATAGGTAGAAGTCGGGGACAGGTGGCAAGGGATATGTTAAGGGTATGCTGGTCAGGCAAGCTCTGAAGAGAGTAGCTCCTCGGGACCCTTAGGATCACACAAAGGCAGGGTGGTCAGCCAATCACGGGCCGCTACGTCACCAGGCAGCAGACCTGCAGAAGGCGCCAGGAGCCACCAGCCATCCAAGAGGCGTGAGACGGCACGCGCGGGAGCCTATGAGCGGGGGGAAGGCAGCACATGTATACGCACGCACACACTACCACCCCACTGCCTATATGGTTCTCTCTCTCCTCAACAATATACAATGCATCTTATGTTCTACTCATGATATAAAATATAATGCATCGTCACAGGTGAAAATAAAGACCACTTCTGTACTGCCTGTGACATGACGATTCACAAGAAAGAAAGTACAACATTGTAGATAGACTGTAGCCAAATACATTGCCCCGGCGAGCGTTAGCGAGTGGCCAAGTGAGCGGCTGAGCCCACATGGCATTCTGCTAAGCTGCAGGCGTCACATACTGTACATACATAACATTTTAAGACTGAGTGCTCCACACATACGTGCAGTTTCAGTCTCTTGTCCTAATGGCGGCGTTCCAGGCAACCCTGTTAAGGGCTGCTTCACTTGTCTAGTTTTTGGATTTGAGATCGGCACGTATAGTCCGATCCCAGGTCTTCCTCGGTCCACCCCTTGGTGCAGCTCCCTCCACAATCACAGACCTGCATTTTTTCGCCCAATTTTGTTCATCCATTCTCTCCACATGTCCATACCATCCCAGTCTACTTGTACGCATAACCTCGCTAATACTCTTTATACCTAAACGTCTCCTCAGCTCATCTTTTGTTATTCTATCCTGCAGCCTAGCCCCAAACATCCATCTCACCATTCTCATCTCATTACGTTCCATTCTGTTGACATCCTCTACTTTAACGGCCCAAGTTTCTGAGGCATATGTCATTGCACTTCTAACACATGAGGCATACACCTTTCCCTTCAGGGGGAGAGGTATTCTTTTCATGGTCAAAATTGGCAGAAGTTCTCTGAACTTCCCCCAGCCACATCTAATTCTAGCGACAGTGGCAGCCTTGGCCCCACCACCGGCAAAGATGGTATCTCCTAGGTAAAAAAACTTGTCCACCATCTTCAATGACTCATTTCCAACAGCAACAGGATCATCACTTAACACAAGGTAGCCTTTGCACACTACACACTCAAATTTCTCTATTTCTGACTTATCCTTCGGCATGGGTCCTTTATTCTACTACAGCGCTTACTCCAATGGTGTACCCAACATCGACAGATGCTACATTGAATCGAGTTAGCGCCCACACCCTTTCCACACACTGCACATGGGTATGCACCGCTCTTTTCCACATTGCCTCGTCTCAATCTACAATGCATAACATTGGTTTTGTTAATATTGACTCTTAAACCTTTGCTCGCCATGCCCTCTCTCCATCTTCTGAATTTGGCATCAGCATCTTGCGTATTGTCAGCTATTAGGACTAAATCATCTGCATAAAACAGTTCCCACGAGAGTCCGTCTCTAAAAACTCAGGACAGTGCCTCCAGGACCATAATAAAGAGGGGGCTTAACACTGAACTCTGATGAACTCCAACACGGTCTGTGAACTCATCACTCAGTACACCTTTCACCCTCACCGCAGTTTGCGAATCCTCATACATCTTCATTATCACACGCACCAGCCACTCTTCCACATCAAGTTTCCTCATATTCCACTGTACAACATTTCTAGGAACTCTGTCAAAGGCCTTCTCCAGGTCTACAAACACAAAGTAAAGATCCCTGCCTTTTAGTAAGTATCTTTCCTGTTTCTGCTTGACTATGAAGATAGCATCGGTTGTACCACGTCCTGGCATAAAACCAAACTGCATATCATCGATGTAGATGCTTTGCCTGATCAAACCCTCAAAGACTCTGTCACAGACCTTCATGATTTGGTCAAGCATTTTCAGGCCCCTATAATTACCTCTATCTAGCACATCCCCTTTTCCTTTGTATATATTTACTATTACACTTTTGTGCCAATCCTCGGGGATTTTATCATCTTTGATTATGGTGTTTATCAACTCGGTGACTAAGTTGACACCAGTCTCCTCTAAGGCTTTTATCATCTCAGCGACAATGTCAGAGCATCCTGGAGCTTTAGTGTCCTTCATTGTATTGATTCTTGGCGGGTAGATAAATGGAGAAAATGGGTTTTGGATGCATTGCCAGTAAAAAGATTCTCTCTGCCCAAATCAGATATTGTTGATAGATCAGAAGATTGGCGTGCTATGGCCTCATTACGTGAATTTTGGAGTGATTGCATGTTGTATCGTTGTGGAAAACTAGTTGAATAGGGTAAGGTAGAGTCCTCAGCATACAGTATGAGTAGATAGGACTAGAGGTAAATTCGAGATCATCATGATATCTCTCTCTCTATATATCTGTTTATGTATGTATCTATCTATCTATCTATCTATCTATCTATATATATATATATATATATATATATTTTTTTTTTTTTTTTTTTTTTTTTTCTATGTGATTGAGGGAGGCAAAAGGCATAACTGCCTATAGCGAGTGCCTCCCCCATAGTTGAAAGAGTGACAGGGCCAAAATCAAGGGACGTTCGAGCCAAAATGCCTGGACACACAGAGTTTGAAGCAATTTAAGTCATAGAAAGAGGGAAAGACTGATTCTGGGAGAGAGTTCCAGAGCTCAGCTGTTGAGTAGAAGAAAGTTTGAGAGTAACGTTTCACTCTTGGGTTGGAGAGTTGCACAGAGTAGGGGTGGGATTGAGTTGCAAGACGGGTACCACGTGCCCTACGTAAAGGAGGTGGTATGCACTGGGATAGCTCTGAGGAACACTGATTATTATAGTAGCGATAGAATAGCGAGAGAGATGCAACATTGCGGCTGAGAGAGAGAGATTGCAGAGAGTTGGTGAGTGGACGGGAGTTAATGATACGAAAGGCCTTCCTTTCAACTTTGTCTAGGAGAGCGGTATGAGAGGAACCTCCCCACACATGTGAACAATACTCAATACAAGGGCGGTCAAGCATTATATTATATATATATATATATATATATATATATACATGTGTGTGTGTGTGTATGTAATACCTCCCTGAGAAGTGGATGCCAGAGCGAGCCAGAGGTGGCAGCAGGTGTGAGAGACAGGGACTGAGTGGGCTGTTTGAGGCTACACACAACTATAACTAGTTTTAAACCACCTCCATATTTCCCTGGTCTTACGTACTTGAGTTTTATTTGTTTATTGCTGCATATAAATTTGAAATTATGAATCTAATAATTTCGTTATTATATATTCGTTGATTATCGAATATTGTATACTGTTTGTTTGGTTAAGCTTCGAATGGTTAGTGACAACAAATATATTGTTAATCTCTTCGGGTTTTCACTTGTATTTAACAATCTTCGTTTTTACCATCACTAATAGAAATTTAATTTTCCTCAGAAATTAGCTATGGCTCAAACTCGATTTTTATCCTTAACAATATGACCACCTTTCTGCCTCTGATAACCGTAGTTACTCCTAACCAAATAGCTAGCATTCAATACATTATTAATAGATAATTTTACATTCGACACATTAATCACCTAATATGAATTTTATTCCAATAAACTGAGTGAGATCAAAACAATCCTGCTTCTTTTAATGCTAACATAACCATATATATTTAGGTCACTAAAAGACAAAATACAAGGGAGTCATTTAAGCTTCAATAAAATAAACTATTCTCATATCACCAAATATCCAGACCCTTTTAGGAACGTTCAATATTAACCTCAATTAAATATCACACGTTTCATTTGTTGCTAAAATGTCTCAAAGAAGCTTGACCTTCTTTACAAAGCTCGTGAATTATTAACTGACGAGTGGTTAGCCGTATAAATGAAACCGGAATTTGCGTTCTTTGTACAAGGGACTGGAGATCTCGAAAAGGGGCTCCAGTCCTGACGTTATTCTTGGCTCTAAGTGTGCTGATTTAATAATCCAATAGGGTAGATAGCCTCTGAAGTCCTATTGTAACTAACTAGAGTTCTTTGTTAGAATATTGCTCACATTGTGGAGACATGTGGTAACACTTAAAATATAATAATTATAAAGATCAACAACTCTAAAATTACAAATAATCCCCTACCCTTACATGTACAAAGAGATGTTGCTTCCTTTTCATTATTTCATAGACATCTTTATAGTCAATGCTCAGTGGAGCTTGCATCAATTGTGCCTCCTTCCCCGTGGTACTAGGGCGCTGGAGACCTAATAACCGCCACTATAAAGTCAAAATGTATGCATTTCAAAATACATTTTTACCATGAACATTCTTTATCTGGAATTCACATCTCCAGAGTAACTTTCAAAGGAATGCAAACACCAACATATAAACTAGTGTTACGTTGACCTGGTGATGGAATATATTAAAGCAGTAAAGAAGTAAATAATAATAATAATTTCATGATTAAATTATTGTAATTATTAAACGTGAGCAGACATAGTGATCTGCTATGAGTTCAGGGTTCAGTTGCTTCATATGCTTCATTAGTGATCTGTTATGAGTTCAGGGTTCAGTTGCTTCATATGCATCACATGCTTCATTAGTGATCTGCTATGAGTTCAGGGTTCAGTTGCTTTATATGCCTCATATGCTTTATTGGTGATCCGCTATGAGTTTAGGGTTCAGGGTTCAGTTGCTTCATATGCATCATATGCTTCATTCATTCTGTTAAATATGACGAGAACTAACAGAACTTTACTAACTTGGATTTATTGGAAAATAGGCAGAGCGCATTCACAGAACTTTCCTCAGCTGAATTTATAGGAAACTAGGCAGACCGCACTCACATATGAAGGTATCTGGAATCAAAGTAAATAAGCTTACAGGGCAAGTCTGATAAATCCTAAGGCTGTACTTTCATTGCTTTAAATGCTTCAGTCAACGTATTTGAGCACCCTGAAGCCCTCGACACGGACATGTTTAGCGATCCTGTGTGTCATAATATTTCAGTGACTGTGTCGGAATAATGTGTTAATGTAGATTTGTGGAGCTGATGAGGGCGTGAGGAGTGGGGGAGTTTCCATTCTTGTTCTAGCATTAGTGGAAACCTCGACTCCCCCAAATTTGCATTTAATTATTGTCTGGGCTTCTCCACTCTTTGCATTTTTATGTTATTTTATTTTTGCTGAACTTGAATCCGGGAGAATTTGGATTGATAAACTTGTTTCTACCCACACGCAACTGTAACTTATTGACACTGCACATGAACTACAGACTACTTGCATTATTTGTGTATTTTGTTTTTGGCACTGGCATATCATTTTCTGTTCATATTTATTCTGTTTCATTGCATCTATTAATCGCATTTATTAATTGCACTTATTTTTTAATTTGACTTATTGATTGCACACAGGTTTTCTTTAATTAAAAGTTTTGTCACTAAATTTCTATAAGTCTTGCCGTCATCCAAGCTACCTGAGTGTCCAGTCCGGAGCAGTGGGATGTGCGCTCCTGGGAGCACATCAGTTACAGGGTAGTTGGGGACTTTATTTTGTGTGTTTAAGGCAATCATAGAGCAAGAATGCAGGGCATGAGAAGTTGTGACGGGAGTTTAAGGAGGGATGCGCCACAGTGATCGACTGTAATGGTGCTGGGTTTTGTTTGGTGCTCTAGCTATTTCAAACTTGCATGCAGAGTACGTAGGAGGAGTCTTACTGCACTTCTAGCCCCCAGAGAGCCTGGATCAGCGTTGTAATTGTGCTCTATCTGTTGCATAGTGTCTGTAGCTCGGTAAATTGGAGACGTAGAGGTGCTGTCATCAGTCTAAGTGAAACGGGTTTCGGAGATTGCACATTGGCACTCTTAAAACTAGTCCCAATGAGGCTGCTCGATTATAAGCTAAAGTAAATGAAGCACATGCACCGGTATGTGCAAGACTCATTTACCTTGGGCTTACTCAACTATCAAAATATACTAGGTGAACGTTAGTTTGCATAAATATATCTAGGCGTGCTTGGAATGTTGTTACTGTCTCATAATATATTCCGTTATGTGGTATCTTCTTCCAGATGTTCACAATGCATTCAAAAGACGTTCACAATGCTTTGCTTGATCTGACTTTTGTTTTCCAACTATTTCGAATCCATTTGCTCTTGTGTATTTAGACTGGCCAACTGTGAAGTACTTTTGAACATCTGGATTGATATGGCCCTTTATGATTTTATATATTTAAATTACATTTATAATACCATCATTCTGCACTTTGCAAGGCTACCTAGGTTTAAGTTATTAAAATGTCCCTCAATCGATTTATTTATCAACTTTGATACAATTTGTGTAGCCCTTCTCTGAACTCTTTCAAATTTCAAAGGGACCAACATTGCACACACTACTCTGAAAGTGGTTTGACTAACGAGTTATATAACAGTTATATAACGGTAGGGTTTTTTACTTATATGTTTGTTCTTATTTGAATTCAAATGACCTCCCAATGAGTCAAACAATTTGATTTGCCTTTTTAGTTGATTTTGAGATGTGGAGTCTGGGCTTTTAAGTCACTATAGTCCGTTCGTTCTTGGTTGGGCAGAAATCGTAACCCCTAACCTCTCATAACTCAAAAAGGACCGAGTAATCAAGCTAATATTTCTACCAAATAGGAAAACTTGGTTAGGGAATGTGTATAAATTGACAGTTCATTTGCTCTAGCATTTTTTTAAATTACAGAGGTTAGAGGTTACGATTTCTGCCCAAACTAGAATGAACAAACTATAGATACTGTAACTCCCAGATTCTTTACTTTTGGTGCATAGCCAAGTTGTGATCTGTGTGCTGTAATGCTTAAAGGAGTAATTCCGTCTGCCAATCAGGGGACGGGATTAGCCCAGGTGAAGAGGCAAGGTTTAACCTTTAAATCTTGTCACAGGGGGAATCCTGCCACACTCTTGTTCTCGACCAATCAACGGCTTCCTATGATGCAACAACTTGAGCCAGCGGTATCTCCCTTTAAACGCTCGCCGTTTAACTCGCTTCCAGTTCGCACACATATATTCTATCCTGGTCGCAGATGTCCTATTACAATGGTGCAACCTTCTCACACCAGTAACCTTCCAGGAGAATATTACGAAGCTATGATAAAGCAGGAGGGGAAATATGAACTTCAAAGCAAGCGGGCACGCAGCTCGGCCAATCACAGGGCTCCAGGCCATGAGGGAGGGGTATAAAGGGAGGTGGGTGGGGCTTTCCTATATACTTCCGTTCCGTTCCTTTAGGGGCAACCCTGCCTAACGCTTGCAACCCTGATAATAGATCAGAAGGTTAAGCAACGTAGGGTCTGGTCAGTAGTTGGATGGGTGACCGCACCTGTTGGGTGATTGCACCCTACCGACATTGACCAGATGTTGCCCTAGGGGTGGGTGAAATTTCCCTGGCTTGCCACCAGGGTTTAAGTAGCCCAGGAGTGTTGAACAAACTCCATTCCCTGTCAGTTCCATCTCACTCAGACGAAAATGAGTACCTGGATTCATGGTGGCTAAAATGAATTCAGGGGCCTGATTGGTGGCTTCCTACAACCAATCAACATACGAGACTGAGAACTTGGTTAGCCACCAGGATTGCTCAGTGGCCATTGGGCAGGCCTTCTCTAGTGTTCGCCTCGTCCCACCCATACGTTAAACTGGGTACCTGGAGTGTAAAATCGGCCTTGGCGTAGGTCGTATCACTAGGGTAAATTTGATTACTTGCCTCACCTTTACTATATACTTCCATTCCCTATGTGTTGTCCGTCCTGTCCCCTCTCGAAAAGTATCCTCAAACTGTCTCTCCAACATAAACCAGCTCACGCAAGTTGGGTCAAGCCCCGACGCCTTCATCTCCTACTAAAATTCACTTCCTCACCCCCTACTACTTCCTCTGTACCAACTCTAGTATTCGAAGCATAAGAGTGATCAAAATTATTACTTGCCTCACCTTTACTATATACTTCCATTCCATTCCAAATGACTACACATCACATACTTTGCCAAAGGACATCTCCGCCCAAGACCCTTATTCCAGAACTCCCGAGCACCTGTCCCTAACCGCACACAAATAAATGTCTCTCCCACTAACAAAGTACTCGGCCTCACATTCGACAAAAACATCCGATTTCATCAACAAGCAAAAACTTCCACTGCCATCGCACCTAAATCCCTACAAACCATCTTTCGATTCAGAAATGACTCAATAAAAACCAAGCTTCACTTATACAAAGCACTTATAAGACCTCTTTTGTGCTACGTCCCACTCAGCATTCACTTTCGGCCCCTACCAACCAACTAACATACCAAAGAAATAAAGCACTGAGGTGGATGTTCGGGACTCAGTGGTATGAGTTCCAGACGGCACAACATCTTCACGATCTAGCCCACATCCCCCCTCTAAATATTTATTGGCAGCAATTAGCAGAACAACAACTTATAAAACTTGAGACCTTTCATGATAACTTCATCCAAATTTTCAATAGAATTTTAGATCCCCCCCGCCCCTTGTCAAACCTCCTTCACCCTAACAACAGAGAGGCACCCATTCCTAAATTCACTTAAAATCAAGGTTGGTAGAGGCGGTGGGTCATGCCGGCTCGTCCACAGTCCAACCTCCCTACCACTCTTGACCTAGATTCCTAGATTCACTTCCAATTAATATATATAACTTCACAGACCCACCAAATTTCCTTACTAGCACCAATCCTTAGCCAATTATAATACAATTACAAGACAACAACCTTTTAACGTAACTTCAAAATATAATAACAGTACAGCCTTCTTACAAGTTCTGCCACTGACAACTCTTCCCCAGCATTACCCCCTTTTTGACTCAATACCACCCAAAATTATCTCTCCCTTTTATACCATTTTCGAATTACTACCATCCAAAAAATACAACCCTAAAACATCCAAAGCCCAATAGCAAGCACTTTTGATTTTATACCACCCAAAATTAACTTGCTCCCCATCCCTTGCCCCCTTCTTGGCAAGCCATCCTGAATCTCATTAAAGTAACTTCTCCAACTAAAACAATTCAATCCCAGATCAATTATTCAACTCACGCACGTTGGGTCAAGCCCCGACACTCTATTTCTCTCACTATTATCACTGTCTCTCCTACTTAACCAATAAAAACTTCCCTTCTTTCACCCTCACCCAACCTTTTTATATTCATTCATTCATTCATTCCAAATGACTCGCTCTATCACGGGCACCTGCCCGGGCCACATAGCAGCGCTATTATTAGACACACTCCCCTTTGCTCACCTTGGCACCTATGGGGAAGTAACTAAACCTGTTCCTGTCCTTTAGCAACCTTACACTACTGAATGCCAGACGTGCCAGGACATAGTACACCACCCATCTAAGGCTCAGATACACTTTCAGTATCCTGATGCCTGCCGACACATCGCTAGCTCTCACACAATAAGCCAAGCGATTCAAGAGTGTCACCTGGTGGTAGATGGTACCGAGAAGAAGGATCGGAAGTGTTGGCCAGCTGTGAAGTGGTGAAGAGAGAAACAAGAAATCTCCTGTCTACTAGAGCAGGCATGTGTTGGCCAGCTTTGAAGTGGTGAAGAGAGAAAGAAGATCCCTCTTACAGGAGATAGGTTTGCTTGGGGGCATTTTGTGTATGGCCATCCCCATTAAGGGGAGTAAGGCGTCTGGCAATAGATAGATAGATAGATTAATATAGTTTTGTCAAACATTGTGAAGATAGTGGTGTGCCTTTGGCTTGAAGTCAAAGTGAGTCAAGACTCTGAATAGCGTTTGTCCAAATAGGTGGTAATGGGAATGTAACAATTCCGAAGTGCAAATTATAGTGGGGCGTCGAAGGTATTCAAATAATAGCTTGAACTAATTTTTACCCGAATAGAGAATCAATTGATTACGGCTGCCATTGGAGTATGTTAAATAAAAACGCAAACTTCTAAACAACTGTCGAATTATTCCAACCCTAGTAGAACAGTGTATTTAAAAATAAGTACAACAATGCTAAATATTAATTTGCTTCCAATATGTACTACTTGGCATTTTTCAATATTGAAGTCCATTTTCTATTTTCAGACCAGATTATTAGTATATTTAAGGTTCGCTGGAGCTCTTGTATTTCAAAGATTGTTAACTTTGCTTCATAATGTCGTGTCCTCAACACTTTTATAAATTTTGCATGTGAGGTTTTTGTCTATCATTCATGTATATAAAAAAACAAGACAGAATCCAGCACCGAGCCCTGTGGCACACCAGTTATTACATTCGTAGTCAGGAATTCTAGAACAACTCCTACCAATAAACTGGAGACTGTGAGCAATACTTAGTGAATCACGGTAATACGAAATCAGGTTTCCCAAATACCAAAATTAAATGGTCATATTATTTAACTATTGCATACGAAAATACACTTCTAGTTCAATCACACTAATTTTCCGTCCATACATAAAAACATGGCGTGTAAGCAAACTAATTTGGCTAACTGTACATCCTGCCAGTCGGATTATCTACCATGTAAGACAACTCGTTAGTCTTTACTTGTCAGCCATTCACCATTCTACTATAATATATTCCCTTCAAATCCGTAAGCTTTTAATTTTGCTAGTTAACGGCTGTGTAATATGTTGTCAAAATATCTTCCAAAATCAAGGAGCTTATATCAGTTAAGTCATAGGATGAGAGAGAGATTACCAGAGATTATTAGTTCTTGGGTTAGAGAGTTGGACAGCATAAAGCTGGGAATGTGTTGAGAGGTAGATGCCCCCCCCCCCCCCCCCACCCACCCACCCCCACTGAAGGACATTGGGAGCACAGTGCGCCTGTACAGAGCAAGACGGTTGAGCACACACAACCTTTTGAAAGCTGTTTTAGCAAGTGGTAATATGATCTTTCCAAGGAAGATCAGACGAAAAAAATCCCAAGAATATAGAGAGAAAATTAACCTTTGATTTGCATATTGTTGAAAAGCAAGGGATTGTAATGTGGAAGATTGAGATGGGTAGATGGATGGAAAACTTGAGCTTTAGAAGCATTGAAAGTAACCACACTCACTGACCCAATCGGAAATATTTGATATATTAGAAGATAGACGTACTATGGCTTCATCACGTGAGTTTTGGAGTAATTGCATGGGGAGTCATTGTGGAAAACTAGTTTAATAGTGTAAGGTTAATCATCTGTTTATGAGTGGATAGGAGTAGTGGTACACTTGAGAAGATCTTTAATGAATATTAGAAAGAGAACTGGAGACAGAACAGAACCCTGAGGAACACCAGGGTTGATAGGAAGAGAAAATAAGTGATGGCCGTTCACAGCTATGGATCGGCCAGAAATTAAATTAGAGACGAAGGCACAGATGGAGGGATATGGCCGTTCACAGCTGTGGATCGGCCAGAAAGAAAATGAAAGACAAAGGCAAAGATGGAGGATAGAAACCGATGTACGGTAGTTTAGACATTGGTGCCAGATTCTATCAAAGGCTTTCGATGTGTCTAGCACAATAAAAATAGTGTCACCGGAGTCCCGAAAGGAGGATGACTTAAAGTTAGTAAGATAAAGAAGGTGATCACTAGTAGAGCTGACCTTAAGGAAACCATAGTGGCGATCTCAAAGTAGATTATGGGATGACAAATGCTTATAACATTTTGAAATAAGAATAAATTTAAAAACTTTAAAGATGCTAGACATGAAAGCCAATGGACGACATTTGGAGGGTTGAGAACAGTCGCCCTTCTTTGGGACAGGTTGAATATGCTATTATAAAGTAATAACATAGAGTAACGGCAAACAAAATATACATACTTAACCTACCCACTAGTTTGATCCTTTCTGCCTTTTGTTTTTATCATGATTATATTTGTATTTAGCTTAAGACCATAAATATAAAATCCCAGAACCAGCTGGATATCTTGGCCGACTGTACAATGAAACTAAGGCGTCCTTGTATACTGAAAACGTTATGTTAGTATATTTCTGGCTAATTCTAGAACATTTGTTTATAAAGTAGCATCCATCTAGCTTTAGCAAACATACTTTATCATATGAGGTTATTCTTACACTTGTATTCTATAAGCATTTCATTCCCTTTGCAGCTCCGTCAATGAACACTATAACTTGGAAAATGACATTACCTTTAGAACTAGGTATGTTAATCCGTGTACTCTCTATAAACAACACTCATTCCCACATTATACGTTCGGTAGCTAGCGCTGCGAAGGGAACCAATTGTTTAAGAATACCACCCTTAGTCTCTTTGTCTACCTTCATTGACCGTAATTTGTATGCAGGTTTAATATTAATGCTAGACTAAAATATATAGTATCTCTCCACAGTTTCCTTCCTTCAGGCATTCTGACTGCAAGATCTTAATAACAAGTTCTTTATTCCTTCGTAAAAAATAAACCAAACTGCCTCTCTCCCACCGGCCTCTCACACTTTTGCCTCCTTCGAGTATTTTCACCTCATCAATCTTCCTCTGTTCTCTTGCCTGCGTGGTGAATTAGTATGCCTTGCTGACCATTAATTTGTTGAACTATGCAGCTTATCACACAGTTACTTATGCAGGGCGAACTTTGCACAGAAGGCGAAAACTAGCTATTTCCAAGCAAAATTAGATGCATTGTGTTTTTGTTTTTACTAAAAACTGTTGTTGTGGCTATTTGGGTCATGCAATATTATATTCTACTTGCGGAAAAGTGAAGCCAGAAAGACTGCACATCGACAAACAAATATTGTTTCTGACATGGTCGTTCGAACAATTCACGAGAGTGTAAATATTAAGTAAGTCTACCTCATAAATCATTCTTCAATTTAATTTTCATTCCATCCCGGGTCGCTGCACCAATAATATTCCGGTCTACAGCACATTCATGATTTAAGAATGATCGTTCATAAAACCAGATTCAGAATACATGGAACGCAATACATGTTCCAAATTGTATTGTACGTACAGTGCTGTGTACTGTTTGCTGGGACTGTTAACTCATGAAATGTATTTTGCCTGTACCAGCCCCAAGGACATTTACATATAGACATTATTTTTAACGTCATTCTTAACACAAATAACCCCCCAAATTAAATTAATGAAAGCATGCGATCCTCCCAGGTTTCGAACCCAGGATACCACATACCACATATGGAACTTACTCGCTCTAACCATATCAAAAATAATTTTCCATCTGCTGTAACAGGCTTATTGGTTCTATGAGCTTCAGGTGTTTGATATCTGACTAGGGCATATACCTTGTGTTAATTATCCTTCGACATACGTCATTAATTCCAATGAGGTACGAAGTCAGTTTGAGTATATTTATATGTGAACAATATTGTATATATTTTAAGTATGATACAATACATATCTCGAAATTTCAAAAATTCTTTCAAAGGCGCATTTTTTTCTCTGAGGAGTGCCTATGGCTGTCTTCTCTATTATTGTTGACAAACTAATATGTAATTTTGAATGCATTAACCAGATGGCTATGTATCAGTTATTAATAATCATATGACTGTCCTACAATATGACGTGTAGTACATATTTATTATCATCCTTTGCTACTTTAATGCATGACAATGTGATAATGAAATCTGATCATTTTTATATACCTTGTTATGTATTAAAACCGAGTAATTAACGTTAATATCCTAATTTCAAGTAATTCTCAAGAATTACGTGGACCTCGGACCCTCCGCGGAGGTAGGTAGGCACTGGGCAGGCTCCGCGGAGCGGGTGACCCCATTAAACTTCCATACTAAATATCTAGACACATAGAGCTTAAAGCTGTGTAAGTTATATGATGAGGAGAAAGACCGATTGAGGGACACAGTTCCAGAATTTATTTGATGAGTAGAAGAAAGACTGGGAAAATCGGTTTACTCTTGGGTTATAGAGTTGGACAGAATACGGGTGGGAATGTGTTGAGTATAATAATTTCAGAACAATGTAGGTAGTATTGCAGTTTGTGTCTAATCATATTGAATATATACAACAACACTAAATGTACTAACATTATTTAAAATAATCAAACATAAATGTTACGGAGAATCAGCGTAATTACACGATGTCCGTAGTTAATTCGCGAAATAACGCTTATTAAATTCGATTTTTGTTTTTATACTACAGTATCTTATAGCGGTAAGGTTAAGTTAGGATTAGTTTAGTCAAACTATTTTGTCTATCTTTCTGAACAAGGAGATACAAATGCACATTCAATTTATAGTACACAATTAAGATAGTTGCTAATGATCATAAAGTTTCCTAGCTTGGTTACATTATACCTAACCTAAAATTTGCAGTACATAATCTTGTAAGCACATTTGTATTACATTTAATGAATTACTAGGAATTTCGTGAAATCCTGGTTTACATTGATTCCCTGTAACACATTCAACACTTTAATTGTAGATTCTTCCAAAGTCTAAAAAAAACTGCACGGGTTGTGTGATGCATTACTGTGTGTACACCCTTTCTCAGGACGATAAATAATTGCTAATATGGCATAACAAATTTCAAATAGTATTTCCCTGGTTTAGTATTTCTCTATATACATTGTATATTAACTACCGACGTTGTGGACTACATTGCTAAAACAAGTGAATGTACCCAAGACCTCTATATCCTTGCCCGTAGCCTAGTAGGTAGAGCTCTCGTCTCACACACGAGGGGTCGGGGGTTCAATCCCCCGCCGGGCGGAGACAAATTAGGCTTGTCTCCTTTCATGTGTTAGCCTCAGTTCACCTAGCTGTAAATAGGTACCTGGAATAAGTGGACGACGTTGTGACGTCCCATCTGGGGTTGGCAAAAATGGTACAAGGCGAGATGGGTATCATATGGTTCACCTAAGCTGATGGCTACCTAAGCCTTCGGGCGAGAGGGTACCGTCTATAGTGAGAATGGCACCATACAGATCCACCCTAAGCCTTCGTTTCCGATGTCGCCAATTGGCTAAAATACAGACTACACACACATCCACAGCCATTCCAACAGTACATAAAACACTTAACATGCATTTCACGCAATACATTCCCAGTTAAGGAGGCGCGATAATAATGAGCTTAGCTCGCATTGCGTGGATTCCCCTTGACGAACAAGTAACTGAGTAACAAACAAACTACACTTCTGCGTTCGAAAAGTTATCCAGAGTTTTGTTTTTGTCAAGAAAACCTTTAAACTCATCAATTCTACTTAATGTTTAGCACATCTAAGACCAGAATGATAATCTCTAGTGACTCTGCTAGGATCACCAGTAACCAATGTATTACAAATGCTGATAGATGTTTCACAGTCACTCCATCTGACTGCACAATGCTGCAACGAAATCATTTGTAAAGTATGTATTATATAAATCTTTGTTTGAATAGGGCATAATTCCTGAAAGTATTTAGGAAAAAACATTGTTTTTTTCATAATATCTTGGTGTTTAGAAGAAATGCAGGAGTATATAATATTTTCAATAACTGATTTACAGTTGCGGCCAGTTCCGCGAAGGACACCCAATAGATGGCAGCACACATTGTTTTTTGTTAATAAATGATCTGGCAACACTGATGAGAGATGGGTAGGGGATAAAGGATGGGGGAGGAGAGAGAGGGGCGAATGACGGTGGGGAGGGTGGGAAACAAGTGGCGGAGGTTAAGGTAGGAGGGGAGGGAGTTGAGAGGCCAACATATAACTTATATACTGAGAAAACAAAAAGTAATATATATTTCATAAATATGTGTAATTACGAATGCATAACATTAGATAATACTTATAAATGTGAATGGTAATGCTAGTAGTCTATAACGGAAATAATAAATTGTTTAATTAATATTATAAGGCTGAGAGGATAAGCCTATCTATCTATCTATCTATATGCTCAGGCCCAATCCCCATTTTGGGGGTAGCCGACTCAAGACAGAGCAAGAACAGGGAAAACACAAAAACAACATAAAACAAAAAATAAACACAGATAAAAAACACAAACTCACACACATCCAGGTCACCCAGGAGAAGACCCAGAGACCAGGGTTACCAAGGTCGCTCCAGCACTCCCCCGGCCCCTGACCACCCGGAGAGGTTCCGATCTCGGCAGGCAGACATGCAGCGAAGCCAAAGCCACAAGCCCTCCCACCACACTTCCAGGCACACCCTTCATATTAATAGGGGTAGGGATAAGCCTAAACAACCCTTATCGCACACCCCATAACCTAAAGTTCTCAAAGACATGTCTGACGCAGTACTATAGTATGTTTCGTATCATCCTGAAACCCTTCTATTGAAAATACTCTTTGTATGCAGATATTCCTAAAGTACTACAAGTAATTATTGAATGTTGCAAACAATTTTACAATAAATCTTCTCATTATTGAAATTGGTATTTCTAAGTAATATATTTAGTTACAAGACACATCTGCTTATATTTAACGTGTGACTGTGTTTTCTTTGTGGTTATCATATTGACTTTCAAATACCAGTCCTAATCTAAGTAAAATCGTCGAAGGATAGTCAGAATACATTGCCATAACACGTAATCATTCTTATGGAGTTAAAGAGTGGCACTACAATTGACAATACTATTATTGAACACAGAACATCCCATCGCTCTGATATGACATAATTACAAGAGTGTCGTATCAGTATATACCGACTGTCATCATCATCATCAGCAGCCTGAGTTAGTCCACTGCAAGGCCTCTCCCAAACGTTTCCACTCCAACCGGTCAGATGTGAGTCTGTTCCATCCCACCCCAGCAAACTTTCGGATCTCATCCCTCCATCTAGTTCACTGTCTACCCTTTCCTTTAGGTTCTCATTATGTTGCTCTAGTTGTCCATCTGTGATCATATCTTCTAAATATATGACCTGCCCAGGATAATTTTCTCTTTTTTATGGTACTGAGAATATCTTCTACTTGTGTTTGTTTTCTTATCCAAGAGGCTCTTTTCTTATCTCTCCAAGTTATGCCTAACATTATAATCTCCATTCCTATTTGGGCACTAATTAGTTTATGTTCGTGACACTTTGTTATACTACAAGTTTCTGATTCATAAATTATTATAGGGAGAACACATTGGTTGTATACTTTCATTTTTAATGAAAGGGGAGCTTGCTTTTCATAATGGAGCTCAGTTTACCAAATACACTTCATCCCATGCCAATCCTTCGCTTGATTATCTAGATTCTAGACTGATCTGGGTGTGCCTTTATAACCTGGCCTAGATATTTGTATTTTTTCAACTGCTTCTATCTCTTCATCTTCAAACTTTATTTGTTGTGGTAGCACAATATGATTAAATATAATCTTGGTTTTCTTTCTATTCATTTATTATGTTCTATCCAACAACCAACTCTACTCCTAAAATCGATTAATGAAATATTACAAACACATGTGGCAGTCCGTGGATTCGAACCCAGGACGCTCACACCGAATATCAACACCTTATACATTGCACCACGAAGGCAGTTAAAAGAATGGTGGACACTGCCTACGATTTTATTATGCAACTTCGAATCCTGCATATCAATTTAAGCATGTACACACATCCCAACTGCAACTCACGTAGGCTATGCATATGAGAATGGAAAGAGCAACTAATGGGGCCTTAACCACTAGGGAAGGCCTCTCGATAAATTACTCCTGAACCAATATCAATTATTATGTTCTATCCAACAACCAACTCTACGCCTAAAATCGATTAATGATATATTACAAACACATGTGGCAGTCCGTGGATTCGAACCCAGGACGCTCACCCGAATATCAACACCTTATACATTGCACCACGAAGGCAGTTAAAAGAATGGTGGACACTGCCTACGATTTATTATGCAACTTCGAATCCTGCATATCAATCTAAGCATGTACACACATCCCAACTGCAACTCACGTAGGCTATGCATATGTGAATGGAAAGAGCAATTAATGGGGCTTTAACCACTAGGGAAGGCCTCTCGATAAATTACTCCTGAACCAATATCAATTATTATGTTCTATCCAACAACCAACTCTACTCCTAAAATCGATTAATGAAATATTACAAACACATGTGACAGTCTGTGGATTCGAACCCAGGACGCTCACACCGAATATCAACACCTTATACATTGCACCACGAAGGCAGTTAAAAGAATGGTGGACACTGCATACGATTTATTATGCAACTTCGAATCCTGCATATCAATCTAAGCATGTACACACATCCCAACTGCAACTCACGTAGGCTATGCATATGTGAATGGAAAGAGCAATTAATTACTCCTGAACCAATATCAATTATTATGTTCTATCCAACAACCAACTCTACTCCTAAAATCGATTAATGAAATATTACAAACACATGTGGCAGTCCGTGGATTCGAACCCAGGACGCTCACACCGAATATCAACACCTTATACATTGCACCACGAAGGCAGTTAAAAGAATGGTGGACACTGCCTACGATCTATTATGCAACTTCGAATCCTGCATATCAATCTAAGCATGTACACACATCCCAACTGCAATTCACGTAGGCTATGCATATGAGAATGGAAAGAGCAATTAATGGGGCCTTAACCACTAGGGAAGGCCTCTCGATAAATTACTCCTGAACCAATATCAATTATTATGTTCTATCCAACAACCAACTCTACTCCTAAAATCGATTAATGAAATATTACAAACACATGTGGCAGTCCGTGGATTCGAACCCAGGACGCTCACACCGAATATCAACACCTTATACATTGCACCACGAAGGCAGTTAAAAGAATGGTGGACACTGCCTACGATTTATTATGCAACATCGAATCCTGCATATCAATCTAAGCATGTACACACATCCCAACTGCAACTCACGTAGGCTATGCATATGTGAATGGAAAGAGCAATTAATGGGGCCTTAACCACTAGGGAAGGCCTCTCGATAAATTACTCCTGAACCAATATCAATTATTATGTTCTATCCAACAACCAACTCTACTCCTAAAATCGATTAATGATATATTACAAACACATGTGGCAGTCCGTGGATTCGAACCCAGGACGCTCACACCGAATATCAACACCTTATACATTGCACCACGAAGGCAGTTAAAAGAATGGTGGACACTGCCTACGATTTTATTATGCAACTTCGAATCCTGCATATCAATCTAAGCATGTACACACATCCCAACTGCAACTCACGTAGGCTATGCATATGTGAATGGAAAGAGCAATTAATGGGGCCTTAACCACTAGGGAAGGCCTCTCGATAAATTACTCCTGAACCAATATCAATTATTATGTTCTATCCAACAACCAACTCTACTCCTAAAATCGATTAATGAAATATTACAAACATGTGGCAGTCCGTGGATTCGAACCCAGGACGCTCACACCGAATATCAACACCTTATACATTGCACCACGAAGGCAGTTAAAAGAATGGTGGACACTGCCTACGATTTATTATGCAACTTCGAATCCTGCATATCAATCTAAGCATGTACACACATCCGAACTGCAACTCACGTAGGCTATGCATATGTGAATGGAAAGGGCAATTAATGGGGCCTTACCCACTAGGGAAGGCCTCTCGATAAATTACTCCTGAACCAATATCAATTATTATGTTCTATCCAACAACCAGCTCTAGTCCTAAAATCGATTAATGAAATATTACAAACACATGTGGCAGTCCGTGGATTCGAACCCAGGACGCTCACACCGAATATCAACACCTTATACATTGCACCACGAAGGCAGTTAAAAAAATGGTGGACACTGCCTACGATTTATTATGCAACTTCGAATCCTGCATATCAATCTAAGCATGTACACACATCCCAACTGCAACTCTCGTAGGCTATACATATGTGAATGGAAAGAGCAATTAATTGGGCCTTAACCACTAGGGAAGGCCTCTCGATAAATTACTCCTGAACCAATATCAATTATTATGTTCTATCCAACAACCAACTCTACTCCTAAAATCGATTAATGAAATATTACAAACACATGTGGCAGTCCGTGGATTCGAACCCAGGACGCTCACACCGAATATCAACACCTTCTACATTGCACCACGAAGGCAGTTAAAAGAATGGTGGACACTGCCTACGATTTATTATGCAACTTCGAATCCTGCATATCAATCTAAGCATGTACACACATCCCAACTGCAACTCACGTAGGCTATGCATATGTGAATGGAAAGAGCAATTAATGGGGCCTTAACCACTAGGGAAGGCCTCTCGATAAATTATTCCTGAACCAATATCGATTATTATGTTCTATCCAACAACCAACTCTATTCCTAAAATCGATTAATGAAATATTACAAACACACGTGGCAGTCCGTGGATTCGAACCCAGGACGCTCACACCGAATATCAACACCTTATACATTGCACCACGAAGGCAGTTAAAAGAATGGTGGACACTGCCTACGATATATTATGCAACTTCGAATCCTACATATCAATCTAAGGATGTACACACATCCCAACTGCAAATCACGTAGGCTATGCATATGTGAATGGAAAGAGCAATTAATAGGGCCTCAACCACTAGGGAAGGCCTCTCGATAAATTACTCCTGAACCAATATTAATTATTATGTTCTATCCAACAACCAACTCTACTCCTAAAATCGATTAATGAAATATTACAAACACATGTGGCAGTCC
Organism: Paralithodes platypus; assembly: GCA_032716605.1. Taxonomy (NCBI): domain Eukaryota; kingdom Metazoa; phylum Arthropoda; class Malacostraca; order Decapoda; family Lithodidae; genus Paralithodes; species Paralithodes platypus. The sequence continues at coordinate 12,846,693 of CM064569.1, read as the reverse complement.
GTGGATTCGAACCCAGGACGCTCACACCGAATATCAACACCTTATACATTGCACCACGAAGGCAGTTAAAAGAATGGTAGACACTGCCTACGATTTTATTATGCAACTTCGAATCCTGCATATCAATCTAAGCATGTACACACATCCCAACTGCAACTCACGTAGGCTATGCATATGTGAATGGAAAGGGCAATTAATGGGGCCTTAACCACTAGGGAAGGCCTCTCGATAAATTACTCCTGAACCAATATCAATTATTATTATGTTCTATCCAACAACCAACTCTACTCCTAAAATCGATTAATGAAATATTACAAATACATGTGGCAGTCCGTGGATTCGAACCCAGGACGCTCACACCGAATATCAACACCTTATACATTGCACCACGAAGGCAGTTAAAAGAATGGTGGACACTGCCTACGATTTATTATTCAATTTCGAATCCTGCATATCAATCTAAGCATGTACACACATCCCAACTGCAACTCACGTAGGCTATGCATATGTGAATGGAAAGAGCAATTAATGAGGCCTTAACCACTAGGGAAGGCCTCTCGATAAATTACTCCTGAACCAATATACATTTTTCTGTTCTATACAACAACCAACTCTACTCCTAAAATCGATTAATGAAATATTACAAACACATGTGGCAGTCCGTGGATTCGAACCCAGGACGCTCACACCGAATATCAACACCTTATACATTGCACCACAAAGACAGTTAAAAGAATGGTGGACACTGCCTACGATTTATTATGCAACTTCGAATCCTGCATATCAATCTAAGCATGTACACACATCCCAACTGCAACTCACGTAGGCTATGCATATGTGAATGGATAGGGCAATTAATGGGGCCTTAACCACTAGGGAAGGCCTCTCGATAAATTACTCCTGAATCAATATCAATTATTATGTTCTATCCAACAACCAACTCTACTCCTAAAATCGATTAATGAAATATTACAAACACATGTGGCAGTCCGTGGATTCGAACCCAGGATGCTCACACCGAATATCAACACCTTATACATTGCACCACGAAGGCAGTTAAAAGAATGGTGGACACTGCCTACGATTTATTATGCAACTTCGAATCCTGCATATCAATCTAAGCATGTACACACATCCCAACTGCAACTCACGTAGGCTATGCATATGTGAATGGAAAGAGCAATTAATGGGGCCTTAACCACTAGGGAAGGCCTCTCGATAAATTACTCCTGAACCAATATCAATTATTATGTTCTATCCAACAACCAACTCTACTCCTAAAATCGATTAATGAAATATTACAAACACATGTGGCAGTCCGTGGATTCGAACCCAGGACGCTCACACCGAATATCAACACCTTATACATTGCACCACGAAGGCAGTTAAAAGAATGGTGGACACTGCCTACGATTTATTATGCAACTTCGAATCCTGCATATCAATCTAAGCATGTACACACATCCCAACTGCAACTCACGTAGGCTATGCATATGTGAATGGAAAGAGCAATTAATGGGGCCTTAACCACTAGGGAAGGCCTCTCGATAAATTACTCCTGAACCAATATCAATTATTATGTTCTATCCAACAACCAACTCTACTCCTAAAATCGATTAATGAAATATTACAAACACATGTGGCAGTCCGTGGATTCGAACCCAGGACGCTCACACCGAATATCAACACCTTATACATTGCACCACGAAGGCAGTTAAAAGAATGGTGGACACTGCCTACGATTTATTATGCAACTTCGAATCCTGCATATCAATCTAAGCATGTACACACATCCCAACTGCAACTCACGTAGGCTATGCATATGTGAATGGAAAGAGCAATTAATGGGGCCTTAACCACTAGGGAAGGCCTCTCGATAAATTACTCCTGAACCAATATCAATTATTATGTTCTATCCAACAACCAACTCTACTCCTAAAATCGATTAATGAAATATTACAAACACATGTGGCAGTCCGTGGATTCGAACCCAGGACGCTCACACCGAATATCAACACCTTATACATTGCACCACGAAGGCAGTTAAAAGAATGGTGGACACTGCCTACGATTTATTATGCAACTTCGAATCCTGCATATCAATCTAAGCATGTACACACATCCCAACTGCAACTCACGTAGGCTATGCATATGTGAATGGAAAGAGCAATTAATGGGGCCTTAACCACTAGGGAAGGCCTCTCGATAAATTATTCCTGAACCAATATCAATTATTATGTTCTATCCAACAACCAACTCTACTCCTAAAATCGATTAATGAAATATTACAAACACATGTGGCAGTCCGTGGATTCGAACCCAGGACGCTCACACCGAATATCAACACCTTTTACATTGCACCACAAAGACAGTTAAAAGAATGGTGGACACTGCCTACGATTTATTATGCAACTTCGAATCCTGCATATCAATCTAAGCATGTACACACATCCCAACTGCAACTCACGTAGGCTATGCATATGTGAATGGAAAGGGCAATTAATGGGGCCTTAACCACTAGGGAAGGCCTCTCGATAAATTACTCCTGAATCAATATCAATTATTATGTTCTATCCAACAACCAACTCTACTCCTAAAATCGATTAATGAAATATTACAAACACATGTGGCAGTCCGTGGATTCGAACCCAGGATGCTCACACCGAATATCAACACCTTATACATTGCACCACGAAGGCAGTTAAAAGAATGGTGGACACTGCCTACGATTTATTATGCAACTTCGAATCCTGCATATCAATCTAAGCATGTACACACATCCCAACTGCAACTCACGTAGGCTATGCATATGTGAATGGAAAGGGCAAATAATGGGGCCTTAACCACTAGGGAAGGCCTCTCGATAAATTACTCCTGAACCAATATCAATTATTATGTTCTATCCAACAACCAACTCTACTCCTAAAATCGATTAATGAAATATTACAAACACATGTGGCAGTCCGTGGATTCGAACCCAGGACGCTCACACCGAATATCAACACCTTATACATTGCACCACGAAGGCAGTTAAAAGAATGGTGGACACTGCCTACGATTTATTATGCAACTTCGAATCCTGCATATCAATCTAAGCATGTACACACATCCCAACTGCAACTCACGTAGGCTATGCATATGTGAATGGAAAGAGCAATTAATGGGGCCTTAACCACTAGGGAAGGCCTCTCGATCAATTACTCCTGAACCAATATCAATTTTTATGTTCTATCCAACAACCAACTCTACTCCTAAAATCGATTAATGAAATATTACAAACACATGTGGCAGTCCGTGGATTCGAACCCAGGACGCTCACACCGAATATCAACACCTTATACATTGCACCACGAAGGCAGTTAAAAGAATGGTGGACACTGCCTAAGATTTATTATGCAACTTCGAATCCTGCATATCAATCTAAGCATGTACACACATCCCAACTGCAACTCACGTAGGCTATGCATATGTGAATGGAAAGAGCAATTAATGGGGCCTTAACCACTAGGGAAGGCCTCTCGATAAATTACTCCTGAACCAATATCAATTATTAAGTTCTATCCAACAACCAACTCTACTCCTAAAATCGATTAATGAAATATTACAAACACATGTGGCAGTCCGTGGATTCGAACCCAGGACGCTCACACCGAATATCAATACCTTATACATTGCACCACGAAGGCAGTTAAAAGAATGGTGGACACTGCCTAAGATTTATTATGCAACTTCGAATCCTGCATATCAATCTAAGCATGTACACACATCCCAACTGCAAATCACGTAGGCTATGCATATGTGAATGGAAAGAGCAATTAATGGGGCCTTAACCACTAGGGAAGGCCTCTCGATAAATTACTCCTGAATCAATATCAATTATTATGTTCTATCCAACAACCAACTCTACTCCTAAAATCGATTAATGAAATATTACAAACACATGTGGCAGTCCGTGGATTCGAACCCAGGATGCTCACACCGAATATCAACACCTTATACATTGCACCACGAAGGCAGTTAAAGAATGGTGGACACTGCCTACGATTTATTATGCAACTTCGAATCCTGCATATCAATCTAAGCATGTACACACATCCCAACTGCAACTCACGTAGGCTATGCATATGTGAATGGAAAGGGCAATTAATGGGGCCTTAACCACTAGGGAAGGCCTCTCGATAAATTACTCCTGAACCAATATCAATTATTATGTTCTATCCAACAACCAACTCTACTCCTAAAATCGATTAATGAAATATTACAAACACATGTGGCAGTCCGTGGATTCGAACCCAGGACGCTCACACCGAATATCAACACCTTATACATTGCACCACGAAGGCAGTTAAAAGAATGGTGGACACTGCCTACGATTTATTATGCAACTTCGAATCCTGCATATCAATCTAAGCATGTACACACATCCCAACTGCAACTCACGTAGGCTATGCATATGTGAATGGAAAGAGCAATTAATGGGGCCTTAACCACTAGGGAAGGCCTCTCGATAAATTACTCCTGAACCAATATAAATTATTATGTTCTATCCAACAACCAACTCTACTCCTAAAATCGATTAATGAAATATTACAAACACATGTGGCAGTCCGTGGATTCGAACCCAGGACGCTCACACCGAATATCAACACCTTATACATTGCACCACGAAGGCAGTTAAAGAATGGTGGACACTGCCTAAGATTTATTATGCAACTTCGAATCCTGCATATCAATCTAAGCATGTACACACATCCCAACTGCAACTCACGTAGGCTATGCATATGTGAATGGAAAGAGCAATTAATGGGGCCTTAACCACTAGGGAAGGCCTCTCGATAAATTACTCCTGAACCAATATCAATTATTAAGTTCTATCCAACAACCAACTCTACTCCTAAAATCGATTAATGAAATATTACAAACACATGTGGCAGTCCGTGGATTCGAACCCAGGACGCTCACACCGAATATCAATACCTTATACATTGCACCACGAAGACAGTTAAATGAATGGTGGACACTGCCTAAGATTTATTATGCAACTTCGAATCCTGCATATCAATCTAAGCATGTACACACATCCCAACTGCAAATCACGTAGGCTATGCATATGTGAATGGAAAGAGCAATTAATGGGGCCTTAACCACTAGGGAAGGCCTCTCGATAAATTACTCCTGAATCAATATCAATTATTATGTTCTATCCAACAACCAACTCTACTCCTAAAATCGATTAATGAAATATTACAAACACATGTGGCAGTCCGTGGATTCGAACCCAGGATGCTCACACCGAATATCAACACCTTATACATTGCACCACGAAGGCAGTTAAAAGAATGGTGGACACTGCCTACGATTTATTATGCAACTTCGAATCCTGCATATCAATCTAAGCATGTACACACATCCCAACTGCAACTCACGTAGGCTATGCATATGTGAATGGAAAGGTCAATTAATGGGGCCTTAACCACTAGGGAAGGCCTCTCGATAAATTACTCCTGAACCAATATCAATTATTATGTTCTATCCAACAACCAACTCTACTCCTAAAATCGATTAATGAAATATTACAAACACATGTGGCAGTCCGTGGATTCGAACCCAGGACGCTCACACCGAATATCAACACCTTATACATTGCACCACGAAGGCAGTTAAAAGAATGGTGGACACTGCCTACGATTTATTATGCAACTTCGAATCCTGCATATCAATCTAAGCATGTACACACATCCCAACTGCAACTCACGTAGGCTATGCATATGTGAATGGAAAGAGCAATTAATGGGGCCTTAACCACTAGGGAAGGCCTCTCGATAAATTACTCCTGAACCAATATCAATTTTTATGTTCTATCCAACAACCAACTCTACTCCTAAAATCGATTAATGAAATATTACAAACACATGTGGCAGTCAGTGGATTCGAACCCAGGACGCTCACACCGAATATCAACACCTTATACATTGCACCACGAAGGCAGTTAAAGAATGGTGGACACTGCCTACGATTTATTATGCAACTTCGAATCCTGCATATCAATCTAAGCATGTACACACATCCCAACTGCAACTCACGTAGGCTATGCATATGTGAATGGAAAGAGCAATTAATGGGGCCTTAACCACTAGGGAAGGCCTCTCGATAAATTACTCCTGAACCAATATCAATTATTATGTTCTATCCAACAACCAACTCTACTCCTAAAATCGATTAATGAAATATTACAAACACATGTGGCAGTCCGTGGATTCGAACCCAGGACGCTCACACCGAATATCAATACCTTATACATTGCACCACGAAGGCAGTTAAAAGAATGGTGGACACTGCCTAAGATTTATTATGCAACTTCGAATCCTGCATATCAATCTAAGCATGTACACACATCCCAACTGCATATCACGTAGGCTATGCATATGTGAATGGAAAGAGCAATTAATGGGGCCTTAACCACTAGGGAAGGCCTCTCGATAAATTACTCCTGAACCAATATCATTTATTATGTTCTATCCAACAACCAACTCTACTCCTAAAATCGATTAATGAAATATTACAAACACATGTGGCAGTCCGTGGATTCGAACCCAGGACGCTCACACCGAATATCAACACCTTATACATTGCACCACGAAGGCAGTTAAAAGAATGTTTGGACACTGGCTACGATTTATTATGCAACTTCGAATCCTGCATATCAATCTAAGCATGTACACACATCCCAACTGCAACTCACGTAGGCTATGCATATGTGAATGGAAAGAACAATTAATGGGGCCTTAACCACTAGGGAAGGCCTCTCGATAAATTACTCCTGAACCAATATCAATTATTATGTTCTATCCAACAACCAACTCTACTCCTAAAATCGATTAATGAAATATTACAAACACATGTGGCAGTCCGTGGATTCGAACCCAGGACGCTCACACCGAATATCAACACCTTATACATTGCACCACGAAGGCAGTTAAAGAATGGTGGACACTGCCTACGATTTATTATGCAACTTCGAATCCTGCATATCAATCTAAGCATGTACACACATCCCAACTGCAACTCACGTAGGCTATGCATATGTGAATGGAAAGAGCAATTAATGGGGCCTTAACCACTAGGGAAGGCCTCTCGATAAATTACTCCTGAACCAATATCAATTATTATGTTCTATCCAACAACCAACTCTACTCCTAAAATCGATTAAAGAAATATTACAAACACATGTGGCAGTCCGTGGATTCGAACCCAGGACGCTCACACCGAATATCAACACCGTATACATTGCACCACGAAGGCAGTTAAAAGAATGGTGGACACTGCCTTCGATTTTTTATGCAACTTCGAATCCTGCATATCAATCTAAGCATGTACACACATCCCAACTGCAACTCACGTAAGCTATGCATATGTGAATGGAAAGAGCAATTAATGGAGCCTTAACCACTAGGGAAGGCCTCTCGATAAATTATTCCTGAACCAATATCAATTATTATGTTCTATCCAACAACCAACTCAACTCCTAAAATCGATTAATGAAATATTACAAACACATGTGGCAGTCCGTGGATTCGAACCCAGGACGCTGGTGGACACTGCCTATGATTTATTATGCAACTTCGAATCCTGCATATCAATCTAAGCATGTACACACATTCCAACTGCAATTCACGTAGGCTATGCATATGTGAATGGAAAGAACAATTAATGGGGCCTTAACCACTAGGGAAGGCCTCTCGATAAATTACTCCTGAACCAATATCAATTTTTATGTTCTATCCAACAACCAACTCTACTCCTAAAATCGATTAATGAAATATTACAAACACATGTGGCAGTCCGTGGATTCGAACCCAGGACGCTCACACCGAATATCAACACCTTATACATTGCACCACGAAGGCAGTTAAAAGAATGGTGGACACTGCCTACGATTTATTATGCAACTTCGAATCCTGCATATCAATCTAAGCATGTACACACATCCCAACTGCAACTCACGTAGGCTATGCATATGTGAATGGAAAGAGCAATTAATGGGGCCTTAACCACTAGGGAAGGCCTCTCGATCAATTACTCCTGAACCAATATAAATGTTTATGTTCTATCCAACAACCAACTCTACTCCTAAAATCGATTAATGAAATATTACAAACACACGTGGCAGTCCGTGGATTCGAACCCAGGACGCTCACACCGAATATCAACACCTTATACATTGCACCACGAAGGCAGTTAAAAGAATGGTGGACACTGCCTACGATTTATTATGCAACTTCGAATCCTGCATATCAATCTAAGCATGTACACACATCCCAACTGCAACTCACGTAGGCTATGCATATGTGAATGGAAAGAGCAATTAATGGGGCCTTAACCACTAGGGAAGGCCTCTCGATAAATTACTCCTGAACCAATATCAATTATTATGTTCTATCCAACAACCAACTCTACTCCTAAAATCGATTAATGAAATATTACAAACACATGTGGCAGTCCGTGGATTCGAACCCAGGACGCTCACACCGAATATCAACACCTTATACATTGCACCACGAAGGCAGTTAAAAGAATGGTGGACACTGCCTACGATTTATTATGCAACTTCGAATCCTGCATATCAATCTAAGCATGTACACACATCCCAACTGCAAATCACGTAGGCTATGCATATGTGAATGGAAAGAGCAATTAATGGGGCCTTAACCACTAGGGAAGGCCTCTCGATAAATTACTCCTGAATCAATATCAATTATTATGTTCTATCCAACAACCAACTCTACTCCTAAAATCGATTAATGAAATATTACAAACACATGTGGCAGTCCGTGGATTCGAACCCAGGACGCTCACACCGAATATCAACACCTTATACATTGCACCACGAAGGCAGTTAAAAGAATGGTGGACACTGCCTACGATTTATTATGCAACTTCGAATCCTGCATATCAATCTAAGCATGTACACACATCCCAACTGCAACTCACGTAGGCTATGCATATGTGAATGGAAAGAGCAATTAATGGGGCCTTAACCACTAGGGAAGGCCTCTCGATAAATTACTCCTGAACCAATATCAATTATTATGTTCTATCCAACAACCAACTCTACTCCTAAAATCGATTAATGAAATATTACAAACACATGTGGCAGTCCGTGGATTCGAACCCAGGACGTTCACACCGAATATCAACACCTTATACATTGCACCACGAAGGCAGTTAAAGAATGGTGGACACTGCCTACGATTTATTATGCAACTTCGAATCCTGCATATCAATCTAAGCATGTACACACATCCCAACTGCAACTCACGTAGGCTATGCATATGTGAATGGAAAGAGCAATTAATGGGGCCTTAACCACTAGGGAAGGCCTCTCGATAAATTACTCCTGAACCAATATCAATTATTATGTTCTATCCAACAACCAACTCTACTCCTAAAATCGATTAATGAAATATTACAAACACATGTGGCAGTCCGTGGATTCGAACCCAGGACGCTCACCCGAATATCAACACCTTATACATTGCACCACAAAGGCAGTTAAAAGAATGGTGGACACTGCCTACGATTTATTATGCAACTTCGAATCCTGCATATCAATCTAAGCATGTACACACATCCCAACTGCAACTCACGTAGGCTATGCATATGTGAATGGAAAGAGCAATTAATGGGGCCTTAACCACTAGGGAAGGCCTCTCGATAAATTACTCCTGAACCAATATCAATTATTATGTTCTATCCAACAACCAACTCTACTCCTAAAATCGATTAATGAAATATTACAAACACATGTGGCAGTCCGTGGATTCGAACCCAGGACGCTCACACTGAATATCAATACCTTATACATTGCACCACGAAGGCAGTTAAAAGAATGGTGGACACTGCCTAAGATTTATTATGCAACTTCGAATCCTGCATATCAATCTAAGCATGTACACACATCCCAACTGCAACTCACGTAGGCTATGCATATGTCAATGGAAAGAGCAATTAATGGGGCCTTAACCACTAGGGAAGGCCTCTCGATAAATTACTCCTGAACCAATATAAATTATTATGTTCTATCCAACAACCAACTCTACTCCTAAAATCGATTAATGAAATATTACAAACACATGTGGCAGTCCGTGGATTCGAACCCAGGACGCTCACACCGAATATCAACACCTTATACATTGCACCACGAAGGCAGTTAAAAGAATGGTGGACACTGCCTACGATTTATTATGCAACTTCGAATCCTGCATATCAATCTAAGCATGTACACACATCCCAACTGCAACTCACGTAGGCTATGCATATGTGAATGGAAAGAGCAATTAATGGGGCCTTAACCACTAGGGAAGGCCTCTCGATAAATTACTCCTGAACCAATATAAATTATTATGTTCTATCCAACAACCAACTCTACTCCTAAAATCGATTAATGAAATATTACAAACACGTGGCAGTCCGTGGATTCGAACCCAGGACGCTCACACCGAATATCAACACCTTATACATTGCACCACAAAGGCAGTTAAAAGAATGGTGGACACTGCCTACGATTTATTATGCAACTTCGAATGCTGCATATCAATCTAAGCATGTACACACATCCCAACTGCAACTCACGTAGGCTATGGATATGTGAATGGAAAGAGCAATTAATGGGGCCTTAACCACTAGGGAAGGCCTCTCGCTAAATTACTCCTGAATCAATATCAATTATTATGTCAGTTCTACATTAAGGCTTTCTCTGTTCAAATCATCCATCATTTGTTGTAATTCTTCCCCTAAGTCCCTGAAAAGAACTATGTTATCAGCGGGTCTGAGGTTGCTTAGGTATTCTCCGTTAACATTTAATCCTTTATTGTCCCAGACATTCCTAAATATTTCTTCCAAACACGCTGTGAACAGTTTTAGTGAAATTGTATCGCCCTGTATTACCCCCTTCTTAATTGGAATTTTCTCACTTTCCTTGTGGATCTTTATTGTTGCTGTTCCATCGTTATATATAATTATGTCTTCTAAAAACCTGTGCATAATGCTCTTCTACTCCTTGTTTTCGAATCGCTCTCATTTCAGCAGAAATTTCGACAGAGTCAAATGTTTGGACAATATGCATATTAGGTCACGTAATGGATATAATTCTCTAAGTGTTTTCTATAGCTTTCTCTTACAGTATTAGCCACCGCAATATATGTCTGTACCGCTGCAAATTAAATTATTTTTCCTTAGACTTTGTGGGTTAAATAAGGGTCGAAGGAAAAATGGCGGCCATCTTGGATCAGTGGAGATCTAATATTTTTCACTTATCCATCGTATGTTTAGTATTTTGTCATCTTCTATATCAATGCTAACCTAGCGGGGGTCTTGGGGCGTCAACCCCCAGGTTAGGTTAGGTTGTTAGGTTAGGGTAATGACAAAATATGGTTTTCGGTGGGGCATGTTATAAAATGCCTATAAAATGGGTAAAATGCATTTGCAGAAGGAAAAATACCTTAAAATAATCTATTTGTATTAATTTCACCACAACACCAAACACCTTCATTGAAATTAATGATAGCATATAAATTGTTTGATCCACCGGGATTCGAACCTGGGTTATCACACACATATTTTTAAACCACACTAATCAATGAAGGAACTGATGAGAAAAAGCATTATAATACAACAAACACATATGTGACCTAAAATGCATATTGACCGAATGTTTTTTTCGTAATCTATAAATGCCATGCACAAAGGCTTTTAGAATTCATCTGTTTTCTCATTACTTGGTTAACGAATTGCATATGATATGTTGTTGAGTATCCACTTCGGAAACCTGCTTGTTCTCTTGGCTGATTTGAATCTAGTGTTCTACCTATCCGGTTAGTGACGATTTTGGTGAATAGTTTACACAACACTGAAAGCAAGCTAATAATTGGTCGATAGCAACTCCTTTTTTTGTTAATAAGAATGAGGTATCCTGACCAGGATTCGAACCCATTCACTCCAGGTATATTTGGGAAAGTTGAGCTCCGTATCCATGCAACCATGGATAATATTGGACACATATTACCATTATACTTGCACGTTATCGGAACAATTAATCAAAATGTTCACCTAAAGAATATTGCAGGAACACTTTGATTCAGATTTTCACCATCTGTTGTAATTGAATATTGCTTCAAACCAAGCGAAGTTCGTATACCACAGTCTCTATACCAACAGGCATATACCCCATCCCCCTTTCCATCTCTACTCTACCTACTCCTTATCGTGATTATGACCTCATCTTGTGAAAGGAACCAATATAATTCCAACCGAGGTATAGTGGAAATCTTAAATGTGGGAAAATTGAGTGGAGGACTTGTGTAACACTGAAGATGAACCGACAGCAGACTCAGCTAGCTATGAGAGCCCGAATTGTCTCCCTCCAACATATTGGCTGGACCGTACGATGAACTGCTCAGCATCTTGGTGTTACAAAATCAACGGTGGAGAAATGGGATAAACGTTGGCAGGAGACTGGGAATTTGAAAGACCTAGGTGTGTAAATCGGCTTTCCTTGATGATGGAAATATTTAAATGTTATATATCGAATACGTATACTGTATATCATATACTGAAGGAATCAATATAAACGGAATTATGTGCCTTGTTAATGTATTCTGTATGAACAAGAATGGAAAATTAGGGGATAATAGCACTCCTAGATATGAAGTTAATCATTGGAGTAGATGCCAAGATGCAGGAGGATTATTTAATTTACAATTTTGGCATGGACCTAAATATAGAATAATTACATGAGGAATTTCTATACAAGGCTAAACCGAATTGTATGCTTTATATGTAATATGAATACATATATCATAAACTTCTTAAAAATAAAGGCTTAGTGAAAAGGCGGTATATGCTAGAAAATTGGGAGGTCATACATATATATCAATTTAAGGGGAGGTGTGGTGGAGTGGTCTTGCCACTGGCCTGGTAATCCAAAGGTCCCGGGTTCAAATCCCGATGTATCAATGGGAAGATATTATTGGGATGGAATTTGTGCTGTACCTGGTATCAGTGCATTACCACAAGCCCACCGAAACGTCAATAAAATACCCTCATTGTTCCCTGATTAAATAGCACTGTATGAATATTCCCATATTCAAAATATGCTATAGGGGTGCAATGCCTGGTGAGTTATCTGCTCAACAGGTGGCGTTGTGTGTGTGTAAGTGTGAGAGTCCGAGTGTCGTGGGTGAGACAATGAAGCACGGGAACGAGGTGGCTTCAGAGATGGGGTCGTTTCGGGCCATGAGTGAGCACCGTGCCTCATGTGAAGGCAAGATGGCAGGTGCTCGTTGTACTCTACGTACTTCACATGTCTCACTCCCTAGACTGGAACAAGACCTCACGGGCTTCACTGTTCATTGTAAAACGGTGAATGTTAAGGCTCTCAGCCTATGCCCGAGAGGAAGTAAGTTGGAATATAAAAAAAAAAAATCCTGCCATATGACAGTCTTTGAATTATTACATAAAATGGTAAAATTTAATTGCAATATTCTAAAGCCGAAGAAAAGAGCCTGTATATCAAATATCGACACGTAAGCCTACATATTTAATTGATGTTCAATATGGTGAAGAAGATGCCTTTACAAAATAAGAATACGTATGTGTATGTTAAATATTGCGACTACCTACCTATCTATATTTGGAAATGCATCAAAATAGTTAATAATTCAGGCATTAGCTATTGCAGCATTAATCGCTGATAAATCAGAAACAAGAACCTCCTTATACAGTTCCACTAAAATCCTTATGATCACTACTTCGTATAAAGTATAATGCTCTTACTCTCTCGATAACCTACATAATGACAAATTCATTTACCAAAAGGGTGTTGAAAGCCGTATGCTGTAAGTTATGGGAAGCCGCTTCAAATCCAGTGAATGATTCATAACGTGGATACCCCCGTTATACTAGACCAAACGTTCACTTGTAGAGCTTTGTAATTTGTCATTCTACATGTATCAGTCAACATAGCCGGTTATATTTAATTAATGATAACACATGTCGCTACAAAATCAATGTAATAGCTGAGCAACCACGAAAGCAACAAAACAATTTACCATCAACTGGAAAACAGACTATAGTAGTGTATGATTATCCAAGCAAGGTGCTATAGGAGTATACTTAAGCACAGCTAATATTTGTTTCATTGAAGAGGATGGTCAGGTGAAGGTATTGAGGGATAAGCCTTTATAACGGCAAAATCCATATTTCTTTTTGGCTATGCTAAGGTCCCTCAGACAAGACTGGCTATGAATTCTCAAACGACCAGTATCGTCTGTGGGACTAGTTGAAGCAAATAGGTAACCTCTCCAATAAGATACATTAGTTATGTCTAAGTATACTCCTATATGCTACCTATCTTGGACATCATACACTACTAATGACTAAGAACAGTATAACGAAACAATAGTAAACTCCACAGATGGGCAAAGGCGGGAGCGAGTTAGTTATAAAAACACCCCATTGCACCCTATATGTTTATATAACTTATATATACAATATACTGTATAATATTGTAGTTATTAAATCGGTCTTTATGTTTTACGAACAATATACCTGTTTTAAAGAAACAATTCAAACCAATAGATATATTTAGTTAAGAATGTCCTCGTCTCATTTTACTGAGATTGTATAACAAAAGACCTACCAAAATTATGTACAAATATTATAATAACTATACATGTAGAGAAATGCATACCAATATTGTTGATGCATTTGCTCTAAGATATCCATTATGTCATATAATGTTCACTATCATATAAAATACCCACGTATATACTTGTTTATTATAACCTACAATTATTAGAGACATACGACACATGCGTACTTGCGTAGTATACATTTTTGTGCAAACATTAAGACAATTATTATTAAAATATTATATATTCACCAAACACTAACAATATTAATTCGTAATCAATTTTACAGTAATCGTATCCGCATGAGTAACTCGTTTTTTTTTTTTATATATTACAGTGTGGTTAACTACTTCAGCATTCATGACACATTTCTGTTATGTTATCTTTCTGTTATAATACGATTTTATTCAGATTAGAAAGGGTATTTAGAAATCAGATGGATAATGGAGATAATTAGTTACCTGTACCCACAGTACACGGGCAAAACACATCATGAACCTCAAGGGATTATTATCACACGATAGCCTCATATTTCGAAATAAAATACCATAGGAGCTTTTAAGCTATCGGAGAAAGTCCTGCAGGACAGTGATGCTTGGATTTCTTATAGTCTGGCTAACATCAGAGGATTTTCTTTTGTCCAGCAGAAATTCGAACAGTATGGATAAAGGTGGAGGAAATCGTTAGGTGTTTATCTTTGTCTGTAAGGTTGAGTATATAAACAATGTGATAGTAAAATTCTGAATTCATCACATAAGTAATATAAATGAGAAACCTGCGAGCCTGATATTTAACGGTATGAAATCCTAATCCCATACATCGTTTTACAGGCTTACGCAATTACAACTTGACATCACAGCCTCCCTCAATATTCCACCACCCTCCACCTTCTGTCCTCCTTCCCTGTAACTCGCCTTCCCTCCCTTATCCCCTATCCCTTACCTCCGCTCTCTTCCGTCCTCCACCTGCCCTTCTCTACCCCCTCCCACAACCTCTTCTGCTACCCACCTCTAGCTTCCCACCCCCATTCCTCCCTCCCCTCCTATTTTAGACCCCGCCACTTGTTGCCCACCCTCATTTGCCCACCTCTCTCCTCCCCCGTCCCATACCTCCTACCCACCATTCACCAGTGTTACCAGATAATTTATAAATACTAATTTTGCTGCCACCTATTGAGTGTCCTGCGCGGAACTGGCCGCAACTGCACATATATATTTAAATGGCGAGTCAAGGTTTAAGTGAATATTGTTGCTCTATGATCTGGCGATGCGGTTTTATTAGCTAGCTGCAGCTGGTTCATTCAAAGGTTTCCTGCTTATAGGCACATGGCGAGGAAAACTGTCTGCGACACAATAAACCTATTCGTTACTGACACCTATAATAAGGCTAATGAGTAATGTACTGAATTACCATTCATTCATTACTAAAACAGAAAACAAAAAACACCAAGGATTTACGGACAAACAAGATAATAAGAGTCAAGAAAGCTCCTTGTGGTATATTGTTGTTGTTGAGTTGAAGGACGGGGAGAATACTCCAGACACCTTACCACGGTGTGCGTAGAGCTGCAGCAGCCCCCCTGGAAAATGGGAGGCCCTAATATCGAGGACCCGGGAGGGATTGCACAAGGGAGAAGCTCTTGAGGGACATTAAGGATTGAATGAAGTGGTGAAGTGATGAACGATGACACTCAGCAGGAAGAGGATGGTGAGAGGCGAAGGTTGAGGATGCGGATGCCAGACTACCATCTAGAGGCTGAAGGTGGCCCAGGGTATTGATGGGGAATGTGGGGCCCACGAAGGAACTCGGAAGATGTAAACACATTATGCCGAGTCCAGAGCCAACCCCCGTTGAGACTACGTCCCTAAAGTTGGTAAGCCAGGAATTACAATACCCAGAGGTTGAAAGATGGTGCAGGGTATACAGAAGCCAGAACAGATTGATGAATAGAATATGATGACGATGAAGCAGGGTGGCACAGGGGAAGTAAATGAAGCTAGCAGGAGAGGCTGCAGAACCGCTGACGTAGGATACAATCACTAGGGTCGACTATAGCCAAAGAAAACTAAGATTTGGCGGACACCACAGACACATCGAAACATGACGGTGACCACACAGCTTTTCTTGTGGTGGTATATTCCACAATGCAAAGTGGTTGGCAAACGAAATTACTTCCAACTTTCCACACCCTTACATTCCTTAAAAATACTTCAAATTGGTCTGTCCGCTTATCAGGAACGTCCTATCTCATATTACATATCAGATAACCTCGGCTTACTTTTTGTCTGTATGTATATAGTTGAATCTATTGTTGCATCTTCATATATTTGCAACTATACTTTGTAATATTGTATCTATTCACTCTTGATAGTGTCAGTTGCTTGCCTTTGTGATGTCCTTAATTTGTTTGTACGATAGGTGTGCGTTATTTGTGGGGTAGTGATTAGAAGGAGTCACTTGTTCATGCTATGCTTATAGGTACGGTATCTACCCGATAGCACTATCGTTAGCAAGTGCTGTATGTATTGTGTACTATTATTAATGTCTTGTCAAATTTGAAATTAATAGACAATTTTGACTTAGATTGTAATTTCTTTTTTCATACAGAATTTAGTAGAATTTACCGGAGTGTCGATCCTGGGCTTACTGAATAGACTAGTTCCACGAACGTGACGAGCGTGCATTGCTATGTGTGCGATTAGTTTGCTTTGGAATCAGATTAACTTGCTCATGCAGTGATGTGCACCCTTATTTTATTTCAAAATTGTATTATGCTAAAGCGTTGTTTCCACATAGCGATTTTAAAGAAGTGTTTACCTTTATATTGTGTTGTCCCTGTTTAGTTTAATTTCATTAGTATTGAAAACAATTTGTTTTACAACATTTGTATTACTATTATATATTAATATATAAGACGCAGAAATGAGTGAGGTACAGTTGTGGACAGATGCAACAGATACAGCCTTGGTCTGTCCAAGACCTCAATAGAGGGCAGCACAATTAGTGCCTATACATTATCTGGTAACAGTGATGGTGTGGGGGTAGGAGGTGAAGGTATGGGGTGGAGGGAGGGGGAAGGAGGGTACAGGAGTGGCAGGGGTAACCAGCGGCAGGTGGGGGTGGAGGGCAGTGGGTGACCAAATACTTTGGAAGGCGTTGAATATAGCTCTAAAACATGACGTCACTCACCATCTGCGCATACGTGAGAGGCTCCCTTGGCCCCGCCCCTCACCTCCGTTGCGTTTAAATATACCCTTCAAACCGTTCCATTCAGATCTCTCCGTAGCTCAGTCGGTATAACGTCCACCCGTCACTGAGTAAACCAGCGATCGATCCCACTCGTATTTGGTATATTTTTTATCTTTTTATTTAGTTATATTTGTTATTTTTTTTTGTTTTTTTATATTTTAGGGTTAGGTTAGGTTAGGTTAGGTTAATCTAATCTAATCTAATCCAATATAATAGTTGTACATTTGCCAAGATTCTCACGCATGCGCAGATGGCGAGTGACGTCATGTTTTAGAGCTACGTTTAACGCCTCCCATATACTTTGCTGTGAAGGAATGATTAATTTTGTGTTTTGATCATTATGTGGTATTATGATTGCAAAATATTGGATTCCTGGTATTAATGAAACATATAATACTGCTAAAGTTGTAGCAAATTGAAACAGACACCCTCCAATAAGAAACTGTGTGTTTCTACCTCGAGAATCATAGATGGGGAGGGGAGAAGGTATTATTATTATAAAGACTAGCACCAAACCCAAGAAAACTATGTGGCACTAAAACTCATGATTAAAACGGCAGAAGTAAGCTAGGCGAATTCAAGAAAGATACAAAGCTATGGGAAAAAACGTTACAGAAAGGTAAAAGACGAGCACGAGACAGAAAATGCATAAAGAGATCCAGATACAAAGTGCGGAGTGACAAACTATAGAGGGCAACCTAGCAGTAGTGCAGGATAGGGGTAGGTGGTGGTGGATTACAAAAAAAAATGTAGCTGGAGCGTGAATTGTTTTATGAAGAACAATTAATTTTAACTTTGGTAATGGCATAATAAATAAGTTGTCTAACATCTCACTTACTCACCTTCGATTGTGATAGTAATATAGCGAATTCTTATGCATTAAATATTCAACTATGAAATACATCTTCGCAGAGCCTCGTAATACCATAAGCCTTGATAAGATTAGGTAGAGGTGTGTGTAGCATGATAAACGCGCTATAGGCAACTTGCTCTCGCTAGCTCTCTCTCTCTCTCTCTCTCTATCGCTATTGGAACATAACCACAAACCGTTTGTATATCTAATATACTTTGAAACATTTTATATATATATATATATATATATATATATATATATATATATATATATATATATATATATATATATATATACAGTATTACAGAAAATGAATCAAGCTTTATCTACCTGTTAGTGCCTACACCAGCGCCATCTGTTGATACAGTATATTAACCCCTTGTGTGCAGTTACACTTTATTCTTATATAATCTCTATTTGGTGAATTGTATATTTAGTTACATATTATATTATATATATATATATATATATATATATATATATATATATATATATATATATATATATTTGTTTTCCTTTTTTAGGTAGGTTATCATCCCCTGGTAGCCTACTTCTGCATATTTCATACTTTTTGTTTTCGGTTATTTATGTTTTCGGTTAGTCTAGGCTATCATCCCTGGTGGCCTATTTCTGCGTACTTCAATTTTTAACTTTTCAGTTAGGCTATCACCGCTGGTGGCCTATTCTGCATACCGGTATTTCATAATTTTTGTTTGCGGTTATTTTTGTTTTCGGTTAGTCTAGGCTATCATCTCTGGTGGCCTATTTCTGCGTACTTCAATTTTTAACTTTTCAGTTAGGCTATCACCGCTGGTGGCCTATTTCTGCGTACCGGTATTTCATAATTTTTGTTTTCGGTTAGGATAGGCTATCACCCCTGGTGGCCTATTTCTGTTTAAATAAAAATAAAATTGTTTTCGGTTCGGCTATCACTGCGTATTCAAATTTAATTTTGTGTTGTTTTAATTTTCGGTTAGGCTATCACCGCTGATAACCTATTTGTGCGTATTTCAACATTTTTGTTTTCGGTTAGGTCATTTAAGTAAGTGAAGCGACCTGAAGTGAGTGAAGTGTTTTTAAAGTGAGATAAGTGTTTTTAAAGTGAGTTTAGTGTTTTTAAAGTGAGTTAAGTGTTTTTAAGTGAGTGAAGTGATCTGAAGAAAGTGATCGTCACCATGCCTCGTGCCTGTACGAACTGCGCCGGTAGGTTTGGTGCTTCCATATTTGCTTCTGCCGATCCACAAGTCTGCCGACTCTGCCAGTAACGAGAGGATTTGACAGCAAAATTGGATGAAGCCCACAACAAGATCAACGCCCTCACCAGGAAGCTGGAATCACTCCAAGAGTTTGTAACACTCAACGTTGGAGTATCACTAACTCCAATTGTTTCAAATCCAGCATCCACCAAAGTCATCTGCCAGCAATCCAACACCTGCAGTAGCCACTGCAGCAGATGCTTCTGACGAACCTGAGCCGACATCGAACCAGGACAGCCGCCCTGTTCACCTTAGTCTCTCCCCCACTCCTCGTGCAAGAAGCCTGCTAGCACGAACAGTACCAACCCCTCGCTCCTGTTCTAACCACTCCTCTCCCCGACCTGTACGCAGAGTCCCGCCACCACAGGTTTCCGGATTTACACCAGTGAGGAACGGTGCACGGCCAACGCAGAAAAGGTCTCTTCTATCAGTCACAATGTCAAACAGATTTGAGATCTTGGTAGAGATGGAAGACGAACCAGAAGAGACCAGGCTCGTTGGGGGATTCCATCCTACGAGGACAGGTCGAAGAGTTCTGTGACAGAGTCCCAAATCGACGAAAAAGATTTTGCATCCCAGGAGCTGGACTGGACGACATTGTGGAAGCCTTCGAAGATACCACAAAGGATGCAAATGAAAATACCCTTTTTGTCATCCATGCTAGTTCAAATGACGTCATGCGCACCAGATCCGAAGAGTTGATGGAGAAATATCGCAAGATGATCCAGCACTACAAAAACAAGTCAAGGAATATCATAATCTCAGGCATTCTCCCCAAGATCGACGCACCTGACAAATTCTACGACAAGGCCTTCAGCACAAATAGCCGACTAAAATATTTGTGTCTGAAGGAAGAAGTTGAATTCATCAACCTCTGGGACAACTTCTACAACCAGCCTACTCTGTTCCGCAAGGATGGCACTCATCTAAACCCTGTGGGTTCAGCACGCATGGGTCGTCTCCTACACGAAGCAGTCCGCAGCCATGGATCAAAAAACGCCATCCGAGAAGAAGCAGCAGTGACATAAATCATCCAACGCCAAGCAAAAAACAGAGGCAACCGAGGACCACCAGCGATAAGGACCGAAGACAGCGAGGACCGAGGACAGCCATGAACATAAACGTAGATCCGACAAGAACCAAAATATTATTAACACCTTACGAGCGGCCTATGCGGTTTATTTTTGTGTACCGCACAGCGGGGTGTTTTTAGCCAAAATAGGGCTGTTTACGTGATCATTTTCATGCCTAAATAAGACCCAGAACGTAAAACAAGTACCTATCCCTGAAAGGGCATAAACAGAGCTTTCGAATGACACCATAACGATCCTTGTATGATGGATAGTTTTCTTGCAATAACCGTGCAACGCGAGTGCAAAAAGCAGGTAATTCGGTACTTTCAGTACATAATTGAGTATGTAGCGAGTGAGAGAGGGAGGAGGGAGCTGAGATTTGTGTCAGTAGGTTCGCCGCGGTGGTCTGGAGCAGTCATACGCTCGCTAGTCTCCTGCCACCACTTGTCTCTCTCTCTCAGCCACATTACGTGCTGAAATTGCCACTCGACCTATGTCGAGCGCCGCCACATAGTCCAGCTTTATTTAACTCGACTTATGTTGCTCGCCGCTAATTAAGGGTTAAAGAGCGTTCCGTTAGATCTAAAATAACAAATTTAAAGGTTTTCTATGCAAACGCTCGTAGCATACGCAATACATTTTCAGATTTAGAGGAGCTAGTGTTTACAGAAAATTATGATGTGATTGGCATAACAGAATCTTGGCTCAATACCGAAGATAGAGACTTTTTAGCAGAGTATTCACTTTCCGGTTATGTAATGTTTGAGAAAAGCCGAATAAATAGAAATGGAGGTGGCGTTTTACTTTATATCAAAGAAACTCTTAACCCTACTGTTACGACTGAGGTTTAAATATATCAGGGCTCTTATTCATTGAACTAGTAATGGCATAAATGCTACAACGGAAAGCACTAGATCCAACCTCTGATGTATATTCCCAGTAAACAAAAAACACAAATACTCTCCAGAGTTCTATATGCAATAATAGGTTATTAAACTCTCAATAAATGTGTGTCTACTCTAGGCTTAATGTTATGTGAAAACAGCCTATTACTACCTATAACCGAAGGTGCTTGGTTATGGTATGCAAAGTAAGGTGGTAAGAGAAGTTACAGCTTACGTTACTTTAATCAATAAATGTCAGGCACTCCTGCATGAAAGAAAGTGCACTAAAGTCCTTCAACACCAACAAGGAATCTTCTTTAAATGTTAGATGCTATCAAGATGCTCGAATCGGAAATGGAACTAAAAAAGGCAGGCAGCGGAACAATGCTCGTGCAGGCTATGTACACAAAAAGGCAGGAGATATAATGCAGTCGGAGCCAAGAATATCCTAAACGCCACAACAATAATAATAATCGCCACGACAATGCAGTATTCCTATCAACAAAATGAGCCTAAGTCGTTTGTGTCTCAATACATCAAACTAGGCTGCGAAATGCTTGTGTAATCATAAACGGGTATGCATAAAAAGAGTAATTGGTTTAATACACTTAATGTCTACTGTGACTGATAAAGTCTAGCTAGAGTCAATGATACGAGATACTGGTGCGCATGGCATGCCGCATAGCCTAGTGCAAATCTCAAGTCTGTGCGTCAAATATTACGTTATAATGAAGGGTAGCTCTCTTGAGAAACCTTAATACCGAAGTATTAAGCATTCTCCTGGCGTACCTCAAAGACAAACAACGAGCTTAGAACAGTGCAGAATGGTATAGGCAAAAAGCCCTCATTCGTGCATGCTCTATTCTCAATGGCACACAGACTAGAATTTACCCAATCAACTCCAGTTCTCAGGTATGTCGTGCAGCTTTTAACTAAAGCCAACACCCATCGGAAACAATACCTTATAGTATCAGACTCCTAGTCTAGCATTATCTAATCCAGCAGAACACTAATAATTATAGGAAGCGGTACTGAACAATATGAATGCCAACCAATGCTTCGTGATCAACTTATCTTAACAACTAAACATACATGGGTTATATCATACCTTAACGCACAATACAACTGGCCAGCATGAAGCTGATTATGCAGAGTTAACCAGAGGGGATATAATATTAATAAAAGGTGGTGAAAGGTATGGAAAATGAGAGAGATAGGCAGAGGAAAAGGTTCTCAGGATGCAGGAGGGGGACAGGTATCAAAGGGATAAGAGGGATGCGTTCTAGAAACCAGATCTGAAGGAGAGAGTGGCGAGGGAGCTGTATATATACTAGCACTAGCTCGAGCCGCGTGGAAAAAAAGCGGTAACAAGTCCTCCAGCCAATACTAAAGAAGCCAGCCAAACATGACGTCACAAAGCATGGTACAAAACTCCCTCAACGAATCCCCACGAGGCCAGCCAGCTATGATGTCATCGAGTATAGCAAAACACTGCGCGCCTCCTCTCACTCTGTTCTACTCTCTCTCTCTCTCTCTCTCAATTCCTATCATTACTACTTAATGATAAAACATATACTTTGCAATTAAATATATAAATCCCTGACATGGGCGAAAACAAAGAGCCTTTCTGGACTGCCCATGACACGAGCTTTCATATGAAATAAAGCACACAATAATACATCAACTGTAGCCACATCCAGTGCCCTGGTGATCCTAGCGAGTCACTGTAGGACAAGCCATGCGGTTCTAACGGAGTGGTTAACGTCACACTACCCTCTTGTCAAAACCTCAAATTGTGAACGTCGACACATCTTTTGTGCTAATAAAGAATAATAAAGGTACAAAAATAATACTTGCGTTAATATACAGACCTCCAGCTCAATCAGTGCAAACTGACCGAGAATTTTACGAACAAATTGCAGATGTAAGTAACTCACAAGATACCGTAATTTTTGGCGACTTTAATTTTCCTGTGACCAAGTGGGGCGATACTCTTACTTCACACTCCGGACATGACTTGTATACGAACTTGCAAGAGAGTTCGCTTTATCAATTTGTTCGAACGCCGACCCGTGGTAATAATGTTCTTGACATTGTACTTGCAACAAAAGAAGAATTAATAGAGAATATGAATGTTGGTGATGAATTCAGTAACAGCGACCATCGTACGATAACTTAACTTTCACTTTAAAGTTTACTAGTAACGAACCATATAGCAGCATCGAAAAAGTCACTAATTTCAAGAAAGCAAACTTCAATAAACTTAGAGCTATGTTTAAAGAAACTGACTGGAGCTATTTAATTAACAATAACGACGTAAATACATCTTGGAAGTTATTCGAAACCACTTACCTAAAAGCAGTGCAAGAAGACTGCATACCATCGAAAATACGGCGTCCAGGCCAAAATAATAAGCCGAAATGATGGAATAAAGATATTTCAAACTGCCTGCTTGTTAAAAAATTTGCTAATGATAGATTAAAATCCTCACAAAATGACGAAGAACGGGTGAAATTTGTAGAGCTACGACGCAAAGCCAAAAAGTTAATTAAGCAAAGTAAAAAGACCTTAGTGTTACATATTGCGAATCAAAGTAAAACAAACCCGAAAAAATTCTATAGTTATATCAGAAAGAAAAAAGTAGTTACTTCAACTGTTGGACCGTTAGTCGATGAAAATGGAGAATACACCAAAGACGAAGTACAAATGAGTAATGCCCTCAATACCTTCTTTGCATCAGTTTTTACAACAGAAGACCTCAGTGATATTCCTACACCATCGCTGATTCAGATTGATAATTCAGATGTTCTAAGCAATATCACCGTTACAGAGAGAGAAGTATTGAATTGTTTAGATAAACTCAAGGTGAATAAAACGCCTGGACCTGATACAATCTCGCCTAGACTTCTAAAGGAAGCTAAGGATGAGCTCTCCAAACCACTGACATTACTATTAAATAAATCCTTGCAGTCTGGAACTATGCCTGATCAGTGGAAGCTAGCCAATGTAACGCCGATATTAAAAAAAGGCAGCAAATCCCTACCCAGTAACTATCGTCCAATTAGCTTAACCTCAGTTGTATGTACAGGGTGATTAAAAAAAAGTGTAATGATTTCACATGTTTATTCTGAGAGAAGGACAACTCATATAGCATTGAACTGAGAATATAATGAAAATACACATCATGCCATTTTTAGAACAGTAATTGTGAACTCAATAACTCAGCTGAGAACAAAATGGCACTGGATTGTCCTAAATCAGCATTCACACAAATTTCTTGTAATTCACGTTCTCTAAATGTGCGCCATTGCGATTGAGACAGGCTTTGATTCTGACCCCAAAGTTCTGTCCCACTTTCCTTAGGGTCTCAGGTGTGACTTGTTGGACGTAGTTGGTCACATTCAGCTTGAGCTGAGCCAGTGTATCAGGTTTGTCAGCGAACACAGATCCCTTGGCAGCCTCCCACAGCCAGAAGTCCAGTGGGTTCAGGTCGGGGCTGTAAGGCGACCATTCGTGGGTGGTGCCGAGAGCAAGGAAGCGGTTGTTAAAGAGCTGTTGCAGATAGTCAATGGTGGCATGTGCAGTATGAGGTGGGGCCCCATCCTGCATGAACCAGGCCATACGGAGCTGGCCTGGAGTGAGGGATGCACTCAGTTCAATGTGGAACTGCCTGATGATCTCACGGTAACGTTCAGCATTGATGGTGACGTCCGACCACCTTCTTCGAACCAGTAGGGACCAAGACATCCATGCCTGGCATTGTAAGCCACAAAGGCAGTGAGCTTTGGGCCCTTCAGCTGCCTCTCTGTGATCTCCTCGGGTAGCTCAGAGCCCCAGAAGATGTTGTTATGGTTGTTGATGGAGCCGTTGATGTGGAAGTGTGCTTCGTCAGAGAACCAGATGTGGTTGATCCATCCTGGGGTGCGTTCAAGCTTTTGGCTGAGCCAATCACACATGACATGCCTTCTTTGCATATCCTCAGCTTTTAGTTTATGCCTCACAGATATGGTGTAAGGGAATAGCTTGAGCTCCTTGGTCATAATACGCAACAGACTGGAGGGGGACAGTCCCAAGTCTGGGAGCGGCGGCGGTGAGACTTCTTTGGGCTTCTGATGGCTGGGTTGCACACAGTATCAATGTTTGCCTGGTTCTTTGTGACTGCTGCTGGACGTCCACTGTTCCCCTTGTGTGTGCTGTGGACAGTACCCTTGCTCTCAAAGTGCTTGACAAACCTCAGTATAACATTATTTTTAGGTCCATCACGTGTTTGAACTTTGAACTGACGGCAGAACCGACAACGGACTGTGACGTACGATTTGGTCTCATACCAGAATTCAATTATCTTGACTTTCTGCTCGGCCGTGAATACCATTTTAGCTAGAACCTTGTAGTTGACTTATGCCAAATGGCATGATACCATCATCACAACCTGAAAAGATAAAGTGTGTAGGTTAAAAAATGGAGAAATGACATACATGTGAATTCATTACTCTTTTTTTTAATCACCCTGTAAAATGCTAGAAACGGTCATAAGAGACAGACTCGTAAATCACTTAGAGGAAAATAACATACTTAAAGATACTCAACAAGGCTTTCGTAAAAAACGTTCCTGTTTAACAAACCTCTTAGACTTCTTCCACGATATCCTCAACCTCTACGATGAGAGTAAAGCTGTAGATATTATATACCCTGATTTTCAAAAGGCCTTTGACAAAGTTCCCCACAAACGTTTACTGCTAAAACTAAAAGCGCATGGAATACAAGACGGTGTGTTGAAATGGATAGAAAATTGGCTCAGCGACAGAAAGCAAAGAGTAGTCAAAAACGGTAAGGCATCTAAATGGACCAATGTAAGTAGCGGGGTACCCCAGGGATCCGTACTGGGACCAATTCTCTTTCTAGTTTACATCAACGACATAGATGAGGGTCTCACCTGTACAATCTCAAAATTTGCTGACGATACAAAAATTGCAAATAGCGTACTCTCAAAAGAACAAGTTGACGATATGCAACACAATCTAGATAAATTGTCATGTTGTGCCCAAATTTGGCAAATGAGTTTCAATGCGGATAAATGTAAAGTACTACATATCGGATACCTAAATGAGAAAGCAAAATATTCGATGAATGGCACTCAGCTTAAGAATGTAAACAGAGAAACCGATCTGGGAGTAACAATATCGAGTAACCTAAAACCGAGTCAACAATGTTCAGAAGTTGTTAAGAAGGCAAACAAAATAATTGGCTTTATAGTCAGGTCATTTGAGCATAAATCCAAAGAAGTTATCCTAACCCTTTACAATTCCTTAGTCCGCCCTCTTCTGGAATACTGCGTTCAATCTTGGTGCCCTTATTACCAAAAAGATATAAACAAGCTAGAACGAGTTCAACGTAGAGTTACCAAAATGATACCTAGCCTAAAGAACAAACCATACAAGAGCGTCTTAGAGAATTAAATCTATTTCCTTTAACCCAGTGCAGATTAAGAGGTGACTTAATTCAAGTGTTCAAAATCATCAAAGGCATCGACAATATGAACTGTAGTAAGTACTTCACTATCGACCAATCTAATTACACGCGGGGAAACGGTTGCAAAATTATTGGTAAATCTTTTAACTCACACGAATCTAAGAATTTCTTCTTCAATCGAGTTGTCAACTTGTGGAATGGGCTTCCCCGAGACGTTATAGACTGCATCACCGTTGATTCATTTAAACTCCGCCTAGACAAATATCTCGCATCAAACCCGCGACTGACTGCATTTGTAAATGAATAACTATATTTTATCCCCCCCTCAGTTACTAACCCATCTGTCCCCTACTAACTTCCTAATCCTGCCACGGACATTAGTTCCAGGGCAGTAATTCCCTTTCCAATGTTCCCTTACCCACTCTAAACCACTGTTTGGACACTTGATCCTCAGTGTTTTGGAGGACATGCAGCCTAGAAGGGTCACTAGATCTGTTGTTGCTTGATTTCCTTTTTACTCCTTTGTACCTATTTATCTTTGCTGTATTCATTATATGTTTTAGTCTGCAGTTTTACTGTTATAGCAAACTGGATCAACCGTGATAATATTTACACACTACACTATATATATTTGCAGTGCAGTTCCTTGATGTTGTAAAATATATACTACCATTTTTGTTTAGACATAATTGTATGCAACTGACAGTAGCCCCTTCTCTGTATCATCCTACTTTCTCTATCCTACTTCCAAAGCCAAAGGCGGATGTAGCAAACTCGCAGGCTCTCATGTTCCCGATTTTGACTCTTCTGAATTCTCCACTTTATGGCTCAAGTTATCCTGCCATTCTCATACTAAATACTTCTGTTTTGTCTATCTTTCCCTTAACTCTACTGACTTTCCCAAATTCTTTGAGTATCTAAACTCTTAACTTGAACACATCCTAGCCATCTCTCCCTTCTCAGAAATCACCATCTTAGGAGATTTTAACCCTCACCACCACCAATAGCTCTCCTCTCATTCCACTGACTAACCTGGTGAACAATCTATATCTTTTCTATCCTAAATGACCTAGAGCAGTTGGTTCAACAACCCACTCGTATCCCAGATAGCTTCGGAGATCGGCCTAACATTCTTGACTTGTTTCTAACTTCTAACCCTTCTTATACTGGCGATCTTTTCCCTCATTTTGGCTCCTCTTACCTATCTCTCTTACCTGTCCTATCTCTCCAGCATGGCCATCCGATTGAGCCAAACTAGCCAGCTGGTGGCACTTGTAGCACTTTGGCACTGCCGACTGGGAGGCTCTCCGGTAGTACTTCTTTGATTTCCCATGCAATTACTTTTCCTTCCGTTGCCGGGGACCCTCGGAGAGTGCTGAACTCATTACCGAGGTAATCCTCTCGGGCATGGAGGCATACATTCCATTTTCTTTCCCTCAGACTAATGTAAAAAAAAATTGTTTACTCATGCTTGTTCAACTTCTCTCCGCAATAAGACTGAAGCATGCAAACGGTACCGACACCTTCAAACTCAAGAATTTTATTCTTCCTATGTTTCTGCCCTGAATCAAGCCAAATCTGTTCTTTGATTCACCAAACTCTCTTTCATCGATTCTATATTAAATGCACTGAACTATCCAATATCTAATGATAATCTCGGACAGGCTGGGAGAGAGGTATCTTGACCAGAATTCGACCCCACTCACTCCAGGTATATTTGGAAGGGCTGAGCACCATAAGCACTCAGCCATATGCTCATGGCCGAGTGGTTATGGTGCCCGGTCTTCCAAATATACCTGCAGTGAGTGGGTTCGAATCTTGGTCAGGTTACCTCTCTTTGAACTATCCAACTCCTAAGCTCTTCCCCAAGCTTTCTGGTATCTAGCCAAAAACCTCTCCACCTATTGTTCTTCTTTGTCTTTCCCTCCCCTTTTCCACTCTGACAAAGCTAAACTCTTCACCCAAACTTTCGCTGAAAACTCCACCTTGGATGATTCCGGTGTTATTCCTCCCCCTCCAACCCCCCTCTCCTACTTATACCTAATATCCTAATCTCTTTTAAATATGTGCTCTCTACCCTCTCTGGGCTTAATACTAAGAAGGCGTGATGGTGTCCCTCCTGTTGTACTAAAATTGTGTTTGCTTCCGTGCGGACTCCCTGCCTAGGCAAACTCTTTCGTCTCTGTCTCTCCTCTAATGTCTTTCCTTCTTGCTGGAAGTTTGCTCTCATTCAACCTATCCCAAAGAAGGGATGATCGCTCTCACCCCTCCAGCTATCGTCCAATTGCTCTCATTTCTTGCATCTCCAAAGTTTTTGGAAACTATTCTTACTTCAAAATTTCTTAAGCATCTCGCTGCCCATATAATCTACTTTCAGATCGCCAGTATGGCTTCCTTAGGGGTCGCTCTACTGGTGATCTTCTTTCATATCTTATTCATATCTTACTAACTTTTGGACATCCTCCTTTCATGATTTCGGTGAAAGCTTTTCTATTGTGCTAGACATATCTATAAGTCCTTTAATAGAGTCTGGCACATAATCTCTAACTTCTAAACTACCCACCTTTAGCTTTTGTCCCTCAAATTGTGCCTTTATCTCTATTTCCCTTCCTGGCCGTTCCATGGCTGCAGTTGTGGACGGCCATCTTTCACTTCCTCAACCTATCAACTATCAGCTATTCATTCATATGCTGATGACTCTACCTTACACTATTCAAATAGTTTTTCAGAACCCCCCAGCAAGCAATCTCTCAAAAAGTAACGTGACGATGCCATATCTTCTGACCTATCAAGTATCAACAATTCCCATTTGGGGCAGAAGATATATTGTTGCTTTTGGTGCTTCCAAAACTCATTTCTCCATTTATCTACCCATCAAGAACTCCCACAGGACTTTCCCTTATACTTCAACAATACACAAATCAACCCTTCATCTTCTCTCAGTATTCTCGGTGTCTCCTTTTCTCCTGATCTCACTTGGAAAGATCATATTACCACCCTTGCTAAAACAGCTTTCCAGAAGCTGGGTATGCTCAATCGTCTCTGGGAGTTCTTTACCCTGGCACAGCTTCTTTTCTCTGTACAGAGGCACAGTGCGTCCATGTATTGAGTATTGTTCACATGTGTGGGGAAGATCCTCTAACACAGCATTTCTTGACAAAGTAGAAAAGAAAACCTTTTGCCTCATTAACTGATGTCCACTCCCTGACTCTCTGCGATCTCTCTCTCTTCGCCGCAAAGTTGCATCTCTCTCGCTATTCTACTGATATTACAATAATCAGTGTTCCTCACCCTCTCTCAATGTATACCACCTCCTTTACGAAGAGTACGTAGAACCTGTCTTCCAATACAATCCCACCCCTACTCTTTGCAAATCTCCAACCCAAGAGTGAAACGATATTCCCAATCTTTCCCATATTCAACAGCAGAGCTCGGGAATGCTCTACCCTGAATCCATTTTCCCCTCATCATATGACTTTAATTACTTTAAACTCCGTGTATCAAGGCATTTTGACTCGAACATTCCTTGATTTGGCCCTGTCACTCTTTCAACTATGGGGAAGGAATTCGTCACAGACAGTTCTGCCTTTTGTTGTGCTAACTCACATAGAACAATTATCTACTAACTATAACATGACCATGCTTTTATTTCAGTCTCGCTCTACAGGTTTTGTGTGAGTCAATTATTTAGTAAGATTAAGATTACCTTCATTATTGGTTAATAAGGATGTATAAAATCTAGTTACCAATAATGGTATTGTAAAGTCGGTTTGTAACTAAATATATTAAGAAATTAATGGACCTTATATTATTGATTGGCAATATTTGTCAAGATTGTATTATTGGTAACCTAAGGAAAAATTGAATTAAGAAATGTTATGATACGTGCAATAGTTTGAAAGCCCCATAAATGAAATATATGTGTATATATTCCATACCAAGTGTGTTTTTTCGTACAACAATTCTGACAACAATAAACACGGAAATGCTGCAACTCCTCCTTTGCTATCAGTTTTTAGATACTGACCTTGTTGTTGAGCTTAATGTTATTCACAATTTACTGTTAAATATTATACAAAATCACGGGTCATATATACATATACATGAAAATTATAGAATATGCCCCACGTGCCTTCTGTGTGTCGTAAGAGGCGACTAAAGAGGTTGGGTCGGTGGGCTTGCGACCCCCACCCGGAAAAAATATCTAAGCAAAGAAAAACGAACGAACAGCCTCGGATGCGGACGGAACCAACGTTGACGAACCACGACCGACTAAGGACATGCCTTCGGACATTCTGAGAATGGCTACGTGGAATGTTAGTGGCATGAATGATGGCACAAAAGAGAGAGAGGTTCTGGAAGTGTTAGTGAATGCCAGGCTGGATGTATGTGGAATGACAGAGACCAAATGGAAAGGTTCAGATGTGCGAGAGTGGGAGTGTGGAATGGGTGTGTGTGCTGGAGTGAGTGAAGGAACAGCGAGAGAAGGTGCATGTTTGTTTGTAAGTAGCAAATGGAAGGAATGTGTAAGAGAGTATGGGTCTGTGGGTTCAAGGATTGTGTGGGTGAGAATGAAAGTAGGAATACAAACGTGGGTGATTGTATGCGTGTATGCCCCGACAGAGGATATACTTGAAAGAAAGAAAGAGGAGTTCTGGATGAATGTGGAGGCGTGCCTGGAGAAGTTTGACAAGAACGAAAGAATATTTCTGATTGGGGATATGAATGGTAAGGTGGGTGATAGGAAAGTTGAGGGAGTGGTGGGAGGGTGGGGGGTACCATCAGAGGTGAATTGGAATGGTAGTGCACTTGTGGACGTATGTGTGGGGAGGTGGTTGTGGATAGCCAACACCTTCTTCCGACACAGAATGATCCACAGGTACACGTGGAAACGGATGTTGACGATGAAGGATAAGACAGTGGTGGAACGAAAGTCATTGATTGATTATGTATGTGTGGATGAACGAATGAAGAAATCTGTGATGGATGCTAGGGTGTATAGGGGTATTGGAGGGGGTCTGTCTGATCATTATGTAGTGGTAGCTAAGGTTAGGATACAAAAGAAGTGGGTGAGGAGAGCGGGAGGGAGGCGAGAGGAGGGTGGAATGGTGAGGAGGGTGGAGAGGTTGCAGGAGGAGGAAGTCAGGGAGGAGTACAGGAGAGCAGTGGAAAGACGACTAGGTGGGTTCGACCTGGAAGTTATGGAGGAAGTGGAGGAGATGAGCAAGGTGTTTAAGGATGAGATCTGTGCAGCATGTGAGGAGGTGTGTGGAGTGAGGAGAAGAGGGAGGGGAGTGAAAGGTACAGCATGGTGGACAGAAGAGGTAAGAATAGCTGTGGAAGAAAAGAAGAAAGCATATAGAGAGTGGTTGGGTAGTAGAGGGAATGAAGATTCCGAGAGACAGAAACGAGCGAGGTACGTGGAGAGTAAGAGGGTGGTGAAGAGAGTAGTGAAGGAAAGTAAGAGAAGAGTAGATGAGGAATTTGGAAGGAATCTGAGTGTAAAATGGAGGGAGAGTAAGAAACTGTTCTGGAAAGAAGTCAAGAAAGTTAGGGAAGGTAACAAGGGAAACAGTAAGGGTGTGAAAGATAAGAATGGGAGAATGCTAGCCGAGAAGCAAGAGAGAGTCGAAAGATGGAGGGAGTACTTCAGTGAGTTGCTAAATGAAAGGAATGAAGAGCCAGCAAACATAGCTGGATATGGTATGGGAGGGAGAAGAAGAGAAGTAGTGGAGGAGGAGGTGGGGATCAGGAGGTCAGAAGTGTGGGAAGCCATGAAAAGAGTGAAGTTGGGGAAAGCACCAGGAACAGATGGAGTGTGTGGGGAAATGTTGAGGTATGGTGGTGAGATAGTGATAGAATGGGTATGGAAAATGTGCAAACTAGCATGGGAGAAGGGGAGTGCACCCGATGACTGGAAGACTGGCATAATAGTCCCCCTATATAAGGGCAAAGGGGAAAGAGGAGTGTGTGGTAACCACCGAGGAATATGTCTTCTAAGCGTAGTAGGGAAGGTATACAGTAGGGTAGTGATTGAGAGAGTGAGAGTGAGAACGGAGAAATGGATAGGCGACGAGCAGGGAGGTTTTAGGAAGGGAAGAGGATGTGTAGATCAGATTTTTACCCTGAATTGTGTTGTGGAGAAGTATCTGGAGAAGAAACAAAAGGTATATGTTGCCTTTATGGACTTGGAGAAGGCCTATGACAGAGTGGATAGAGAAGGTTTGTGGAAAGTACTTAGAATATACGGAGTAGAGGGCAAGTTGCTGAAAGCAGTGAAGAGCATGTATGAGGGTGCAAAGGCGGCAGTACGTGTGGAGAGTGAGCAGAGCGAGTTCTTTGACCTGAATGTTGGTTTGAAACAGGGGTGTGTGATGTCCCCGTGGTTGTTTACTGTATATATGGATGGAGTTATGAAAGAAATACTATCAAGAGCAGTGGATGTTGGTGTATCGCTGAAAAGGGAGGGAATTGAGTGGAAGCTACCTATACTGCTGTTTGCGGATGATACAGTTCTGATGAGTGATAATGAATGGGAGTTGCAGGGTCTGGTAAATGAGTTTGGAACAGTGTGCGAAAAAACGGAATTTGAAGGTAAATACGGGGAAGAGCAAGGTTATGGTCTTCGAAAGGGGTGAAGTCACAGAGTGTGAGGTGAAGCTGAACGGTCAGGCTATGGAGATCGTCAACTCTTTTAAGTATCTGGGCAGTGTGTTGAGTAAAGATGGGACTATGGATGAAGAGGTGCGGGAGAGGGTACAACAGGGGAAGAGGGTTGTAGGAACGCTAAAAGCAGTAACAAGAAATAGGGTGGTCAGTATGGAAGTGAAGAAGTCCTTGCATGACAGTGTGGTAATCCCGACACTGACTTACGGAAGCGAAGCATGGACGTTGGTTGAGAGACTCAGACCAAGAGTGAGAGCAGTGGAAATGAATTACTTAAGGAGTGCGTGCGGAGTTACATGGAGGGATAGACAGACTAATGAGGAAGTAAGAAGGAGGTGTGGTGTGGAGGTAGATGTGCTGGAAAGTGTGAAAAGGAACAACTTGAGATGGTTCGGCCATATGGAACGTATGGAAAGCGAGAGAATGACTAAGAGGGTGTACGAGAGCGAGGTGGAGGGACAGAGGGGGAGAGGTAGACCGAATATGAGGTGGAAGGATGGAGTGAGGAACTACATGAACGAAGGCGGTGCTGGTTGGGGGGAGGGGCGTCGACTGACTGGGGACAGAGGTGCATGGGGGCGGTTCGTTCGTGGCCACCCCTTCGGGGATCACGGCGTCAGGCAATAGATAGATAGATAGATGAAAATTCACCCTGTTTTTTTTTAGAATGGGATTAAATGATTAATGAGTACTGATAATTCGTTGCTCCCGTTTATCTTTTGCGCCTTTAATCTCTTCCTGTTTTCTGTAATCTGTTAAAGTTAAGTTATCTAGCTTTATGTATCTCTCCTGGTTCATCTTTCTCTAGATTGTTATTGGCTATATCTCAAACATTCGAAGTCTACTTTTACCTAGATCATGATATTATGAATTTCTCTAATTATCTTAAACACATTTATATATCATAAAGCAGCACAATGCATTATTTTCGTTTAGCTAGTTGTATATACCGTGCATCTTTGCTCACCACAATTATTCCAATCCTACTCAGTATTTTAATTTTAATGTATTTCCAACCCTTTCCTAACACGTGTAAGCTGTTTCACTTTAATTTCACGATCATTATAAGATGTTCCTCAGTTTTGGAATGTTATTTATCTATAAAATCGGTAATGTCTATCTCAATTACTCCTCCAACTACAAGACGTCCCGCCAAAAATTAATGAACTCATTTACTATATGCCATAATAAGTGAAGAAGCGTATCCTCATATCTCTGAGGCACTAGCCAATTGTATACAGCTTAGAACCCGTAGCAAGGAATGGCCCTAACGTTATCTCATTTAACGCTTTCACTTCTACTGATGCCGTCAAAACGTAACAAAAAATACCTGATATAC
Source organism: Paralithodes platypus (assembly GCA_032716605.1). Classification (NCBI taxonomy): domain Eukaryota; kingdom Metazoa; phylum Arthropoda; class Malacostraca; order Decapoda; family Lithodidae; genus Paralithodes; species Paralithodes platypus. The sequence continues at coordinate 12,811,214 of CM064569.1, read as the reverse complement.
CGGAAAGGTTCTGTATAATCGTGTTTTAATTTGATATTAATTAAGCTTACACCACCCTTGCGTCATTATTGTTGAGCATATCTACCAAGAGGCTTGACCAATAAATGTAACTTAGTTTTTAATGTGGGGATATTATTTTATAACATGGTCTTTTGCGCCTCTATACCGAAATATTGAGGATTGTATTGACACACTATAATATAGTGTGTTTTTCTTGAACAGGTGTATTACCGTGTAAATATATATTAGTAATCCTTTGTTTCCTGGTTTCTGTTTTGGAGTGAAATTAATAAAAATCGATTATTTATAGATACATTGAATATTGTTTTATTAATTTATAATATTATATTGTTTAAATTCTTATGGACGTATATAATGAAAAGCAATTATATACCCGTGGCAATGTCAACACTGATAACACCTCCAGTGCGCTTGAAAAACACTTTAATTGGCGTGCCATTGATACCGTATTATATACACCATATATGCATTACATACTTTCGTTACTACTATGACCTATACACTCACCATTATGATGATACACTAACTATAATATTTGAAGTTTGACTGACTCACCAACTGACAAATAATAACAATGACTATATTTCCCCTTGTTAGGTAACCAACAGCTAGCGCAGTAGTTCAGTTGTATCTGACGCTCTCATGTTTGAACAATACCACATTCCCGATATCACAACTCAGTAGGCACTCTAAGCAGGGAACAAAAATGAAGTGGTATTACTTTATAGATTTAAGATATCATATATTTGAATGCCTATACTGTATGTCACATATATAATGTATATGGAGAGAGAGAAAGAGAAGGTTAGCAGCCTGTAGCACGTTTATTATGCTACACACGCTTCACGACTCCAATATTTCGCAATCATAATCCCACATAATGTTCAAAACACAAAATGAATTATTCTTTCACAGTAAAGAATGTTGGTCACCCACTTCCCTCCACCCCCACCTGCTCCCACCTGCCGCTGATTACCCCTCCCAATCCTGTACCCTCCTTCCCCTTCCCTCGCCTCCCTCCCTCCACCCCATACCTTCACCTACTACCCCCACACCATCACTGTTACCAGATAATATATGGGCACTAATTGTGCTGCCCTCTATTGAGGTCTTGGACAGATTAAGGCTGTATCTGTTTCATCTGTCCATAGAGAGTGGTGAAGAGAGTAGTGAAGGAAAGTAAGAGAAGAGTAGATGAGGAATTTGGAAGGAATCCGAGTGTAAAATGGAGGGAGTGTAAGAAACTGGTCTGGAAAGAAGTCAAGAAAGTTAGGGAAGGTAGCAAGGGAAACAGTAAGGATGTGAAAGATAAGAATGGGAGAATGCTAGCCGAGAAGCAAGAGAGAGTCGAAAGATGGAGGGAGAACTTCAACGTGTGGCTAAATGTAAGGAATGAAGAGCCAGCAAACATAGTTGGGAGGGAGAAGAAGAGAAGTAGTGGAGGAGGAGGAGGTGGGGATCAGGAGGTTAGAAGTGTGGGAAGCCATGAAAAGAGTGAAGTTTGGGAAAGCACCAGGAACAGATGGAGTGTGTGGAGAAATGTTGAGGTATGGTGGTGAGATCGTGATCGAATGGGTATGGAAAATGTGCAAACTAGCATGGGAGAAGGGGAGTGCACCCCATGACTGGAAGACTGGCATAATAGTCTCCCTATATAAGGGCAAAGGGGAAAGAGGAGTGTGTGGTAACCACCGAGGAATATGTCTTCTAAGCGTAGTAGGGAAGGTGTACAGTAGGGTAGTGCTTGAGAGAGTGAGAGTGAGAACGGAGAAATGGACAGGCGACGAGCAGGGAGGTTTTAGGAAGGTAAGAGGTTGTGTAGATCAGATTTTTACCCTGAATTGTGTTGTGGAGAAATATCTGGAGAAGCAACAAAAGGTGTATGTAGCCTTTATGGACTTGGAGAAGGCCTATGACAGAGTGGATAGAGAAGGTATGTGGAAAGTACTTAGAATATACGGAGTAGATGGCAAATTGCTGAAAGCAGTGAAGAGCATGTATAGGGTGCAAAGGCGGCAGTATGAGTGGAGAATGAGCAGAGCGAGTTCTTTGACCTGAATGTTGGGTTGAAACAGGGGTGTGTGATGTCCCTGTGGTTGTTTACTGCATACAGTATATGGACGGAGTCATGAAAGAAATACTAGGAAGAGCAGTGGATGTTGGTGTATCGCTGAAAAGGGAGGGAAGTGAGTGGAAGCTGCCTATACTGCTGTTTGCGGATGATACAGTTCTGATGAGTGATAATGAATGGGAGTTGCAGGGTCTGGTAAATGAGTTTGGAACAGTGTGCGAAAAACGGAATTTGAAGGTAAATGCGGGGAAGAGCAAGGTTATGGTCTTCGAAAGGGGTGAAGTCACAGAGTGTGAGGTGAAGTTGAACAGTCGGGCTATGGAGATCGTCAGCTCTTTTAAGTATCTGGGCAGTGTGTTGAGTAAAGATGGGACTATGGATGAAGAAGTACGGGAGAGGGTACAACAGGGGAAGAGGGTAGTAGGAACACTGAAACCTGTAACAAGAAATAGGGTGGTCAGTATGGAAGTGAAGAAGTCCTTGCATGACAGTATGGTAATCCCGACAATGACTTACGGAAGCGAAGCGTGGACGTTTGAGAAAAGACTCAGACCAAGACTGAGAGGGGTGGAAATGAGTTGCTTGAGAAGTGAGTGCGGAGTTACATGGAGGGATAGACAGACGAATGAGGAAGTAAGAAGAAGGTGTGGTGTAGAGGTAGATGTGCTGGAAAGAGTGAGAAGGAACACCTTGAGATGGTTCGGCCATATGGAACGTATGGGAAGCGAGAGAATGAATAAAAAGGTGTACGAGAGGGAGGTGGAAGGACAAAGAGGGAGAGGTAGACCGAAAGAGAGGTGGAAGGATGGAGTGAGGATGTATATGGATGAAGGCGGTGCTGGTTGGGAGGAAGGGTGTCGACTGACTGGTTACAGAGGTGCATGGGGGCGGTTCGTTCGTGGCCACTCCTTCGGGGATCACGGCGTCAGGTAATAGATAGATAGATATATTTATATATATATATATTTTTCTTTGCCATACTCGAGTAATGCAATCATAGTTTGCCTTCTAATCTAAACACCAAACACCCCTTAGGCCCCCATCACTCTTACTATCAACTTTTGCAATATTCGAGGCCTTTCCTCTTAATTTTCACTCTGTTGAACACCACCTCGCCTCCTCCCAACCTGATCTTCTTTTCCTCACTGAAACCCAGGTGTCTGAGGCAACTGCCAGCAGCTCCTTCTCTGTATCCTCCTACTTTCTCTATCCTAGTTTCAAAGACAAAGGCGGATGTTGTGCATACGTGCACAACAAACTCACTTGCTCTCGTGTTCCCGATTTTGACTCCTCTGAATTCTCGAGTTTATGGCTCAAACTATTCTGTCATTCTCATACTAAATACTTCTGTGCTGTCTATCTTTCGCCTAACTCTACCAACTTTCCCAAATTCTTTGACTATCTAAACTGTAAAGTGGAACACATTCTATCCATCTCTCTTTTCTCGGAAATCTCCATCATAGGAGATTTCAACGTTCACCACCGCCAATGGCTCTCCTCTCACATTACTGACCAACCTGGTGAACAAGCCTTCGTCTTTTCTATTCTAAATGACTCAGAGCAGCTAGTCCAGCAACCCACCCGTATCCCGGATCGCTTCGGAGATCGTCCCAACTTTCTTGACTTATTTCTGACTTCTAACCCTTCTTCTTGTACTGTCAATCTTTTCTCTTCTTTGGGCTATCCTGACCATAAACTTATATCCGTTACATGTCCTATCTCTCCAGTAGGGCCACCCGATATTCCCAGCCGGCGGCGCTTGTGGCACTTTGGCGCTGCCGACTGGGAGGCTCTTCGGCAGTACTTCTTTGATTTTCCATGGAATGACTTCTGCTTCCGTGGCCGGGGACCCTCGGAGAGTGCTGAATGCATTACCGAGGTAATCCTCTCGGGCATGGAAGCATACATTAAATTTTCTTTCTCTCAGTCTAATGCAAAAATATCTTGGTTTACTTGCGCTTATTCTACTGCTGTCCGCAACAAGGAGGAAACATTCAAACGGTACCGACACCTTAAAACTCTAGAATCTCATTCTTCTTATGTTTCTGCCCGGAATCAAGCCAAATCTGTTCTTCGACTTGCCAAGCACTCTTTCATCAATAATAAACACACTGAACTATCCAATTCTAGCTTTTCCCTAGCTTTCGGACATCTAGCCAAAAACATTTCCAACAATTGTTCTTCCTTGTCTTCCCCCCCCCCCTCCTTTTCCACTCTGATGGCACAACCATCACTTCTTCCTCTGACAAAGCTGAACTCTTTGTTCAAACTTTTGCTAGAAACTCCACCTTGGATGATTCCGGTGCTATTCCTCCCTCTCCACACCCCTCTCTCCTACTTATGCCTAATATCCTAATCTCTTCTAAAGATGTACTTTCTACCCTCTCTGGGCTTAACCCGGGAACTGCGGGAAGACTCTTAAGAGTTCCCCCGGCGGACTGCGGGAAGACTCTTAACCCTTAAAAAGCGGCTCACCACATAAGTCGAGTTAAATAAAGCTGGACTATGTGGCGGCGCTCGACATAACTCGAGTGGCAATTTCAGCACGTATTGTTGCTGAGAGAGAGAGACAAGTGGTGGCAGGAGAGTAGCGAGTGTATGACTGCTCCAGACCACCGCGGCGAACCTACTGACACGAATCTCACCTCCCTCCTACCTCTCTCACTCGCTATATACGGAATTGTATCGGGAAAGTGGCTAATTACCTGCTTTTTGCACTCGCGTTGCACGGTTATTGCAAGAAAACTAGCCATCATAAAAGGATCGTTATGGTGTCATTCGAAAGCTCTGTTTATGCCCTTTCAGGGATAGATACTTGTTTTACGTTCTGGGTCTTATTTAGGCATGAAAATGATCACGTAAACAGCCCTATTTTGGCTAAAAACACCCCGCTGGGCGGTACATATAAATAAACCGCATAGGCCGCTCGTAAAGGGTTAAGAGTCAGAGAAAAAAAAATCAACTTTAAACATCGGATTTTTTTTTGGGGGGGGGGGGGGCCCTGGGCCATGCAAAATATCACTCCTCTACCTCCCCTCCTTCCCCACTTTCCTCCCCTCCTTCAGTTATCACCTATTTTCCCTGTTATTCCCTTATTCTGAGGTATATTTTCGTGCTAACATTAGCGAGTTGCAAGCAGGGCATTGTCATCTCTGTTAGCAAGCGAGTGCAAGAGAGAGAGAGAGAGTATCGATCGACTTTGTCTCTGTGGCCTTGGGGGAAATTGGCGGGAAAGCAGGTTGCCTCACCCATTCATTATATAACTCGCGGCCTGTATCTCCGATTTTGACCATCCAAACGTTGTTTTCACTCGTTTTATTGTTGTTTCAGGTTAATACCTTTCTAATCAACCCATAATAGGCGTGTATGGATAAGTATTAATGCTATTTATGGTAAAATTAATATTTTAGTGATGGAAACAGCTCAAATACGTCAGCACAGGGGGACGTTTCTAATTACCCCCATGCGCACTTCTTAGGTTAATACTAAGAAGGCGTACGGTCCGGACGGTGTTCCTCCTGTTCTACTGAAAAACTGTTTCTGTGCTGACTCCCTGCCTAGGCAAACTCTTCCATCTCTGTCTCTCCTCTAACGTCTTCCCTTTATGCTGGAAGTTTGCTCTCATTCAACCTGTCCCAAAGAAGAATTTTTTGAAACTATTCTTGCTTCCAAATTTCTTAAGCATTTCTCTTCTCATAATCTGCTCTCAGATCACCAGTATGGCTTCCTTAACACTCAACGAGCGGCCTAGGCGGTATATTTGACCGTGCCGCCCAGCGTTTTTTTTTTTACCATACAAGGGGTTGTTTCCTTGCTCTTTTTCATGCATAAACAAGAGCCAGAGCATAATACAAGTATGTATCTCTGAAAGGGCGTAAATTGAGCTTTCCAATGACACCTGAACCATCCTTCTACGATCACTGGTTGTCTTGCAATGATCGTGCAACCGAAGGGCAAAATCGCTAAAATACGGTCATTTTGTTACATAATTACGTGTGTAGCGAGTGAGAGAGGGTGGAGTAGAGTGGAGTAAATGTCAGTGGGCCCACAACGGTCGTGGCGAGCGGTCATAAGGTAATCTATGCTCCTCCCACCGCTCGGCTCTCTCTCAGAGCCAATATTGCACCAAAATTGCACACAGACTTAAGTCGGGCCCCGCCACATTGTCCAGCTTTTTAGATACGGACTTAAGTCGGGCTCCGATAGACAAGGGTTAATGGTAGCTCTACTGGTGATCTTTTTTCATATCTTACTAACTCTTGGTCATCCTCCTTTTGGGACTTCGGTGAGACCTTTTCTATTGCACTAGACATATCGGAGGCCTTCGATAGAGTCTGACACAAATGTTTAATGTCTAAATTGCCCTCTTTCGGTTTTTATCCTTCCATCTGTGCCTTTGTCCTTTCTGGCTGTTCCATAGCTGTGCTTGTGGATTGCCATCACTCACTTCTTCATCCTATCAACTCCAGTGTTCCTCAGGGCTCTGTCCTATCTCCCATTCTCTTTCTAATTTTCATTAAACGATCTTCTCAACTGTACCTCATGTCCCATCCATTCATACGCAGATGACTCTACCTTACACTACTCAATAAGTTTTCCAGAGTGCCCCAGCCACCAATTCCTCAAAACAAATGCAATGAAGCCATAGAACATAATTTTATCTTCTGATATAACTACTCTGTCCAATTGGGGCAGAGAAAACCTAGTTACCTTTAATGCTTCCAAAACCCAATTTCTCCATCTATCTACCCATCTGGAACTCCCAGTGGACTATCCCTTATTCTTCAACAATACAAAATCCAATCCTTCATCATCTCTTAATATTCTTGGTGTCTCTTTTTCTTCAGCTCTCACTTGGAAGGACCTTATTACCAGTCTAGCTAAGGCAGCCTCCCAGAAGCTGGGTGTGCTCAACCGCCTCAGGGCGTTCTTTACCCCTGTACAGCTTCTGTGCTCTGTACAGGCGCACAGTGCGTCCCTGTATTGAGTATTGTTCATATATGTGGGGAGGATCCTCTCACACCACACTTCTAGACAAAGTAGAAAGGAAGGCCTGTCGTATCATTAATTCCCGCCCACTCACCAACTCTTTGCAAACTCTCTCTCTTTGCCACAATGTTGCATCTCTCTCGCTATTCTATCGCTACTACAATAATCAGTGCTCCTCAGAGCTCTCCCAGTGTATACCACCTCCTCTACGTAGGGTATGTGGTACCCGTCTTGCAACACAATCCCACCCCTACTCTGTGCAACTTTCCAACCCAGGAGTGAAACGTTACTCTCAGACTTGCTTCTATTCAACAGCTGAGCTCTGGAACTTTCTCCCAGAATCTGTGCTTCCTTCCCATGACTTAAATTGCATCAAACTCAGTGTGTCCAGGCATTTTGACTCGAACGTCCCTTGATTTAGGCCCTGTCACTCTTGCAACTATTAATGTATTTTTGATTTTTTGCTAAACTTCCATCAAGCTTAGAAATACACTCCCTAGACCTCCCTCCACGCTAAATGTGTAAATTTATCGGTAAAAATCTCCCACCGGTTCCTTCTAAAAATTTCAGGCTTACTACCGCTCGCCAGGGAAAAATCGACCCCTAAAAGGTGCGAAAGGTCTTAATATTGACACAGGAATGGGGTGAAATGTCTCAAATCGCCATGCTAATGGAACGAACTTCTTAACCCATTGGCTGCGGCTATGTTTGGGCTATTTAGGGCATATTCAGGCACTCCTGAATGATAAATCAAGCATATGCATTAAATGAAGTGTATTCTGCCGAAAACTAGGCGAAAATAGCTTCAAAATGACACCAGAACGGACCCTGTACGTGGTCTGGTTCACCCGCAGTGGTCCCAGTGAAACGCGGGAACCCCGCTATTATGTAACACTCGCTCGCTTGGCTACACTGGTGAGAGAGACAGAGAGAGACCCGCGCGAGACACAGCCTAGCTCAGTGAGCCGCTCGGTGCTCTGAGGGTCGGAGGTGGGCCCCTCACGCTCCCGCCCACTGACACTCTATTTTTACGTTTTTTACAGGCTTTTAAAGCCTGGAAATTGCTGTAACTTGCCAAAACATGTCAGATCGTCACCTGCAGCAAAAGGGTTAACATCTCAAAACTAATAATATGCTAAACATGAGGGAGAAGGAGGTCCATAAAAAGTGACTACCTCCTCCTTAACCCCATCCGTACCGGTGACGTCCTTTGCATTATATTCTGGCAAGTAATAGACGGTTTTATTCAGCTTAGGAAGGATTTCTACCAATAATAAGGCAACAGACTCTCAATTAATTATTTTGGCTAACATATATCCTTCCTAAGCTTAAGAAAATAGTCTAAATGTAGCTAGAATAAACTTAAAAATACGTCGCCGGTACAAAAGGGGTTAATCGACTAATAAACAGAGTTAAACGCGCGCCGGCACAAAGGCTTCCAGGTTATTGTTTGGAGAGAGAGCCTATCAAAGCTCTGCAGCAATACCAACGATCGGGAATGCTGCCTCGGATCAAGCTTGTAACTCGAGAACGACCGAGTGTCTGAAAATAATCCGACCTGCTCCAGCTGCCTCAAAGATCTCATTATGACACGGTTGCTGACGATTCAAAGTAAAGCCGGTATCACACGAACGCTTTTTCACTCAACATTTATCCTCAACACTGGTCTGGCAGCTTATGAGGTCAACATTTAATAGTTTTCTGTTACCTAAATTCATCTATCATCAGTCACGTTTCCGATACCAGTGTGAAATATTCCAGAAATGTTGCCAGAAAAATGTTGATCATCGAATGTTGACTATAAAATCTCTCGTGTGATACTGGCTTGAGTCAAGATACCTCCGGGATATATCATAGGTAGCGCCAACCAACTTGACAATAATTTCGATCCCTGACCTCTTGATGTTATCCTAAAACTTTACATGTCATTAGTGAGACCCCATATGGATTATGCTGTTCAATTTTGGTGTCCTTATTACAGAATGGACATAGATTCCTTTGGAGAGAGTACAATGACAACAATTATCCATAATATTATAAATCTTCCATTTTTTTTTTTTTTTTTTAAAGAGACAATGCACGGAGGAAGGAAAAACACAGATAAAACAAAAAAGGTCCATGTGCCTAAAGGCATCCTCCATTCATAAAATGTTTGTAACAACTGGATTTAAACATTTGTAGATTGTAAGTTTGTGGAAAGCAATTCGAGGGAAGTGAATTCCAAAGAGTAGTAGCTCTGGGGATAAATGAATTCTGATAAGCAGAAGTTCTGCATTGTGGAGGAGAAAGTGTAAATTCATGGGTGCTCTCAGCTGCCCTAGTTCTACGGGGAAAGATGTGGAGAGGCGGCACAATTGAAGCAAGTTCCTTGGAACAATTGCTGTGAAAATATCTGTAGAATAATGCAAGGGATGCAACGTTTCTTCGTATGGATAATGTAGGAAGGTCCTGTGTGAAGAAAGGTTGAGGAAATTAGGCTTACATTCATTAGAGAGACACAGAGTTAGAGGGGATATGATAGAGGTGCACAAGTGGGTTAGTGGGCTTAATAAAAGGGACATGAAAGATGTACTTAAGCTCAGTGATAGGGAAAGAACTCGAACAAATGGTTTCAAATTAGATAAATTTCGTTTCAGAAAAGATATAGGCAAATATTGGTTTGGTAAGTTGTAGATAGGTGGAATTGGCTACCAAGTGCTATAGTGGGATCAAGAATGATAGAGAGCTTTAAGAAAACATTAGATAGACATATGGACGAGATGGGTTGGGTGTGAGGGGGATCTGCCGGGTGAGGGCCAATCGGCGCTCTACAGACCCCCCTTGTCTGGCCTCTGACCTTTTTTGGTGAGGTCGGTCCTCATGGTATTAGTGAGCTGGGCCTATAATTAGGCCTTGTAATTGCGGTTGGATGTGAGAGGGATCTGCCTTGTGTGGGCCAATCGGCTTTCTGCAGACTCCAATTGTCTTATGTTATTTTCGTAACTCAAAAGGGACTAGAGCAAACTGGCTATAAATATCCACACCTATTAACTGGTAGACTCTTCCCGAATGAGACGAATTTCAGCCCGATTGTTTTTATTAATTTTGAGTTATAAGAAGTTAAAGGGTCAACATTATTGTCAAGTTCGTTAGCACTACCTATAGTATTCTGCTGAAGGTATTTGAGATTATCCTAACAAGTAGAAATATTAATATATTTTGATCAAGGTATTAAAGCTAAGCTATTTCATATCTAACATTAACTTATAAACTAAATACAAGTCAACATAATTTACCCCACTTGTTATATGTTCAGTAGTTAAGACTATTTTGAAGATGGAAGCGCATACTGTAGAGTTAAGTATCTGATCATATTATTATAATGTACCAATTTTAAAAAAATACTGAAAATATTAGTTTCCATTTCAAGACATCCCATTTATGGTGGAAACAGGGACGATATCAGAGTGAGATCGAATGAATTAAGTGCAGATCAGTTGTAGTAGTCTTACTAACCATATACATGTCCATTAGTTCGTAGTCTGGGAACCCCATTCACTATATAGTTATCAATATATCTATATAATATCTTAACTTCTTGCAATTTATTTTTGTTATTTTAATTATCTTACTGGCATACGCTTTTATTCAAGAGATATAAAATATAGTTATTGTGCTATCGCCAGATATGCTTATCTATATATAAGAAAACTAGTAACTGGCTATTTATCTATCTGCATGTATCTATCAATCTTGTGTATCTAACTATCCATCGATCGAGTGATATATATAAATAAATAGATAGAGTAATACATAGATAGATACATAGATAAATATATAGATAGATAGATGTAATTATATGTAAGGTGTTCAATTTCTGAATGAGTAACTTAGCGTCAGATTTTTTTTTCTTTTTTCGATAAACTGGTATCAAAGCCAGGGGCAATGAAATAGATATATAATTTACTGGACACGAATTAACAGAGGTATTATGTAAAAAATATCCATCTAGTACACCACTCCTATAACTTGTATCTGAGAGAATATTTATGGTCCACAAATCAGAGGCTGTAAGATCGGCTTCCACAATATATCAAACATAAATAACTGCGGTGGTGATCGAACCATCAGTAATACACCGACTACTTGAGGAACAAACACCTTAAGAAGATAATAGATAAGAAGATAATAAACACACCTGCTCATTATTGACTGCATGTACTAAATATCCTACTGTAAGTACATCATCATGTGTAATAACCTCAAAATGTATCAAATATATATTTGATCTTGTAGTAGCAATATTAGTAGTATTAGTAGCAATGCAAACATTATAATATTACACATGATAACACATAATACCAGAGTAACCATATTATATAAATTTAACTCCGGTACGCATAATGGTCAGTCTAGAATACAAAATGATTATGTATTCCATTTATAGACGACATCAATTCCACCTCCATCTCTATCTTTACTGACATGCACAGGCGTACCAAAATAGGACTAGGCTTATGGTTTATATCACAGGGTCAAACTGGCTAAGCATTTGAAATGGCTTTGACAGAAAATATAGCCATATTAATGCTAAGAGGAGGTGGTCACTTTTTTCTGGATCCCCTTCTCCCTCCTGTTTAGCATACTAGTTTTTAGATTTTAAGACGTTCGTTCCATTAGTTTGGCTATTTGGAGACCTTTCACCGCATTCCTTTGCCACTATTAAGACCTTTCGTGCCATTTAGGTGTCAATATTGTTTCTGGCGAGCGATAGCGAGCCTGAAATTTGAAAAGGTACTGACCTTCGGCCGTGACATTTTTCTACCGAAGATTTACAAATTTATCTTGAATGGGGGTAGAGGGGGTATTTGCTTAAGCTTGATGGAGGTCTAGCGAGGAAACTCCAAAATAATAAAATAAACATATGTATATATATATATATACTGTATACAATAAATATACAGTATATATATTTTGGCTCGAACGTCCCTTGATTTTGGCCCTGTCACTCTTTCAACTATGGGGGAGGCACTCGCTATAGGCAGTAATGCCTTTTGCCTCCCTCAATCACATAGACAAAAAAAAATATATATATGTATAAACAATATATATATATTTATATATATACAATATATATACAATATACATATATTAGGGTGGTCCGGGTAGAGTAGGGGTTAGATTTTTTTTCCAAATTTCTTTGCTCCCCAGGTCTTATTTGAGACCATTACTTGAGAAAGTGTTATGAGCGAAATTTCAGCCAGATTGAAGAATATTTAGAGGTGGCTCAAGGAGTCTGAAGTTCCGACACTGACGGCGTCTGGGTTCCCCCCAGACTAGAAGAACCCCGCTGGGTATTAGCCGCTCGAAGGCGAAGGTCTCATGCTTGACAGGCACTCATTGTCGCCCAGTTGTCAGGACGGCTTTCTAGGAGGTACTGGAGCTAGTCTTCCTTGGCGGTGTGCCTTCCGTTGTTCTCCTGTATCAGGGCCACACCCCACTCAGCGTGGTCGTTCACCACATCGATGTTGTTGATGTGCTGCATGGCGGTGGCGTAGCCCTCGCAGTTGCTCCACGCACGCGGAGCAACATCCACCAAGTCCATCTCAAGTCCCAGCTTCTGGAATAGCCTCCTGATGTGAGGTGTTGTCAGGGACTCCAGCTTCGGAAAATTCCCCTTCCCGACTTTGCTCCGCTTCGGGATGTCATCATCATCGTTGTCCTCCTCTTGCCTCATGGCTTGAACCATTGCCCTCATTGTCTCAGGTGGAACCTCCTCGTCGAAGAAGGCTAAGCACAGCAGCTCCTCCTATAGGTACCACAGGTGGTTCTCCAGATAGTCCGAAGACACCTTCGCGATCTGGGAGTCAGGGTAGGTCCGCAGTTTCTGCAGAAGATCCAGGTCAGTCCTAGGAGCAGCAGTAGTGAGTGAAGTGGTGAACCATGGCTTCATGTACACCGTGACGGCAAAAAGGGCGACATCCCTGGCGCATTTCTCCTCCCGCTTCGTCAGGTCGTGGATTTGATCCCGAAACATCCATATCTTCAAGCTGTACAGGCCATCCATTGGGCCTGGTGCATTGCCCCAGGATGCTTGAAGGAAATTCCAGGGACAGACTCTCCCAGGTAAATGACTCCCAGCTCCAGGAACTCTTGGTAGTCATTCCTGAACGACATGATGGACAGTTCGGAAGAGGCGAAGTCGAGGAGTGCCTTCCTTTCCTCCTCGATGAACGGGCGAGTCTCGTCCGAGTCCCATCCTGTTCGTAACTACTTCTTGTTGAGGAGGTTCCACTGCTTTTGAAAGAGGCGAAACACTTGAATGTCTGGTCCGGAGGAGGGCCCCGCGCATGCTCCGAAGACGACTCCCATGATCACCTCCAAAATATGGAGCCGGCAGGCGAAGTAAAGCATCCCCCGACCCAGCTTCCGCTCCAGGAGGACGCAGGGCCCGGAATGGCGCCCGGTATTTGCAGCCGTCGTGTGCCAGAATCCAGCTTGGGAACTCCGAGGAGCTAGGTCTCACCACTGGTAATGGACGTGACTAGCACTGTCCATCTCTCTCCGGTATCCAGGAGGGAAGGAAGGAGCTTCCCGTCACAGTGAACGACACATGGTTCCCCAGTCTCCTTGAATCCTTCCTTAAGGTCGGCCAACTTCTCAGCACGATACTGCTCACGGTAACGCTTCACAGAGGATCGGCTGATGTTCAACTCCGTGGGATCATGGCCTAAGCTCTTGGCCATCTCTGTCAGTACGTAGGGAGCCATCCTGTCACTCATCTTGGTGTAGTCTAGGGCCGCTGTAAGTCCAGGGGTCCACAAATTCTACATCTGAGTCCATTTCCGCTTAGGGGGACTCGCATGGTGGATGAAAACGCTGAACACTTGGCCGGAGGAGGGGAGTTTGTTCCCTCCGATGGCGTCCATCAAGCCAACTAGATAAAAGCCACGGTTTATCGACATTTGTGAAAGAGAAAGAGAATGTTCGACATCAAGACTCTGCTTTCCTCAACATCCCAGAACCAAGGCATATGGTATGACACTTAGAAACAGGCTATAGTCTATTCACTGTAAGTAGGTGAGAAATCATGACCTCTAACCTCTGTAACTCAAAAACTACTAGAGTAATCAAGCTAATATTTCTAACATTTGGAAGGAGTCAGTCAAAAAATAAATGTGGGACTATACAACCAATTTGCTCTAGCCCTTTTTGAGTTACAGAGGATAGAGTTCATGATTTCTTGCCTACTTACAACAAAGGGACTATAGCAGAAATTTCAGACACATTGAGCCACCACTAAATATTGCACAATCATGCTGAACAAAATACCACTTTATTTTCTCAGCAAGAGGAAAAGAAAAAAGGCGGGGAGCAAAATAATTCGGAAGTTCGTGTTTTCGGACCACCCTAATATATATATATATATATATACTAAAACACAAACAATACCCCCTTAATAGACTTTCTCTTGTTTTGGGGCCATATCTCTTTCCAGACATGTTTATCTACACTAAACAAATTGTTGTTGTAGTGGAATAAATGGAGTTATAAGGCGAATCTTTAGTCACAATAATGTATTGTAGTTTACAAAATAGTCAGTTACTATATTATTTATTGAATCTGAACCATGTTACAGAAAATATTTATAAATAATATAATTGTATCTCCCAGAACGTAGACTTCCAACTTTATTGAGTGACATTACTCTAAGCTGTGGATGGTCTTGCAGAACAACACTTGTTTTGCTCCATCTGTCGATTTTAAGCCAAATGCACCACATTAGTTGGCGATTATGAGACAGTTCATCGTACTCAGGTCTCGATAATTATTTTCTGGGCAAACTATAATGAGGCTGCAAATTTAGCCAATTTAAACTCTCGCGCATTTAGGACGCAATCGCGTTATATTGGCATATGTCGAAGAGCGAGCTTATGACGCAATTGCGTCATATTGCCACCCGCAACATAAAAATATTCACCAAAAATTAGTTCATGACGCGATTTTGACGCAATATGGACTGGTAAGTTAAGCAGCTTAATTCTACAAATAAAAGTATCTAGCAACCCCATAGCGTCTCTCTCTGAGGAGCGCGGGCCTGTGTTAACTCAGTAGGTTCCCGGCCGCCAGGCTGTGAGGTAGGACTCCGTACCTTTAAATCTCGTCTCGTCTCCATTGCCCGCCATGCAGGTGGGCAAATATGGATTATATATTACCAAGTGGAAGTGTGCTATCGTGTAGTGAATATGAATTATAATATATGTATATAGTTTGTAATTTGTGACTTTTTGTGACTCGTTTCTTGTCTCTCCGTAGCCAGCCATGTGCTTTTTAGGCTGGCCACAATGGACCCAGTGGAAGTGTTGTGAATAATTATAGTTATAAAATAATTTGTAGGGTTAGTGTAGTAAGCATTCGTAGTCACATTCCTAACTTATAATGTTAGGTTTGTGACTAGGAATGTAGGCTATACGTGTGTTGTATATAAATATTGCCTTAAACCTGTGCGATTCTATAAATTTTCGCTTGAAAGACATATATATTAATCAATAAATACTGCCTATGAAATAAATAAATTGTAATTACAAAATAATTATAGATTTTTTTTTTTTTTTTTTTTTTTTTTTTTTTTTTTTTTTATATTCCAACTACTCCCTCTCGGGCATAGGCTGAGAGCCTGTACATTCCACCGCCCAACACGGTGAAGCCCGTGAGGTCTTGTTCCAGTCTGGGGAGTGAGACATGCGAAGCATCCATCATGGCTCGAAGCAGCTCCATCTCTGAAGCGGCCGGTTGCTTCGCTCAAGTGCTTCACCGTCTCACCCTCCAGACTCAGACCCTCACTCTCAGAACGCCACCTATTGAGCAGTGAACTCACTAGGCATTGTCCCCCTGTAACATATTTTGAATATGGGAATATTCATACAGTGTTATTTAATCAGGGAACAACGAGGGTATTTTTTTGGCATTTCGGTGGGCTTTGTGGTAATGCACTGATACTAGGTACAGCACAAATTCAATCCCAATAATATCTTCCCATTGACATATCGGGATTTGAACCCGGGTCCATTGGATTACCAATCCAGTGGCATGACCACTCCACCACACCTCCCATTGTATTGCCCATTTTGGGAAATTTTGTAGTGAATGCAGTTTTGAGTGACTAGTCTAGTTGACAGTTTAGTGTGGACACTTATTATATATACAAATATGTCACAGAAAGTAAAAATATGTCACGGTAAGTACTCTATTGAAAATATATAGGCTAGCCTGTCTATGGAAAATATATAGGCTAGCCTCACGACACCGTCCTAGACCTGAGTCAACAGGCCTCGGACGACGCCACAGATGTCTTGGTAAAGAACTAATCTCCATATCCCATTAATTGACCTCGGCGATAGGGACAGTTGGCCTAAATAAACAACATTATATAATATATACTGTATATTGTTACGTCACCAGGGTGTAACCACCAATCAGCTAAGACCCCGGTAGACGCACAGTGCTATGAACGCCAATCTCTTAATATAAACCATAGACTACAGTAGATCTGGACTGGACACGAAAATGGAACTTTGCAGTAAAGGGACCCAAAATCGGAGAACAAACCCCCAATTTTGAACCTCGAAACCGCGAAAATTTGATATTTTCGCGGTTTCGAGGTTCGATCTCCGAATTTGGGTCCCTTACTGCAAAGTTCCATTTTCGTGTCCAGTCCAGATCTCCTGTAGTCTATGCATAAACATAATATCAATTTAAGTCCAGCACCAGGCAGTGAAGGCAATATGGTATTAAAGTAGACCAATCTCTTAAGTTACTCTATTGTAAGTCAATAAATAATAGGGAGAAGTAAAAACTATACTTAAAAGACAAAAGGTATTTAGTATAAACTTAATCCACCACCAAATCCTTCCATCTCCAAACCCACACCAATAAAGTTCATATACCCCAATCCAATATATAATTGAGTACTTCCGAACAATCACTTAATTTAATGAAACTGAGATACTCTCCTGGTTATTATCCGACTAGTCCCTTACCCAATGAACACTTCACAACCCCATATCTTAAATCAATAATAATCATTAATGCACACACACTTGTTTGAATAACAAAAAGGAGTCTCTTCACTCCACTGATAACATACACCAAGATAATCCCCGGAGGCTCATACCCAATGATCACTCCACTACACCATATCATATATCAATAACAATAGTTAAGAAACCCACCTAGTTAAATAACAAAAGGAAGAGATACCTCACACTTCTAATTATGTACACATACTCAGCTATCCCATCGAGTCTTGGCACACCATCCCAAACCCCCTTACAAAATTATGGCCACCTCCACTCCTCCCTCAGAACCTCGTCCCGTCGTCCACCAAAACACACTGCCCTCTCTCGCTTTCGTAAGCCCCAGGAAGCCAGGGAAAGGGGTAGGGAGTCAAGAGCCGGGTCCGGCTTCACACCTGGGGGATGGGGAAGTTGGGTTGGGGGGGGGGGGAAGGGGGTCGGTAGTTTAGACGAGGGGCGGGTGGTGATAGTCCTCCCACTGCTGTCCGCCACCTCCATGTACAGTCGCATGCACAGTCACATGCACAGTCGCATTCATAGGGGGTGTAGAGCTCCATCCATAACAATATATATATATATATAGAGAGAGAGAGGATATTTATAATTTATTTTATTTATTATTATTTGTATTTACATTTATATTTATTATATTTGTTTTATTTTTATATTTTGTTATATTATGTTCATTTTTTTTTTTTTTTTTTTATTAAGCCTGTTTTTTTCTTTCTTGTCCCCTTCCCTGTTGTGTTGTTGCTGTTCCCCAGGCTGTCTGGCCGAACAGCTCCAAGGTCCCGAGCAAGGGCAAGGCCATAAACGAGCACCCCTTCCCAGCTGTATTATATGCCTATGCATAGACTACAGTAGAGCTGGACTGGACACGAAAATGGAACTTTGCAGTAAGGGACCAACAATCGGAAAACGAACCCTCAAGTTCGAACCTCGAAGCCGCGAAAATGTGACATTTTCGCTGTTTCGAGGCTCGAACTTGGGGGTTCGTTCTTAGATTTTGGGTCCCGTACTGCAAAGTTCCATTTTCGTGTCCAGTCCAGATCGACTGTAGTCTATGGCCTATGTAAAATATTATATTTTACATACGTATTATATATATACTGTATATATACAGTATATATATATATATATATATATATATATATATATATATTATTATTATGTTGTGGACGAGGTGAAATGACACAAACAATAGGCTAACTTTAAATTCAAGACTAATATCAACTTAAACCTCAAAAATATCCAGGTTCAAGGAAATTAGAATATAAAATTATTAGTTTAATTAAATTAAGAATTAGAATATACAAATAAATCAAAGGCTCTTCAGGACAAGAATACTAATATATAATACACTAAGATTTGGTTTAACAACAAAAAGAATAATTCACAAAAAATATGCAAGTAACAAATAAATAAATATACAGTATACCTCTACTGAATCAATGCAAGGTTTAAATCATTAAATCGCAAAGAATCAATATTTTCTCAAGATCACTGGAAAAGGTTATTATGTGTTTAAACTTAAGGAAATGCACAAAATAAAAATAATTAATACAATTATTTAAATGTGAAATAAGTACTAATATATCACGTGAGAAAATATTCTTTCTGAAAATACAATAATATGGTGTAACTAAATTAAAACTGATCAAATTCACAAACTTGGAAACTAATCACAATTAATTTAATGCTGTACACTTATATTAATATATGCAATCAAAAGGAAATAACAAAATAATATGAATTTACAGAAAACTCAATGATAATTAATTATTAACTGATCACTAGATTTACTTATATATAATTAATACACAAAAATATCACTAAGAATAATAAATAGGCTATAATCTACTGGCACACTTATACACTCAACTCCCCAATCACAGGTAAGGATGCAGATGCTTTATCGTTTGATGGTAGCCAGGAGAGATATGTCACTTCACTAAGTATAAGAGTAACTATGTACAGAGCAGGAAGGCAGAGAACAAAGGAGATGCTAGCCAGCTGGTTCAGGAGTCGAAACTGCCAGGACACAGGGGGTATATATATATATGTTACCAGAGAATCTGGAATTTTCTACTATACACGCGAATGAAATGACGCAATGTTGGGAGTGACAGACTGGAGCCAGACAAGTCTAGAACTTGCGAGAAACAAACACATACTGTAAGTGGGAAACTAAACTATTATACCAATCTGGCTTACATAAATCAATTTTAATTCTAGATCACACAACAATATATATATATATATATATATATATATATATATATATATATATATATATATATATACAGTATATGTACCGGTATGTATATACAGTATATATTTATAAATATATATATATATATATATATATATATATATATGTGTAATGATATTTATAATTTATTTTATTTATAATTTTGTTATTTTTGTTTTAAATGTATTATTATTTATTTGTTTTCATTTTATTTTTCTATGTGATTGAGGGAGGCAAAAGGCAGAACTGCCTATAGCGAGTGCTATAGCATAGTTGAAAGAGTGACAGGGCCAAAATCAAGGGACGTTCGAGCCAAAATGCCTGGACACACGGAGTTTGAAGCAATTTAAGTTATAGGAAGAGGGAAAGACTGATTCTGGGAGAGAGTTCCAGAGCTCAGTTGTTGAGTAGAAGAAAGTTTGAGAGTAACGTTTCACTCTTGGGTTGGAGAGTTGTACAGACTAGGGTTACGGACTAGGGTTCAAACCCACAACACCATGAATAAATGATTATCTCCAATGAAAAGGCAACACAACTTATCACCGTGGTATTATACGAATGGAAGTTAACCACCCAAAACTAGACTGGAAGGTTAATATTATCCTCCAGCGAAACCCTACAACACTATAAAACTATACAAGTCAATCAGAATCATATAATTGATATTATTAAGTTTACTTTAAATGTCAGTAGAATAACTTATGCTTTCGTAAATCCTTTAGGATTTATATGTAAGGTATTCAAGTATCCACTTTAGTTTACTGTACAAAAACAATTAATTACCGTTTACTTTCTTTTAGAACCACAGACTGTTTAAAGTATTTAAATCTTTAAGTTAATTTGAAAGATACTACATGAAAATAAATAAGGTAGGTATGGATGAAAAGATAATTTAAACGTATGGATATTATTTACATATAAATTACACTTTATACATCTATCCTTACATTCACACAATACAACATAATCATACAATACATAATAATACTTATCTATAGAGAGATAGTTATACAAGGCAGGACACAAAGTCAGGTTGACCCATGGTGAGGTCTTGGCGAAGCAGAGGCGTGAGGAGAACTGCCGTTTCTCAAATCTTATTCTCTATCGAGCCCTTCGTCATTGAAGTTATCGTACTGGACTATTCTCTCTACATTCTCTCTACAATCAAACAAATTAACTCAACTAATAATAATATAGAATACTTCATTAAAATATATAAATGAAGAGTAAGAACATTAAATCACGAATTATATAAAGACTAATCATACATCTGCCAGAGAGACGCTTAAACAAGAGGTGAGAGGGGGAAGAGCGCGCTTAGGCGCCAAAGTCTGCCGGCGTTTATGGCCTGGGGCAAAAGATATCTGGCTAGTAGGCTACAGCACACTCTGAACACAAAATATGTTCCCCGAAGTTAGCTTACTTCCTAAAGGCCTTCCTATGTACAAATAAATAGTCACATATACCAATTATTAATTAGTTAACTCTATCCCACCAGCAATTAGTTTAATTAAGGCAATACATAACAGTAGGGGTGGGATTGAGTTGCAAGACGGGTACCACGTGCCCTACGTAAAGGAGGTGGTATACACTGGGAAAGCTCTGAGGAACACTGATTATTATAGTAGCGATAGAATAGCGAGAGAGATGCAACATTGCGGGGGAGAGAGAGAGATTGCAGAGAGTTGGTGAGTGGACGGGAGTTAATGATACGAAAGGCCTTCCTTTCAACTTTGTTTAGGAGAGCGGTGTGAGAGGAACCTCCCCTCACATGTGAACAATACTCAATACAAGGACGCACTATGCCCCTGTACAGAGCAAGAAGCTGTGCAGGCGAAAAGATATCCCTAAGGCGGTTGAGCACACCCAGCTTCTGGGAGGCTGCCTTAGCAAGACTGGTAATATGGTCCTTCCAACTGAGAGCAGAAGAAAAGGAGACACCAAGAATATTGAGAGAAGATGAAGGATTGACTTTTGTATTGTTGAAGAATAAGGGATAGTCCGCTGGGAGTTCCTTACGGGTAGATAGATGGAGAAATTGGGTTTTGGAAGCATTAAAGGTAACAAGGTTTTTTCTGCCCCAATTGGAGATAGTATTTAGATCAGAATTTAAAAGTTCTATGGCTTCATTACGTTTGTCGTTGAGGGATTGCTGGCTGGGGCGTTCTGAAAAACTAATGGAGTAGTGTAAGGTTGAGTTGTCTGCTTATGAATGGATGGGAATTGAGGTACAGTTGAGGAGATAATTTATAAAAATTAGAAAGAGAATAGGAGATAGGACAGAGCCCTGAGGAACACCGGAGTTTATAGGGTGAGGAAGTGAACAATGGCTGTCCACAACCGCGGCTATGGAACGGCCGGAAAGGAAATTAGAGACAAAGGCACAGATAGAGGGATGGAAACCGAAGGAGGGTAGTTTAGAAATTAAAGATTTGTGACAGACTCTATCGAAGGCTTTCGATATGTCTAGTGCAATAGAAAAAGTCTCACCGAATTCATTTGGCCTTTTTTTTTTTTTTTTTTTTTGGTCCCCTTCCCTGTTGTGTTGTTGTTGTTGCTGTTCCCCAGGCTGTCTGGCCGAACAGGCCCAAGGTCCCGAGCAGGGCCAAGACCATAAACGAGCACCCCTTCCTGGTTGTATTATATGCCTATGTATAATAATATATATATATATATATATATATATATATATATATATATATGTATATATATATATATATATATATATATATATATATATATAAATATATAGATATTGTATTTATTATATGATTTGTTGATTTCTTGATTGAATTATTGAATCGTTGATTAATTTGTTTTGATTTCTTGATTGATATATATGGTGTCCCAGAAGGAAAGGGCATAACGTTGAGAGATAATAGAACAAGACATTCTAAGCATAAAATGTTCTATAATAAATAGTCCAAATCTCAACCATTAAAAAGATATTGACGGTTTAATGTAGTGTCTTCCCCTGCATCACTGTAATGGACTCTCCTATCTCAAATAGTTTCCAACTGGTCCAAAGTGAGCTAATGTATCTATAATCATTTTGTAACTTACAGAATTATAGTATCTTTATAATAAATTGGTAAAATAATTGCAGATAGATGGAAGTGTGGTAGGCACTAAGGACAGGTAGGCCAGCCTTAAGGGGAAATACTGAAGAAAATACAATTTTCAACATGCAATATCTCTATACCGGTCAAGATTTGGAACATTTCTCATAGAACATTTTAGGCTTAGAATACCTTGTTCTATCATTTCCTAAAGTTATGCCCTTTCCTCCTGGGACACCCTGTATATACACTGGGGGTGAGGGATTAGAATATGCCCCACGTGCCTTCTACGTGTCGTAAGAGGCGACTAAAGAGGTTGGGTCGGTGGCCTTGCGACCCCCACCCGGGAAATATAATGAAACAACAAAAATCGAATAATCAGCCTCGCATGCGGACGGACCCTATGTTGACGAACCCCGACCGACTATGGACATTCTTACGGAAAATCTTAGAATAGTTACATGGAATGTGAGAGGCATGAATGATGGCACAAAAGAGAGAGAGGTTTTGGAAGTGTTAGTGAATGCCAGGCTGGATGTATGTGGAATGACAGAGACCAAATGTAGGGGTACAGATGTGAGAGAGTGGGAGTGTGAAATGTGTGTGTGTGCTGGAGTGAGTGAGGGAGCTGCGAGAGAAGGTGCATGTTTGCTTGTAAGCAACAAATGGAAGGAGCGTGTAAGAGAATATGGGTTTGTGGGTTCAAGTCTTGTGTGGGTGAGAATGAAAGTAGGAATACAAACATGGGTGATTGTGTGTGTGTATGCTCCGACAGAGGATAAACTTGTAAGAGACAAAGAGGAGTTCTGGGTGAATGTGGAGGCGTGCCTGGATAAGTTTGACAAAAACGAAAGAAGATTTCTGATTGGGGGTATAAATGGTAAGGTGGGTGATAGGAAAGTTGATGGGAGGGTGGGGTGTACCGTCAGAGGTGAATGGGAATGGTAGTGCACTTGTGGACATATTATGTGGGGAGGAGGCTGTGGATAACCAACACCTTCTTCCGACACAGAATGATACACAGGTACACATGGAAAGTGGTGTGGACGATGAAGGATAAGACAGTGGTGGAACGAAAGTCACTGATTGATTATATTATATGTGTGGATGAACGAATGAAGAAATCTGTGCTGGATGCTAGGGTGTATAGGGGTATTGGAGGGGGTCTTGTCTGATCATTAAGTAGTAGTAGCTAAAATTAGGATACAAAAGAAGTGGGTGAGGAGAGCTGGAGGGAGGCGAGAGAAAGGTGGAATGGTGAGGAGGGTGGAAAGGCTACAGGAGGAGGAAATCAGGGAAGAGTACAGGAGAGCAGTAGAAAGATGACTAGGTGGGTTTGATCTGAAAGATATGGAGGAAGTGGAGGAGATGAGCAAGGTGTTTAAGAAAGAGATCTGTGCAGCATGTGAGGAGGTGTGTGGAGTGAGGAGAAGAGGGAGGGGAGTGATAGGTACAGCATGGTGGACAGAAGAGGTAAAAATACCTGTGGAAGACAAGAAGAAAGCGTATAGAGAGTGGTTGGGTAGTAGAGGGAATAAAGATTTGGAGAGGCAGAAACGAGCGAGGTACGTGGAGAGAAAGAGAGTGGTGAAGAGAGTAGTGAACGAAAGTAAGAGAAGAGTAGATGAGGAATTGGGAAGGAATCTGAGTGTAAAATGGAGGGAGTGTAAGAAACTGTTCTGGAAAGGAGTCAAGAAAGTTAGGGAAGGTAGCAAGGGAAACAGTAAGGGTGTGAAAGATAAGAATGGGAGAATGCTAGCCGAGAAGCAAGAGAGAGTCGAAAGATGGAGAGAGTACTTCAACGAGTTGCTAAATGTAAGGAAGGAAGCGCCAGCAAACATAGTTGGATGGGGTATGGGAGGGAGAAGAAGAGAAGTAGTGGAGGAGGAGGTGGGGATCAGGAGGTCAGAAGTGTGGGAAGCCATGAAAAGAGTGAGGTTTGGGAAAGCACCAGGAACAGATGGAATGTGTGGGGAAATGTTTTGGTATGGTGGTGAGATAGTGATCGAATGGGTATGGAAAATGTGCAAACTAGCATGGGAGAAGGGGAGTGCACCTGATGACTGGAAGACAGGCATAATAGTCCCCCTATAATAGGGTAAAGGGGAAAGAGGAGAATGTCTTCTAAGCATAGTAGGGTGTGATGTTAACCACTCCGTTAGAACCGCATGGCTTGTCCTACAGTGACTCGCTAGGATCGCCAGGGCAGTGGATGGGGCTACAGTTTATGTATTAGAGTGTGCTTTATTACATATGAAAGCTCGTGTCATGGGTAGTCCAGAAAGGCTCTTTGTTTTCACCCATGTCAAGGTTTTATATATTTAATTGTAAAGTATATGTTTCATCATTAACTAGTAATGATGGGATCTGGGAGAGAGAGAGAGAGTAGAACAGAGTGAGAGGGAGCGCGCAGTGTTTTTGTCCCGCTCGATGACGTCACGGCTGGCTGCCTCGTGGGGGTTGGTTGAGAGAGGTCCTTCCCATGCTGTTAGCTCCCTTGCTAGTGGCTAGAGGACTTGTAACCGCTTTTTTCCCACGCGGCTCGAGCTAGTGCGAGTATATATACAGTTCCTCGGCACTCTCTCCCTCAGATCTGGTTTCTAGAACGCATCTATCTCATCCCTTGCTACCTATCCCCTGTTCTGCACCTGAGAATCTTTTCCTCTGCCTATCTGTCTCATTTTCCATATCTTTCACCACCTTTTTATTAACATTATATCCCCTCTGGTTAACTCTGCAAAATCAGCTTAATGCTGGCCAGTTGTATTGTGCGTTAAGGTCTGATATAACCCATGTATGTTAGTGTTAAGATAAGTTGATCACGAAGCATTGGTTGGCATTCATATTGTTTAGTACCGCTTCCTTTAATTATTAGTGTTCTGCTGGATTAGATAATGCTAGACTAGGGGTCGGATATTATAAGGTATTGTTTCCTATGAGTGCTGGCTTTAGGAAAAAGCTGTACGACATACCTGAGAACTGGAGTTGATTGAGTAAATTCTAGTCTGTGTGCCATTGAGAGTAGAGCATGCACGAATGAGGGTTTTTTGCCTATACCATTCTGCACTGTTCTAAGCTCGTTGTTTGTCTTTGAGGTACGCCAGGAGAACGCTTAATACTTCGGTATTAAGGTTTCTCAAGAGAGCTACCCTTCCCTATAACGTAATATTTGACGCACAGACTTGAGATTTGCACTAGGCTATGCGGCATGCCATGCGCACCAGTATCTCGTATCATTGACTCTAGCTAGACTTTATCAATCATAGTAGACATTAAGTATATTAACCCAATTACTCTTTTTATGCATACCCATTTATGATTACACAAGCATTTCGCAGCCTAGTTTGATGTATGGAGACACAAACGACTTAGGCTCTTTTTGTTGATAGGAATACTGCATTGTCGTGGCGATTATTATTGTTGTAGTGTTTAGCATATTCTTGGCTCCGACGGCATTATATATTCTGCCTTTTTGTGTGCATAGCCGGCACGAGCATTGTTCCGCTGCCTGCCTTTTTGGGTTCCATTTCCGATACGAGCATCTTTATAGCATCTAACATTTAAAGAAGATTCCTTGTTAGTGTTGAAGGACTTTAGTGCACTTTCTTTCATGCAGGAGTGCCTGACATTTATTGATTAAAGTAACGTAAGCTGTAACTTCTCTTACCACCTTACTTTGCATACCATAACCAAGCACCTTCGGTTATAGGTAGTAATAGGCTGTTTTCACATAACATTAAGCCTAGAGTAGACGCACATTTATTGAGAGTTTGATAGCCTATTATTGCATATAGAACTCTGTAGAGTATTTGTGTTCTTTGTTCAGAATATACATCAGAGGTTGGATCTAGCGCTTTCCGTTGTAGCATTTATGCCATTACTAGTCCAATGAATAAGAGCCCTGATATATTTAAACCCCAGTCGTAACAAGGGAAAGTGTGCCGTTGGGTAGTGATTGAGAGAGTGAGAGTGAGAATGGAAAAATGGATAGGTGACGAGCAAGGAGGTTTTAGGAAGGGAAGAGGATGTGTAGATCAGATTTTTACCCTGAATTGTGTTGTGGAGAAATATCTGGAGAAGCAACAAAAGGTGTATGTTGCCTTTATGGACTTGGGGTAGGGCTATGACAAAGTGGATAGAGAAGGTATATGGAAAGTACTTCGAATATACGGAGTAGATGGCAAGTTGCTGAAAGCAGTGAAGAGCATGTATGAGGGTGCAAAGGCGACAATACGTGTGAAGAATGAGCAGAGCGAGTTCTTTGACCTGAATGTTGGGTTGAAACAGGGGTGTGTGATGTCCCTGTGGTTGTTTACTGTATATATGGATGAAGTCATGAAAGAAATACAAGGAAGAGCAGTGGATGTTGGTGGATCGCTGAAAAGGGAGGGAGATGAGTGGAAACTACCTGTACTCCTGTTTGTTGATACAGTTCTGACGAGCGATAATGAATGGGAGTTGCAGGGTCTGGTAAATGTGTTTGTAACAGTGTGTGAAAATCGGAATCTGAAGGTAAATGCGGGGAATAGCAAGGTTATGGTCTTCCAAAGGGGTGAAGCCACAGAGTGTGAGGTGAAGTTGAACGGTCAGGGTATGGAGATTGTCAGCTCATTCATGTATCTGGGCAGTGTGTTGAATAAAGATGGGACTATGGATGAAGATGTGCGGGAGAGGGTGCAACAGGGAAAAAGGGTTGTAGGAACGCTGAAAGCTGTAACAAGAAATAGGGTGGTCAGTATGGAAGTGAAGAAGTCCTTGCATGACAGTGTGGTAATCCTGACACTGACTTACGGAAGCGAAGCATGGACGTTGGAGAAGAGACTCAGACCAAGACTGAGAGAGGTGGAAATGAGTTACTTGAGAAGTGCGTGCGGAGTTACATGGAGGGGTAGACAGACGAAGGAGGAAGTAAGAAGGAGGTGTGGCGTGGTGGTAGATGTGCTGGAAAGTAGATAGATAGATAGAAGAACTAGACAAAAGGCAGGTTTCCTGTAACGAGTGTCTCCCTCCAAGCCAAAAGAGTGACAGAGCCAAATTCACGGGACGTTTTGTGCCTGGACACACAAAGTTTAAAGCAGTTTAAGTCATAGGATGAAGGAAACATTGATTGATGGAAGAGATTACCAGAGTTCACTTGTTGATAAAGACTGATACAATCTGCCAATTCTTGAGTTGGAGATCTGGACAGAATAGGAGTGGTGCTGTGTTGAAAGGTGGGTGCCTCGCACTCTCAGTATGCACTGAGAGAGCTCTGAAGAACACTGATTGTTGTAATAGTGATAGAAGAGTGAAAGAGATGCAACATTGCAGCGTGTAGAAAGAGATGGTAGGGAACTTGTAAGAGGAAGTGAATTGATGAGGCGAAATGCTTTTGACTCTACTTTTTCGAGAAGTGCCGTATGGATGGAGCCTCCCCACACATGCAATACTGGTGCACTGTGCCCCAATACAGAGCAAGAAGCTGTACAGGGGTGAAGAATGGCACGAAAATGAAAGGAAGGGATTTTCTTTCGATTTCGTATTCTTAAAAAAATCTTTCTCTTCAGGACCCCATGGGAAGGGAAAATCCTTCCTTTAAACAGGGGAAAATATTGAAATTTAAAGGACACTCACAAGGCATGTCTTTAGTTTCCCCTTCGTCATTTTGTTCATAACATTCTTAAATAATTGGAGTCAGTGTGACTAAATATTGGATTTGACCCCTATGTCATTTTACTAACACGATATAATGCACGATATTGAAAATAAAGTAATGTTATTAAAAGTTTTAGAAAAGAGTCCACTGATCTCGGCGTGAATTCGCGTGCGGACGATTCGGGCTGCCAGCTGATAGCCTATTCCTCATCTTATAAATATTTTGATTATTATTGACTTTCATTGGTTTACTGATGTAGCCCTTTCAAAGCATCAATTTTGTGCACGGTGTGACTATATTTTGGCACGTGTTAATGCAATAAGTGTCAACATTACCAGATTTTGAGGCTTGCCAGAGATACGCTATCAACAATTCCCAGTAATACCATGCTTTACATAACTAAAAATAGCTAGGCATAGGCGTATACTGTAACATTAATATACATTTGTGGGCTAACAGTAATAGTGGTCAATCATCTTATATACTAATTTACCCTACCTTACCAATACCACATATTGGGTTAGGCTAGGTGGCTAGGCCTAGGCTTAGCCTATAGCCTACAGTAGGCTACATCATCATGTACGCTAGCCTAGCCCAGGCTAATCTATTTTTCTTATGAATTTCATGACCCATACATGATTGTAGGCCTGTTTTTTTCTTCTTAGGCTACATCCCCACTGAATAAACTAACCTAGGCTAGTGTCTGTCCCTCTAGGCTAGCCCATCATAATGTTCAAGCCAACATTTGTTAGATTTTGTCAGAATTGGCTCACCTCAGATAGGCTATCTGGATTTTAAAATTTTGTGAATTTATTAGGCCTATCGGAATGATGTAGTATTTGGACATACTACATGGCGCCTGCCTTGGTTTACACTACGCAGAACGGCGGCAGCAGTGAACGCTCGCGATCATGTTCCAGTCTATTTCGACTGCCGCGGGATACAATAATAGGTTGACGGGGAAGCCCCCCTCACCCCCCCATTACATGTTGTCATCATCATATATTATATTGTCAGCAGGGGGCAAATAATAGAAAAAATAACCGGTAAAATAGATGGGAATGTAACCACGAGCGCACTACCTATAGACGTGATTTTCCGGGCCCGTCGCAAGATCTACCCCGAAAACTGTTTTTCCGGTCCCGTCGCAAGCCCACCTTTATCAAGCGAGACACCAATATTTTCTTGCGATGGCAAGAGAGCTCCGGAGCTGGGTTGACGGCAAGCTGAAACATCTCGCTTAACTTACTGTTTCTTCATTCTAATTTATTTCGGTATATGTGTTTATCCAAACATGATCTTATAATTTACTTGCCTATTATTAAGAAGTAGAGTAATAAGAGCCCACAGTAACGAATATCCAATTGTTGATGATAAAATTAATGTCGGACAGTACGCTTGGTTAGATTTTGTCCACGAAACAACAACAAACCCCAGCTGTGACTATGCTATTTACCGATTGTTTTTTCACATCAGAATTGCATTTATATAATCCTTATCATAATTAAATTGGCGGTGAATGTTATTCCGATGAAATGGAAGTTGTATAGCCTAGCCTATATATTTGTAAAATGGTGCGCTGGCTTGGAGCAAGCCTGTGTCGTTTTTCCTGTCTTGTGATGATCTTGCGACGGCTCGGTTGAGACGGTGGTCTTGCGACGCGACCGGAAAATCACGTCTCTTGTAAACATGACGACCGTACACTCAGATACATCCTTCAAGATTCAAGAAGGATGTAGTATCCTGGTGTACGGTCATCATGTTTACATAGGCCGTGCGCTTGCGGTTACGTTTTCAACTATTTTGACTGCTTTTTTTAAGTAATTTGCCCCCTGCTGGCAGAATGCCTATATATGATGATGACAATAAGTCATGGGGGAGTGAGGGGGGCCCTCAACCTAATGTTGTATCCCACGGCAGTCAACATAGACGGAAACGTGATCGCGAGCGTGCGAGTAGTGTAAACAAGGCAGGCGATAAGCTCGAAATTCCTCGAATACTACATCCTTACCTTTATTACTTTATGTTATAGAAAGTCCGAGTCACCTTTTCACTATAATATTTTCCCTGATTTTCATATCCTTGTACACTATCAGGGAGCGTGTTTTTAGATTATTCGGTAGCTACTGGGTATCTTAACTACAGTTCAAGGAGACTACAGCAGCAGTTTGCACGCTCTCTGCGTTTACTTTTAAATTGACAGTGTTTGGTGATCAAACCCCCCCCCTCCCGCACCCCTGGACATAATTGTCATCATCATATTCATATATAATGCCAGCAGGAGGCAAATAACCAGTGCTAATATTGCCGCAGTGTCTGCGACTCTGCTTGAATACAGTATTGTCATCATATTAGCCTAATCAAAACAAAATCCCTTGAAAAGCATATTTGTAAACATTAGCCTATTCAATACTAGCCTATTGATTGAGTACAATTATAGGCTACCCTAATTTTTCATTACAGTATATCCTAGCCTAATCCCTCTACTTTCTTTAAATATCCACACATTATAACTTAACCTGAGAACCTAAGATAGGCCTAGGCTATGCTAACATACAGCGTTTGATTATGCCGAGTGTATAGGCTAACTTACTAACATTGGTAGTAGCTAAAAGTCTGATAGGCTAAAAGAAAATTTATAAGATTAGAGCCCAAAATTGCTAATGACAAAATTTGCCTAATTATTTTGGGGGCTGTATACAGTATGGTATGAGATTTTGTTGAAAACTTGGGATTGTTCTTGATCCCTGGCAAGCCTCAAAACCTGAATTTTCAAACTTATTACATTAACATGTGTCAAAATGTAGTCACACTGTGCACAATATTAATGCATTGAAAGGACTGAATCAGCAAAGCAATAATAGTCAAATATAGCCTACTCAATGTTTGTAAGGAAAACCCCACTAGTCACCAGAGTTCCCCACACACTGTTTCAAATAAAATTTGCGGATTTTCTGTCTGAATTTACTTTACATCCTTAGTATTCTCTAGTCTTGAAGGTGAGGAATAATTATGGTATTATTACATACAGTACGTACAGTCTATTACCAGGGGC
>CM064569.1:11687492-12179978 GCA_032716605.1 Paralithodes platypus | reverse complement strand
GCGGTGCAGCAAGCACACAGAAAACGGCTGTGCGCCCGCACACTCTCCCTCTCGCTGTCAGAATAACGGTCATCTTCGTTTAATCTGCGCTCCGATGCTTCGTGAAGCAACCCCCATCGACCCCTCACCAATAATACACACTGGGGAGCAGCCCTCCCTCTCTAATTTGCTAAATTTTTGGGGGTGTCAGGAGCCCGGCCGGTCTCTCTCACTTTGGAGCAGCGCGCCGGTATTCCGCCTCTCTGGGCTAATGTGTCGTATAGGTAGGTCATGATTCGTTTAATCATGCGTCGTCTACTGTCCTAGGTCATGCTTCGTATAATGTGTCGCACCCCCAGTCGAGACGCTTCCCCAAAAATAATCCCACAAACATCTCTCTGGGTGGGAGCAGCCCGACCAGGTAGTCTCTCCTAAATTTGTCTCTCCTAAATTTTTGTGGCTGCGTCACGGCAGGAGCCCGGCCAGTTAGTCTCTCTCTACTGTAGGTGGAGCAGCCGGGCCAGGTAGTCTCTCTCTGGGTATCTTTGACAACGTCCGACTAAGCACCACTCCATCCCCTCCCATCAGATCCTCCACTTTCTTAACTTTAGGATCAAGTGAAGTGACCTAAAATTAATGGGTGTAACTGGTACTGTGGTGCTTCGTACGCGGTGCAGCAAGCACACAGAATACGGCTGTGCTCCGACGAGGTACACACTCTCCCTCTCGCTGTCACGTTTCGTAAAATGTGTCGAATAGGTAGTCATGCTTCGTTTAATCATGCGTCTACTGTCCTAGGTCATGCTTCGTATAATGTGTCGCACCCCCAGTCAGACGCCTCACCAAAAATAATCCCACAAAAATCTCTCTGGGTGGGAGCAGCCCGACCAGGTAGTCTCTCCTAAATTTTGTCTCTCCTAAATTTTGTGGGTGCGTCGCCGCAGGAGCCCGGCCAGTTAGTCTCTCTCTACTGTAGGTGGAGCAGCCCGGCCAGGTAGTCGCCTATTTGAGCGGAGCAACCCGACCAGGTAGTCTCTCTCTGGGTATCTTTGACAATGGCCGACTAAGCACCTCTCCATCCCTTCCCATCAGATCCTCCACTTTCTTAACTTTAGAATCAAGTGAAGTGATCTAAAATTAATGGGAGTAACTGGTACTGTGGTGCTTCGTACGCGGTGCAGCAAGCACACAGAATACGGTGTTCTCCGACGAGGTACACACTCTCCCTCTCGCTGTCACGTTTCATATAATGTGTCGTATAGGTAGGTCATGCTTCGTTTAATCATGTGTCGTCTACTGTCGTAGGTCATGCTTCGTATAATGTGTCGCACCCTCAGTCAGACGCCTCACCAAAAATAATCCCACAAAAATCTCTCTGGGTGGGAGCAGCCCGACCAAGTAGTCTCTCCTAAATTTTTTCTCTCCTAACTTTTTGTGGGTGCGTCGCCGCAGGAGCCCGGCCAGTTAGTCTCTCTCTACTGTAGGTGGAGCAGCCCGGCCAGGTAGTCGCCTCTTTGAGCGGATCAACCCGACCAGGTAGTCTCTCTCTGGGTATCTTTGACAATGGCCGACTAAGCACCTCTCCATCCCTTCCCATCAGATCCTCCACTTTCTTAACTTTAGAATCAAGTGAAGTGATCTAAAATTAATGGGAGTAACTGGTACTGTGGTGCTTCGTACGCGGTGCAGCAAGCACACAGAATACGGTGTTCTCCGACGAGGTACACACTCTCCCTCTCGCTGTCACGTTTCATATAATGTGTCGTATAGGTAGGTCATGCTTCGTTTAATCATGCGTCGTCTACTGTCCTAGGTTATGCTTCGTATAATGTGTCGCACCCCCAGTCAGATGCCTCACCAAAAATAATCCCACAAAAATCTCTTTGGGTGGGAGCAGCCCGACCAGGTAGTCTCTCCTAAATTTTTGTGGGTGCGTCGCTACAGGAGCCCGGCCAGTTAGTCTCTCTCTACTGTAGGTGGAGAAGCCCGGCCAGGTAGTCGCCTCTCTGGGCGGAGCAGCCCGACCAGGTAGTCTCTCTCTGGGAATCTTTGACAACAACGGACTAAGCGCCTCTCCATCCCCTCCCATCAGATCCTCCACTTTCTTAACTTTAGGATCAAGTGAAGTGACCTAAAATTAATGGGAGTAACTGGCACGGTGGTGCTTCGTACGCGGTGCAGCAAGCACACAGAATACGGAGCGCTCCGATGAGGTACACACTCTCCCTCTCGCTGTCCGGTTTCGTATAATGTGTCGTATAGGTAGGTCATGATTCGTTTAATCATGCGTCGTCTACTGTCCTAGGTCATGCTTCGTATAATGTGTCGCACCCCCAGTCAGACGCTTCCCCAAAAATAATCCCACAAACATCTCTCTGGGTGGGAGCAGCCCGACCAGGTAGTCTCTCCTAAATATTGTCTCTCCTAAATTTTTGTGGGTGCATCGCCGCAGGAGCCCGGCCAATTTGTCTCTCTCTACTGTAGGTGGAGCAGCCCGGCCAGGTAGTCTCTCTCTGGGTATCTTTGACAACGGCCGACTAAGCACCTCTCCATCCCCTTCCATCAGATCCTCCACTTTCTTAACTTTAGGATCAAGTGAAGTGACCTAAAATTAATGGGAGTAACTGGTACTGTGGTGCTTCGTACGCGGTGCAGCAAGCACACAGAATACGGCTGTGCTCCGACGAGGTACACACTCTCCCTCTCGCTGTCACGTTTCGTAAAATGTGTCGTATAGGTAGGTCATGCTTCGTTTAATCATGCGTCGGCTACTGTCCTAGGTCATGCTTCGTATAATGTGTCGCACCCCCAGTCAGACGCCTCACCAAAAATAATCCCACAAAATCTCTCTGGGTGGGAGCAGCCCGACCAGGTAGTCTCTCCTAAATTTTGTCTCTCCTAAATTTTTGTGGGTGCGTCGCCGCAGGAGCCCGGCCAGTTAGTCTCTCTCTACTGAAGGTGGAGCAGCCCGGCCAGGTAGTCGCCTATTTGAGCGGAGCAACCCGACCAGGTAGTCTCTCTCTGGGTATCTTTGACAATGGCCGACTAAGCACCTCTCCATCCCTTCCCATCAGATCCTCCACTTTCTTAACTTTAGAATCAAGTGAAGTGATCTAAAATTAATGGGAGTAACTGGTACTGTGGTGCTTCGTACGCGGTGCAGCAAGCACACAGAATACGGTGTTCTCCGACGAGGTACACACTCTCCCTCTCGCTGTCACGTTTCATATAATGTGTCGTATAGGTAGGTCATGCTTCGTTTAATCATGTGTCGTCTACTGTCGTAGGTCATGCTTCGTATAATGTGTCGCACCCTCAGTCAGACGCCTCACCAAAAATAATCCCACAAAAATCTCTCTGGGTGGGAGCAGCCCGACCAAGTAGTCTCTCCTAAATTTTTTCTCTCCTAAATTTTTGTGGGTGCGTCGCCGCAGGAGCCCGGCCAGTTAGTCTCTCTCTACTGTAGGTGGAGCAGCCCGGCCAGGTAGTCGCCTCTTTGAGCGGATCAACCCGACCAGGTAGTCTCTCTCTGGGTATCTTTGACAATGGCCGACTAAGCACCTCTCCATCCCTTCCCATCAGATCCTCCACTTTCTTAACTTTAGAATCAAGTGAAGTGATCTAAAATTAATGGGAGTAACTGGTACTGTGGTGCTTCGTACGCGGTGCAGCAAGCACACAGAATACGGTGTCTCCGACGAGGTACACACTCTCCCTCTCGCTGTCACGTTTCATATAATGTGTCGTATAGGTAGGTCATGCTTCGTTTAATCATGTGTCGTCTACTGTCGTAGGTCATGCTTCGTATAATGTGTCGCACCCTCAGTCAGACGCCTCACCAAAAATAATCCCACAAAAATCTCTCTGGGTGGGAGCAGCCCGACCAAGTAGTCTCTCCTAAATTTTTTCTCTCCTAAATTTTTGTGGGTGCGTCGCCGCAGGAGCCCGGCCAGTTAGTCTCTCTCTACTGTAGGTGGAGCAGCCAGGCCAGGTAGTCGCCTCTCTGGGCGGAGCAGCCCGACCAGGTAGTCTCTCTCTGGGTATCTTTGACAATGGCCGACTAAGCACCTCTCCATCCCCTCCCATCAGATCCTCCACTTTCTTAACTTTAGGAACAAGTGAAGTGACCTAAAATTAATGGGAGTAACTGGTACTGTGGTGCTTCGTACGCGGTGCAGCAAGCACACAGAATACGGCTGTGCTCCGACGAGGTACACACTCTCCCTCTCGCTTTCACGTTTCGTATAATGTGTCGTATAGGTAGGTCATGCTTCGTTTAATCATGCGTCGTCTACTGTCCTAGGTCATGCTTCGTATAATGTGTCGCACCCCCAGTCAGATGCCTCACCAATAATAATCCCACAAAAATCTCTCTGGGTGGGAGCAGCCCGACCAGGTAGTCTCTCCTAAATTTTTGGGGGTGCGTCGCCGCAGGAGCCCGGCCAGTTAGTCTCTCTCTACTGTAGGTGGAGCAGCCCGGCCAGGTAGTCGCCTCTCTGAGCGGAGCAGCCCGGCCAGGTAGTCTCTCTCTGGGTATCTTTGACAACAACGGACTAAGCGCCTCTCCATCCCCTCCCATCAGATCCTCCACTTTCTTAACTTTAGGATCAAGTGAAGTGACCTAAAATTAATGGGAGTAACTGGCACGGTGGTGCTTCGTACGCGGTGCAGCAAGCACACAGAATACGGAGCGCTCCGATGAGGTACACACTCTCCCTCTCGCTGTCAGGTTTCGTATAATGTGTCGTATAGGTAGGTCATGATTCGTTTAATCATGCGTCGTCTACTGTCCTAGGTCATGCTTCGTATAATGTGTCGCACCCCCAGTCAGACGCTTCCCCAAAAATAATCCCACAAACATCTCTCTGGGTGGGAGCAGCCCGACCAGGTAGTCTCTCCTAAATTTTGTCTCTCCTAAATTTTTGTGGGTGCATCGCCGCAGGAGCCCGGCCAATTAGTCTCTCTCTACTGTAGGTGGAGCAGCCCGGCCAGGTAGTCTCTCTCTGGGTATCTTTGACAACGGCCGACTAAGCACCTCTCCATCCCCTTCCATCAGATCCTCCACTTTCTTAACTTTAGGATCAAGTGAAGTGACCTAAAATTAATGGGAGTAACTGGTACTGTGGTGCTTCGTACGCGGTGCAGCAAGCACACAGAATACGGCTGTGCTCCGACGAGGTACACACTCTCCCTCTCGCTGTCACGTTTCGTAAAATGTGTCGTATAGGTAGGTCATGCTTCGTTTAATCATGTGTCGTCTACTGTCGTAGGTCATGCTTCGTATAATGTGTCGCACCCTCAGTCAGACGCCTCACCAAAAATAATCCCACAAAAATCTCTCTGGGTGGGAGCAGCCCGACCAAGTAGTCTCTCCTAAATTTTTTCTCTCCTAAATTTTTGTGGGTGCGTCGCCGCAGGAGCCCGGCCAGTTAGTCTCTCTCTACTGTAGGTGGAGCAGCCCGGCCAGGTAGTCGCCTCTTTGAGCGGAGCAACCCGACCAGGTAGTCTCTCTCTGGGTATCTTTGACAATGGCCGACTAAGCACCTCTCCATCCCTTCCCATCAGATCCTCCACTTTCTTAACTTTAGAATCAAGTGAAGTGATCTAAAATTAATGGGAGTAACTGGTACTGTGGTGCTTCGTACGCGGTGCAGCAAGCACACAGAATACGGTGTTCTCCGACGAGGTACACACTCTCCCTCTCGCTGTCACGTTTCATATAATGTGTCGTATAGGTAGGTCATGCTTCGTTTAATCATGTGTCGTCTACTGTCGTAGGTCTTGCTTCGTATAATGTGTCGCACCCTCAGTCAGACGCCTCACCAAAAATAATCCCACAAAAATCTCTCTGGGTGGGAGCAGCCCGACCAAGTAGTCTCTCCTAAATTTTTTCTCTCCTAAATTTTTGTGGGTGCGTCGCCGCAGGAGCCCGGCCAGTTAGTCTCTCTCTACTGTAGGTGGAGCAGCCAGGCCAGGTAGTCAACTCTCTGGGCGGAGCAGCCCGACCAGGTAGTCTCTCTCTGGGTATCTTTGACAATGGCCGACTAAGCACCTCTCCATCCCCTCCCATCAGATCCTCCACTTTCTTAACTTTAGGAACAAGTGAAGTGACCTAAAATTAATGGGAGTAACTGGTACTGTGGTGCTTCGTACGCGGTGCAGCAAGCACACAGAATACGGCTGTGCTCCGACGAGGTACACACTCTCCCTCTCGCTTTCACGTTTCGTATAATGTGTCGTATAGGTAGGTCATGCTTCGTTTAATCATGCGTCGTCTACTGTCCTAGGTCATGCTTCGTATAATGTGTCGCACCCCCAGTCAGATGCCTCACCAATAATAATCCCACAAAAATCTCTCTGGGTGGGAGCAGCCCGACCAGGTAGTCTCTCCTAAATTTTTGGGGTGCGTCGCCGCAGGAGCCCGGCCAGTTAGTCTCTCTCTACTGTAGGTGGAGCAGCCCGGCCAGGTAGTCGCCTCTCTGAGCGGAGCAGCCCGGCCAGGTAGTCTCTCTCTGGGTATCTTTGACAACAACGGACTAAGCGCCTCTCCATCCCCTCCCATCAGATCCTCCACTTTCTTAACTTTAGGATCAAGTGAAGTGACCTAAAATTAATGG
Organism: Paralithodes platypus; assembly: GCA_032716605.1. NCBI lineage: Eukaryota > Metazoa > Arthropoda > Malacostraca > Decapoda > Lithodidae > Paralithodes > Paralithodes platypus. Next base: position 12,173,382 of record CM064569.1, on the reverse strand, counting down.
GAGTAACTGGCACGGTGGTGCTTCGTACGCGGTGCAGCAAGCACACAGAATACGGAGCGCTCCGATGAGGTACACACTCTCCCTCTCGCTGTCAGGTTTCGTATAATGTGTCGTATAGGTAGGTCATGATTCGTTTAATCATGCGTCGTCTACTGTCCTAGGTCATGCTTCGTATAATGTGTCGCACCCCCAGTCAGACGCTTCCCCAAAAATAATCCCACAAACATCTCTCTGGGTGGGAGCAGCCCGACCAGGTAGTCTCTCCTAAATTTTGTCTCTCCTAAATTTTTGTGGGTGCATCGCCGCAGGAGCCCGGCCAATTAGTCTCTCTCTACTGTAGGTGGAGCAGCCCGGCCAGGTAGTCTCTCTCTGGGTATCTTTGACAACGGCCGACTAAGCACCTCTCCATCCCTTCCATCAGATCCTCCACTTTCTTAACTTTAGGATCAAGTGAAGTGACCTAAAATTAATGGGAGTAACTGGTACTGTGGTGCTTCGTACGCGGTGCAGCAAGCACACAGAATACGGCTGTGCTCCGACGAGGTACACACTCTCCCTCTCGCTGTCACGTTTCGTAAAATGTGTCGTATAGGTAGGTCATGCTTCGTTTAATCATGCGTCGGCTACTGTCCTAGGTCATGCTTCGTATAATGTGTCGCACCCCCAGTCAGACGCCTCACCAAAAATAATCCCACAAAAATCTCTCTGGGTGGGAGCAGCCCGACCAGGTAGTCTCTCCTAAATTTTGTCTCTCCTAAATTTTTGTGGGTGCGTCGCCGCAGGAGCCCGGCCAGTTAGTCTCTCTCTACTGTAGGTGGAGCAGCCCGGCCAGGTAGTCGCCTCCTTGAGCGGAGCAACCCGACCAGGTAGTCTCTCTCTGGGTATCTTTGACAATGGCCGACTAAGCACCTCTCCATCCCTTCCCATCAGATCCTCCACTTTCTTAACTTTAGAATCAAGTGAAGTGATCTAAAATTAATGGGAGTAACTGGTACTGTGGTGCTTCGTACGCGGTGCAGCAAGCACACAGAATACGGTGTTCTCCGACGAGGTACACACTCTCCCTCTCGCTGTCACGTTTCATATAATGTGTCGTATAGGTAGGTCATGCTTCGTTTAATCATGTGTCGTCTACTGTCGTAGGTCATGCTTCGTATAATGTGTCGCACCCTCAGTCAGACGCCTCACCAAAAATAATCCCACAAAAATCTCTCTGGGTGGGAGCAGCCCGACCAAGTAGTCTCTCCTAAATTTTTTCTCTCCTAAATTTTTGTGGGTGCGTCGCCGCAGGAGCCCGGCCAGTTAGTCTCTCTCTACTGTAGGTTGAGCAGCCAGGCCAGGTAGTCGCCTCTCTGGGCGGAGCAGCCCGACCAGGTAGTCTCTCTCTGGGTATCTTTGACAATGGCCGACTAAGCACCTCTCCATCCCCTCCCATCAGATCCTCCACTTTCTTAACTTTAGGAACAAGTGAAGTGACCTAAAATTAATGGGAGTAACTGGTACTGTGGTGCTTCGTACGCGGTGCAGCAAGCACACAGAATACGGCTGTGCTCCGACGAGGTACACACTCTCCCTCTCGCTGTCACGTTTCATATAATGTGTCGTATAGGTAGGTCATGCTTCGTTTAATCATGCGTCGGCTACTGTCCTAGGTCATGCTTCGTATAATGTGTTGCACCCCCCAGTCAGACGCCTCACCAAAAATAATCCCACAAAAATCTCTCTGGGTGGGAGCAGCCCGACCAAGTAGTCTCTCCTAAATTTTTGTGGGTGCGTCGCCGCAGGAGCCCGGCCAGTTAGTCTCTCTCTACTGTAGGTGGAGCAGCCCGGCCAGGTAGTCGCCTCTCTGGGCGGAGCAGCCCGACCAGGTAGTCTCTCTCTGGGTATCTTTGACAATGGCCGACTAAGCACCTCTCCATTCCTTCCCATTAGATCCTCCACTTTCTTAACTTTAGGATCAAGTGAAGTAACCTAAAAATAATGGGAGTAACTGGTACTGTGGTGCTTCGTACTTATATTTCGTCGTATAACTAGGTCATGCTTCGCATAATGTAAATCGGAAAATAAAATGGAATTGTTCATGTTTTTATTTTATTTGTCCTAGTTGTTACAATTTCTTCTCTCCTAAATTTTTGTGGGTGAAAGATCGTTTCATAACCCAATCGAGGGGCCGAATACGGTGTCATGTGTGCCTGTGTTGGCACAGGCGCACCAACACAGGCAAGACGGTGCAGCAAGCACATAGAATACGGCGGCGGTGGCTGTGCTCCGACGAGGTACACACTCTCCATCTCGCTGTCACGTTTCGTATAATGCGTCGTATAGCTAGGTCATGCTTCGTTTAATGCGTCGTATACTGTCCTAGGTCATGCTTCGTATAATGTGTCGCACCCCTAGTCAGACGCCTCACCAAAAATAATCCCACAAAAATCTCTCTGGGTGGGTGCAGCCCGACCAGGTAGTCTCTCTTAAATTTTGTCTCTCCTAAATTTTTGTGGGTGTGTCGCCGCAGGAGCCCGGCCAGTTAGTCTCTCTCTGCTGTAGGTGGAGCAGCCCGGCCAGGTAGTCGCCTCTCTGAGCGGAGCAGCCCGACCAGGTAGTCTCTCTCTGGGTATCTTTGACAACGGCCGACTAAGCACCTCTCAATCCCTTCCCATCAGATCCTCCACTTTCTTAACTTTAGGATCAAGTGAAGTGACCTAAAATTAATGGGAGTAACTGGTACTGTGGTGCTTCTTACTTATAATTCGTCGTATAGCTAGGTCATGCTTCGTATAATGTAAATCGGAAAATGAAATGGAATTTTTCATATTTTTCTTTTATTAGTCCTTCCTAGTTTTTACAATTTCTTCTCTCCTAAATGTTTGTGGGTGAAAGATCGTTTCATAACCCAATCGAGGGGCCGAATACAGTCTCGTTTGTGCCTGTATGGTGCACCAACACAGGCAACACGGTGCAGCAAGCACACAGAATACGGCTGTGCTCCGACGAGGTACACACTCTCCCTCTAGCTGTCACGTTTTGTATAATGTGTCGTATAGCTAGGTCATGCTTCGTTTAATCATGCATCGTCTGCTGTCCTAGGTCATGCTTCGTATAAAGTGTCGCACCCCCAGTCAGACGCCTCACCTAAAATAATCCCACAAAAATCTCTCTGGGTGGGAGCAGCCCGACCAGGTAGTCTCTCCTAAATGTTGTCTCTCCTAAATTTTTGTGGGTGAGTCGCCGCAGGAGCCCGGCCAATTAGTCTCTCTTTTCTGTAGGTGGAGCTGCCCGGCCAGGTAGTCTTTCTCTGGGTATCTTTGACAACGGCCGACTAAGCACCTCTCCATCCCCTCCCATCAGATCCTCCACTTTCTTAAATTTAGGATCAAGTGAAGTGACCTAAAATTAATGGGAATAACTGGTACTGTGGTGCTTCGTACTTATAATTCGTCGTATAACTAGGTCATGCTTCGTATAATGTAAATAGGAAAATTAAATGGAATTGCTGGGTATCTTTTACAACGACCGACTAAGCACCTCTCCATCCCTTTCCATCAGATCCTCCACTTTCTTAACTTTAGGATCAAGTGAAGTGACCTAAAATTAATGGGAGTAACTGGTACTGTGGTGCTTCGTACTTATAATTCGTCGTATAGGTAGGTCATGCTTCGTATACTGTAAATCGGAAAATAAAATGGAATTGTTCATGTTTTTCTTTTATTTGTCCTTCCTAGTTTTTACAATTTCTTCTCTCGGTGAAAGATGTTGTGGACAAATAATTGACAATTCAATTTCTTTAAATTTTTCACACACACAAATTTAGACCCTCCCGAAGAAAAAAGGTTCATCGCCAACTCAAGTCGTATAGCAGAATTTATTTTTAGTGAGTCGTCTGACTGGGGTGGAATAATAATTCCAATGTAAGCGTGGACTATGGAGTGGAACAATGCGTGAGAGACTATATTATTCAGAGAAAAATATGTTGTGATAATGACAGTGAAACTCTACACGAAGAAGACGGCACATTAAAAGATAGCGTAGGGATGGTACCGTCTGAATCTAACATATCCCCGATAATTGTCACCCATCAAAATATGAAGGAGCAAGATGAACATGATACAGATGAAAACGATACTGTTTCGGTAGACACTGTTGAAGATAATCTATCAACAGAAAAGGTTATTACCCATAACACCACCAATGAGGCAGCTAGCGTTAACAATGATTGGTTTTCTCATTCGTGCGGGGGAGACTCCGCCAATAGCCATAGGATGATTAAATGTGGGAGCGTTAAAGGGGATGAGGAGAGAAACGTTGAAAATAATATGATGGACATCGAAGAAGGGGGCATTGTTGACGTTAACGAGGTTTCAAAAGATAAAGATAATGGAGGTGAAGATAATTGGACAACCCCCAAACCTACATCCTCTCCCAGTAGAAGTAGAGAAATTCCATTGTCGGTTCACCCCTTCGAAATCGGCTCTTCAATCTCCAATCCACGTGAATCGGCACATGGCAATTTCCGTTCCTCTACATCTCCTTCAGCTGAGACTGGTCCAAACACTCTTCACCGTTTTAGCCGACATTCATGTCATTATTATCCTAGTATGGACAGAAGTAGTATTTACCGCAAATCGGAAGAGTCCGACAATACATCGGCGTATACCGTGACGCCCTACGATGCACGGCGACCTCGCCGTTACCTTCCGAGCCCTCCGAGCCCTTCATCCTACAGAAACTCGTTGCCTCCCATAGGCGAATCCAAACTGCACACTCGATGTTGGGACTGAAGGGCAGGTAAGAGCAGGTGGCAACCTTCTGGCAAACGAGGTATCGTTTCAGAGACGCACCCAACCACTCCTACTACCAGACCTTGCAAAAGACACCTTCCTTCACGGTCCCCTGATCCCAACACCGTCGATTACCCTTCATGTCCCATAACCCCTGCTACCATTACGGCTACTTCCACCGTTACCGCTACTTCAAAAAGGAAAAGGTATAGAGGTACCGAAGATAAAAAAGAATCCACCCAAAGGCCAAAGCCGTTTCATTGATTTTTAGAGGATCACCACGACTATGCACCCCTCTCGAGACATTTTCCTAGCTCGGTACAGTCGCGTGGTCCCATTGTCTCCTCCTCAGCCCTCAAGGGAACGGAGAGTGCCAACGATGCTAGCCAGAGTAGCTTCTCTTCGTTCTTTGCCTCTTGTGCGCCAAACTCCAACACCGAGAGTATTTTCAACCAGGTCGGAAGGGCAGTGACCAATATGGGGAGCAAAGAGATGAAAGCCAGAATAGACGAGAGAGTCAACGATACCGTGTTAAAGGTTAAGGTGGAAATGTTACGATTTCAGATCAAGGGAATGAAATGTGCCTCCCTGGCGGATGCGATTGTTGGGTACTGCATCGGTGATAAGTTGCACAACCCCTCGCAGGATCATTTAACTCTATTGAAGAAAATGTTGGCCATTGAATTAACGGCTAATATGTTTGGTCGGTATGCCAAGATACAAGACTTAAAGTTGGCTGAATTATTTAGAAAATCGAACGATACCTTAGAAATTATTCATAGAGAGCAAGTCATGTGTAACCCCATGTTCTCAGATTTGGACTTCACTCCTCTGGAATATAAGAGCTACAAAGAGAGGAGTAGTTCCGAACAACCGGGCGATGGCGGAGGAGGAGGAGGAAACATGGTTACACATCCGTCACCTTCCTCGACTCTGTAATGTTAATCGGAAAATAAAATGGAATTTTTCATATTTTTCTTTTATTTATCCTTCATATTTTTAAAATTTCTTCTCTCCTAAATGTTTATGGGTGAAAGATCGTTTCATAACCCAATCGAGGGGCCGAATACGGTCTCGTGTGTGCCTGTGTTGGCACAGGTGCACCAACACAGGCAACACGGTGCAGCAAGCACACAGAATACGGCTGTGCTCCGACGAGGTACACACTCTCCCTCTCGCGGTCACGTTTCGTATAATGTGTCGTATAGCTAGGTCATGCTTCGTTTCATCATGCGTCGTCTACTGTCGTAGGTCATGCTTCGTATAATGTGTCGCACCCCCAGTCAGACGCCTCACCAAAAATAATCCCACAAAAATCTCTCTGGGTGGGAGCAGCCCGACCAGGTAGTCTCTCCTAAATTTTTGTGGGTGAGTCGCCGCAGGAGCCCGGCCAGTTAGTCTCTCTCTACTGTAGGTGGAGCAGCCCGGCCAGGTAGTCGCCTCTCTGGGCGGAGCAGCCCGACCAGGTAGTCTCTCTCTGGGTATCTTTGACAACGGCCGACTAAGCACCTCTCAATCCCTTCCTATAAGATCCTCCACTTTCTTAACTTTAGGATCAAGTGAAGTGACCTAAAATTAATGGGAGTAACTGGTACTGTGGTGCTTCGTACTTATAATTCGTCGTATAGCTAGGTCATGCTTCGTATAATGTAAATCGGAAAATAAACTGGAATTGTTCATGTTTTTCTTTTATTTGTCCTTCCTAGTTTTTACAATTTCTTCTCTCGGTGAAAGATGTCGTGGACAAATAATTGACAATTCGATTTCTTTAAATTTTTTACACACACAAATTTAGACCCTCCCAAAGAAAAAAGGTTCACTGCCAACTCAAGTCATATAGCAGAATTTATTTTTGGTGAGTCGTCTGACTGGGGTGGTCGTAGCTCTCGGATCCAAGTATTTCCGATCAATCCCAATTCCACCAACTCACGTTGGACAGCAGAAGATCGCCTAAAGATTTGTGTGTGAAAATTACGACAGGGACCCGCACTGCGGCGACGCCGCAGTATCCCGACCAGGTAGTCTCTCTCTAGGTGGAGCAGCACGGCCAGGTAGTCGCTAGGTCATGCTTCGTTTAATGCGTCGTCTACTGTCCTAGGTCATGCTTCGTATAATGTGTCGCACCCCCAGTCAGACGCCTCACCAAAAATAATCCCACAAAAATCTCTCTGGGTGGGAGCAGCCCGACCAGGTATTCTCTCCTAAATTTTTGTGGGTGTGTCGCCGCAGGAGCCCGGCCAGTTAGTCTCTCTCTATTGTATGTGGAGCAGCCCGGCCAGGTAGTCGCCTCTCTGGGCGGAGCAGCCCGACCAGGTAGTCTCTCTCTGGGTATCTTTGACAACGGCCGACTAAGCATCTCTCCATTCCTTCCCATCAGATCCTCCACTTTCTTAACTTTAGGATCAAGTGAAGTGACCTAAAATTAATGGGAGTAACTGGTACTGTGGTGCTTCGTACTTATAATTCGTCGTATAGCTAGGTCATGCTTCGTATATAATGTAAATCGGAAAATAAAATGGAATTGTTCATGTTTTTCTTTTATTTATCCTTCCTAGTTTTTACAATTTCTTCTCTCGGTGAAAGATGTCGTGGACAAATAATTGACAAATCGATTTCTTTAAATTTTTCACACACACAAATTTAGACCCTCCCGAAGAAAAAACGTTCACCGCCAACTCAAGTCGTATAGCAGAATTTGTTTTTGGTGAGTCGTCTCGGAAGGGCAGTGACCAATATGGCGAGCAAAGAGATGAAAGCCAGAATAGACGAGGGAGTCAACGATACCGTGTTAAAGGTTAAGGTGGAAATGTTACGATTTCAGATGAAGGGAATGAAATGTGCCTCCCTGGCGGATGCGATTGTTGGGTACTGCGTCGGTGATAAGTTGCACAACCCCCCGCAGGAACATTTGACTCTATTGAAGAAAATGTTGGCCATTGAATTAACGGCTAATATGTTTGGTCGGTATGCCAAGATACAAGACTTAAAGTCGGCTGAATTATTTAGAAAATCGAACGATAACTTAGAAATTATTCAGAGAGAGCAAGTCAGCCCCATGTTCTCAGATTTGGACTTCACTCCTCTGGAATATAAGAGCTACAAAGAGAGGAGTAGTTCCGAAGGACCGGGCGATGGCGGAGGAGGAGGAGGAAACATGGTTACACATCCGTCACCTTCCTCGACTCACAGAGTCGAGGAGGGTGATAGCGGCGACGCTACAGGTAATGCCGCCGACTTGATGAAGGGTACTTTAGTGGCCATACCCAAGGGCAACGCAACATCACATTTCACCGTTCCCAAACCTACACACTCTCCCTCTCGCTGTCACGTTTCATATAATGTGTCGCATAGGTAGGTCATGCTTCGTTTAATCATGCGTCGTCTACTGTCCTAGGTCATGCTTCGTATAATGTGTCGCACCCCCAGTCAGACGCCTCACCAAAAATAATCCCACAAAAATCTCTCTGAGTGGGAGCAGCCCGACCAGGTAGTTTCTCCTAAATTTTTGTGGGTGAGTCGCCGCAGGAGCCCGGCCAGTTAGTCTCTCTCTACTGTAGGTGGAGCAGCCCGGCCAGGTAGTCGCCTCTCTGGGCTGAGCTGCCCGACCAGGTAGTCTCTCTCTGGGTATCTTTGACAACGGCCGACTAAGCACCTCTCCATCCCCTCCCATCAGATCCTCCACTTTCTTAATTTTAGGATCAAGTGAAGTGACCTAAAATTAATGGGAGTAACTGGTACTGTGGTGCTTCGTACTTATAATTCGTCGTATAGCTAGGTCATGTTTCGTATAATGTAAATCGGAAAATAAAATGGAATTTTTCATATTTTTCTTTTATTTGTCCTTCCTAGTTTTTACAATTTCTTCTCTCCTAAATTTTTGTGGGTGAAAAAGAGATGAAAGCCAGAATAGACGAGAGAGTCAACGATACCGTGTTAAAGGTTAAGGTGGAAATGTTACGATTTCAGATCAAGGGAATGAAATGTGCCTCCCTGGCGGATGCGATTGTTGGGTACGGCGTCGGTGATAAGTTGCACAACCCCCCGCAGGAACATTTGACTCTATTGAAGAAAATGTTGGCCATTGAATTAACGGCTACTATGTTTGGTCGGTAGGCCAAGATACAAGACTTAAAGTCGGCTGAATTATTTAGAAAATCGAACGATACCTTAGAAATTATTCAGAGAGAGCAAGTCATGTTCTCAGATTTGGACTTCACTCCTCTGGAATATAAGAGCTACAAAGAGAGGAGTAGTTCCGAACGACCGGGCGACGGCGGAGGAGGAAACATGGTTACACATCCGTCACCTTCCTTGACTCACAGAGTCGAGGAGGGTGATAGCGGCGACGCTACAGGTAATGCCGCCGACTTGATGAGGGGTACTTTGGTGGCCATACCCAAGGGCAATGCAACATCACATTTTAGAGGGGGGTACCGTTCCCAAACCAAGGGTGTCGAATTGAAAACTAAACTGAACCAGATAATGAAATCCAAAGTGAGAGACCCTAGTGAAAAACTGAACGATCGCTTAGGTTACCTAAAGCAACTATTATCCTACAAATTAGAGTCCCAATGGAATTGGCGGAGACTGGTGAGCATGATGTCCAATATATCTACACAGGTTATCAGTGTTTTCGGGAATATTGCGGACCAAGCACACGATGTACAAACTGGGGGAGCGGACGCATCCCCTGAGGAGGAAGAAGGTAAAGGTGAAAGAGAAGATCATAATATAGAAAGTTTAATCCTGAAGGGGGACTTTAACCAGATACAACAGGCCGGATCGGTCGGCATCCCCTTGATATTCGGGACTGTTGTTAGCATGCTCGATACAAACATCATCAACGTGTGCTCAAGCTTGGGAGAACTCGCACTCCTGCTGCATGTACCTGTTGTGCTCCTCCACTGGCCTAACATTTACACGAAATCCTCCGAATATCATCACATTCTAATCCTTCCTAGTTTTTACAATTTTTTCTCTCCTAAATTTTTGTGGGTGAAAAAAGATCGTTTCATAACCCAATCGAGGGGCCGAATACGGTCTCGTGTGTGCCTGTGTTGGCACATGTGCACCAACACAGGCAACACGGTGCAGCAAGCACACAGAATACGGCGGCGGTGGCTGTGCTCCGACGACGTTCTCACTCTCCCTCTCGCTGTCACGTTTCGTATAATGTGTCGTATAGGTAGGTCATGCTTCGTTTAATCATGCATCGTCTACTGTCCTAGGTCATGCTTCGTATAATGTGTCGCACCCCCAGTCAGACACCTCACCAAAAATAATCCCACAAAAATCTCTCTGGGTGGGAGCAGCCCGACCAGGTAGTCTCTCCTAAATTTTGTCTCTCCTAAATTTTTGTGGGTGAGTTGCCGCAGGAGCCCGGCCAGGTGAAGCAGCCCGGCCAGGTAGTCGCCTCTCTGGGCAGAGCAGCCCGACCAGGTAGTCTCTCTCTGGGTATCTTTGACAATGGCCGACTAAGCACCTCTCAATCCCCTCCCATCAGATCCTCCACTTTCTTAACTTTAGGATCAAGTGAAGTGACCTAAAATTAATGGGAGTAACTGGGGCTGTGGTGCTTCGTACTTATAATTCGTCGTATAGCTAGGTCATGCTTCGTAAAATGTAAATCGGAAAATAAAATGGAATTGTTAATGTTTTTCTTTTATTTGTCCTTCCTAGTTATTACAATTTCTTCTCTCGGTGAAAGATGTCGTGGACAAATAATTGACAATTCGATTTCTTTAAATTTTTCACACACACAAATTTAGACCCTCCCGAAGAAAAAAGGTTCACCGCCAACTCAAGTCGTATAGCAGAATTTATTTTTGGTGAGTCGTCTGACTGGGGTGGTCGTAGCTCTCGGATCGAAGTATTTCCGATCGATCCCAATTCCACCAACTCACGTTGGACAGCAGAAGATCGCCTAAAGATTTGTGTGTGAAAATCACGACAGGGACCCGCACAGCGGCGACGCCGCAGCAGCGCCACCAGGTAGTCTCTCTCTAGGTGGAGCAGCCCGGCCAGGTAGTCGCCTCTCTGAGTGGAGCAACCCGGCCTCTCTGGGTACCTATGACAACAGCGGACTAAGCACCTCTCAATCCCCTCCCATCAGATCCTCCACTTTCTTAGCTTTAGGATCAAGTGAAGTGACCTAAAATTAATGGGAGTAACTGATACTGTGGTGCTTCGTACTTATAATTCGTCGTATAGCTAGGTCATGTTTCGTATATAATGTAAATCGGAAAATAAAATGGAATTTTTCATATTTTTCTATTATTTGTCCTTCCTAGTTTTTACAATTTCTTCTCTCCTAAATTTTTGTGGGTGAAAGATCGTTTCATAACCCAATCGAGGGGCCAAATACGGTCTCGTGTGTGCCTGTGTTGGCACAGGTGCACCAACACAGGCAACACGGTGCAGCAAGCACACAGAATACGGCTGTGCTCCGAAGAGGTACACACTCTCCCTCTCGCTGTCACGTTTCGTATAATGTGTCGCATAGATAGGTCATGCTTCGTTTAATCATGCGTCGTCTACTGTCCTAGGTCATGCTTCGTATAATGTGTCGCACCCCCAGTCAGACGCCTCACCAAAAATAATCCCACAAAAATCTCTCTGGGCGGGACAAGCCCGACCAGGTAGTCTCTCCTAAATTTTGTCTCTCATAAATTTTTGTGGGTGAATCGCCGCAGGACCCCGGCCAGATAGTCTCTCTCTACTGTCGGTGGAGCAGCCCGGCCAGGTAGTCGCCTCTCTGGGCAGAGCTGCCCGGCCAGGTAGTCTCTCTCTGGGTATCTTTGACAAAGGCCGACTAAGCACCTATCCATCCCCTCCCATCAGATCCTCCACTTTCTTAACTTTAGGATCAAGTGAAGTGACATAAAATTAATGGGAGTAACTGGTACTGTGGTGCTTCGTACTTATAATTCGTCGTATAACTAGGTCATGCTTCGTATAATGTAAATCGGAAAATAAAATGGAATTGTTCATGTTTTTATTTTATTTGTCCTTCCTAGTTTTTACAATTTCTTCTCTCGTTGAAGGTGAAAGATGTCGTGGACAAATAATTGACAAATCGATTTCTTTAAATCTTTCACACACACAAATTTAGACCCTCCCGAAGAAAAAAGATTCACCGCCAACTCAAGTCGTATAGCAGAATTTATTTTTGGTGAGTCGTCTGACTGGAGTGGTCGTACCTCTCGGATCGAAGTATTTCCGATCGATCCCAATTCCACCAACTCACGTTGGACAGCAGAAGATCGCCTGAAGATTTGTGTGTGAAAATCACAACAGGGACCCGCACAGCGGCGACGCCGCAGCAGCCCAACTAGGTAGTTTCTCTCTAGCTAGAGCAGCCCGGCCAGGTAGTCGCTAGGTCATGCTTCGTTTAATGCGTCGTCTACTGTCCTAGGTCATGCTTCGTATAATGTGTCGCACCCACAGTCAGACGCCTCACCAAAAATAATCCCACAAAAATCTCTCTGGGTGGGAGCAGCCAGACCAGGTAGTCTCTCCTAAATTTTGTCTCTCCTAAATGTTTGTGGGTGTGTCGCCGCAGGAGCCCGGCCAGTTAGTCTCTCTCTACTGTAGGTGGAGCAGCCCGGCCAGGTAGTCGCCTATCTGTGCGGAGCAGCTCGACCAGGTAGTCTTTCTCGGGGTATCTTTGACAACGGCCGACTAAGCACCTCTCCATTCCTTCCCATCAGATCCTCCACTTTCTTAACTTTAGGATCAAGTGAAGTGACCTAAAATGAATGGGAGTAACTGGTACTGTGGTGCTTCATACTTATATTTCGTCGTATAACTAGGTCATGCTTCGTATAATGTATATAGGAAAATAAAATGGAATTGTTCATGTTTTTCTTTTATTTGTCCTAGTTGTTACAATTTCTTCTCTCCTAAATTTTTGTGGGTGAAAGATCGTTTCATAACCCAATCTAGGGGCCGAATACGGTGTCGTGTGTGCCTGTGTTGGCACAGGTGCACCAACACAGGTAAGACGGTGCAGCAAGCACATAGAATACGGCTGTGCTCCGACGAGGTACACACTCTCCCTCTCGCTGTCACGTTTCGTATAATGTGTCGTATAGGTAGGTCATGCTTCGTTTAATCATGCGTCGTCTACTGTCCTAGGTCATGCTTCGTATAATGTGTCTCACCCCCAGTCAGATGCCTCACCTAAAATAATCCCACAAATATCTCTCTGGGTGGGAGCAGCCCGACCAGGTAGTCTCTCCTAAATTTTGTCTCTTCTAAATTTTTGTGAGTGAGTCGCCACATGAGCCCGGCCAGATAGTCTCTCTCTACTGTCAGTGGAGCAGCCCGGCCAGGTAGTCGCCTCTCTGGGCGGAGCAGCCCAACCAGGTAGTCTCTCTCTGGGTATCTTTGACAACGGCCGACTAAGCACCTCTCCATCCCTTCCTATCAGATCCTCCACTTTCTTAACTTTAGGATCAAGTGAAGTGACCTAAAAATAATGGGAGTAACTGGTACTGCCTCTCGCTGTCACGTTCCGTATAATGTGTCGTATAGGTAGGTCATGCTTCGTTTAATCATGCGTCGTCTACTGTCCTAGGTCATGTTTCGTATAATGTGTCGCACCCCCAGTCAGACGCCTCACCAAAAATAATCCCACAAAAATCTCTCTGGGTGGGAGCCGCCCGACCAGGTAGTCTCTCCTAAATTTTGTCTCTCCTAAATATTTGTGGGTGAGTCGCCGCAGGAGCCCGGCCAGTTAGTCTCTCTCTACTGTCGGTGGAGCAGCCCGGCCAGGTAGTCGCCTCTCTGGGCAGAACAGCCCGGCCAGGTAATCTCTCTCTTTGTATCTTTGACAACGGCCAACTAAGCACCTCTCTATCCCCTTCCATCAGATCCTCCACTTTCTTATCTTTAGGATCAAGTGAAGTGACCTAAAATTAATGGGAGTAACTGGTACTGTGGTGCTTCGTACTTATAATTCGTCGTATAGCTAGGTCATGCTTCGTATAATGTAAATCGGAAAATAAAATGGAATTGTTCATGTTTTTCTTTTATTTGTCCTTCCTATAGTTTTTACAATTTCTTCTCTCGGTGAAAGATGTCGTGGACAAATAATTGACTTTTCGATTTTTTTAAAATTTTCACACACTCAAATTTAGACCCTCCCGAAGAAAAAAGGTTCGCCGCCAACTCAAGTCGTATAGCAGAATTTATTTTTGGTGAGTCGTCTGACTGGGGTGGTCGTAGCTCTCCCTATCGAAGTATTTCCGATCGATCCCAATTCCACCAACTCACGTTGGACAGCAGAAGATCGCCTAAAGATTTGTGTGTGAAAATCACGACAGGGACCCGCACAGCGGCGACGCCGCAGCAGCCCGACCAGGTAGTCTCTCTCTAGGTGGAGCAGCCCGGCCAGGTAGTCGCTAGGTCATGCTTCGTTTAATGCGTCGTCTACTGGCTTAGGTCATGCTTCGTATAATGTGTCGCACCCCCAGTCAGACGCCTCACCAAAAATAATCCCACAAAAATCTCTCTGGGTGGGAGCAGCCCGACCAGGTAGTCTCTCCTAAATTTTTGTAGGTGTGTCGCCGCAGGATCCCGGCCAGTTAGTCTCTCTCTACTGTAGGTGGAGCAGCCCGGCCAGGTAGTCGCCTCTCTGGGCAGAGCAGCCCGACCAGGTAGTCTCTCTCTGGGTATCTATGACAACAGCGGACTAAGCACCTCTCCATCCCCTCCCATCAGATCCTCCACTTTCTTAACTTTAGGATCAAGTGAAGTGACCTAAAAGTAATGGGAGTAACTGGTACTGTGGTGCTTCTTACTTATAATTCGTCGTATAGCTAGGTCATGCTTCGTATAATGTAAATCGGAAAATATAATGGAATTTTTCATATTTTTCTTTTATTTGTCCTTCCTAGTTTTTACAATTTCTTCTCTCCTAAATTTTTGTGGGTGAAAGATCGTTTCATAACTCAATCGAGGGGCCGAATACGGTCTTGTGTGTGCCTGTGTTGTGTTACGACCGGGGCTCGTATAAAACAAAGGCTCTTAATCATTGGACTAGGAAAGCACACATCCACAACGGTAACACTAGAACCAACCCCTTAACTTATAATGCCGGCGCACAAAAACACCTATACCCTCCAGAGTTAAATCTGCAATAACGGGGTATCCTATAACTCAGTATAAGTGCACTACTACTACAGGCTGATGATCTCTGATACAGCCTGATCACAACAACATACAATTTCGGTAATAAGGTTTACTAGGAAAAGATAGAGATCTTAATTAAATCACTGCAATGATTTAAGGCAAATTAGAAGAAGGTATATTTAAAGTTACTCTAAACAATAATGAACTGTCACTCATATACTAAAGAAAGTGAACGAAAGTCCCAAAGCATCGAGCAGGAATCTTCTGAAGAAAGTCTGATGCTGGGGTAAGATGATCGTATCGGATTTTGAACTGTTATATAAAGCAGGGTCAATATAGGACAAGTGTAGAGGCAGACAGTGTTAACTGACACGGGAATAACGATAAATGCACACTAGTAATATCTATAACAACAAAATAAATCCTTCGTCAGGCAACTCAAAAAAACCTGCTCAGGTTGTGCAACTCAACAATAACCAAGGCTTACAGTCAACGTGAATAAAAATGGTGCATACATAACATAAAGAGTTTATAATCTTAATCGGGTGTCTGCTAGGCGAATAAAGTCTAGTTGGGATGTAGTAGGAGGGAAACAATGGCTGAGCAAGCGGCTCGTAGCCTAGCGAGGTCCTTAAGACTGTGCGGCCAAATTACGTTAATTGACGGGGTGCTCTCTTGAGAGATCCAGATCGCTATTATCTGGTTCTCTCCTGGCGACCCTCTCAAAGTTAAAGCAAACGAGTTAGCACAGTGTTGGGTGGCAGAGGCGAAAGCCCTCACTCGCAACACAGTGCTAAACTCACAAGGTACACAGTCAAAAAGACAACCTAGGCTTCCCAAGTCTCCGTTGCGATTGTACAGGTTCACCGAAACCTAGTACACATCGGAAATCACAACAATAGCCTCACCCCAGTCTAGCATTAAATAGCCCAGCAGACCACCAAGAAGAAGAGAGGGAGACACCGTGAGTGTGTCGAACCTCTACAGACAAAATGGTAACCCCTCCAAAATGCCTAACTAAACATATAATATCTGAGAGCTTCAGCATATAATACGATGGCCGATATATGAAATCGTGCAGAACCAAAGGGGAGTTATGATATTAAATAGATTGAAAGAATGAGAGGTAAGAAGTTGAGAGAGAGAGAAAGTGTTCTATAGGTAGAAGTCGGGAGACAGGTAGCAAGGGGACATGTGAACGGTATGCTGGTCAGACAAGCTCTGAGGAAGGCAGCGTCCTCGGTACCCCTCCAGGATCACACTCAAAGGCATGGTGGTCAGCCAATCACAGGTCGCTACGTCACCCGGCAGCAGACCTGCAGAAGGCCCCAGGAACCACCAGCCAATCAAGGGCGTGGGAAAAGCGCGCGAGTGGGAAACTCCTCCGATCTAGGGAGAGGCAACACACATACGCACGCACACACCACCACCCCGCCCTCGTCTCGCTCTCTCTCCCTCCACAATGCATCCTATGTTCAACTCATGATATAAAATACAATGCAGTGCCACAGGCGAAAACAAATACCACTTCTATACTGCTTGTGACATGACGATTAACAAGAAAGAAAGTACAACAGTGTAGATAGACTGTAGCCCATTTCACTGCCCTGGCGAGCGCTAGTGGCTACCGGGAGGCGATTCTGCCAATGCTGGCAGGTGTCACAGTTGGCACAGGTGCACCAACACAGGCAACACGGTGCAGCAAGCACACAGAATACGGCTGTGCTCCGACGAGGTACACACTCTCCCTCTCGCTGTCACGTTTCGTAAAATGTGTCGTATAGGTAGGCCATGCTTCGTTTAATCATGCGTCGTCTACTGTCCTAGGTCACGCTTCGTATAATGTGTCGCACTCCCAGTCAGACGCCTCACCAAAAATAATCCCACAAAAATCTCTCTGGGTGGGAGCAGCCCGACCAGGTAGTCTCTCCTAAATTTTGTCTCTCCTAAATTTTAGTGGGTGAGTCGCCGCAGGAGCCCGGCCAGTTAGTCTCTATCTACTGTAGGTGGAGCAGCCCGACCAGGTAGTCGCCTCTCTGGGCAGAGCTGCCCGGCCAGGTGGTCTCTCTCTGGGTATCTTTGCCAACAGCCGACTAAGCACCTCTCCATCCCCTCCCATCAGATCCTCCACTTTCTTAACTTTAGGATCAAGTGAAGTGACCTAAAATTAATGGGAGTAACTGGTACTGTGGTGCTTCGTACTTATAATTCGTCGTATAACTAGGTCATGCTTCGTATAATGTAAATCGGAAAATAAAATGGAATTGTTCATGGTTTTCTTTTATTTGTCCTTCCTAGTTTTACAATTTCTTCTCTCGGTGAAAGATGTCGTGGACAAATAATTGACAAATCGATTTCTTTAAATCTTTCACACACACAAATTTAGACCCTCCCGAAGAAAAAAGGTTCACCGCCAACTCAAGTCGTATAGCAGAATTTATTTTTGGTGAGTCGTCAGACTGAAGTGGTCGTAGCTCTCGGATCGAAGTATTTCCGATCGATCCCAATTCCACCAACTCACGTTGGACAGCAGCAGATCGCCTGAAGATTTGTGTGTGAAAATCACGACACGGACCCGTGCACAGCGGCGACGCCGCAGCAGCCCGACCAGGTAGTTTCTCTCTAGGTGGAGCAGCCCGGCCAGGTAGTCGCTAGGTCATGCTTCGTTTAATGCGTCGTCTACTGTCCTAGGTCATGCTTCATATAATGAGTCGCACCCCCAGTCAGATGCCTCACCAAAAATAATCTCACAAAAATCTATCTGGGTGGGAGCAGCCCGACCAGGTAGTCTCTCCTAAATTTTTTCTTTCCTAAATTTTTGTGGGTGTGTCGCCGCAGGAGCCCGGCCAGTTAGTCTCTCTCTACTGTAGGTGGAGCAGCCCGGCCAGGTAGTCGCCTATCTGGGCGGAGCAGCCCGACCAGGTAGTCTTTCTCTGGGTATCTTTGACAACGGCCGACTAAGCACCTCTCCATTCCTTCCCATCAGATCCTCCACTTTCTTAACTTTAGGATCAAGTGAAGTGACCTAAAATTAATGGGAGTAACTGGTACTGTGGTGCTTCATACTTATATTTCGTCGTATAACTAGGTCATGCTTCGTATAATGTAAATCGGAAAATAAAATGGAATTGTTCATGTTTTTCTTTTATTTGTCCTAGTTGTTACAATTTCTTCTCTCCTAAATTTTTGTGGGTGAAAGATCGTTTCATAACCCAATCGAGGGGCCGAATACGGTGTCGTGTGTGCCTGTGTTGGCACAGGTGCACCAACACAGGCAAGACGGTGCAGCAAGCACATAGAATACGGCGGCGGTGGCTGAGCTCTGACGAGGTACACACTCTCCCTCTCGCTGTCACGTTTCGTATAATGTGTCGTATAGGTAGGTCATGCTTCGTTTAATCATGCGTCGTCTACTGTCCTAGGTCATGCTTCGTATAATGTGTCGCACCCCCAGTCAGACGCCTCACCTAAAATAATCCCACAAATATCTCTCTGGGTGGGAGCAGCCCGACCAGGTAGTCTCTCCTAAATTTTGTCTCTCCTAAATATTTGTGGGCGAGTCGCCGCCGGAGCCCGGCCAGTTAGTCTCTCTCTACTGTCGGTGGAGCAGCCCGGCCAGGTAGTCGCCTCTCTGGGCGGAGCAGCCCGACCAGGTAGTCTCTCTCTGGGTATCTTTGACAACGGCCGACTAAGCACCTCTCCATCCCTTCCTATCAGATCCTCCACTTTCTTAACTTTAGGATCAAGTGAAGTGACCTAAAAATAATGGGCGTAACTGGTACTGCCTCTCGCTGTCACGTTCCGTATAATGTGTCGTATAGGTAGGTCATGCTTCGTTTAATCATGCGTCGTCTACTGTCCTAGGTCATGCTTCATATAATGTGTCGCACCCCCAGTCAGACGCCTCACCAAAAATAATCCCACAAAAATCTCTCTGGGTGGGAGCCGCCCGACCAGGTAGTCTCTCCTAAATTTTGTCTCTCCTAAATTTTTGTGGGTGAGTCGCCGCAGGAGCCCGGCCAGTTAGTCTCTCTCTACTGTCGGTGGAGCAGCCCGGCCAGGTAGTCGCCTCGCTGGGCAGAGCTGCCCGGCCAGGTAATCTCTCTCTGGGTATCTTTGACAACGGCCGACTAAGCACCTCTCTATCCCCTCCCATCAGATCCTCCACTTTCTTAACTTTAGGATTAAGTGAAGTGACCTAAAATTAATGGGAGTAACTGGTACTGTGGTGCTTCGTACTTATAATTCGTCGTATAGCTAGGTCATGCTTCGTATAATGTAAATCGGAAAATAAAATGGAATTGTTCATGTTTTTCTTTTATTTGTCCTTCCTATAGTTTTTACAATTTCTTCTCTCGGTGAAAGATGTCGTCGACAAACAATTGACAATTCGATTTCATTAAATTTTTCACACACTCAAATTTAGACCCTCCCGAAGAAAAAAGGTTCACCGCCAACTCAAGTCGTATAGCAGAATTTATTTTTGGTGAGTCGTCTGACCGGGGTGGTCGTAGCTCTCCCTATCGAAGTATTTCCGATCGATCCCAATTCCACCAACTCACGTTGGACAGCAGAAGATCGCCTAAAGATTTGTGTGTGAAAATCACGACAGGGACCCGCACAGCGGCGACGCCGCAGCAGCCCGACCAGGTAGTCTCTCTCTAGGTGGAGCAGCCCGGCCAGGTAGTCGCTAGGTCATGCTTCGTTTAATGCGTCGTCTACTGGCTTAGGTCATGCTTCGTATAATGTGTCTCACCCCCAGTCAGACGCCTCACCAAAAATAATCCCACAAAAATCTCTCTGGGTGGGAGCAGCCCGACCAGGTAGTCTCTCCTAAATTTTGTCTCTCCTAAATTTGTGTGGGTGTGTCGCCGCAGGAGCCCGGCCAGTTAGTCTCTCTCTACTGTAGGTGGAGCAGCCCGGCCAGGTAGTCGCCACTCTGGGCAGAGCAGCCCGACCAGGTAGTGTCTCTCTGGGTATCTATGACAGCAGCGGACTAAGCACCTCTCCATCCCCTCCCATCAGATCCTCCACTTTCTTAACTTTAGGATCAAGTGAAGTGACCTAAAAGTAATGGGAGTAACTGGTACTGTGGTGCTTCTTACTTATAATTCGTCGTATAGCTAGGTCATGCTTCGTATAATGTAAATCGGAAAATAAAATGGAATTTTTCATATTTTTCTTTTATTTGTCCTTCCTAGTTTTTACAATTTCTTCTCTCTCCTAAATTTTTGTGGGTGAAAGATCGTTTCATAACCCAATCGAGGGGCCGAATACGGTCTCGTGTGTGCCTGTGTTGTGTTACGACCGGGGCTCGTATAAAACAAGGGCTCTTAATCATTGGACTAGGAAAGCATCCACAACGGTAACACTAGATCCAACCCCTTAACTTATAATGCCGGCGCACAAAAACACCTATACCCTCCAGAGTTAAATCTGCGATAACGGGGTATCCTATAACTCAGTATAAGTGCACTACTACTACAGGCTGATGATCTCTGATACAGCCTGATCACAACAACATACAATTTCGGTAATAAGGTTTACTAGGAAAAGATAGAGATCTTAATTAAATCACTGCAATGATTTAAGGCAAATTAGAAGAAGGTATATTTAAAGTTACTCTAAACAATAATGAACTGTCACTCATATACTAAAGAAAGTGAACGAAAATCCCATCGCCAGGAATCTTCTGAAGAAAGTCTGATGCTGGGGTAAGATGATCGTATCGGATTTTGAACTGTTATATAAAGCAGGGTCAATATAGGACAAGTGTAGAGGCAGACAGTGTTAACTGACACGGGAATAACGATAAATGCACACTAGTATTATCTACAACAACAAAAGAAATCCTTCGTCAGGCAACTCAAAAAAACCTGCTCAGGTTGTGCAACTCAACAACAACCAAGGCTTACAGTCAACGTGAATAAAAATGGTGCATACATAACATAAAGAGTTTATAATCTTAATCGGGTGTCTGCTAGGCGAATAAAGTCTAGCTGGGATGTAGTAGGCTAGGAAACAATGGCTGAGCAAGCGGCTCGTAGCCTAGCGAGGTCCTTAAGACTGTGCGGCCAAATTACGTTAATTGACGGGGTGCTCTCTTGAGAGATCCAGATCGCTAGTATCTGGTTCTCTCCTGGCGACCCTCTCAAAGTCAAAGCAAACGAGTTAGCACAGTGTTGGGTGGCAGAGGCAAAAGCCCTCTCTCGCAACACAGTGCTAAACTCACAAGGTACACAGTCAAAAAGACAACCTAGGCTTCCCAAGTCTCCGTTGCGATTGTACAGGTTCACCGAAACCTAGTACACATCGGAAATCACAACAACAATAGCCTCACCCCAGTCTAGCATTAAATAGCCCAGCAGAACACCAAGAAGAAGGGAGGGAGACACCGTGAGTGTGTCGAACCTCTACAGACAAAATGGTAACCCCTCCAAAATGCCTAACTAAACATATAATATCTGAGAGCTTCAGCATATAATACGATGGCCGATATATGAAATCGTGCAGAACCAAAGGGGAGTTATGATATTAAATAGATTGAAAGAATGAGAGGTAAGAAGTTGAGAGAGAGAAAGTGTTCTATAGGTAGAAGTCGGGAGACAGGTAGCAAGGGGACATGTGAAGGGTATGCTGGTCAGACAAGCTCTGAGGAAGGCAGCATCCTCGGGACCCCTCCAGGATCACACACAAAGGCATGGTGGTCAGCCAATCACAGGTCGCTACGTCACCCGGCAGCAGGCCTGCAGAAGGCCCCAGGAACCACCAGCCAATCAAGGGCGTGGGAAAAGCGCGCGAGCGGGAAACTCCTCCGAGCTAGGGAGAGGCAACACACATACGCACGCACACACCACCACCCCGCCCTCGTCTCGCTCTCTCTCCCTCCACAATGCATCCTATGTTCAACTCATGATATAAAATACAATGCATTGCCACAGGCGAAAACAAACACCACTTCTATACTGCCTGTGACATGACGATTAACAAGAAAAAAAAGTACAACATAGATAGACTGTAGCCCATCGCACTGCCCAGGCGAGCGCTAGTGGCTACCGGGAGGCGATTCTGCCAACGCTGGCAGGTGTTACAGTTGGCACAGGTGCACCAACACAGGCAACACGGTGCAGCAAGCACACAGAATACGGCTGTGCTCCGACGAGGTACACCCTCTCCCTCTCGCTGTCACGTTTCGTATAATGTGTCGTATAGGTAGGTCATGCTTCATTTAATCATGCGTCGTCTACTGTCCTAGGTCACCCTTCGTATAATGTGTCGCACCCCCAGTCAGACGCCTCACCAAAAATAATCCCACAAAAATCTCTCTGGGTGGGAGCAGCCCGACCAGGTAGTCTCTCCTAAATTTTGTCACTCCTAAATTTTCGTGGGTGAGTCGCCGCAGGAGCCCGGCCAGTTAGTCTCTATCTACTGTAGGTGGTGCAGCCCGACCAGGCAGTCGCCTCTCTGGGCAAAGCTGCCCGGCCAGGTGGTCTCTCTCTGGTTATCTTTGACAACAGCCGACTAAGCACCTCTCCATCCCCTCCCATCAGATCCTCCACTTTCTTAATTTTAGGATCAAGTGAAGTGACCTAAAATTAATGGGAGTAACTGGTACTGTGGTGCTTCGTACTTATAATTCGTCGTATAACTAGGTCATGCTTCGTATAATGTAAATCGGAAAATAAAATGGAATTGTTCATGGTTTTCTTTTATTTGTCCTTCCTAGTTTTACAATTCCTTCTCTCGGTGAAAGATGTCGTGGACAAATAATTGACAAATCGATTTCTTTAAATCTTTCACACACACAAATTTAGACCCTCCCGAAGAAAAAAGGTTCACCGCCAACTCAAGTCGTATAGCAGAATATATTTTTGGTGAGTCGTCTGCCTGGAGTGGTCGTAGCTCTCGGATCGAAGTATTTCCGATCGATCCCAATTCCACCAACTCACGTTGGACAGCAGCAGATCGCCTGAAGATTTGTGTGTGAAAATCACGAGAGGGACCCGCACAGCGGCGACGCGGCAGCAACCCGACCAGGTAGTCTCTCTCTAGGTGGAGCAGCCCGGCCAGGTAGTCGCTAGGTCATGCTTCGTTTAATGCGTCGTCTACTGGCTTAGGTCATGCTTCGTATAATGTGTCGCACCCCCAGTCAGACGCCTCACCAAAAATAATCCCACAAAAATCTCTCTGGGTGGGAGCAGCCCGACCAGGTAGTCTCTCCTAAATTTTTTCTTTCCTAAATTTTTGTGGGTGTGTCGCCGCAGGAGCCCGGCCAGTTAGTCTCTCTCTACTGTAGGTGGAGCAGCCCGGCCAGGTAGTCGCCTATCTGGGCGGAGCAGCCCGACCAGGTAGTCTTTCTCTGGGTATCTTTGACAACGGCCGACTAAGCACCTCTCCATTCCTTCCCATCAGATCCTCCACTTTCTTAACTTTAGGATCAAGTGAAGTGACCTAAAATTAATGGGAGTAACTGGTACTGTGGTGCTTCATACTTATATTTCGTCGTATAACTAGGTCATGCTTCGTATAATGTAAATCGGAAAATAAAATGGAATTGTTCATGTTTTTCTTTTATTTGTCCTAGTTGTTACAATTTCTTCTCTCCAAAATTTTTGTGGGTGAAAGATCGTTTCATAACCCAATCGAGGGGCCGAATACGGTGTCGTGTGTGCCTGTGTTGGCACAGGTGCACACAGGCAAGACGGTGCAGCAAGCACATAGAATACGGCGGCGGTGGCTGAGCTCTGACGAGGTACACACTCTCCCTCTCGCTGTCACGTTTCGTATAATGTGTCGTATAGGTAGGTCATGCTTCGTTTAATCATGCGTGGTTTACTGTCCTAGGTCATGCTTCGTATAATGTGTCGCACCCCCAGTCAGACGCCTCACCTAAAATAATCCCACAAATATCTCTCTGGGTGGGAGCAGCCCGACCAGGTAGTCTCTCCTAAATTTTGTCTCTCCTAAATATTTGTGGGCGAGTCGCCGCCGGAGCCCGGCCAGTTAGTCTCTCTCTACTGTCGGTGGAGCAGCCCGGCCAGGTAGTCGCCTCTCTGGGCGGAGCAGCCCGACCAGGTAGTCTCTCTCTGGGTATTTTTGACAACGGCCGACTAAGCACCTCTCCATCCCTTCCTATCAGATCCTCCACTTTCTTAACTATAGGATCAAGTGAAGTGACCTAAAAATAATGGGCGTAACTGGTACTGCCTCTCGCTGTCACGTTCCGTATAATGTGTCGTATAGGTAGGTCATGCTTCGTTTAATCATGCGTCGTCTACTGTCCTAGGTCATGCTTCGTATAATGTGTCGCACCCCCAGTCAGACGCCTCACCTAAAATAATCCCACAAATATCTCTCTGGGTGGGAGCAGCCCGACCAGGTAGTCTCTCCTAAATTTTGTCTCTCCTAAATATTTGTGGGCGAGTCGCCGCCGGAGCCCGGCCAGTTAGTCTCTCTCTACTGTCGGTGGAGCAGCCCGGCCAGGTAGTCGCCTCTCTGGGCGGAGCAGCCCGACCAGGTAGTCTCTCTGGGTATCTTTGACAACGGCCGACTAAGCACCTATCCATCCCTTCCTATCAGATCCTCCACTTTCTTAACTTTAGGATCAAGTGAAGTGACCTAAAAATAATGGGCGTAACTGGTACTGCCTCTCGCTGTCACGTTCCGTATAATGTGTCGTATAGGTAGGTCATGCTTCGTTTAATCATGCGTCGTCTACTGTCCTAGGTCATGCTTCGTATAATGTGTCGCACCCCCAGTCAGACGCCTCACCAAAAATAATCCCACAAAAATCTCTCTGGGTGGGAGCCCGACCAGGTAGTCTCTCCTAAATTTTGTCTCTCCTAAATTTTTGTGGGTGAGTCGCCGCAGGAGCCCGGCCAGTTAGTTTCTCTCTACTGTCGGTGGAGCAGCCCGGCCAGGTAGTCGCCTCGCTGGGCAGAGCTGCCCGGCCAGGTAATCTCTCTCTGGGTATCTTTGACAACGGCCGACTAAGCACCTCTCTATCCCCTCCCATCAGATCCTCCACTTTCTTAACTTTAGGATCAAGTGAAGTGACCTAAAATTAATGGGAGTAACTGGTACTGTGGTGCTTCGTACTTATAATTCGTCGTATAGCTAGGTCATGCTTCGTATAATGTAAATCGGAAAATAAAATGGAATTGTTCATGTTTTTCTTTTATTTGTCCTTCCTATAGTTTTTACAATTTCTTCTCTCGGTGAAAGATGTCGTCGACAAACAATTGACAATTCGATTTCATTAAATTTTTCACACACTCAAATTTAGACCCTCCCGAAGAAAAAAGGTTCACCGCCAACTCAAGTCGTATAGCAGAATTTATTTTTGGTGAGTCGTCTGACTGGGGTGGTCGTAGCTCTCCCTATCGAAGTATTTCCGATCGATCCCAATTCCACCAACTCACGTTGGACAGCAGAAGATCGCCTAAAGATTTGTGTGTTAAAATCACGACAGGGACCCGCACAGCGGCGACGCCGCAGCAGCCCGACCAGGTAGTCTCTCTCTAGGTGGAGCAGCCCGGCCAGGTATTCGCTAGGTCATGCTTCGTTTAATGCGTCGTCTACTGGCTTAGGTCATGCTTCGTATAATGTGTCTCACCCCCAGTCAGACGCCTCACCAAAAATAATCCCACAAAAATCTCTGGGTGGGAGCAGCCCGACCAGGTAGTCTCTCCTAAATTTTGTCTCTCCTAAATTTTTGTGGGTGTGTCGCCGCAGGAGCCCGGCCAGTTAGTCTCTCTCTACTGTAGGTGGAGCAGCCCGGCCAGGTAGTCGCCACTCTGGGCAGAGCAGCCCGACCAGGTAGTGTCTCTCTGGGTATCTATGACAGCAGCGGACTAAGCACCTCTCCATCCCCTCCCATCAGATCCTCCACTTTCTTAACTTTAGGATCAAGTGAAGTGACCTAAAAGTAATGGGAGTAACTGGTACTGTGGTGCTTCTTACTTATAATTCGTCGTATAGCTAGGTCATGCTTCGTATAATGTAAATCGGAAAATAAAATGGAATTTTTCATATTTTTCTTTTATTTGTCCTTCCTAGTTTTTACAATTTCTTCTCTCCTAAATTTTTTTGGGTGAAAGATCGTTTCATAACCCAATCGAGGGGCCGAATACGGTCTCGTGTGTGCCTGTGTTGTGTTACGACCGGGGCTCGTATAAAACAAGGGCTCTTAATCATTGGACTAGGAAAGCACACATCCACAACGGTAACACTAGATCCAACCCCTTAACTTATAATGCCGGCGCACAAAAACACCTATACCCTCCAGAGTTAAATCTGCGATAACGGGGTATCCTATAACTCAGTATAAGTGCACTACTAGTACAGGCTGATGATCTCTGATACAGCCTGATCACAACAACATACAATTTCGGTAATAAGGTTTACTAGGAAAAGATAGAGATCTTAATTAAATCACTGCAATGATTTAAGGCAAATTAGAAGAAGGTATATTTAAAGTTACTCTAAACAATAATGAACTGTCACTCATATACTAAAGAAAGTGAACGAAAATCCCAAAGCATCGAGCAGGAATCTTCTGAAGAAAGTCTGATGCTGGGGTAAGATGATCGTATCGGATTTTGAACTGTTATATAAAGCAGGGTCAATATAGGACAAGTGTAGAGGCAGACAGTGTTAACTGACACGGGAATAACGATAAATGCACACTAGTAATATCTACAACAACAAAATAAATCCTTCGTCAGGCAACTCAAAAAAACCTGCTCAGGTTGTGCAACTCAACAACAACCAAGGCTTACAGTCAACGTGAATACAAATGGTGCATACATAACATAAAGAGTTTATAATCTTAATCGGGTGTCTGCTAGGCGAATAAAGTCTAGCTGGGATGTAGTAGGCCAGGAAACAATGGCTGAGCAAGCGGCTCGTAGCCTAGCGAGGTCCTTAAGACTGTGCGGCCAAATTACGTTAATTGACGGGGTGCTCTCTTGAGAGATCCAGATCGCTAGTATCTGGTTCTCTCCTGGCGACCCTCTCAAAGTCAAAGCAAACGAGTTAGCACAGTGTTGGGTGGCAGATGCAAAAGCCCTCACTCGCAACACAGTGCTAAACTCACAAGGTACACAGTCAAAAAGACAACCTAGACTTCCCAAGTCTCCGTTGCGATTGTACAGGTTCACCGAAACCTAGTACACATCGGAAATCACAACAATAGCCTCACCCCTGTCTAGCATTAAATAGCCCAGCAGACCACCAAGAAGAAGAGAGGGAGACACCGTGAGTGTGTCGAACCTCTACAGACAAAATGGTAACCCCTCCAAAATGCCTAACTAAACATATAATATCTGAGAGCTTCAGCATATAATACGATGGCCGATATATGAAATCGTGCAGAACCAAAGGGGAGTTATGATATTAAATAGATTGAAAGAATGAGAGGTAAGAAGTTGAGAGAGAGAGAATGTGTTCTATAGGTAGAAGTCGGGAGACAGGTAGCAAGGGGACATGTGAAGGGTATGCTGGTCAGACAAGCTCTGAGGAAGGCAGCGTCCTCGGGACCCCTCCAGGATCACACACAAAGGCATGGTGGTCAGCCAATCACAGGTCGCTACGTCACCCGCCAGCAGGCCTGCAGAAGGCCCCAGGAACCACCAGCCAATCAAGGGCGTGGGAAAAGCGCTCGAGTGGGAAACGTCTCCGATCTAGGGAGAGGCAACACACATACGCACGCACACACCACCACCCCGCCCTCGTCTCGCTCTCTCTCCCTCCACAATGCATCCTATGTTCAACTCATGATATAAAATACAATGCATTGCCACAGGCGAAAACAAATACCACTTCTATACTGCCTGTGACATGACGATTAACAAGAAAGAAAGTACAACAGTGTAGATAGACTGTAGCCCATTTCACTGCCCTGGCGAGCGCTAGTGGCTACCGGGAGGCGATTCTGCCAATGCTGGCAGGTGTCACAGTTGGCACAGGTGCACCAACACAGGCAACACGGTGCAGCAAGCACACAGAATACGGCTGTGCTCCGACGAGGTACACACTCTCCCTCTCGCTGTCACGTTTCGTATAATGTGTCGTATAGGTAGGCCATGCTTCGTTTAATCATGCGTCGTCTACTGTCCTAGGTCACGCTTCGTATAATGTGTCGCACCCCCAGTCAGACGCCTCACCAAAAATAATCCCACAAAAATCTCTCTGGGTGGGAGCAGCCCGACCAGGTAGTCTCTCCTAAATTTTGTCTCTCCTAAATTTTAGTGGGTGAGTCGCCGCAGGAGCCCGGCCAGTTAGTCTCTATCTACTGTAGGTGGAGCAGCCCGACCAGGTAGTCGCCTCTCTGGGCAGAGCTGCCCGGCCAGGTGGTCTCTCTCTGGGTATCTTTGACAACAGCCGACTAAGCACCTCTCCATCCCCTCCCATCAGATCCTCCACTTTCTTAACTTTAGGATCAATTGAAGTGACCTAAAATTAATGGGAGTAACTGGTACTGTGGTGCTTCGTACTTATAATTCGTCGTATAACTAGGTCATGCTTCGTATAATGTAAATCGGAAAATAAAATGGAATTGTTCATGGTTTTCTTTTATTTGTCCTTCCTAGTTTTACAATTTCTTCTCTCGGTGAAAGATGTCGTGGACAAATAATTGACAATTCGATTTCTTTAAATTTTTCACATACACAAATTTAGACCCTCCCGAAGAAAAAAGGTTCAGCGCCAACTCAAGTCGTATAGCAGAATTTATTTTTGGTGAGTCGTCTGACTGGGGTGGTCGTAGCTCTCCCTATCGAAGTATTTCCGATCGATCTCAATTCCACCAACTCACGTTGGACAGCAGAAGATCGCCTAAAGATTGGTGTGTGAAAATCACGATAGGGACCCGCACAGCGGCGACGCCGCAGCAGCCCGACCAGGTAGTCTCTCTCTAGGTGGAGCAGCCCGGCCAGGTAGTCGCTAGGTCATACTTCGTTTAATGCGTCGTCTACTGTCCTAGGTCATGCTTCGTATAATGTGTCTCACCCCCAGTCAGACGCCTCACCAAAAATAATCCCACAAAAATCTCTCTGGGTGGAAGCAGCCCGACCAGGTAGTCTCTCCTAAATTTTGTCTCTCCTAAATTTTTGTGGGTGTGTTGCCGCAGGAGCCCGGCCAGTTAGTCTCTCTCTTCTGTAGGTGGAGCAGCCCGGTCAGGTAGTCGCCTCTCTGGGCGGAGCAGCCCGACCAGGTAGTCTCTCTCTGGGTATCTATGACAACAGCGGACTAAGCACCTCTCAATCCCCTCCCATCAGATCCTCCACTTTCTTAACTTTAGGATCAAGTGAAGTGACCTAAAATTAATGGGAGTAACTGGTACTGTGGTGCTTCGTACTTATAATTCGTCGTATAGCTAGGTCATGTTTCGTATAATGTAAATCGGAACATGAAATGGAATTTTTCATATTTTTTCTATTAATTGTCCTTCCTAGTTTTTACAATGTCTTCTCTTCTAAATTTTTGTGGGTGAAAGATCGTTTCATAACCCATTCGAGGGGCCGAATACGGTCTCGTATGTGCCTGTGTTGGCACAGGTGCACCAACACAGGCAACACGGTGTAGCAAGCACACAGAATACGGCGGTGGTGGCTGTGCTCCGACGACGTACACACTCTCCCTCTCGCTGTTACGCTTCGTATAATGCGTCGTATAGCTAGGTCATGCTTCGTTTAATGCGTCGTATACTGTCCTAGGTCATGTTTCGTATAATGTGTCGTATCCCCAGGCAGACGCGTCACCAAAAATAATCCCACAAAAATCTCTCTGGGTGGAGCAGCCCGGCCAGATAGTCTCTCTCCTATTAGCTAAAAAATCTTTGACTCAGAGAGAGAGAGAGACAGACACAGACACAGTGTGTGAGAGAGAGAGAGAGTTACCCACTCTCCCTCTCACTGTCAAGCAGGGGCGTAGCTAGAGATTTGGAGGCCCAGGGGGCTTGGTGCCTGGAGGGGCCCCCTCCATGGTTTGCTTATTATAGAAGGGGGTGGGGGTGGCGAGCGAAGCGAGCGTAATTAGCTGGGGGGTTCGGGGGGGCGCTGTAAGCCCCCCCGCGAAAATTTTAGAATAATAATGCTACCTAGGTGCATTTTGACGATATCCATGACTCAATAGTGGGGTACTGGTAATAATTTAATATACAATTAATTATTATATCACCGTTATCTAATGGATTAGGAATACATGTACAATGGATGGTACAATACTGTAAAACATATACCACTTTGATGAACTCTTTCTCTTTGTCGTTCATTAGGCATGTCTGAAATAAGAATATAAAATATAATACTAATAAAATAATAAAAAATAATAATGTATATGAAACGTGATAACATTAAAATATTATTTCAACCCCACCACTGGCGTTAGGGAGTTAAAATAGGCGTCATTGGTAGGCCTAATCAAGCTATGCATTACCTCAAATCTCAATACTGGGGGCCTCTTCTTGAGAACCCCAGTAACTTGTTAGAAAGCTTACCAACGTTTGCACCTGACCCTGAACCAGCCAAAGGGCTAGATTAACCTACAAACGAGTATTCAATGCTCACAACTGTGTTCCTTCTTATTTCACAGTTCCTGGGCTTGATATGTACAGCCACCATAGCCTATAGCCTATATGGAAGGCGTATGGTAGCATAAATAAAAGTGCTCCAGAGTCTAAATTTGAAAGAATGAGTCATAGTGCTCATAGCCTAACCAAGGTAGCCTACACTCTACACCATTAATGTTGCCTGTCTATGCTCTATTTTAGCTGATGTATTGCTCCCATACTTAATTGACTAATATTAAACGACTATGCATCTTTTTCACGATAAAGCTAAGGTTTAGTAAGACCATAAACATTGTATAGGCTATGTTAGGTCCCCTACAGTTCGAGAAAAAAATATGAGACCAAAACATAGTCCTACAAATTTCAAGGCCTAAATATTTAGCACTTTAGAAGTTTAGCCTACTCTACAAATATCTTCGATACCACTCAACTTTTTCACAAGGTTAAGTACATAGGTTATCTATGAAATATAGCTATCGATTTGACCATTACAGTTCACGAAAAAGAAAATATTACCGAAATATTTGGTTCATATATTTATATATAATTGTATGTAGGCCTAATCTTCGATTATACACTCAACTTACTTACAATCACCATGTTTCTTGTTGTCAAATTAGGCTATATCTTATTATTCCTTTACACATGCTTACGAAAAACACAGTATGTTAACCAACTGTCAAACTCAATAGTAATGTATATAAAGTATAATCATCAGGCCTATAGGCAGTGCGTCCTAAGCAAGTGGCGGGTAGGAGGCTAGGAGCGAGAGCGACGATGTTTCCCCTTGCACCGCCAAATCAATACTGATGGAGTGATCGTTATTTTTCTAATTTTAAATACCCATGACGTCGCAGGATAGAAGAAAAGAAAGAGGTTAAATCAGAAAACACACATGGTGTCTATTTTACTCATTATTAATATTACTTATATATACAGTATATACTATTAGTATAATTAATATTATTTTCAGATCCATTTGGGGGCCCCCTTCTCTTGGGGGCCCGGGGGGCGATTTCAAACAGCCCCCTCCCGCCCCCCCCTCCCCCTTAGCTACGCCACTGCTAGTGTCAAGCTTCGTATAATGCGTCGCACAGGTGCACCACCACAGGCAACACGGTGCAGCAAGCACACAGAATACGGCGGCGGTGGCTGTGCTCCGACGACGTACACACTCTCCCTCTCGCTGTCACGCTTCGTATAATGCGTCGTATACTGCCCTAGGTCATGTTTCGTATAATGTGTCGTACCCCCAGTCAGACGACTCACCAAAAATAATCCCACAAAAATGTTAGCACTGGTACAAAATTGTTAGTGAAAGATGTCGTGGAAAAATAATTGACCCACATGCCACGCCCATTCTAGCTGACTGCCACACACACACACACAACCTCCTCCACCTACCTCCGAGTCAGTCTGTCAGTCTCGGACAGGGGTCCGGATCTACCAGGGGTGGGTGCCGAGCATACCCCCAAACTGGGGTCGAAAAAGGGGCAGAAATGGACCCCAGTCCGCCCTACCCCCTTCAAACATACTTATCAGATCCTGAGACCTAGCTGCAGCTAATAGGTACTTGGAAAGGAACATTACCTGTCAACAAGACTGTCAAAAGAGGCCTGTACGCACGGTCAAGTTGGACAATAATCTCGCTACATTGAATGACAGAAATGGCACATGGGCCAAGATATGTAGGGCTCAAAATCTACTTGCTGGCTCCGCCAGATCCTTTTATTGTGAAATTGCTTCTTTCATGAAAAATAAATCAACCATCTTTCCGCACAAGAGAGACCAACAACTTCGAGAATCGGTAATCAAATTCGCCAACAAATGTAGAGCCTTTAAAGAGTTGAACAGGTGGAGCAAGTTCTTCAGCGACAGAGGAGAAACTGGGCGACAACAGATCCTCGACGCTTCCATCCTTCGAATGTTTTAGATATAGCTACTAACAATCTAGAGAAAGATGAACCAGGAAAGATACATAAAGCTTGATGAATTAACTGTTAACATATTACAAAAACAGGAAGATATTAAAGGCGAAAAAGATAAACGGGAGCAACGAATTATCAGTCCTCATTAATAATTTAATCCCGTTCTAAAAAAGGGAGCATTTTCATTTATGTGAATATATGACCTGTGATTTCGTATTCTATTTAACAGTAAATTGTGAATAGCAAAACTTAACAACAAGGTCCGTATATAAAGACGATTGAAAAGGGAGGAGTTGCAGCATCTCCGTGTTTATTGTTGTCAGAATTGTTGTGCGAAAAAAAAAACACTTGGTATGGATTATATACGCATATATTTCATTTATGGGGCTTTAAAACACACTTGGTATGGATTATATACGCATATATTTCATTTATGGGGCTTTAAAACACACTTGGTATGGATTATATACGCATATATTTCATTTATGGGGCTTTAAAACACACTTGGTATGGATTATATACGCATATATTTCATTTATGGGGCTTTAAAACACACTTGGTATGGATTATATACGCATATATTTCATTTATGGGGCTTTAAAACACACTTGGTATGGATTATATACGCATATATTTCATTTATGGGGCTTTAAAACACACTTGGTATGGATTATATACGCATATATTTCATTTATGGGGCTTTAAAACACACTTGGTATGGATTATATACTCATATATTTAATTTATGGGGCTTTCAAACTATTGCACGTAACATAACATTTCTTAATTCAATATTTCTTTAGGTTACCAATAATACAATCTTGACAAATATTGCCAATCAATAATATAAGGTCCATTGATTTCTTAATATATTTAGTTACAAACCTACTTTACAATAGCATTATTGGTAACGCTAGATTTTATACATCCTTAAAAACCAATAAAGAGGGTAATCTTATTCTTGCTAAATAATTAACTCACACAAAACCTGTAGAGCGAGACTGATATAAAAAAACTTGTCATTTTATAGTTAGTAGATCATTTTGCTATGTGAGTTAGTGAGACAAAAGGCAGAACTGCCTGTGACGAGTGCCTTCCCCATAGTTGAAAGAGTGACGGAGCCAAAATCAAGGAATGTTCGAGCCAAAATGCCTGGACACACGGAGTTTAAAGTAATTACAGTCATAGGATGAGTGGAAAATGATCACAGACTGCTAGGTAGATAATTGTATCTACGTAACTATTTGGTTTATTGTAATTCTGAAGTAACCGTTGGAATCCTCATAAAATTCCGCTTCCATATATGTATGCAAATAAAACTATTTGTTGTCAAAAAATTTAGCTAGCGCGAGTTGGAAATAAGGTATTTCGATTGTTATGTTATAATACTTGTTATGGAGTGCCCCAATGTGTTTGTTTTGTAATTATTCTATTTTTGTATTTGCTTATCTTCAAGTTCAATCAATACCAAAGCCGATGGTAGCTCATTTATCGAAATACAAGGGTGTGTTGGTAGATAAAAACGTCAAAAAATCAAATTATTGCCGGGCGCGAAACTCGCTTATTAAGTTTTAAGTTTAAAAAAGGCCTCCACTCATTAATAGGCTTGCAACACTGCTCTCTCTCTCTCTCTCTCTCTCTCTCTCTCTCTCTCTCTCTCTCTCTCCTAATCCTGCCATGGACATTAGTTCCAGGGCAGTATTTCCCTTTCCAATGTTCCCTTACCTTTGTACTCTCTCTGTGAGGTCTTTCCTAATTTGAAAACAAATAGACACAGACAGACACAATGTGTGTGTGTGTGTGAGAGAGAGAGAGAGAGCGGCAGACTCACCTTCTATGGTGTCAATCAAAAATTAAAAAAGTGCAACGATTGCAATGTTTGCATGCAGGGACTGACTCCCTCTCTCTCTCTCTCTCTCACTGTGTCTGTCTGTCTGTCTGTCTCTCTTTCTTTCTCTCTCTCTCTCTCTCTCTCTGAGTCAAAGATTTTTTAGCTAACATCTTGCCCATAATCAACAGCAATAAGCGCGCTCACGCTGTCCTATTAAAAAAATCAAGTTATCAATTATTTGTCCATGACATCTTTCACCCACAAAAAATTAGGAGAGAACAAATTTAGGAGAGACTACCTGGCCGGGCTGCTCCACCTAGAGAGAGACTACCTGGCCGCACCCTGCACCGTCTAGAGCAGGGGTGGGGAACATCCGGCCCGGGGGCCTGATCACTACCTGGCCAGGCTGCTCCACCTAGAGAGAGACTACCTGGCCGCACCCTGCACCGTCTAGAGCAGGGGTGGGGAACATCCGGCCCGGGGGCCTGATCACTACCTGGCCGGGCTGCTCCACCTAGAGAGAGACTACCTGGCCGCATCCTGCACCGTCTAGAGCAGGGGTGGGGAACATCCGGCCCGGGGGCCTGATCACTACCTGGCCGGGCTGCTCCACCTAGAGAGAGACTACCTGGCCGCATCCTGCACCGTCTAGAGCAGGGGTGGGGAACATCCGGCCCGGGGGCCTGATCAGGCCCTCGGGATCATTTGATCAGGCCCTCAAGGCAATATACAGGTGTTCTGAAATGTGCTAATTTGCTTGCAATTTAATATGTATTAAAACCAAATTTAGTCTTTGTGTATGTTTAAATCGAAAAGTACAGACTCCTTGAATTTATAGTCACAATATCATAGAATTTATACAAATATAAGATAATTAAACAAATAATTATCAACCCCTTGACGGTTGATGCACTTTAATTGGCAGTTTATTCTGGCTATCATGATTAGACAATTGTATTCAGCTTATGAAGGATCTGTGGGTAACGACTATCTCATTTAACCTTTTGACTTTCATTTTAACACACAAATCTTTAGGCGATCTTCTGCTGTCCAACGTGAGTTGGTGGAATTGGGAGCGATCGGAAATACTTCGATCCGAGAGCTACGACCACCCCAGTAAGACGACTGACCAAAAATTAATTCTGCTATACGACTTGAGTTGGCGGTGAACCTTTTTTCTTCGGGAGGGTCTAAATTTGTGTGTGTGAAAAATGTAAAGAAATCGAGTTGTCAATTATTTGTCCACGACATCTTTCACCCACAAAAATTTAGGAGAGATAATACAAACAACAAACAATAATTCTCCCTACCCACAATTCCTTTGAGACCTCTGGTGGACGCTTCTGAACTAGCGCCAGAGCTACGACTGTAGACATCATTATACCCAACACCTAGGATATGCACAGTTTATCTCAAATTTGTGTGTGATTCTACAAGTTTTTATTATACAGCATAAATTATTTATGATATATGATAAGGGAAAGTCCATATGCAGCTGATACTGACTACAAACATATAAGCTGATTAATTATCATAACAAAATTGGCGGGAAAATACCTGCTGAATTTGTATTGTAAATATACATTATTTATGAATATGGGTGATTTTATAATATATAAAACAAATAAAACAAAGTATGCATAGACCAAAGTATGTGTCAGCTACAGAACTTTCGATTAACTGCATATATTATAGAATTGTTGAAGGAGAGGGAGGGTGGATAGCTCCGCGATGTCGCGCATTTCCGACAAGGCGTCGCGGTAAACCTTGCGTTCAGCACCTCTATCGGCCACTGTAGGCATTTATTGGTAGGGAGAATTGTATTTTTTGTCCATTTTGCCGGCGAGTAGTGCCGGCGATTCTCCCGCCACTGGCAGGATTTTAAGTATTCCGTACTCAGAGTACGATTTTTTGATAGAGGCAATCATAGTTGATTTCCAGTTGTGAAAATTTTAACATGCTCACCGAGGCTATGCTTCGTATATTCTGCTATTCAACTTGAGTCGGCGGTGGTGAACCTTTTTTCCGGAGGGTCTAAATTTGTGTGTGTGAAACATTTCGTTGTCGACAAATTACAAACAATCTTTTTTCGAGAAAAAGCTAATTTTTTCGAAGAGCGACTCTCCATCAATTCTCGATGACGGCTGAGGAAATGTTCGAGGGCATTTCATAGGAAAATGTACCTCCCCCAATGCTTCGTAAAGTGTGTTGGTCACCTAATCAATGCTTCGTACAGTACGTCGTTACACCTAGGCCATGCTTCGTATAGTACGTCATACACCTAGGTCATGCTTCGTATAGTACGTCATACATCTAGGTCATGCTTCGTATAGTACGTCATACACCTAGGTCATGCTTCGTATAGTACGTCATACACCTAGGTCATGCTTCGTATAGTACGTCATACACCTAGGCCATGCTTCGTATAGTACGTCATACACCTAGGCCATGCTTCGTATAGTACGTCGTTACACCTAGGCCATGCTTCGTATAGTACGTCATACACCTAGGTCATGCTTCGTATAGTAGTCATTTTGCATCTGGCCTGTCAGGAATATTAATATTAGGGAGCATTGTAAATAGAGACTTCAATTATTGGCTCTCCATGTGTGGAAAATGTTATATATATTTTTTTATTTTCGAGAATGGCAGGGTACCGTCTAGTGCGTCTTCCATTTGGGCACGGTTGTTTCGTTCATCTGGACAGGGTACCGTCTAGGACTCTAGGTGCTTCGTTCATAAGGGTATTGTCTAGTGCTTCGTTTATGTGTACAGGTTACCGGCTAGTGCTTTGAGCCAATGCTAGTTATTATTAGGGAACATTTCTTGACTCAGGTCAGTCAGTAACTGGCCTTCAGACAGGAAGCATCTACCTAACAACGAGGACACACCTTCGAGGTGTTCCAATCGTCCCTCATGGTGAAATTTCTGCCACCAGCTCCCTCTATTGCGATTACGGCCATCAAACACAGTTTTGTTGTAAGTATACTGCATATTCGCATTTCGTCGTACTATGTTCGAGGGCATCTCACCGAGAAAATGTACCTCCCCCAGTGCTTCGTAAAGTGTGTTGCGTTTGAACCTGCTTATAGGAGTGTTTAAAACTTTAATCCTATCCTATATTTCAAAATATGATATATGGCTAAACAATGAAAAATGGTGCGTAATTCGAAAAGTACTCGATGCATTTTTATGATTTTTTACACAGTGGTGGACATTAACACTTTGTGGCGTGCCTGGCCTACCCTCTCCGGCCTACATACTAAATCATAGCTATATTTTCCTTCACTACTCTCTTCACCACCCTCTTACTCTCCACATACCTGGCTCGTTTCTGTCTCTCGAAATCTTCATTCCCTCTACTACCCAACCACTCTCTATATGCTTTCTTCTTTTCTTCCACAGCTATCTTTACTTCTTCTGTCCACCATGCTGTACCTTTCACTCCCCTCCTTCTTCTCCTCACTCCCCACACCCCTCCTCACATGCTGCACAGATCTCATCCTTAAACACCTTGCTCATCTCTTCCACTTCCTCCATAACTTCCAGGTCGAACCCACCTAGTCGTCTTTCTACTGCTCTCCTGTACTCTTCCCTGATTTCCTCCTCCTGTAACCTCTCCACCCTCCTCACTATTCCACCTTTCTATCGCCTCTCTCCAGCTCTCCTCACCCACTTCTATTGTGTCCTAACCTTAGCTACTACTACATAATGATCCGACAGATCCCTTCCAATACCCCTATACGCCCTAGAATCCATCACAGATTTCTTCATTCGTTCATCGACACATACATAATCAATCAATGACTTTCTTTCCACCACTGTCTTATCCTTCATGATCACCCGTTTCCACGTGTACCTGTGGATCATTCTGTGTCGAAAGAAGGTGTTGGCTATCCACAGCCTCTTCCCCACACATACGTCCACAATTGCTCCACCATTCCCATTCACCTCTGATGGTATCTCCCACCCTCTCACCACTCCCTCGAGTTTCCTATCACCCACCTTACCATTCATATCCCTAATCAGAAATATTCTTTCGCTCTTGTCAAACTTCTCCAGGCGCGCCTCCGCATTCATCCAGAACTCTTCTTTCTTGCTTTCAAGTTGATCCTCTGTCGGGGCATACACACACACACACAATCAACCACGTTTGTATTCCTACTTTCATTCTCACCCACACAATCCTTGAACCCACAGACCCATACTCTCTTACATATTCCTTCCATGTGTAATACTTGCGATGTGTTATATGTTTAGGTTCCTAATAATTGTACAGTAATATAGTATTTCAAAGAATTTTCCTTTCCTACACAGAACTAACAGAAGAGAGGATTGATGAATTAAAAAAGCTGGTACTTCAAAGTGTACATAATGAGCTACACATGACCGAGTACATGCGAGGAAGCACCTCTCTCTTCAGCATAGACGACAACTGGACGAGGATATCGATCGTGTCCGCAAAACTAAGACTTTACGGACTATTAACCGTTTATACGACCACGAAATAGAAAAGAAAACAACTGAACTAGATGAACTGAAGAAAAGAAAAACCGAGAAAAAAATACTACACTCTTGCAGTGGCAGTGTGCAAGAAAGCTTCTAAATGCAAACAAATTCCGAAATCGTTAATATCCCAGAGTGATCTGCAAGACAACAAAGACACCTGGCAGACCATGCCGTCGCCGGTTGCTACAGCGAATCGGTCAACCTACGGAAGCACATGGGCATTTGCCACTCGTACCTAACTAACGACGATAGAGAATGTTTTGGCTGCAGCGAGTAGGTTCTCTAGGAAAAGGTCCCTGCCACCAAGAAATGAAAAAAAAAAACCCTATATGATTGTCCCTTCTCAAAATCAGTTAAACGAATCGATATGCACTTAAGAAATGTTCACAAAAAACAGACTCCATGGAATACCAGGAACTCCTCAGACACGTACGTAAGGTTTGCTTTCCATAATTCAATTATTTTCTTAATAATAGGCCAAACATTAAAGCAATAAAAGCAATTCACTTTAAAGTAAAGAAACCTTGTAATGCATTTGTAAATAATTATATGCCAACTAAAACAGTACAACTTTTATTGTATATATTTTGAATCACTAATTAGACATATTTCACATGAACATTGAACTATTTTGCAGAAAAAAAAGCAACGTCACCTGCCGAAGTTGAGGAGCTGGTACCATAGCTATCACCGAGAATGACCACGTCAAAATGTTCTTTAAGGAGTAAGAGGCTTACCTAGAGGACACCCAACCGATGAAAACCGTGACAGTCAAGAAAAAAAGCCGTCTTCTAAGAGATGCACTCTTTGGGCCACGCGGAACAGAGGAGGAATTTGCGAGAAATCCCTTTGGGGGGCTTAAGATAATTCAGCTCAACCGGGAAGCTGTCATGACCGGAGGATCAATAATGGCACGCTCTGAAACCCTCTCCGCGAGCACACTTAGAATGATGACGGACTCCTGTCTGCATGCTCTCAATTTTCTCAAAGAAACTGAGAATCAACAATTCCAAGTAACAGAAACTGTCCTAGGCCCCGTCAGGCGAGCGGTCGCCAAAGCAAAAAGTAAGTATAATGTTAATGTTATCGAGTAATTATTTGAATGTTTCATATTTTCGTTTTATATATTTGTAAAAGTGATTCCACGAGTTGTACAACTATTTATTGTGTTATGTCCAATTTCCTTCCACAGAATACTTTGGCACGGAAGAGGTAGGACAGAAAGAACACCGTAAACAGCAAAACGAGGCCGCGATTTTGGCGATGGAAGATGTACATCTCTTGGAAACTAATGATGCTGTTGAAATTCCCATAAACAATGCGGCATCATTAATCCACGATGAACGTGCACTAGCAAAGCCACTTATAAAACAAGATTTTGTCAGCTTGCGAGATGCACTGATTGTGAGACTCTCCGTTCGATGCCTACGAAGAAATCAGGAGTTTACTGAATTTACAATCGGCGAATACGAGGGAAGATCAACAGAAGTCGAAGATGGCAGAAAGGTAACTTGCATACAGGTATCACGACACAAAACGGGGTCCAAAGACCCCTGCATCTTATACTTAGGCAATACAGAGGCAGCTGCTCTTGAGGCGTACATGAAATATTATCGCCCAATAGTTGCCACATGTGTAAGGCCAAAATGTAAGATTTTTGTGAATCGGCAAGGCAACAACCCCGATGGCCAATGTTGCTCTCGACTCTCAATAGAAAATGTAGGGAAGATCATTGCCAAGATGGGACTGAGGGCAGGTATTGTTGGGAGAGTGGGCAGCCGGAAGCTACGACATGCACAGATCACAGCCGCCCTCAAAGATGAGGATACGCTTGCCAACAGACAAGCCCATGCAACCTTGGCCTGCCACAGCATGACAACATGCAGAAATTACTACGACTTCACCAATCGCAGGACTACTGGAAACAGTTGTGAACAGTCTGCAGAATCTATGTTGAGATGCAGCATCAGGGTAGGTGTTAATGAGGCTTACATAAAAGTCACAATTTTATTATTTTTATTTGGCAAAATGTACAAATGCTTCATTAAAATAGGGTCTGAGAGGTGAGAGACCCACGGTAATATAATTTTGCCAGTTGGTAAACATGCCAGAGGGATATTGCATTTAAATTCCAACCTTCCTCAAAGGTCATTTGCCTGCTAAAGGATTAAATGTGTTTCAGAGGACAAATAGTGAGAATACTAACAGCCGGCATATTTATAATCTTTCAGGAAACAGCATGGCTTGCCATTAATGGAACTGGGAGAGGATGCCAGAAAGTCACGCCCTTCAAAGCTTTCACAGGATGTAAGTGCGGCCTGTCCTCTTCCCGCTCCTTCAGGATACGTTCCACCCAGGTAAGTGCACACAATGTGAAGAAAAACAAAGTATTTCGTGTATTTAGGGAATTATCGTATACTAATAAATCATGCTACAATTAACTTTATATTTCCCCTAAAACAACTTTTGTATATTTTTTGCCCCACACTTTTCAGGCGACAGTCAACTAATGTACCGTTGGATGATGGGACTCTGTCAGTTCCAGACTGTGTATCTCTGTCCGCAGTGCTGATAGGATCCATTAGTGAGGTGATTACAATTCAGGAGGAGTCTACAAGTCAGGAGGACCATACACCATCTGCATCAAAACACGGTTCTTCAGTTCTAGGTGGATCTCGGTCCGCAGTGCTGCAAGGATCCTTTAGCGATGTGAAAACACTTCCGGAGGACAATGTGTAAGTTTATTACTTTTACTTACGTTTAATTTAAATATATACAATAATATTATTAAATATTATTGCAGTGTGAATAATACTTTGATACAGAAACTTTACATTTGTATTATTTTTATTTAGCAAAATGTACAAATAATTACTCTAATTGGGGTCTGAGAGGTGAGAGACACAAGGTAATATAATTTTGTCAGTTAATCCACATGCCAGGGGGTTATTGCATTAAAAATCCTACTTTACCTCATATATCCCTGTAAGGCCATTTGCCAGATAAAGGGTTAAATTTGTTTCAGGAGAAATATAGTGAGAATACTAACAGTAGGAATTTCTATCTGCTTTAAGGAAAAAGCATGGCTTGCCATTAATGGAGCTGGGGGAGGACGCTAGAATGTCACACCCTTCAAAGCCTTCACAGGATGTAAGTGTGGTCTGTCCTCTTGCTGGTCCTTCAGAATACGTTCCTCCCAGGTAAGTACACAACATTTTGAAAACAAAATCCTAGTTTTTTGTGTATTTAGGGAATTATTGTATACTAATATAATAAATCCTGCTACAATTAACTTTATATTTGCATTATAACAACTAATGTATATCTGGGCAGTGTGTTGAGTAAAGATGGGACTATGGATGAAGAGGTGCGGGAGAGGGTACAACAGGGGAAGAGGGTTGTAGGAACGCTAAAAGCAGTAACAAGAAATAGGGTGGTCAGTATGGAAGTGAAGAAGTCCTTGCATGACAGTGTGGTAATCCCGACACTGACTTACGGAAGCGAAGCATGGACGTTGGTTGAGAGACTCAGACCAAGAGTGAGAGCAGTGGAAATGAATTACTTAAGGAGTGCGTGCGGAGTTACATGGAGGGATAGACAGACTAATGAGGAAGTAAGAAGGAGCTGTGGTGTGGAGGTAGATGTGCTGCAAAGTGTGAAAAACAACACCTTGAGATGGTTCGGCCATATGGAACGTATGGAAAGAGAATGACTAAGAGGTGTACGAGAGCGATGGAGGGACAGCAGAGGTAGACCGAATATGAGGTGGAAGGATGGAGTGAGGAACTACATGAACGAAGGCGGTGCTGGTTGGGGGGAGGGGCGTCGACTGACTTGGGACAGAGGTGCATGGGGGCGGTTCGTTCGTGGCCACCCCTTCGGGGATCGCGGCGTCAGGCAATAGATAGATAGATAGATGTATATTTTTTGGCCCCACACTTTTCAGGCTACAGTTAAGTAATGTACCCTTGGATGATGGGACTCGGTCAGTTCCTGACTGTGGATCT
This sequence comes from Paralithodes platypus, assembly GCA_032716605.1. NCBI lineage: Eukaryota > Metazoa > Arthropoda > Malacostraca > Decapoda > Lithodidae > Paralithodes > Paralithodes platypus. Next base: position 12,130,627 of record CM064569.1, on the reverse strand, counting down.
CTGTCTGCAGTGCTACAAGGATCCAGTAGCGAGGTGACTACAATTCAGGAGTACCGTACGTCATCTGCATCAAAACACGGATCTTCAGTTCCAGGCTGTGGATCTCGGTCTGCAGTGCTGCACGGATCCGTTAGCGAGGTGACAACACTTCAGGAGGACAATGTGTAAGTTTTATATTTATTACTTGCATTTAATTGAAATTTATATAATTGCAATACTATTATTAAATATTATTATAGTGTGATTAATATTTGGAAATGATAATAATAATAATAATAATAATTACTATTATAACATATACTGAGCAACTTTATATATACTATATATATATATTATTTTTTACTCTTCAGATATGAATCAACCTTGTCAGTTTCGGTCTGTGGATCAAGGTCTGCGGTTCTCCAGGGGTCCATTAGTGAGGCAACGACTCTTATGGATGAGCAAGGGCCTTTTTCGCCAGTCACACCAACCATCATAGAAAGTGCAGGATCACAGATGCAGATGAACCAAGCAGCGCTGGAGGGGTCGATCAGAGAAGCATCGACAATTTCCATCGTCAAGAAGACTTCAAAATTGATAAATCATGGATCTGTCAACATTTTCAAAATGCCATCATTGCCAATTCAAACGATTCCGACTATATATGAGGATGTGAAGCATTTAATGGGTAAATTCCCCCGAAAAGGTATAGGGAGACGGGAAATTGATTGGAATGTTCTCTACCTAGAAAGAAAGAACTCTATTTATGGTAGATTCAAAACGACTGAAATACAACGACCGTCAAATGAAGTCGGGAGGAGAACAAAAATAAACAAAACGATTACATTTGGTATTGGGACACGGCAAACCAAACACAAATATTAGTATTTAATGGGGTAACGGGTAAATGACCTTACAGGGATGTTTGAAGTAAGGTTGGCAGATTTGTCTCACCTCTCCGACCCTATTTTAATTAATTATTTGTACATTTTTGCCAAATAAGAATAATAAAATAAATAATAAAATTTTACTACTCTACTACTATATTTCTTGTTTTTGTAACTTTCCACATAGTTGTAATTATTTATAGGAAAAACCACAGACGATCCAGTATTTCACTCTACAAAAATATTGTTAAAATATTTCACACCACAGCAGTCTCTTTTTTTGAATAGCGGAATATGTTTAGGGTTAAATTTGGAGTCCTCTGCCGAGGGTCGTTAGGAGGCCTCTCGAATAGAAATCTATCCGATCGCCATGAAGGCTGACCTCGAGAAATGTTCGTGAGTGTCTCCCCTCCCCCCCAAAAAAAAATCACTTCTCTCCCAAAAACAATATTGTTCAATTGTTCAAATTTTTCACAACTGGAAAAAAATTATTGTTCAAATATTTCATAAGAAGTTTATCCCCCAAAATTTACCTCTCAAAAAATTATTGTTCAGATTTTTCACAACAGGAAACTAATATTGTTCAAATTTTTCATAAGAGGTTAATTTTTCAGGGAGATACTCTCGAATATTTCTCGACGTCGCTTTCGTGGCAATCTGATATATTTCGATTCGAGAGTCCTCCAATGACCCTCGGCATTCTAGAAAATATTCAGAAACCCCTCGGCAGACCACTCATTTGTTTTTATTAAAATAAACAAAATATAGAACTATATTTTATCCCTTTAGAGAGCAAATGGCCTTGCAGGGATATTTGAGGTAAGGTTGGAATTTGAATGCAATAACCCTTTGGTATGTGGACCAACTGGCAAAATTGTATTACCATGTGCCTCCGACCATATTCGACCCTATATCAATTAATTATTTGTACATTTTGCCTAATAAGAATAATAAAATTGTACTATGAGAGTCCTTGTTTTTGTAACTTTCCACATAGATATACTTATTTTTAGGAAAATCCACAGACGATGCAGTATTCGGTGTTATGAAACGAGATAGGGTACCACATCGAGAAAAATTGGAGAGTGGTTCTCCGAAATATTTACCTCTCTGGCAAAAAATATTGTTAACACTTTTTCACATCACAGCGAAGTCTCTTTTTTTGAATAGCGGAATATGTTTTGTGGGTTAATTAGAGTCCTCTGCCTAGGGTCGTTGGGAGGCCTCTCGAATAGAAATCTATCCGATCTCTGGATAGATTGCGTCTCTCTCTCTGTACACATCAGCATAGGGGTATAAAGCTGCTAAATCATAGGCGAACCCGAATGAATCACACCCAATAGCATTCACTCCAAAAACAATAACCGAGGCAGGTGAATTACACAGCTCATCGCACGCCAACCCCTCAAGATTGAGGAGCGGCCAATTGTCCATCTACAATATCGCTCCGCCTGGACTAGAATACACAACATATACACAACACTGCTCCCCCACCCCAACCCAGTCTCTCAAACAACTTCTAACCCGTGCTCCGCTCATACAGGGCTGCCCCCACATTCAGTGAGGGAGGGAGGGAGAAGACACGTCGAAATATGTCGCTCTGACTGTGTAACTTTGGGTTCTTCTTCCTGACCGCTCCTGCGGAAGAATTCTGGGTCTGACATATGGTTTAGCCAGTTGACAAAAATATAGCCGGTTAGGAAATAAAAAAAACTATTACATAATCTTTGTTGTATTGAAAATCATTTATTGTTTACACATTTTTGTTTTTTTCCACCTGGAAGCCTCTCTGTAATGTCAGCGACGACGTAGTCGAAACTGGGAAGAGTTTCTGGGCTACATTGGACCCTTTATATTGAAATATCATCTTCGACGACGCTGGTCATTGTTCCTCTCAGAGCAATGAACGCAGACCTCGCAGGTAGACCAATCTTTCGGTAACTTGAGTGAGAGGAAACAATGACCAGCGTCGTTGTCATGCGACAGACATCGATAAATCTTGGAGAAATGTGCGATGGCGTACCTCACCGAAAATCTTTTCTCTCTCCAAAATCTCTCTCTCCAAAAAAATAGTGTTCACATTTTTCACACCTCGCAGGTACACCAATCCATAGAGTACATATGACCTGGAGGCGAAAGCGTGAATTAATGGGACCGAGGATAGTCAATATAATGTCTTTGTGGGGACCCTCCCCTCCCATTGTGATCGTGCTGCCATCTCTCGAACGTGCGGATCCCTATTTACAGATTTGTGGCGTCTTCTTTCACCTCTAGGTCATATGTACTCTATGGACCAATCTCTGGGCAGAGATACTCTACGACGTACAATACGAAGCATGACCTAGGTGTAAACGACACACTATATGAATCATTGGGGGAGGTAAATTTGCCTGTGAGACGCCCTCGAACATTTCCTCAGCCGTCATCGAAAAATGATGGAGAGTCGCACTTCGAAAAATGTATCTCTCACGAAAAAACATATGTTCATGTATTTTCACACAAACATTTAGGCGATCTTCTGCTGTCCAACGTGAGTTGGTGGGCTTTAGGAGCGATCGGAAATACTTCGATTCGAGAGCTCCGACAATCCCAGGCAGACGACTCACCAACAATAAAATCTGCTATTCGACTGGAGTTGGCGGTGAACCTTTTTTGGGGCGGGGGAGGGTCTAAATTTGTGTGTGTGAAATCTTTTGTGGACAAATTACGAACAATTTTTGTTCTCTCGAACAAGCTAAATTGTTTGAAGAGTGACTCTCCATCATTTCTCGATGACGGCTGAGGCAATGTTCAAAGGCGTTTCACAGGAAAATGTACCTCCCCCAATTCTTCGTTTAGTGTGTTGGTCATCTAATCAATGCTTCGTATATTACGTTGTATACACCTAGGTCAAGCTTTGTATGTGAAAAAGTTTCCACAAATACTCTTGCAAATGGTCTGTCCGTAATACTAATTGCTGCAGTATGGCGGAACCCTTACTTGGGGTACCAGAGGTTAGAGACTTCTTAGGGAACGTCATCCTGCAACTGGCCTGTCCGTAATGTGAATAGAGACTTAAATTATTGGCTCTCCATATGCGGAAAATCTGTATATCATTTTTTTCGAGAATGGGAGGCTACCGTCTAGTGCGTCTTCCATTAGGGCACGGTGCCGTCTATTGTTTCGTTCACCTGGCAGGGTATCCTCTAGTGTTTCGTTCATCTGGACAGGGTACCGTCGAGTGCTTCGTTCATCTGGACAGGGTACCGTCTAGGTGCTTCGCTCATCTGGACTGGGTACCGTCTAGTGCTTCGTTCCTAAGGGTATCGTCTAGTGCTTCGTTCATCTGTACAGAGTACCGGCTAGTGCTTTGAGCCAATGCGAGATATTCTTAGGTAACAGTGCTTGACCGCGGGTCAGTCAGTAATTAGCCTTCGGACAGGAGGCCCGTACCTAGCAACGAGGACACATCTTCGAGGTGTTCCACTCGTCCACCGTGGTGAAATTTCCGCCGCCGGCTCTCTCTCTCTCTCTCGCGATTACGGCCGCCGAACAGAGTTTTGTTGTAAGTATATACTGTATATTCGTATTTGGTCGTACTATGCTTTATCTTGCACATAGAAGTGTATAGATCTTGTATCATGTCGCGCTTGAACCTGCTCATAGGAGTGTATAAAATCTGAATCCTATATTTTAAAATATGAAATATAACTTACATTTCTAAAAAGTGAAAAATGGTGCGCAAATATATTTAACCCATCACATCTTCTTGTTTTCATTCGTTACTGAGTTCTGTAATATTTCATACGATTACCTAATATAGGTAACACTTATAGGTTGTGTTAGTTTGCTTAGGTTAGGTCAGGGGAGTTGCAGAACTTCTAGATTATTAACCGGCGACTACAATGGCCCCTGAACAACCACCAAGCCATGATTCCGCTGGCTCAAACTTTAACCCGGCGACTACAACGCCCCTCCAAGTAGTAATCCAAACTCTACTCTGCACCCCCAAACGAATCTGACATTTCAAAACACATACAAACACGTTTCCACCACTCTCGTTATGTTAGGTAAGGGGAGTTGCGGAACTTGTAGACTACAAGTAGGGTATTGTAACATTGACCACACATTGTTCACATTATTAATTACCTCACCTACCGTAATTTCATTCTCTACACACAATCACTGGGTGAATACAATGTCTTGTGGGAAATTGTACTTATAAGGTTAATACTAGGTATATTTATAATGTTTGACCGAGAAAAGTTAACTACCCGTATACTGTATAGTATACTTTCACGTGAGAAGTATTACAGGGAATGGTCCGATTCGTGGCGAGAACCTTTAAGACGGTGAACATTTTGTCGGACAGGGCCAATAGGCCGGGACTGGTTTGGAGTCACTGGGAGTCTAACAGGAATCCCTAGGATATCGCTAGAATCACTAGGAGTCATCGATTTTCACCGCGAATAAGCCAAGGAATCGGAATTTTCAGCTACTCCTAGTGATTCTATCTCGCATTCCTGACTGTGTGAAGTACCCTTAACTCGAAAAGTACTTGAAGGATAACATAATAACATAATAATGTTATCGCTCCTTTTCACCCATAAATATCACCCCAACTGCATTGAAATACACTTCACAGGATAGAGGGAAGTCTATACAACAATATTTATCATGTTGCGCTTGAACCTGCTCGTAGGAGTGTATACAACCTGAATCCTATATTTCAAAATATGAAATACTGTATATATAAAATACATTTCTAATCTAAAAAGTGAAAAATGGTGCATAACTCGAAACATAATCGATGGATTTTTATGATTTCTGCACAGTGGTACATTAACACTTTAGCGTGCCTGGCCTGCCCTCTCCCGCCTACATAGGAAGTGAGCCGCGCTCTCCACCTCCCACCTACCCTGTAAAAAACGCACAGTATAGTAAAATGCTCACCCGCCCTACTAAGCTAGTACTCCAGCTTGGGCCAAAAAGCTTCTAGCCGCGGCCAACATAATAATGTTATCGCTCCTTTTTACCCACACATATCACCCCAACTACATTGAAATACACTTCACAAGATAGAGGGAATCTATACAACAATATTTTTTCTATCAACCCAAAAATAGTGTATCTATTGTATAATGGTTATATTGTATACAATTAATATTCGTAAATATTTCTGCTGCAAATTGTGGAATGTTTCTATCTATCAACAACAAAATAGTGAATCTATAATGGTTGTCGTATACAATTAGTATTCGTAAATAGTTCTGCTGCGAATTGTGGTATGTGTCACTTTTCTTCACAATATTTCCGAAACCGGCTAAATAAGATATTTGTATTATCATATCATACATACTAAACCATAGCTATATTTTCCGCTGAACATGATGGCGATGTTAAGAATATTTTCTCATCAATATTGGATTTTATAGAAGTAATGTATAACTTTAGTTTTAGCGTTTATATCAGTGATGAAACGGGAAAAAAGACCAGCTCCAAGATTAATCATAGACGACAACTGAACACTGAGATCGAACGTGTCCGCAATATTAAGACTTTACGGACTGTTGATCATTTTATGACCAACAAATACAAACGAAAAAAGCTGAACTAGATGAACTGAAGAAAGAGAAAGGCCGAGAAAAGAATACTATATTCCTGCAGTGGCAGTGTGCAAGAAAGCTTCTAAATGAAAACATAGGCCCAAATCGTAAATAGTCCAGAGCGATCAGCAAGACAACAAATAGACCTGGCAGACCATGCCCAGTCGCCGGTTGCTACAGGAAATCAGCCAACCTACGGAAGCACATGGCCGTTTGCCACTCGTACCTAACTAATGACGATAGAGAGAATGTTTTGGCTGCAGCGAGTAGGTTCTCTAAGAAAAGGCCCCTGCCACCAACAAATGCAAAGAAAACAAATCTATATGATTGTCCCTTTAGAGATGCCCTCTTTGGGTCACGCGGAACAGAGGAGGAAATTGCGAGAAATACCTTTGGGGAGGGGGGCTTAAGATAATTCAACTCACCCAAGAAGCTGTCATGACCGGAGGACCCTTAATTAACCTGTACCGGCGACGGCTTTTTAAGTTTTTCTAGCTATATTTATACGAATTTCTGTAGTTCAGGAATGTTCTGTGGTATTAAAACGGGTTTTGCGTTAGTTCCAAGCCTGTCAATTGCTGGAGGCACTTTTTAAACTGAAGAAATTCGTCTAATAGTAGCCAACATTAAGTTAAAAGGACGTCGCCGGTACAGAAGGGGTTAATGTCATCCTCTGGCTGCCAAGTACGCTGGGCCTAATCGGGTGGTGTCAAAGATCTCCGATCTAGATTACCTCGTTGCCACTCCAGACCGGTAGAAGCGTAACCAACTATGCCACATTAATTTGTTGAAGGAGTATGTGAGGCGCCCACCTGAGTCACTAGCTGTCCCTGTGTTGACCTGCTGCGGTCATGGTGGAGAAGGAGAGGGGGGCAGCAATGACCAGGTGGATGATAACTGGGATTGTCATGTCTCGGCTGATCAGTGGGCGGGGAATTCGAGCCAATGTGCGGATGATGCTCTGGCGCACCTGCCGGAGGAACAGCAGGTGGCAGTGCAGCGCCTGTTCGATTCATACCCCACTGTATTTGCCGAGCACCCAGGCCTCACTACTCAAGCGGTGCATGACGTCGATGTAGGAGAGCACCCCCCCTTCAAGTCGATACCTTATCGGGTGCCACCCATTAAACTCCCAGCGCTCAGGGATGAGCTGGAGTATATGCTGGCGAGAGGCTTGATCGAGAAGGGGGCAGTACGGTGGACTTCTCCTTGTCACTCTGCAGCCCAAACCTGATGGAAAAGTTCGGTTCTGCATTGACTTTAGGCGGTTGAACGGGTTGACCCCCACCAACGCATATCCTCTTCCCCGGGTGGATGACAGTGTGGATAAGATCGGGAAAGCAAGGTACTTGACCAAGGTAGACCTCGTCAAAGGCTACTGGCAAGTACCACTGTCTGAGCGGGCTAAAGAGGTATGCGGGTTTGTGGTGGATGGCAGTACTTACCGTTGCAACGTGATGCCATATGGTCTGAAAAATGCACCGGCCACTTTCCAGAGCTTAATGAACGACATCGTAGCAGACATCCCAAACTGTACTGTCTACCTTGATGACGTGATCATTTATGAAAACGATTTCCAAAGTTACTGTGAGCACATAGAAGCCTTATTTAGTCAACTTAGTAAAGCAGGCTTGGTGGTTAATCTGGGCAAGTGTGACTTTGTGCAAGCCACGGTGCAGTATCTGGGGTTTGAGGTTGGGTTAGGGCAGGTGAGCCCGCCCCAACAGAAGATACAGGCTATCGACTTGTTCCCCAGGCCGACCACCCAGTGGCAGATCATGAGATTTTTGGGCATGATTGGGTATTACCGCCGCTTTATAAGAGGTTATTCTACTGTGTTAGCTCCTTTGACAGGTCTACTAGCTAAAGATAAAAAGTTCCGCTGGGCACCTGAGTGTGAGCAGGCGTTTCGAGTAGTTAAACACCTTTTATGCACTCACCCTATCCTCAGGGCCCCGGACTTTGAACGACCATTTCAGTTGGCGAATGATGCCAGCGGAGTAGGGGCTGGTGCCGTACTTTTGCAGACAGATGAGGAAGGTCTTGAGCATCCAGTCAGTTTCTTTTCAAAGAAATTTAATTCAGCACAGAAAAACTATTCGGTTGTTGAAAAGGAACTGCTGGCAATCGTGTTAGCGCTCAGACACTTTGAGGTCTATGTTCCTGCCTATGGGCCAGTCGTGGTAGTGTATACCGACCACCACCCGCTTAAATTCCTCAATCAATTCCACAACCGGAATATGAGGCTGACCAGATGGTCGCTCATGTTGCAAGAGTACAACTTAGACATTCGCCATATTGCCGGTTGTGAGAATGTGATTGCGGACTGTTTGTCGCGGGTGGAGGATCCGGGGTAGGCTACCACAGTATGTTGGTATAGCCTCCTGTCTTGGCTCGCAGTGTATTTTTGCGCTGGTGCTTGTTGGCTCGCGTGTGTAGCATCAGCGTAGGGTCGCAGGGCAGGAGTTGTTGGCTTTGATTAGAAGAAAATTAGGCTACATCTATAGTAGCCGCCAAAAACAACATTAAAATAAAATATGAAAAATTAAATAAAAACTCTTTCTTTTTGATAATTAATTTTAAGATAATATTGTAGCTGAGTACTGAGTGCAGATGATTTTCCCTCAGTAGGCTGTGCTTCTTAAAGCTCGCTCTGGGAGCACAATGTTATGAATTAATGTATTATATTTGGGAAGGGTGATAAGATTTGTTTTATATATAAATGTTGTATTTTTTTTGAGGAGACTGAGCTTGCATTCCATGAGTGGCAGAGTGGTTAGGAGTGGCAGATTCTAGCGACATTCTGCCTGTTCAGATATGGGCTCATGGTTGAGTGTCCCATATCTTGGGGGGGGGGGGTGACGCCTCCCGGCGTTAACAGAATGGTTGTGTGGGGCATTGCAGCTCGCTGGCGCTCGCCAGGATGGGGGGATGGGCTACAGTTGTCCTAGAATGATCTGCTTTATGTAATTAGTGTCGTGTTGCCACAGACAGTCTAGAAATGGTCTTTGTTTTGGTCTGTGACCGCACCTTATATTTTATATTTGCTATAATATAAATGTTGCTTGTGTGGGAGGCGAGCGAGAGAGGGTGAGGGAGTACACCTGGCAGCGAGGTGAGCTATGACGCGGCTCGCTTGGGCGCTGACGGCGTTGGCGGCCGGGTGGTCAACTAGTCCCTTCCCGTCGCGCCCTCATGTTTTTTACCAGCTCAGAGCTTGCCTGACACGCGTATCGCCTACATCCTTTGCAATTTTGTCCCCCATACTCGCCACTTTGCATACTATTTCTCTCGCTCGACTTCTCCTTTCTCATTCTCTAATCTTTATTAAACTCAACATCCCTTCTGGTTTCAGCATAGACGTTCACCGTCGACCAGTCGTATTGTACGCGAAGCTCTCAGAGATTTCCATGTATTAGGTTAAGGAGGTATTATGCTTTATTGAGGGTTAGAGAGACGGACTTTTCCGTATGTGTCCTCTCTCGGGAAGGTTGTAGACCGGTATATGTCTCCCTGGCAAGGTGTTGAGTGATTCTGCTTGGTTATCTAAAGCTAGACTAGGGGTAAGGTTACTGTGTCGTTGTCTCCGATGTGTGCAGTGTTAGCTAAGCCCTGCACGACATCGACAGGTACTGTGTGAGCCTAAGTTGTCTTCGGGTGGGTTTACTTTGCGAGCGCAGCGCTGTGGTGTGAGAGGGCCATAGCCTATCCCTCACAACATAGTGCTGCCTCTTTGTGTTGACTTCTGAGGGATCGCCAGGATAGAACTAGGTACTAGAGACCTAGATTTATCAAGAGAGCATCCCCGTCATATAACGTAATCTTCATTATACCACCTTCGGACAACGTTAGGCTACGAGCCGCATGCTCACCCATTGTTGCCCTGCCTTGATACCCCTGCTAGACTTTATTAACTGAGCAGACACTGGTTAGAGATAAGCCCCCATTATTATATGTATGCAACATTTTTATTCACTGCACTTTTGAGCCGGGGTTGTTGTTGAGTTGCACAACCCAAGTAGGCTGTTGCGTTGTGTCACGAAGCATTTCTTTAGTTGTCGAGCATTACTACCTTTGCGCAGTCTTTATTATTCGCCTGCCTATTATTACTATATGTCCTAGCATTCGTTGTGACCCGTATTCTGCATTATAATTGTTCAAGATTCTTTACGAACATCTTCCCAGCATCAGACTTATTTCAGAAGTTTCCAGTTGATGTTGCAGGACTAGCATTGCACTTTCTTTAATACAGGAGTGCCAGTTATTTGAGTATCTACCGTAACGTTAATTAATCACGTTAACTATCTTTTCTTTGTGTAACCTAATCGAGTAATCTTTTACTGTTTGAGAATAGGCTCTTTCATCGAGCGTCAGCCTAGTGTGTGTGCACCAGTTACCGAGTCATAGGATACCTCGTTGTCCAGGCACGACTCAGGGCGGTAATGGTGTTTTGTTTTCCAGTGTTTAAGGCAGGGGTTGGATCTAGTGTTACCGTTGTTGCATTTTGCCATTATCTAGTCCAATGTTGAAGAGCCCTGTGTCTTTGAGAACCTGGATCGTAACACTTACGTAACACACACATGACCACAGCCTAGGATCGGTTTGGAGATGTTTACACAAAAATATACCAATGAATAAGGGAATAACAGGGAAAACAGGTGATACTTGAATGGGGGGGGGGGTAATGTGGGAAGGAGGGTATGTGGAGGAGTGATATGAGGTATGGAGAGACAAAAAAAAAATGTTTTAACTGCTACTGGGGTCTTTTAAAATGTTTTGTTTAGGCCTTCCCTCTCAACCCACGGGACCCCAGCACCACAGCGTATGCGTCGGCAATGTATGTAACGCTAAACCCCAGCGCCGCATACGTTGCGTCCGCTATTTCGAAATTATTTACTCTTGTCCTATGGTAGCTAGAGGGTTGAGGATGGTAAACTACCTTATGATGTTGCCGAACAGTGGCGGTACGCGCAACCCCCTAGCTCATCCGCGCGGGTGAGTAAGGGCAGATGGAGAAAGCCAGCTTACCCAGTTATCCCACTGCCACTTTTGTGCTTATTTTTTCTTATCCTATGGTAGCTAGAGGGTTCAAATTCATATGGGATATACCTTATGATGTTTCCCAACAGTGGCAATACTTATCAATTGGCAATACCCAAGTCCCGCCGCGGTGGGGAGTGGGGAGAGAGAGCGCGGGAGTGGAAGGACTGGGCGGCCTCCCACCTCCCTCCCGGCCCAGTTACCTTGTTTACCTCGTCGCCTCGCTATGTTTATCGCTCCCCTAACGCTTCCCATAACATAGTTGACTCAGAGGAGGAGGAGGATGACCCAGACCCCACGGCATTCCTCAAAATTCCGCCAGCTCATGGTAGGGATAAGAAGAGACGAGATAGTGTCATGTTGCTACGTACACAGCAAGTTTATGTGTACATTGGTCCTCCCCCACTCCCCCTGCCTTCACCACCACCTCCCCTGTCTCCCCACTAAGAATACGTCAAAACCCATATTTCTAAGTCAAAGGTGCCTAAAACAATGTGTAACACTCATATTCTAACTATAAAATATACGGTAAAGTATAAAATCAAGAAACAGAGTACATGAGAGAGTCATAATAGAAGTGAGAGTGAGTGAAGGGGAAGTCGGGTGTCATTCAGCTGGTAGTGTGTATGTTGCTAATATCTGAACTATGAAGGCACACATGATGCTCGGGTGGTGTAAATAACCGTCACTCGAAAACTGGACGCATCGTACCTCTGCCATGCTGCCGCGCTCAGCTGTATCTAGCCGGGCAGGAATCTTGAAGGCCGCCCGGTATCAGCTGATGACTGAGGCTGCCCCCCTCCCCCGGCCCCATAGGACCCCCAAATGACCGAGGTGAGTGTTTTTTTGTGTTATTCTTCATTTCTCACCTATATAAGCCTATATAAAAAAACAATGGCCAAATCAGCTGGTCTCTCGATGTACATTTATTCTAAACTAGCTGGGGTTCAGTGGGTTAAGAGTGTTCCCGCCTTTGCCCACCAAAACCTCATAAGAGTGTTCTCGCCTTTCCAGGGTTAATTAATAATCAATTCTATGCTATCCAGAGACTCTATAGACATGACAGAGTTAAATAGACATAAGTAGAAGCTACTCTAAAGGCCAGATCATCGTGAAATTGTCATCATTATGAGGAGGTTCACAACCACGTCTCTTCTACCCCCACCATTGCTTTTGTGAGAGTGGGGAGTTGCCAACGTCAAACATGCTGGGTCAAAATATCCCTAGATGTCGTAAGTATAACCAATGAACGTATTTCGTGAAATGTCCTGTTTTACTGCAACTTTATAAATTAACATCTACATAACATGTAACTATTATTTATTCAAAATTACATTTTAATTCTTGTTGTGTTGCTTGTAGTTATACAGCTTACATCATATATAAGTATTTTTTATATTGTATAATTATGTATTCCTAATATTTTCCTCTGTTTTGATATATCTAATTTATTTCCAATATTTTACAAGTTTTGTTACCAACATTAAATCACTCTTAAAGACGTTCCCTCTTTAATCTATTGCCCCCTCATTTTTCGGAATTTCCCTAAATTTTGGTAACACTGCAGACAAGCCAGGTGCACAGATATCAAGGAGTATCTAATAAGGAAATACGACTGATGTGCTGCCACCAAATACCTAGGATGCGCGGCAAAATAACTGTGTGACGTCACGCTTTCAGCTCTATCTTTCTGTACTCTATGCCTCTATCCTTCTTTATGAGTAACGCCTTCAGTTGCCGGCCTTAGTAAATTCCGGCTGTAGGAATGTCAGTCCGATTCCAACTATTAAGGAAGTAACAGCTACCTCTCGCTTTTCTCTTACTGGCATTTGTTTATTTGATTATTTATCTAATCAGTCCGCTTTAAGGTTTCGAGGGAGTAACCTCTATCTCTCGCTTTTTTCTTTATTGGCATTTGCTTATTTAATTATTTCTTTCTTGGCATATATTTATTCATTGGCATATTAACATAACATCAGACAGATTCTAAGGGGTGTGTGTGGTTTGTTTCTCCCTCGTATTGTGACTGCATTTATATTGTTTTTCCATATAATATGTTTCTTCTCTTCTGTGTTTAGCTAGAGCCGCAACATTGGCCTTGTATTGTTAAGGTAGGCAGTATACTGGAGAGGTAAGATCATTATTCCTCGCTGGCATAATAACTAGACTTAGTACTCTTTACTATTTTATTTTATTCCTGCACTGGAGTGTGTTAATTCCCATCCGATCATTATTTTTTGTATGTGCATTATTTTAGCTAGGGGTCCAGTCTATTGGGAATGCTTGATTCAAAGTAGAGGGTGGAGGACTACAATAGTCTTCCAGCTACAGGGAGATTACATCGGCCCAAACCAACTGATAGGCTGGACAAAATAGACTTTGGCGTTTTATATTTGGGTTACAGTGTGCTGCAGGTAGGCTGTGTTGCCTACCTGGGTATTATTTTTCCACTTAGCACGAACACTAGCACAATTATAAACCTGTTGAGTTGAAGTCGGCTCAGCTGGACGCCTCAACGATTATTAAGATAGTTAGGTGGGTGGTGGTTGATAGGTGTTTGTTTGATCCTTTATTCATATGTTTATGCTTGATACTTAATTCATTATTTTGGCATGTATTTTTGGCATGTATTTACCGTAATTTTATTTACGTACATTAAATCAAAGCTTTCTCTTCTTTGTGCAGCTTAGAAAGGATCCTCCTCAGTAATGCCATTCAGTACTGAGTTGTGATGATAGTTGTGGCTCAAGATATTTTTTTCACCAAAACTAGGGGTTCCAGTTATTTGCATCGTTTGTATAACAGAACCAGTTGGGGGATTGTCTGCAGCTTTGGTCCCCAGAGAGCCTGGATGTTGCGTATGAGCTCTGTTCTGTTGCGATAGGCTGTTTTACGAGTTGAGGCTACGGAGGTGCTGAGTATTTAATTGTCTTAGTCCAAGGACTAGAAGCCTCTACTGTCAGTCATAACAATACTAAAGAAACGTGTTTTCACATTCTGGTAGGGTGTGTATGAATCACTACACCACATAATTCTGTGTCGATTCTGTATTAACAATTTGGCTTCAAATATGTCCGTTCTATATTATTTTGGCTGTCATCATACTATTTCATGCAATTATGAAACGAACGGAGGGACGCAAAGACTTACTAGAAACAAGTTTAATTATGCACGTTTTGTTTCAAGAGTTGGAGTTTCCTAAGCATAAAGATAGTCTACTGTTAGCCAAAAATTAATGAACATTACGCTATCGAAATGAAAGGGATAATTGTCATTATTTGTTATGCTTGCTATATGCCACTTGATTATGTGACTTACTACATCTAATAACCTATGTTTACTGCTAATATAATTATGCAAGTGAAACATGCTAACTCTTAGGGTTAATACCGCATACATTAATACAGAATTTATTCAAGAAATTTGGTTTTATTCTAATTATTTAAAATAATATTGTTATTGTAATTTACGTGTATTGAGCTTAGCAAGGATCTCTCTTATTCGTAATGTTATGAAAATGTCAAAATGTCAAATATAAACTCGTGTACTAGGTCAAATCTTGAACTTACACCATCTTAATCAAAATAAACTCTTATTTCGTGTTGTGATGGTGTTACTTTACTTTTGATCTCCACGACTGTGTGAGGTATAATCCTGTGTAGAGGGTAGACCTGTATTTATATCAATAATTTGGTAATATTCCAATATATTTTTACATTTTACATTCATAAATAGTCCACTAATATACTAGGTTAGGTTAGGTTAGGTTTTGGTTAAGGTTAAATATATCGTTCAAAGTGTCTTAGTAAATAGGCATCTGAAAAATAGTTCTACCCGCTACACAGGATCTTACTCTGTGATACTAGGATCTACCAAAGATATCTCATGTGTATAGCACCTTTTGTATGGTTACACTAAATGGTTGCTTCTTACCTTCATATTTTGGATATTGTAGAAGAATTGCTAAAGCTTTGGACACATAATATGAACACAGTTTTAGAGTCAGGCTTTATTCAGTTTTGTCAGGTATGTTTTATTAACTAACATTAATGAACATAACGTTATACCTGTGAATGTGGAACCCACACCTTATGCTTTAGTGCACTTTAGTTAAAAAATACACACGAAAACAAGCAACATCAGTGCTATTGAACCAAATATACCATAACGTTAGTCCAACTTAGTGTGTTGAATCATTATAATATATCAAGAGATATTGAAAGTTTGGTCTGTCCTTAAATAGTAATGTTTTACTGTTTCATACACCTTGACTATTTCCATGACAACAGGCTGACAGCTTAGTGCAGCACAATACTAGATTTTTACGCAAATATTTATTTGCTAGTACAACAGTGTCTTTATTTGTATTCCAGATTATATAATATTTTGTATTACTCGACGTCACTTAGGATTATGCTTTATTTGTATATTAACAGGATGTGGTGTGAATGTGCTGTTTAATGTGAAGAAAAACACCTTGAGGTGGTTCAGTCATATGGAGTATATGGTGATCGAGAGAATGACCAACATAGTGTATGACAGAGAGGTGGAAGGGCAGAGATGGAGAGGCAGATTGAAAGTGAGGTGGGGGGCCGGCAGGACTGGTGACAGAGGAACATAGATGCGATTCATTTTACGTTACCATCTTGGTGATCAAGACGGCAGGTAATATATAGATAAGTTAAATTATTACCATTTGTGGGATAACCATTTTTGAATGTCCTAGAAGTAACTGCTATACTTTTTTAACGTTTTCTGATATTATTCCAACACTTCAATAATGAAAGCTTCTTATCATAAATATCTTAAACTATACAAATGAACATAAGAGCTTCATTTACGTCGATAGCCTGTTATTTGATCAGCACAATACACACACCACCTCCAGATAACACCATAATTCAACTAAGCTCGTATAATTGAAGAAAAAGGTTGTATAATTATGGGAACTAATACAATCCCAGCACCTTCATGACATCATTGTGAGTTGCAGACTTCCCGACATGAGATCTAAATGTTGTTTATGCATAATCTAGTACTTCATGGATTATATAATATCTATTGTGTCCTATCCCTCTTAGGATATTCGAATTTGGCCACTCACTTTGTAAATGGTGTGCTCATGATCATAATTGTCTAGTGGTAGGTGTCAATATAAGCCCCGAGCAAAGACTACCTGTGCAAATTGGTCAGAGGCCGGCTAAATATAAATTTATCCTACATACAGAGAACATCCAAGTTAATAATTGTAGAGCTACGACGATTTCATACCGTCCCTGATTTCTTTATTTTTACTAATCAATGTTTGTACTGTATATGCTAATTCGAACAGCTACAATAATGTACATATTATATTTCCATATATTTTGTTTATTCTACACGTTATTTTGACTACAACCCCAGTTATATATTGCAATACTCCATTCCCTCTGTAACCACTAACGTAGCAGGTGTGTGATAGCATGTTAGTATGTTATCTGGTCTAATTAGTAGTGTCAACAGGTGTGTGTGTGTGTGTGTGTGTGTGTTAGTACAGTAGTTACTAACAGGGGAGGTGTGGTGGAGTGGTCATGCCACTGGATTGGTAATCCAATGGACCCGGGTTCAAATCCCGATATGTCAATGGGAAGATATTATTGGGATTGAATTTGTGCTGTACCTAGTATCAGTGCATTACCACAAAGCCCACCGAAATGCCAAACAAATACCCTCATTGTTCCCTGATTAAATAACACTGTATGAATATTCCCATATTCAAAATATGTTACAGGGGGACAATGCCTAGTGAGTTCACTGCTCAATAGGTGGCGTTCTGAGAGTGAGGGTCTGAGTCTGGAGGGTGAGACGGTGAAGCACTTGAGCGAAGCAACCAGCCGCTTCAGAGATGGAGCTGCTTTGAGCCATGATGGATGCTTCACATGTCTCACTCCCCAGGCTGGAACAAGACCTCACGGGCTTCACCGTGTTGAGCGGTGGAATGTACAGGCTCTCAGCCTATGCCCGAGAGGGATTAGTTGGAATATAGAAAAAAAAAAAAAAAAAAAAACTTACAATATGAGGAATATTATCAAGCTGTGAACATACGCAGACAAGATCACCAAAACCGGAACATTCCCTTTTGCCCGACAAATGAACACAAAAACAAAATATTTGTATTTAGACAAATAAGGTATGATAACACTGTATGTTTACACGCGCAGTGCATGGATATACCAACACAGTCAATAACCAGAATTAAAATAATATATCCTATGCATTTTATAATTATATAGGCCTAGTAAACTTGAAGTATGCAAATGTGCAAATCAGATTGAAGACAAATATACTGCATAGTGGCTGTCCTTAGTACAAAAAACGTGATCGCAAATGCAATAATATATTTGGACCCTGCGTTGTGTACTGATAAACAATAGTGTTTTTTTCTTTTTTTCTATGTGAATGAGGGAGACCAAAGGCATAACTGCCTGCAGCGAGTGCCTCCCCCAGATTTCAAAGAGTGACAGGGCCGAAATCAAGGGTCGTTCGAGCTAAAATGCCTGGACACACGGAGTTTTAAGCAATTTAAGTCATGGGAAGAGGGAAAGACTGATTCTGGGAGAGAGTTCCAGAATAGAAGAAAGTCTGAGAATGGCGTTTCACTCTTGGGTTGGACAGTTAAGGAGTGGGATTGTGTTGCAAGGCGGGTACTACGTACAGTTGGTCAAAGTTCCAGCTGACCCACCCTCGCTCTGGGGCTCGCAGAATTAGCTGGCAATACTGGTGTAGTGGTGCAGGGATACCACTTGCCATTAATGTGTTACCTGTGTCTGTCCCGTATAATACTTCAAATTAGACTATGTAACGTTCACGTTGTGATGACTAAATGCCCCTTCATTAAGCAGCCACCAATCAAACATTAATATGTATTCATATAATATTTAGTAAATTATGTTGTGGCAGCCATCAGGTTTTATATGCGTTGCCAATCAGTGGATATAATAACTTGAATATTTAAGCAAATCTACGAACTTTGGGTGAATGTTCGGGATCATACATAGCGATGTATACATTTGTATTTGAGATAGGTTTACTTTCCCTTGTTTAATATAATTATGTTCTAACAATGATATAGCCGAAATCAGATCTACCAATCCCAATCTTTGTACACCTTCCTACACCAGTATTGCCAGATAATCTGCGAGCCCCAGAGCGAGGGTGGGTCAGCTGGAACTTTGACCAACTGTACCCTACCTAGAGGAGGTGGTCTACACTGGGAAAGCTCCGAGGAACACTGATTATTGTAGTAGCGATAGAATAGTGAGAGAGATGCAACATTGCGGCGAAGAGAGAGAGATTGCAGAGAGTTGGTGAGTGGACGGGAGTCAATGATAGGAAAGGCTTTCCTTTCTACTTTGTCTAGGAGTGCGGTGTGAGAGGATCCTCCCCACACATGTTAACAATACTCAATACAAGGATGCACTGTGCCCCTGTACAGAGCAAGAAGCTGCGCAGGGGTAAAGAACCCCTTGAGGCGGTTGACATACCCAGCTTCTGGGAGGCTGCCTTAGTGAGACTGGTAATATGGTCTTTCCAAGTGAGAGCAGAAGAAAAAGAGACACAGATAACATTGAGAGAAGATGAAGGGTTGATTTTTGTATTGTTGAAGAATAAGGGATAGTCCTCTGGAGGTTCCTGATGATTAGTAAGATGGATAAATTGAGTTTTGGAAGCATTAAATACAATAAGGTTTTCTCTATCCCAATTGGAAATAGTAGCTAGATCAGAAGATAAGCGTTTTATGGCTTCATTACGTTTGTTTTTGAGGGACTGCTGGCTGGGGCGTTCTGGAAAACTAATTGAGTGGTGTAAAGTAGAGTCGTCTGCATATGAATGGATGGGACTGGATGTACAGTTGAGAAGATCATTTATGAAAATTAGAAAGAGAATAGGAGATAGGACAGAACCCTGAGGAACACCGGAGTTGATAGGATGAGGAAATGAGTGATGGCCATCCAAAACCGCAGCTATGGAACGGCCGGAAGGGAAATTAGAGACAAAGGCACAGATGGAGGGACAGAAACCGAAGGAAGGCAGTTTGGAAATTAAAGATTTGTGTCAGACTCTATCGAAGGCCTTCGATATGTCTAGGGCAACAGAAAAGGTCTCACCGAAGTCCCGAAAGTTGGATGACCAAGAGTTAGTAAGATATGAAAGAAGATCACCAGTAGAGCGACCTTTAAGGAAGCCATACTGGCGATCTGAGAGCAGATTATGAGAAGAGAAATGCTTAAAAAATTTGGAAGCAAGAATAGTTTCATAAACTTTAGAGATACAAGACATGAGAGCAATTGGACAATAGTTGGAGGGTTGAGAGCGGTCACCCTTCTTTGGGACAGGTTGGATGAGAGCAAACTTCCAGCAAGAAGGAAAGACGTTAGAGGAGAGACAGAGACGAAAGAGTTTCCCTAGGCAGGGGATCAGTACAGAAGCACAGTTTTTAAGTACAATAGGAGGAACACCACCCGGACCGTACGCCTTCTTAGTATTAAGCCCAGAGAGGGTAGAAAGTACATTTTTAGAAGAGAGTAGGATAATAGGCAGAAGTAGGAGAGAGGGGTGGTGGAGAGGGAGGAATAGCTCCAGAATCATCCAAGGTAGAGTTTCTGGCAAAAGTTTGAGCAAAGAGTTCAGCTTTGTCAGAGGAAGAAGTGATGGTTGTGCCATCAGAGTGGAAAAGGGGAGGGAAAGACGAGGACGAAAAGTTGTTGGAGAGGTTTTGGGCTAGATGCCAGAAAGCTTGGGAAGAGCTAGAGTTGGATAGTTCAGTGCATTTATTATTGATGAAAGAGTGCTTGGCAAGTCGAAGAACAGATTTGGCTTGATTCCGGGCAGAAAAATAGGAAGAATGAGATTCTGGAGTTTTAAGGCGTCGGTACCGTTTGAATGCTTCCTCCTTGTTGTGGACAGCAGTAGAACAAGCATGAGTAAACAATTTTTTGTTTTACATTAGACTGAGAGAACGAAAATTGAATGTACGCTTCCATGCCCGAGAGGATTACCTCAGTAATGCGTTCAGCACTCTCCGAGGGGCCTCGGCCACGGAAGCAGAAGTCATTCCATGGGAAATCAAAGAAGTACTGCTGGAGAGCCTCCCATTCGGCAGCGCCAAAGTGCCACAAGCGCCGCTGGCTGGGAGGATCGGAACGCCATACAGAAGAGATAGGACTGGTGACGGATATAAGTTTATAGTCGGAGGAGCCCAAAGGAGAGACAAAATTGACAGTATAAGAGGAAGGGTTAGAAGTCAGAAATAAGTCAAGAATGTTGGGCCGATCTCCGAAGCGATCCGGGATACGGGTGGGTTGGTGGACCAGCTGCTCTAGATCATTTATGATAGAAAAGACGTAGGCTTATTCCCCAGGTTTGTCAGTAGAGTGAGAGGAGAGCCATTGGCGGTGGTGAACGTTGAAATCTCCCGAGATGGAGATTTCAGAGAATGGAGAGATAGATAGAATGTGTTCCACTTTAGAGTTTAGATAGTCGAAGAATTTTGGAAAGTCGGTAGAGTTAGGGGAAAGATAGACAGCACAGAAATATTTAGTATGAGAATGACAGGATAGTTTGAGCCATAAAGTTGAGAATTCAAAGGAGTCTAAATCGGGAACACGAGAGCAAGTGAGTTTGTTGTGCACGTATGCACAACATCCGCCTTTGGCTTTGAAACTAGGATAGAGAAAGTAGGAGGATACAGAGAAGGGGCTGCTGGAACTTGTTTCAGATACCTGGGTTTTGGTGAGGAAAAGAAGATCAGGTTTGCAGGAGGAGAGATGGTGTTCGACGGAGTGAAAATTAGAGGAAAGGCTGCGAATATTGCAAAAGTTGATAGTAGGAGTGGCAGGCCGTGGTCCAGAGCATTTAGAGGGGTCGTCAGGGGAAGGTCGGGCATGTGTGGGGGTATTTATGGTCCCCCCCTCCCTGGGGACTCCGAGGCTGGGACTGTGTTTATAATGTTTTAACAATTTTTGAAGGAGGAAGTGTGGTGTGCATGTTAAGTGTAGTGAAGTCGATAGGAGGAGGAGGTGTTTGTGAGAGCATGCTGGACTACTCTCAGTGTACGTGAGGCACAAAGGGAATCAGTAAGAAAGGCCAAGCAAATGAAACAAGAGTTCCAGCGATTCCGTATCAAATGCTTACAGCCTCTCCTGGGTATAGCCCTGTTCGATTGGTGCCAACAATCTACCCCCATTCCCCCTATTAGTCGCCTTGTATGACACACAATAGGACGCGTGGGGCATATTCTTTTTTCCTTCACCATAAGATGGAAGCCTCCTTACCCCCAGGGGGGGTTTTCACTCTGACATGTTTATTAAATGGCGATTCTGTATTTTGAATGGAACACAAATAATACAAAAGTGTAGAGTACATCGTATACGAGGCCTACAGCATGCTGTAGCAATTAAACAATTATTTACGTCCCTGATGAAATACCAATGAGGATTTATGTTTATATACCTCGAAGGGGAAAGTGATTCCGATTTGACAATTATCACCAGTTTGAAAAACAAAAACAATAATAATAATAATAACATATATAAATAAATATATATATATATATATATATATATATATATATATATATATATATATGCTGAAGATACGGTTCCCAAGGAACACTCCTCTCTCCGATGTACTACGAAGAAGACCACTGAAGATGACACCAGTGTGATGTCGAAACGTTTGATAATAAAGTATGGAACTGCTCGTAGCGTACTTTGTTCTTCTATTCCTGCTGAAGATACGGTTCCCAAGGAACACTCCTCTCTCCGATATATATATATATAGAAGCGATGCTCTCTTCACGGGGGAAGCGGAGGCGTATAATAAATAGAAAAACCAGCGCTGGGATGAACATCTTTATTGTGGGACGTTTCGGCTTACACACAAGCAATCTTCAACCTAAAGTCAGACAATCAGGGCCTACATAAATATTTGCATATTATTAATGGTCAGTATTAAAAACGTGTAGGAGAATAATTATGATTTTAATTATGGGTGGAAAATAAAAAAATCACAGGAATCCGATAATTACTAAGTATTAAATTGTATACTAAAAATAAGTAGGTTGGCAACACGAAATACAAGTAAATTGTACGAAAGGGGGTGAGACAATATTGAAAACAACAACAGTGTAGAGCGGGTTCGCACTAAAGTGGAATGGCGTCGCGAAAATATAATTGGAAACACCGAAGACTTTCTTTTAACAGACGGATAATGCATGTTATGTACGAAATACATTAAATTAGCATGGAAGGCAGTGAAATTATATAAGAAAGCCACTAGAATAACGTGATTTACACTTGGAAATTTAAAAATGAGAAACTGATTAAATAATTCAGAGAATCAGATAATATCACTAAGTATTAAAATATGTAAAAGTGTTAAAGATTAAGTTTTAATTATAATACAAAACACATTGAAATAGTACGAAGGCGGGGGGGGGGGGGACTATATAGGAAGACATTGCACCACATTCTTTACTAATTCCGTAACCACACTATACTGCAATGTCTTCCTATATAGCCCCCCCCCCCCCTTCGTACTATTTCAATGTGTTTTGTATTATAATTAAAACTTAATCTTTAACACTTATATATTTTAATACTTAGTGATATTTTTGGAATGAAGTCTAAGTGCGAGCTCAGCAATGCACTGCCACAACGTTTGCCACTTGCAGTAATTTGAATAAAAACGTTGATATGTGTAGAGTTAAATATGCGGTATGTATCCTTCATCAACCTTGAACGTAGCTCCTATATGT
This sequence comes from Paralithodes platypus, assembly GCA_032716605.1. NCBI lineage: Eukaryota > Metazoa > Arthropoda > Malacostraca > Decapoda > Lithodidae > Paralithodes > Paralithodes platypus. The sequence continues at coordinate 12,107,339 of CM064569.1, read as the reverse complement.
GGAAATAAAAACTAAGCAAATACACAAATATATTATATCTGAAACTAGAAACAAACGTTCATGTGCTGTATGAGTTGTACTGTACTGTACATATTACAGTACATATTAAGAACATTAATGTTTTTAAGACATTCGTATAGTGCTAATTTTTCCTGATTGTAATAAACGTTTGTAATGATGAATGAATAATGCTTGAAATATTACATGTTTTGGTTGTTAATGACAAGATAAGTGGCATCCCATATAATATAAGCTGCCGATTTCCAGGAGATAACAGTAAAGAATATTTGAAGGAACCAAAACAAAGTTGAGGAGGACCTGTCAATACAATGGGCCCCAGGAAGAGAGTGAACATTATACAACTGTGTCTCTTGGTTGCTGGGGCATTCATTGTCTTCCAGGTAAGGCGTTATTATATTAAGGCGTTTGTTTATATAGATTATAATATATATTCCTTGTAATAAAAACTGAATTTACAGATTATGTTATATTTATTGTTTAATTGCCTTGTTTGTTACAATGAGCGCACAGCTGGTTTGTATTTTCGCTCATCGTAAGGATATAACACAAATTAGCAGTGAATATTCATATTTATGTAATCCTATGGGGCCTAGTGTGGGGTTGTGCATAATGTATAGTTGCTTAGGACCCTTTGGTTTAATATTGCATGGTTGGAGCTTAGAGGAATTTACAGTAATATTCCTGGATTCATTTTCTAATTTAACTAATTTTCTAAGGGGCGAGTTGCATAAGAAGGCTTTCCTAATATTAATTGTCCTGCCAAGATACGATTCAGCGGACATTTTATGCAATGCAGGAGTATAATAACTATTGCTGATTATTCCTATGTGCTCCAGAATACGCTACAGCTTACTAATGGGTTGTTGAGCCGTGGATTCGTTGAAATACCTGTACTGGTACCTAAGTCTGATTCCAGCCGGTCTGCATGGGGTTAACGTCGTTGGTTGCTGGAGCTTGGAGCTCAGTTCGGGTTGAGCAGCTTTGAGAACATCTTTTCTCACACATTTTGCATTCTGATTTAATTTCACGTAACTATCACCCCCAGGCTCCGTGGGACTATGATAACTTAGACTTGAATCAAATTATCCTTCAATTAAAATGTAAAACTTGCAAACTAAACAAACCAAAATTGGGACAAGGACAATATAAAGTCAAATTAAATTATCAAAATCGCTATGTGGAAACAACGTTTACTAAAATGAAAATTATTAAATAAAAGAACACAATCCACCACATAGGGTGTACATTACTACATGAGCAAGTTAATCTGTTTCCCAAGCAAACTAATCGCACATATAACAACGCACTATCGTCACGTTAAAGGAAGTAGTCAAGTTTGGGAAGTCCGGGACGTTCTGGCAAATTTTACTAAACTCTGCATGAATAAAGAAACTATATGTTAAATGTCAAAATATTATTTAAAATCAAATTTGCAACATGACAAGACATTAAAATAGTACAAAATACAGATATTGATAAGATATCTATACTATTACAAAATAATATATAAAATACAGTACAGCACTCACTAACGATAGTGCTATCGGATAGGTACCTGTAAGCATAGCATGCCTCAAGTGACCCCTATCAATAACTACCCTACAAATAACCTACATTTATAGCACAAATAAACTAAGGAAATCGCAAAAGTAAGCAATTGATACTATCGACAATGAATACATATAATATAAAGACAAATAATTACAAAATATGAAGTAACAACAGATTTAAACAAAGAGTACTCTTTTAACAAGAACAATAAATTAAAAAAATCATCAATATTAATATTAATAATAATAATAGAAAAAGAAAAAGATAAACAATAAATACAGACAAAAAGTAAGCAGAGGTTATACAAGAAACTTCAAGTTAAAAATGCTTGATTAAAATTATTGATGTCAAATTTTAGAATACAGTCACAATAATTGACCCTAAAAAGATTAAATTTATGGAACAATTTACTTGCCTGAAAACCTCTGTCCACTAAGAGTCTGTATAGTAACCTAGCTCTAGCCCAAAAGTCATCTACTTTAGTGCAGATTTTACAAAATCTTATTAATTGGGAATAAAAACAGTTATAAGTTATTTTACTAGCGATATTACTACTAGGGAAAGGAAAGTTTATTACGTTAAAATTAAAATCATCAACTTTGTGATATACTTTAAGTATGCACTGTTCATTAACAATCTCTATATTTATATCAAGAAAATTTTCAACTTTATAATTTACGTTACATTGTGTGAGGGGAATAGAATTAGGGTAAATAAGTTTAGCAACTTGATTAAAATTTAACAAATTGCAAACAAGAATATCATCAATATATCTACTATTATTACTTAACAGTTTAGCAAGTGCTAATTTTTCTGGAATTTTATTTTTCTTGCTACTGTCAACTAAGTCTTTTATATATTTAAATTCTAAAGCAAGCAAGAATAAGTCTGCAATTAAAGGGCTAGCATTTCCACCCATAGGAATTCCTAATATTTGTTTGAAAATGTACGGCCCGAATCTAACATAAGTATTGAAAAGGAGGAATTTAAGGGCATCTTTAAGTTTAGTTCTATCAAAATATACAGAACTAGTGGGAGTAGAGCTAAGTGATGCATTATTAAAATATGTATAAACATTTATGAAATAATTACCATTCCTAACGAACCTGTCAAAGTGCAAATCTATAATAAAGCAAAGCTCTGAATATACTAAATCTAAAGGCAAATTGGTATACAAAGTTGAAAAGTCGAAGCTATGTACCGAGGTAACTTTCGGCATGGTATTTATTTTATCAATAACTTCTAACGAATTGTCAACACTCCAATAATAGTTAATGCCAGTTCTTTTCATGATGGTATTACAATATCTTTTATGAGTACTTTTAATGTATTTTAAGCAATTTACGACTTGTTCTGATAGAGTTTTAGTGGTAGCAAATTTTGCTCCGGCAATAAAGCGATATTTATAAGGTCTTTTATGAAATTTAGGTAGCATGTATAATTTTGCAATGCACTTGTTCTTATCAGAAAGTTTAATATCAAATATTATATTTTTCTTGGTATGTTCATCGATTAAGTTATCAATATTCAGATTATTTTGAATTTCATAAACAGAATTACCGCAAATATTTTTACGTAATATGTTACCCTTAATACCTAATTCTTTTTTCATATTTTCAAGATAAAATTTCTTACATGTGAAGCTATAATTATTGCTGGCTTTATCTACTGTAGTGATTACAAAATGTTTATGTAAATTTATTAAATCAGCTTTAAGCTTATTATAATTATAGTCTATAAAATCTGAAAGATTAAATTCATTTTTAAGCGAGAACATTTTATTTCTAATTAACTTAATTAATAATTTAGACCATGCTTCTAGTTCTCTTGCATTGCAGCACGCAATTTTTAACAATTTATCTTTTAATTTATTGACTGAAAAAACAATATATTTTAAAATTATGTCCCATGTTACTTTATTACTCCCTATTCTAAATTTAAACCCTTTACGACATAGCTCCGCTAATTTGTCGTTTGCAAAATGTTTAACTAGTTCTACATCACCTGTTAATATGTGACATATCGGACTATAAATGAACTTTGCTAGTGCATCACGTCTGCTAGCTGGCATATCCATGACTCTTTCACACACGCATTTATTATTATTGAAAATATCATTATCTGAAAGATTTCCTAAAACTTTATTATAATTACAAATAATAGACCCAACAGGTCGTTCATATGAATACACTATTAATGGTTTGAAATCTTTACAACCATCTGGTAACATGGACTTAACTTTCTTTGAATTAATAAGACTGTTAACATTAATTTTGTCTAAAATTTTAGAGGAATAATTTAAAGTGGACATGACTTTATCTTTAATATGGTTATCTTTGGATTTCTTATAATTAGCTCTAATATATCCCATAAAAGCAAAGACTATATTCTTAAATTTATTTGTGAAATTATGTTTATTATTTAGAATATTTTCTATAAAAGGAGCAAAACTTTTCTTTTGTAGGCCTTTCAATGAGTCTTTTAATTTTTTAATTCCGAAATTTCGATATAATGAATATAAATTATTAACAATAATTTTAATATCAGACCTGTTTTTCTTTTTATTAAATGTATTTAGTCTTTTACCGTGTCTACCAGGTCTTCTGTTTAAAACAGGGAAGTTAAAATATGGGTTATTAAAATCGTTTTTTAATAAATCTTTATACAAAATGTTGCCTACATTTTTTATTTGATTGTTAAGTCCAAATGGATAGATGGTCATTAATTTTCCAATCCAATAATTTTCTCTATCTAAAACATTTTGATTACTTTGAACAATTTCTATAATTTTGTATTTACAATCAAATTTAGTACAATCTGTGTTAAAATGCTTATATAGAAGAATCTTGGAGTCGATGCCGTTCTTAATTCCTGATCTATGCCCGTAGGCTCTTTCTCTTAAACATTGCTCCGTCTTTCCAACATATTGTATACCACATTTCTCACAGGTTATTAAATAGATAACATTCTTTACTTTACATGGAGATGTTACATTAACAGAAGAATTTAGAAACAAAAATTTTGTATTGGTAATGTAACTTTTAAAAAATGTTTGATGTTCAAAATCAAATTCATTCACACAGAGTTTACATTTACAGTTATCAACGAAAAGACGCCGGTTATTTTCATTATTATTTTTCATTTTTAAGTTTTTATAATTTTGCCGGGTGCGAGGGTACAAAGAATAATCTGACACATAGTCCGTGGCCGGTCCTGGTTCGTCAACGAGTACAAGTAAAGGAAGGGACAGTACATGGGGAACACGTCGTACACTAATGTTGCCACTAGTACAGACCGTCCTCACATTTATACTGTCCCTGAACCTATATAAATTAAAATGTAAAACTTGCAAACTAAACAAACCAAAATTGGGACAAGGACAATATAAAGTCAAATTAAATTATCAAAATCGCTATGTGGAAACAACGTTTACTAAAATGAAAATTATTAAATAAAAGAACACAATCCACCACATAGGGTGTACATTACTACATGAGCAAGTTAATCTGTTTCCCAAGCAAACTAATCGCACATATAACAACGCACTATCGTCACTTTAAAGGAAGTAGTCAAGTTTGGGAAGTCCGGGACGTTCTGGCAAATTTTACTAAACTCTGCATGAATAAAGAAACTATATGTTAAATGTCAAAATATTATTTAAAATCAAATTTGCAACAAGACATTAAAATAGTACAAAATACAGATATTGATAAGATATCTATACTATTACAAAATAATATATAAAATACAGTACAGCACTCACTAACGATAGTGCTATCGGGTAGGTACCTGTAAGCATAGCATGCCTCAAGTGACCCCTATCAATAACTACCCTACAAATAACCTACATTTATAGCACAAATAAACTAAGGAAATCGCAAAAGTAAGCAATTGATACTATCGACAATGAATACATATAATATAAAGACAAATAATTACAAAATATGAAGTAACAACAGATTTAAACAAAGAGTACTCTTTTAACAAGAACAATAAATTTAAAAAATCATCAATATTAATATTAATAATATTAATAATAGAAAAAGAAAAAGATAAACAATAAATACAGACAAAAAGTAAGCAGAGGTTATACAAGAAACTTCAAGTTAAAAATGCTTGATTAAAATTATTGATGTCAAATTTTAGAATACAGTCACAATAATTGACCCTAAAAAGATTAAATTTATGGAACAATTGGCACTGTGAATAATTGCAGATATAATTCGTGGCGGCTTGGGAGTTTAGGCCGCCGTTGTGCATAGCTAATTGACTTGTTTGGGTGTTATCAATTGCTTTAATTGTCTGTATGCACTTGTTATTTACTTGTTATGGAACCTAGTCGCAGTGGCTTCACTACTGTGGTTTTGGGAGTACTGTATCGGCTCAGTGTACGCTCGTGAACGTCAGAAAGGTACTGAGGTACCGGTTGTGCTAACAAGGTAACTTGCCATTGAGGGCCCAGCCTTGCCTGGGCTTTTTTTTCAGGCCCCATCATTGACATTATTATCCGTTTATACATGCTGATTGTTCCCTTAGTCTTGGGTGTGGTGGTGTTGTGGTGAATGCAGTAGTGTGCGACTGTGTGGGGGCCGGTAAGTCCCTCATGCCAACCTTTTGCTCACAATACTTCATGCCAGTCGTGCTAGTGTTGCAACACAGTAGCTACATGGGTGACATGGTACCCTGCATTTTTTGTGTTTTAACTTAGGCTATATTGTTCTGCATTACTCTTGTTTTAACTTATATTGTTCGGCGTTGTTTTAACTTACTTATATTGTTTTGCATTTCTTTGCTTTAACATACTTACATTGTTTGCACTTTTAATAAATTGTGGTACAGTCAACTTGAGTGTCCATTTCGGAGTAGTGGGTGGCGGACTCTAGGAATCTTCCTGTGTTGGGCGGTTTTATTTCGGGGTGGACACTCCGGTTATCAGGACGGTTTGGCATAAGCATGTCAAGGGATGTTCCCTGGTATGTAAATCCCGTTGGGTGTATGTCAGCTTAGGACTGCCCATCGTATTGGTAGGAGAACACTAGCCATAACGATATTCACAAAACAAAAGTTGCACACTCAAACACAGTCTATTCCCATCCTGGGTGATCTTTGTGAAGGAAGCAATAAGATGGTCTTATAATTAAGAATCCTTTGTGGACAGTGTTTTACCTCCTTGGCCACTGACTTAGTAGTGTCTCTGTACAGTCGGTATATTAAATTCTTGAACAGCTTATCTTCCTATTTATCGATATATTATGAACAAATATAACATAATTATGACTGCATCATATATATTAAGTTTTCATAATTAGCAACATATTGCGCTGTAGAATACAGTTGGTTTATTGTATAAAATCATTGTTTTGTCAATAGTTTATGTTTTTGTTTATTATTATTTTGTTTAAATTGCCAGAAATTGTTTCTACCTTACTTACTCAGCTATTATAACTTTTAATAGCCAAATATGTTGTTAATTACGATTTTTTGTCATTGGTATGATGTAGAGACATAGTATTCATATTTGTCCATTAGTTATCGATAAATGACCTACTAAGAGTGTAACACATCGAGTATAGTACTTTCCCTTCCTTACCCTCACCATTTCCACAGCCTAAACAATTTAAATACATTATCCAAGTGGGATTTCCCGTCTCCTTAATATAAATAAGAAAAGGTTAAGATTCCTTTATCACACCGTGGTGTTAGTGGATTAAAAGCTTAGATACTCGTTATGAATGTCGGAGGTTCGAGGCCAGCTGGGAGTATATAAACATTCATTAGCTCGCATGTATTTGTGAGATATACTATATATACAGTATATATTTGCTTCCGTCGGTCAGGTTTGATCATGGGTGCTACATCATAGTTGTTTGGTTGTTTGCTCGGTTGGAGCAGCTTTATTTGTGGCTTTAAGAGACCAATGCGGGAGTGACAGTCTCTGTGTTGTCTCGAGTCATTTGGAGTTGTTGCGCTGCTTTCTGCAAGCCCATTTCTCTGCTGCTGCGTTCATCACTTCCTCTGTCTTGAGGTGCTTGTTCAAGGTACTTCTACACTTCGTATGGTCAGCTGCAAGGCCCTCCCAAGATTCGTGACCGAGTGCTACCATGTCTCTCATTATAGACATCCTAGTATTGCAGCAGTGTGTGGCTAATGGATCTCGTCCCAGATGCCAGCTCTCCATAGAGGATGTCTTTAAGGATGTGACCACCCACCATGCGATGAACATGGCCCAGCCAGCACAGTCTGCACTGTCTGAGAAGGGTGTACACTGTACATGCTGGGGAGGCCAATGCGGGACAGGACCTCTGCGTTGGACACTGTTTCCCAAGATATAAGCAGGATGCGGCAGATGTTTCTCAGGTGGCAGGTGTTAAGTCTTCTCTCCTGTCTGGCATGCGTGGCTCATATTATCTTGCTGCCGTGCAGCAGTGTGCTGATAACGCAAACATTGTATTCTGCGCCATTTTTGTCTTTGTCGTCAGATTGGCGTTTGTTCACACTCGGGCTGTGAAGAGGGCGAATGTAGTACTTGCCTTCCTGCTTCTCTTGTAAATGTTGGTGTCTAAGGATAGGTTGTCAGTGATTGTGGAGCCAAGGTACATTAACTGATGGACGACATTATGTACGTAGTCATCAATGGCAAGATATATAGATACTGTATATATATATATATATATATATATATATATATATATATATAGGCCTATATATATATATATATATATATATATGCATATCTATATTAGTGGCCCCTTCATCAATGACGATGCGCCTTAACATTGTTTATGGCCAATCTTTGAACTCAAGCTTGTCTTTCAAACTTCCCGCCCTGGAGCGAAACGCTCTTAAAAAACACTCACGGACTCGTCCTATATGATGTGGGTACCACTACTAGAAAAAACTAGCAAAAAATAGTGAGAATAAACATTTTAAACTTGATCTTAGCATTGCGCTTCTCATGCGTCTGCTGTTCCGCACACTTCGCCTGACTCATCGAAGCGATATCTCATTCCTATTCCTCCCGGGCCCGCTCGAGTCGGACGTGTGTCGTGGGCGTTCCAGCCCTCCTTTATTCTTCACCTTCCCTCGGTTATGGTGAGTCTTTACTCATATGTACATGCTAAGTGCTGAGGTTAGGTAGCTTATAGACTAGGAGTAGGCTGTGAACGTCTTTTAGCGGGCCCTGGAGACTGTTTTTCAGGGTTAATAATGCTAAAGCGAGTGTGTTAGGCGGAATCCTCGTTGTGATAAGGCGAGTCTCCCATGTGCTTGTTTTATTATCCTAGCTCATTATTAGTTCACTATTTAGTGATGAGGCTTCTTGTAGGGTGAACCGGGGCCTATTGTTCGGTCCGTTTTGGGTGTTCAACAGTATGCCCCATGGGCTAGTGCTCGTGGATTGTCTCACTTAGTTGAGGGGTCCTGCACGGAGCCACACTGCTCTTCAACCTACTCTTTGTGGTTCTACGTATTATGATCGACGCTGGATTGCAGGTTTGTGCTATTTTTGAGACTCGTAAGTAACTCGACAGTTTAGGTTAAGTAAACATACTGGAAGTTCAAATTAGGCGCCAGCATTAGGCTAAGTTATATATATATGTAAAAGATATATACTATTTAGTATTAACTCCTTATGGGTTTATTATCCATTATTATATCGGGTTGTCATTATAATAAATTCGGTATGTCTTGTAGTTAGTTAAATGACGCATTGGTAGATAAGATAACTGCGCATGTGTCATATTCAGGAACCTGAGGGTCCCTCGCTCCAAGACAATCTAGACTCGCTTTTGCTACGAACTCGCCAAGATCTCCTTCTAGCCGCTCCAATACAACCACCTGTTTCCTGCTAAGTCATCCTAATTCTTGTATCTAATTGGCCACTATATCTTCCATCTATTCCTACCACTATCATTGAGCTATCTATCCCTATCAACCAATACAAGTAAGTTAACTCTTGTGAGTTTATAGGTAAATTCCGCTTTGTTTACTATCGAATTCTCACAATATGGTCCTTCGTAACCTCTGACTTTTGCCTTATGCTATCTTTTCTTCTTTGTCTTTTCTTTCTTCTGCTTTCCTATTGTCTACTATTTCCTAGCTTTTCATTCTTTCTGTTCCCTATTTCCGCTTCCCTGGTGTCCCCTGTAGGTTTGTGGGCTGCGGTTTGTTGTCTTTGGCCTAATTTCCGCCGGGTCCCGCTTATTTTGCCCGACCATATGGGCCGCCGCCAGCCGATGTACACTAGCCCAACTAAGTTTTGCGACAAAATATTAGGTATGTGGCACCTGTCTAGTTTGCGCTCCCGTCCCAAGCCCATGTGGTCGCGTCTAGCAGAGACCTGTCTAGGCAGGCCCCACCGCTTGCACTACTAGTAGCTACAGCCACGGCACACAGTACTCGCACAGGCTGGGCACTACATATGACAATATTGCTATCATTATTTGTTTGTATAATAATAGAAGGTTCTCTCTTTCTCTCTCTTTCTCTTTCTCTCTAAATATAAATAGATTTACGCGCGACAAATGTTGTAGATTAGCGCACACACACACACACACACACACACACACACACACACACACACACACCAGAATGGTAAGCGTCACTACTTTATAGATCCACATTGTATACAGAACTTAAAATGAACACAATAAGTTGCATAAATTGTTATTGTATAATCTATTATACACTTGTTAGTGATTGTTTTAATAAGAGCCCCGGCCTCCTTAATTCAGAAAGTGATCGAGAAACGGGTAGTCAATTTCTACATCTATTTCCTGATCTACTCATATATTTGTTTTGTTCTTTATAATATGTTATGCGGTCAGGATTAGCTCCAAGTTCTCTGACACCGGGTATAGATTTTATGAGTTATCCTAAACGTTTCTATGCATCAACCGTATTAGTTGTTACTCAATAAAATGTAATTTGATACAGCTAAATGACTAAGAGACTTAATTTGTCCGAACGTTTATAGCATCTGAGGTGAATCCAGTCATCTTGGGGGCTAATAAGTGATTGAGGTTTCCGAATGTGTGTGTGCGAACTGTTGTATGGATTCTTCCCCTGCCGCCTCTTGTTTTGCCTCCTTTCATGTGTTTCTTGTTGATACTCCCTACCCCTTGTGGGAATAAGGGCTGGCTACTGACTAAATTACAAACGTCAAATTAAGAGTATTATGCTGCTGTCACATTTGTTAAATGCTTAATCTTCAATCTTGTAATGGAATTTAAACGTGTTGGCTGGGTATGTCTCGCTATCTATTAACCTTTCTTTTCCCAAGCATACGAATCGATAAACAGACAAAAAATACCTTCAAAGATATTGACATGTCAGTAAAATTTCGATAAATATCCACATGAAAAATTGCTGATTAAAGAAGCTGATCATGGAATAGGGCGAACTATATTACGTGAATTAGACCATGGCTAATTAGTAGGAAACAAAAAATTAACATTAACAGTAGCCCATACAACCAGATTGGGTGTAGTGAAGGTTGGGGTCATACACGATGGTCAGTTTTAGTTCCTCAATTGTTCATCTTTTACATTAACGACCTTGATTTAGGCCTAACTAAAAAGATTGGTAATTTTTCAAATGACACTAATAATAGGTTGAATTATTGATCCTGATAACGATGCATGCTCCCAAAAAACAATTTGATGCACTACCCGAATGGTGCAAACCTTGTCAGTTGATATTTGATGTAGATAAATACATGCAGTTTAGTGAACATTGGAAAATCGACAGAAATTTCAGGATATACAGTATATTTAACAATATTTGTTTCGTCAGTAAATACGCACCATATATCTCCCGTATGAGGAGATTCAATAGCTCAATGCATTCTTGTGATGTCCGATTCCATTACCCATCTCCCTTACTCAAGGCCAGGGTAGCCAGTAACCACCAGCTATATCTCAGAAAAAAAAAATAGTTTGTTCACCAATCTGAGTGGCGACAGGGGCAAGATGCAATATCATTGGTATCTAGATGGCTAAATAACATGGAATTTAATAACTCTATTATTACAAAAGATTTGAAAGTCATCGTCAGTCGTGATATGAAACCAAAACAAAAAATGCAACAATGTTTGAAATCAGAGTTTTTAAATAGATATCTACAGTAGAAGCGTGAATAACAACAAACGTAATTTTAAAATTTCACCCGTCCTTAGTAAGGCTTCACATGGATTATGTTTTGAATTTTGCTGTCCAGTGTCCATAGATTGATTGGAAGTTACGGTACAAAGAAGAATGTCAAAACAATCCAGAATAATAGAACGTTAAAACATCAATAATATTCTAACGCCTGACGACTACGGCCAAATGACACGGAATTTATAGCCAGAATGGGTTAGAACATTAACCCTCTCCGACATATGACGCGATTTTGAGCCTATTGGGGATATTTAAAGCCTTTGCTACCATCAAGGGTATTTAGAAACCTTTAGTTTAGTTACTTCAACCTCTGCAGTTGTCTTTGAGTTAGCTGTGGGCAGAGAACTAATTTTGGAGAGGTAATTATAAGAGTGAGAGAACTCTATTTCTTATTGCTAATCTGGCAACCTCTGCGTCATATGTGCGTGAAAGGGTTAAACAGAAGTAAAAGAATATTGAGGTAGTGAATATCATGAAATATATTATATGGTCAGTACAAAAGAAATGGGACTTGGGAAAACATTAGGCTTGCATATATTAGAAGTGTAGAGTAAGAGAGGATATGATACAGATGCTTAAGTTGTAAGTGGGATCCACAAAGGCGATGTGGAAAACGGACTGCTGCTCCGTGATAAGCATGCAACAGTTTGGTAGATATGTGAAATAGGTTACCGATTGCTACAGTAGAATCAATAACGACAGAAAGCTTAGAAACATAATTAGATAGGCACATGGCTGTGATGTGCTGATTGTTAATGGGATCCACCGTGAAAGGGCCAGTTCATGGTATAAAGACTAATATTATTCTTTATACCATGGTTCAGTCAGCCCATAGAATCAGCCCTCTGAAAAAATCCCTCTTTTATTATTTTTGTTTTTGTTAATGTTTATGTAGGCCTAGTTGAATCAGGACACGTATTTGACAGTTAATTCAGACTAGCATTATACTATTATATTCAGAGTAGACAAGGAGACTATTTAATTCAGAGTAGAAAGGGAATATGAAAGTCAAAGGGTAAATATGACATAGTGTGTGTCCCTATAATTCCTACAGAACCTCCTTAAGTTGTATAAACCCTCTAATGAAAAGCCCGATTAAACTTCCAAAATTAGTCAATCCTAATGGGATTAATGATTATATATTTATTGATTCTCATGATAAACTGGTCTCTCTATTCACCAATGATAGTTTAGGTAAGGTATTATTTATTATATTCGCAAACAAGTGATATGCATTCACTAAGGGGGGAGGGGGAATTAATAATGGAAGATTATCCTATATTGCACAGATAGTGGCGGGCGAAGTGGCTAGGATGAGTTTCTAAACGGAACGTGGTTGGTTTTTAGGTAAACAACCGATGGTATAGACAGGAGTGGTTAATGTGTATATTATATCAAGTCATGCTAGCTTAATAGTATTTGAACAATATAAGTAAGGAGTTAATTAGTAAGTTAGGGGTATTAGTGGATGAGTAAAGAAATTAAGATGTTTTATAATGCTCGGTTGATATGAAATTAGCCAAGAGTGATATGATGGAAAGTATTACTCTGTATGATGACTATTCTATATATTTTATGCACAATATCAACTAGGACTAACTCACATGCCGTGTGTTCCTAGGCCTCCAACAGCGCAGTCTTCGACCCATGCGTGGTTGAGCTGAAAGTTTTCTTTTCTGAGAAGACAACTCTTGGTTGGCAGAGAGGTATCCTGACTAGGATTCGAACCCACTCACTCCAGGTATGTTTGGGAGAGTTGGGCACCGTAACCACTCGGGTCTGTTTGTGCCTCTTGGTTAGTTTTGGCTTGACAACTGGTGATCTATGTTTATATCCCATCTCCTTCAATATCTTGCGTATAGTTTATGTGGAAACTTGAAGTTGCAAATATTGCTTAGTTCATTGGCGTTGGAGAATGGATGGTTATCCATATACTGTTTAATTTTTTGGTCCTGTTATGACGTGGTTTTCCGCTTAGCTCCACTTCTACGTCGGTCTGTCATTTGTCCTTCTTCCCACCTTTTTTTGGCCACCGGTAAACGTTCCGACACCCCACTCTCGCTCATCCCAACCATACTACCGCGTTCAGCAACCTTGCTGAATGGATGACTACTGTAGGTGTGATGTTGGCAAGAGAGTATCGAGGATTTCTGATCACCTCAATTTCCAATAATTACAGCTTCACGCTTTTTTATTTATTTATTTATTTATGTTTTTACCGAAAAAAGTTCGACCTGGGAATATATTGCGTGAAGTGTTAATGCATGGTTGGAGTGGCTGTAGATATGCATGTAATCTGTAATCAGCCAATTGCCGATATCTGGATTTTGAGTGTTTGGTTGACCTGTACGGTACCCGTCCAGCTAGTAATAAACCACCAACACTAAAAAAGACGTCGTAAGTGGCCTCTTATTCCAGAGGCCAATTTAAACTGCTAGGTCAAGAGAGGCGCATTGTGTAAGAAGAATTGCCAAAATGTTTCTTTTCCGCCTGGGAATGGAACCTGTGTCCTTTTGGCTGTGAACCAAGTGCGCTAACCAATATGCTACGGACCACTGTGTGTGTGTGTGTGTGTGTGATTCTGTAAAATAGAACTTAAATTATATACCCGGTAAACTAAATAATGTTTAGTTATACTCCCATATATTTCCATAGTAGACAGAATTTCATCAAAGTTAGATTCTAAAATCATGATACGGTAACGATAATTTTCTATACTCTAATAGTATCTCATAGAAACAGTAAGAACTTTAGCTGTATATTAATACATGTTCTTATCATTTATAATAATACTTGATGCAGATGTTGCGGATAATTCTCGTGAAACTCCCTCCCACCACCCCAAGCGCCCTAGGACCTCTGATCCGCCGGACGCACAGCCTTCGCCTAGCCGGCGTGACAGGTCCCGCTCTCCTAGACATAGACCCAAGTTGCCCTCTGTTAAACAAGCGTCCAAGAGGTCACGCTCTGATTTTGGCGCCGCTCTTGTTGCTGGCGATGACAAAACCAAGAAGAGACAGTTTAGGAAGTCCTCCTCATCGAAAAAGGGGGTTGAGACCCCACCTAAACCGGACAAACATTCTTCGTCACACAAGGAGGCACCAAGAGACACATCCAGCAATGTCTCCGGCCACTCTAAACGGTTTACCATCCCCCACCGGGTTCAACCTGAACCAACAGTTGTAGGCCCTACCAGTATTGGGATCAGAGAGGGGCAGCAGTGTGTTTTCTCGCCGGCAGGATGATGAATGTTCCTCTAACCAACCCGCCTCAGTTCAAGACCCTACAGAGTATGAGATACCTGATCTGAACATGCAGGACCTCTCAGAGTCCAACGGTCTTGACAACTCACAAACAGAAACACACGATTCCGCTGCCTGGGTCGGCGAGTCTCGGTTGGAGGCTTTACCGGCCCCCCTGACCCTGTCACCGGGATCTACGTTACACCAACATGGAGTAAACGCCGAGGAGCAGACGTCTGGCCAACGACCTTCTTCTCGGCACTCGGTAACGCAGGACTCAGAGATGTCACAGTCCGCGTCCCAGTCAGACCAAGGAAGTGGGGTTTTTGTTACGATTGAACAATTACTGGAGTGGTTTGATTTTATGAAACAGGTTAAGGGAGAGCGACAGGTAACAGTTTCAGTACCAGTAGCCCCGGTGGTGCGACCTCTGGGACAAGTACTAGTTCAACCTCAGGTTAACGTAAGCTTACCTCACCCTACTGTCACTCTTACAGCTTCCACTTCGGGAGCCTCGGCGCTTTTGCCGCCTAATCTGAAGTTGTTCTCGGATTTGCTGCCTCTCCCACTTGATAAATCTATTCCTAGTAAGAAAGGCCCTATGCCTTTTTTATATGGACCGGATACATCTTGGTCTGTCATTAAGCCTTTACGCCCCGACGTCGCACAACCCACAGTTATAGGTGAGTCGCCTGTTCTGCATCATTGGGTTATTGAGGCAAGTGAGGCTAAGAAACTAAGGGCCAAGAACCAATCTGGGGAGGTACTTGATGTTGTTGTAAAAGCCATTCCCACTATTTACAATCCTGACTATTTTGTGTACATGCCATCCCCTGCCTTGCCTCCCGCTTCCGCCAGAAAACTATTTTACGACTGGACAAAATCAGATGGGTTTAATGATTTAAAACTTTTGCAGGGCTTGACCCCGGAATTACATTCAATACCCTTCAGGGACTCTGCGGGGTCGCCAGTAGTTCAGATTCAAGGGGGAGAGTCGGGGCCTTGGGTGGCGTGGGCACATGAGGCCCAGCTGTTTGCCAGCAAGAGGATAATCATTGGTTCTCTATGTCGGTAGGCAAGGTGGACGGGATCCCTCAAAAGATTTTTTACTTTTTGGGGGCCTCTAAACATTCTTTATGCCAATTACCTGAACCTTTTTGTCCCCCCACACAGGTCCATATTGATAAAGATTTTAAAATGAGGCAGAAAGCCTGGAGACTGACGTCCCAATACCTACTCAGCCGCCAGCTTGCAGCCTATTTGGCCAGGACGACTGAGTCGGTAACGGACGTCGGCACCCAGAAGGCTCTTTCTCTAACTAGGCGCCTTCTTCTCCAAAACTCCATTCAGTCTCTCGGCGACATCCGAACAGCTCTCTTTGAGGCGGTACGGGTTCTTCAAGACCTGAGGGTGTACTTGGTAAGGAGACTCCCTGTAGAGATTGGCAGGAGACTAATATTATCAAATGTTTTCACCAAGACCCTAGCCTCTGACGATGCCTGGCGCACTGTCGATTTCTTATTAGACTATCAACCTGCCACTACTTCTAAGTCAAAAAGTGAGCAGTCATTCAAACCTAAATTTAATGCTAAGAGTTCATTTCGTGGTCAGTCCCAGTCCTTTCAGTCAGCCAAGACTTACTCAACCCCTGGGAATGTCGGGACGTCTCGAGGACGAGGTCAATCCAGGGGTAGAGGGCATTGATTCAGGGGTCAGTCTAGGGGTAAACCCAGTAGTGATGGTAGCAAGGCCTCTCATCCCCCCAATCCAAAATCAGAGTCACATCCCTCCAATCCAAAAAACTGAGACACCACAAGGCTCTCTCACTCCCGGTGCCAAGGCAAGGTGAGGCGGATCCGAGAGTAGTACTGCCGGACAACACCAGTCATGTGACTGGCAACTTTCGGGATTATCATCGGGCATGG
The DNA here is from genome assembly GCA_032716605.1 of Paralithodes platypus. Taxonomy (NCBI): domain Eukaryota; kingdom Metazoa; phylum Arthropoda; class Malacostraca; order Decapoda; family Lithodidae; genus Paralithodes; species Paralithodes platypus. The sequence continues at coordinate 12,090,443 of CM064569.1, read as the reverse complement.
CCCCGGCGAACATGGGCAAGGACAGTGGTCAAGAAAGGCCTCTCATGGCGGTGGTCCCGGCTACCCCGTTTACGTATCCCCACAGAGTGGAATCATGTTTCTTTAGAGGTGGGATCCGTTGTCAAAGAGATGGCCCAGAAACAGATCATTATCCCCAGTCCTTTGTCACAACCCGTGTTCACCTCCCGGTTGTTCCTGGTGCCAAAAAGGGACATTGTTCAGATGAGGCCGGTGATCGACCTCTCTTATCTCAACACCCATATTCACAATCTGTCGTTCAGGATGCTGACTGTGAATCAGATCAGATTGACACTTCCGCCGAAGGGGTGGATGTGTTCCATCGATCTCACAGAAGCCTATTGGCATGTCCCCACCAACAAACGTTTTCAAAAATATCTAGCTTTGCGCAACGGGGATCAAACGTTTGTTTTTCAAAGAATGCCCTTTGGCCTAAATCTGGCACCCCGAATTTTCACAATACTAGTCCGACAGGCTCTGCTACCATTACTAAATCAGGGGATCATGGTGTTATGGTACCTCGACGACTGGTTAATAGTAGCTCAAACCAAAATAATTCGCCTCCAACATGTACAACAGGTGTTAAATCATGTAGCTGCCTTGGGGTTCAAGGTGAACTTAGCAAAGTCCTCCTTGATCCCCACCAGGAAAATCCAGTGGGTGGATCTTATCTGGGATACCGAGTTACTCACACTGAGTCAGAGCGAAGACAACCGTCAGAGATTTTGGAGGAAACTCTTTCGGTTTCTTCATTCTCTGACAATAACGATCTGGGAATCTCTGGTGGGCTCACTCAATTGGATACAGCTGACGGTCCCGTTAGGTTGTCTGAAGGTCAAAAACATTATTTTGGAAGGAAACAGGTGCTTTCCGCTGTTGCCAGTGGAAACACTGAAGAAAATTCCAAAATTCATCCACAACCTCCTGGCGGCTTGGGCAAAGCCAGAAGTAATGCACTCCTCCTTGACATGGACAGCTCCTCCTCCGACGGTCTGGATAGATACAGACGCGTCAGGTACCCTGGGATGGGGTTACCAGTCAAACCTAGGACATCAGGATCAGGGTCTATGGTCCAGGTCAATTCACCTTCATATCAATGCCAAGGAGTTGTTAGTCCCCTTATTCTTTCTACAGGAGCACGGCATGAGCCAGGCGGGAAAGTCCCTAGCCTTCAGAATGGACAATCTGACTGCAGTGACATGCATTCAGAAACAAGGGTCAGCGAGATCTCGAGTGTTACAAGGGTTGACAGAAAAGATATGTCGACTGGCTTGAAGGCTAGAGATTGATCTTCATGCAACATATCTGCCCGGCATGGCGAACGTGTGGGCAGACGCTCTATCTTGGAGACAGAGCACTCAAGTAGAATGGACTCTCAAGCAAACCATCTTTCAAGGGATGATTGCCGAACCCTACCATCCACAAGTGGACTTCTTCGCGTCAGAGGCAAACCAAAGGCTGCCTCAGTACCTCACACGTCGGCGTCAGACTCCGGCGGGAGGTCCGGATGCATTTCTGGTAGACTGTGTATATGTTGGGTCTGGCTGCTTCCAGACGATCCCCAAGTACTTATCAAAGAGGTGGGATAAGTCAAACACTGGGTAAAAGTTAATAGGTTCTTGTATTCAGGAGTGAAGTGGGTACAGTGTACAGGGAGACCTTTGGTAGGCTAGTCTCTCTCTCGATCTGATCATGACATACCCCTAGCGGGCAGATCATGAAATACCCATAGTTACCATGTGCAGTCAATAAAGTACAATTATATAAGTGAGTGCACATGATTACTATGGTACAAGTTTAATATAAGGAGGTATGCATATAGATAATATTAGTGTTACTTACAGATACTTAAGAATGCTGTTGCCTCAATAAATCATATACATACAACACCTCCCTCCCCCCTCACGCTCGTAGTTCAATCTCGAGCGGACTCCTTTTCTCTGGGTCGTTTCGAATAACGTGGGGCAACTTGGGGGTCAGACGCTAAGGACAACTGTTTCTGGTCATTGCAAGGGGTCGCAGGGGACTGGGGGAGGGGGTCAACACTTTGGGGTACAGGGCGGAGGAAACGGCGGTTCCGCCACCACACACGACCACTAGGGAGATGCACCTAATAGTCCCTGGACTTGCCAAGACTCATGACAACCCCCACCTTGTCCCAGCATTGCGATGTCGGGTCTTGAATCCGAACTTGCTGACCGACACACAACCTGATGAGGGGCTGTGCGTGCGCATCGTACCGGGTCTTAACCTGCTCGGAACGGTCGGCTGCACGTCTGTCACAGTCCTCGGCCTTGCCCTGCCACTCCTGAGCGAAGGATCTGGGGTCGGCAGGTAGACATGTCCTGAAGGGGATGACCATATAGGAATTGGGTAGGGGAGCGGCCAGTGAAGTTAGGAGTGTTCCGGAGTTCCATGAGACCCCGGTCAAAGTCCTCTATGTCAATGTTACCAGAGGGTGCAGTCTGAAGAATGAGGTGCCTGATTGACCTCACTGCAGCCTCGGCATGGCCGTTCGCCTGTGGGTGATGCGGTGACGTAACCACATGGCGGACTCCCCATCGCTCTATAAAGTCCCGGAAATCCTGGTTGGTGAATTGTGGGCCTCCAACGGTCCTCAGACAGAGGGGAACACCAACTTCCCGGAAGTAGCGACAGAAGAGCCTGATAGTTGCAGAGGCAGTAGCGTCGCCTTTGCAGGGGACGACAACGGGCCACCCCGAGAGACGGTCGACCACGACCAGGAAGGACTTCCTGGCAACCATGATAAAGTCGGCCGAGACAGACTCAAGGGCCCCGTCGGGTTCTCGTCATTCAGGAGGGGTTCCTTCTGGAGGCCAGGCTGGAGGATCTGGCACGACTCGTAAGCATGAACAGTACTGGTGATGTCGGAATCTATCCCCGGCCAGAAGACAGCCTGCCTCGCTCTGCTCTTGGTGGCCTCCACATCTCTGTGACTGTCGTGGAGTTGCTGGAGGGTGCGGCGGCGGAGAGCCGGAGGAACCACAATCCGAGCTCCGTAGAGGACGAGATATCCATCAGCACAGAGATCATCCCGTAGCATCCAGTATGGGAGCAAGGAATCATGTAGGTTATAATGGTTGACAGGGAAGCCTGAGGTGACGCAGTCGAGTAGACAGACGTATGTAGGGTCCGCTCTTGCTGCGGTGCGAAGATCCTGTAGAGTCCTCTCGGTGTCTTGTACTGAAGATTCTCCTGGGTTGATGACATCCAAAATGGGCTTAGGAAAGTCCTGAGAGATGATGGCCAACTCCCTGCAATGGCGATAAGAAAGCAGAGGAGTCTGGACACCGTCGTGCACTTGAATCAGGGCAGGGCACGATCTCTTGCCTAGGGTGAGGGTTGCCTGAAATGCACCCAGAGCAGGCGCCATCGTGGATCCATCCGCCGTGAACGTCATGGTAGGCGAAGGGTCTTGCAGGCTGCTCCTAGAGACACCCAGAGATCCTAGATGTCGCAGGCCAATCACTGTAATGTCAGAGCCTGTGTCCGGTAGCATCCGTAGGCGGGATTTGACATCGCCATGTGACAGGGTGACAACGATGGGCTGTGGTGTCTTGTCGGCAGAGGAAGAAGTTGATCCCACACGACGACAGTTGTTGTGCTTCGCCTCGTGAGACTCGCTGGAGTCGGAGGATGTACCATTGCTGCTTGGAGATTCCCCTCGGCGCTTGTCCTTCTTCTTCGACGCCCGACAACACTTCTCAATGTGCCCAATGCGGTGACAGAGGTGGCACTGGACCTTACTGGCGGGGCACTTGATTGTCCGCGACCAGTGGCCTTGTCGTCCGCAGGCGTCACAGGTGCTCTGAGCAGCTGGGCATGTGTCCAACCCATGCTGGCGAGCACAACACTGGCAGAAATCCGTTGACTTTGATGAATTTTTGATGGGCGGAGTCTTGCCGTTTCCCTGAGCTTTCTTGTCCTTTTTATACGAAGAAATTGCGCTCACTTGGTCAGGAGGAGCACTAATGGCCGTGGTCGCAGATATAGCGGCCTCATAGGAGCGGCACCTAGTCACAACATCCTTTAGTGGTGCTTTTGAGTCCAGGGAGATGAGATTCTGTACCAGCTCCTTGTCTCTGATCCCCATGAGGATCACCATCTTGAGCTGTGTTTCCTCGCAGACAGATGAATTTCCCGGGCACACATCAACTTCCTCGGAAATGCGCTTCAGGCGGACATAAAACTCGGCAAATGACTCCCCTTCAAACTACTTACAACTCAACAATTCTCTTCGACGAAGTGCCTCGTTGCGAAGTCCCTTGATGTGAGCTTGCAGGGCATCCAACACCTCATCCACCGTCTTGTCAGTCGAAGGGGCGATCTGAAGGGTGTGTTCAAGTATGCGCTGCATCTCGAGGGTCAGGCACATGCGAAGCTGGATCATCTGCTTTGCCGGAGGTAGTTTGGGGAGGTCCACCATTACTGCATAGTCATCCCAGCGACGTCTCCACTCTCGAAACATCTGAAAGGTGGAGTCGGCTTTAAGTGGTAGTGGGGACTGTGCTGTAGCCTTTGGTGGTGGTGGAGGTGCTGAGGGATCTGAAGGGCTGACTCGTTGCTGTTGGGAGGGTGGGCCCTGGGCCATGGAGGGATCTGTAGATTTGTTTTTTTTTTTTTTTTTTTTTTTTTCTATGTGATTGAGGGAGGCAAAAGGCATAACTGCCTATAGCGAGTGCCTCCCCCATAGTTGAAAGAGTGACAGGGCCAAAATCAAGGGACGTTCGAGCCAAAATGCCTGGACACACGGAGTTTGAAGCAATTTAAGTCATAGGAAGAGGGAAAGACTGATTCTGGGAGAGAGTTCCAGAGCTCAGCTGTTGAGTAGAAGAAAGTTTGAGAGTAACGTTTCACTCTTGGGTTGGAGAGTTGCACAGAGTAGGGGTGGGATTGAGTTGCAAGACGGGTACCACGTGCCCTACGTAAAGGAGGTGGTATGCACTGGGATAGCTCTGAGGAACACTGATTATTATAGTAGCGATAGAATAGCGAGAGAGATGCAACATTGCGGCGGAGAGAGAGAGATTGCAGAGAGTTGGTGAGTTAATGATACGAAAGGCCTTCCTTTCAACTTTGTCTAGGAGAGCAGTGTGAGAGGAACCTTCCCACACATGTGAACAATACTCAATACAAGGGTGCACTATGCCCCTATACAGAGCAAGAAGCTGTACAGGGGAAAAGAACCCCCTAAGGCGGTTGAGCACACCCAGCTTCTGGGAGGCTGCCTTAGCAAGACTGGTAATATGGTCCTTCCAAATGAGAGCAGAAGAAAAAGAGACACCAAGAATATTGAGAGAAGATGAAGGGTTGATTTTTGTATTGTTGAAGAATAAGGGATAGTCCGCTGGGATATCCTGACGGGTAGATAGATGGAGAAATTGGGTTTTGGAAGCATTAAAGTTAACAAGGTTTTCTCTGCCCCAATTGGAAATAGTATTTAGATCAGAATTTAAGAGTTCTATGGCTTCATTACGTTTGTCGTTGAGGGATTGCTGGCGGGGGCGTTCTGAAAAACTAAAGGAGTAGTGCAAGGTTGAGTCGTCTGCGTATGAATGGATGGGAATTAAGGTACAGTTAAGGAGATCATTTATAAAAATTAGAAAGAGAATAGGAGATAGGACAGAGCCCTGAGGAACACCGGAGTTTATAGAGTGAGGAAGTGAACAATGGCCGTCCACAACCGCGGCTATGGAACGGCCGGAAAGGAAATTAGAGACAAAGGCACAGATGGAGGGATAGAAACCGAAGGAGGGTAGTTTAGAAATTAAAGATTTATGCAAGACTCTCTCGAAGACTTTCGATATGTCTAGTGCAATAGAAAAAGTCTCACCGAAGTCCCGAAAGGAGGATGACCAAGAGTTAGTAAGATATGAAAGAAGATCACCAGTAGAGCGACCCTTAAGGAAGCCATACTGGCGATCTGAGAGCAGATTATGAGAAGAGAAATGCTTAAGAAATTTGGAAGCAAGAATAGTTTCAAAAACTTTAGAAAGACAAGAGATAAGAGCAATTGGACGATAGTTGGAGGGTTGAGAGCGGTCACCCTTCTTTGGGACAGGTTGAATGTGAGCAAACTTCCAGCATGAAGGGAAGACGTTAGAGGATAGACAGAGACGAAAGAGTTTGCCTAGGCAGGGAGTCAGCACGGAAGCACAGTTTTTGAGAACAACAGGAGGAACACCGTCCGGACCGTACGCCTTATTAGTGTTAAGCCCAGAGAGGGTAGAAAGTACATCTTTAGAAGAGATTAGGATATTAGGCATAAGTAAGAGAGAGGAGGGCGGAGAGGGAGGAATAGCACCGGAATCATCCAAGGTGGAGTTTCTAGCAAAAGTTTGAGCGAAGAGTTTAGCTTTGTCAGAGGAAGAAGTGATGGTTGTGCCATCAGAGTGGGAAAGGGGAGGGAAAGACGAGGAAGATAAATTGTTGGAGAGGTTTTTGGCTAGATGCCAGAAAGCTTGGGAAGAGCTAGAGTTGGATAGTTCAGTGCATTTATTATTGATGAAAGAGTGTTTGGCAAGTCGAAGAACAGATTTGGCTTGATTCCGGGCAGAAACATATGAAGAATGAGAGTCTTGAGTTTTAAGGCGTCGGTACCGTTTGAATGCTTCCTCCTTATTGCGGACAGCAGTAGAACAGGCGTGAGTAAACCAAGATTTTTTAGCATTAGTCTGAGAGAAAGAGAATGGAATGTATGCTTCCATGCCCGATAGGATTACCTCGGTAATGCATTCAGCACTCTCCGAGGGTCCTCGGCCATGGAAGCAGAAATCATTCCATGGGAAATCAAAGAAGTACTGCCGAAGAGCCTCCCAGTCGGCAGCGCCAAAGTGCCACAAGCGCCGCCGGCTAGGAGGATCGGGTGGCTGTACTGGAGAGATAGGACAGGTGACAGAGATAAGTTTATGGTCGGAGGAGCCCAAAGGAGAGAAAAGATCGACAGTATAAGAAGAAGGGTTAGAAGTTAGAAACAGGTCAAGAATGTTGGGCCGATTTCCGATGCGATCCGGGATACGGCTGGGTTGCTGAACTAACTGCTCTAGGTCATTTAGGATAGAAAAGACGTAGGCTTGTTCACCAGGTGGATCAGTAGTGTGAGAGGAGAGCCAATGGCGGTGGTGAACGTTGAAATCTCCTAAGATGGAGATTTCTGAGAAAGGAGAAATGGATAGAATGTGTTCCACTGTAGAGTTTAGATAGTCAAAGAATTTGGGAAAGTTGGTAGAGTTAGGGGAAAGATAGACAGCACAGAAATATTTAGTAAGAGAATGACAGGAAAGTTTGAGCCATAAAGTTGAGAATTCAGAGGAGTCGAAATCGGGAACACGAGAGCAAGTGAGTTTGTTGTGCACATATGCACAACATCCGCCTTTGGCTTTGAAACTAGAATAGAGAAAGTAGGAGGATACAGAGAAGGGGTTGCTGGATGTTGCTACAGACACCTGAGTTTCGGTGAGGAAGAGAAGATCAGGTTTGTAGGAGGAGAGATGGTGCTCAACAGAGTGAAAGTTAGAGGAAAATCCGCGAATGTTTCAGAAATTAATAGAAAGAGTAACAGGCCGAGGTCCAGGTAATTGTGTGGGGTCGTCAGGGGATGGTCGGTCGGGTGAGGGGGCATTTATGGTCCCCCCCCCCTGGGGACTCCGATATCCTGGAAGTGGCCAACAGTTGAATCAAAGCCTGAAATCTTGCATTCTCTTCCTCTCTTCTTAAAGCCTCCTCTTGTCTTCTCACTGCCTCCTCTTGTCTTCTCACTGCCTCTTCTTGCCTTCTAGATTCCTCCAGAAACTGAATAAACTGTAGGAAATCGGCCCCAGACGGAACTGAGGGTGAAGCATGTGGGTGGGAGGGTGGAGGAGGTGGAGTGCGTAAGGGGGTAGAAGTAGAGAAACCAGAAAAATCTTGGGAGATTTGTGGAGGTGGAAATGGTCCAGAAATCCCAGAGGAGGTTTGTGTAGGAGAGCTGGAAGGTGATGTGGGGTTGTGTTGCAATCGTACATCTTCCTGGTCTGACATCCTCTTGTTAGGGCAACAGACAGACAGGTTGATAACAAAAAGTCGAAAAATTCCCCACTTGAATATTCGTCCTAGTAGATAACAGAGTTTTTGCTGCGAAAGATTGCCAGCAACAAGTAGTGTGTGACGGCGTTCTCAGTGCGTGTATGCGTATGTGTGTTCACCAACCGCTCGTGGCTCGGGAGGGGGAGGCGGCCGCGTTCACTCACTCAACTCAGTGTTGCTCAGGCCGTGCTGGGAGGAGGGTGTAGCGCTCCGCTCGCTGGCTGGCCCTGCTGCTCTGGAACTCGTACCCAGGGCAAGCACACATGAAATATACACAAAATAAAGCACTGGCAATACACAACACTTCACTGTTAGCACTGTATATCCAGGGGCACTGCTCACTGTAATCCTGGGTCTGGAGGCACTGTCTTACTCCCGAGTGGTGGAGCTGGCTTGGTAATGGCGGCTTCACAAGGGTCCCACAGGATTGTCCAACTTCGTAACTCCGGTTTTTACTCACTGCGCCATGTATATGTTGGGTCTGGCTGCTTCCAGACGATCCCCAGGTACTTATCAAAGAGGTGGGATAAGTCAAACACTGGGTAAAAGTTAATAGGTTCTTGTATTCAGGAGTGAAGTGGGTACAGTGTACAGGGAGACCTTTGGTAGGCTAGTCTCTCTCTCGATCTGATCATAACATACCCCTAGCGGGCAGATCATGAAATACCCATAGTTACCATGTGCAGTCAATACAGTACAATTATATAAGTGAGTGCACATGATTACTATGGTACATGTTTAATATAAGGAGGTATGCATATAGATAATATTAGTGTTACATCTATCTATCTATCTATTGCCTGACGCCGTGATCCCCGAAGGGGTGGCCACGAACGAACCGCCCCCATGCACCTCTGTCCCCAGACAGAGGACGACGCTCCCCCCAACCAGCACCACCTTCGTTCATGTACTTCCTCACTCCATCCTTCCACCTCATATTCGGTCTACCTCTCCCCCTCTGTCCCTCCACCTCGCTCTCATACACCCTCTTAGTCATTCTCGCTTTCCATACGTTCCATATGGCCGAACCATCTCAAGTTGTTCCTTTTCACACTTTCCAGCACATCTACCTCCACACCACACCTCCTTCTTACTTCCTCATTAGTCTGTCTATCCCTCCATGTAACTCCGCACGCACTCCTTAAGTAATTCATTTCCACTGCTCTCACTCTTGGTCTGAGTCTCTCAACCAACGTCCATGCTTCGCTTCCGTAAGTCAGTGTCGGGATTACCACACTGTCATGCAAGGACTTCTTCACTTCCATACTGACCACCCTATTTCTTGTTACTGCTTTTAGCGTTCCTACAACCCTCTTCCCCTGTTGTACCCTCTCCCGCACCTCTTCATCCATAGTCCCATCTTTACTCAACACACTGCCCAGATACTTAAAAGAGTTGACGATCTCCATAGCCTGACCGTTCAGCTTCACCTCACACTCTGTGACTTCACCCCTTTCGAAGACCATAACCTTGCTCTTCCCGTATTTACCTTCAAATTCCGTTTTTCGCACACTGTTCCAAACTCATTTACCAGACCCTGCAACTCCCATTCATTATCACTCATCAGAACTGTATCATTCGCAAACAGCAGTATAGGTAGCTTCCACTCAATTCCTCCCTTTTCAGCGATACACCAACATCCACTGCTCTTGATAGTATTTCTTTCATAACTCCATCCATATATACAGTAAACAACCACGGGGACATCACACACCCCTGTTTCAAACCAACATTCAGGTCAAAGAACTCGCTCTGCTCACTCTCCACATGTACTGCCGCCTTTGCACCCTCATACATGCTCTTCACTGCTTTCAGCAACTTGCCCTCTACTCCGTATATTCTAAGTACTTTCCACAAACCTTCTCTATCCACTCTGTCATAGGCCTTCTCCAAGTCCATAAAGGCAACATACACCTTTTGTTTCTTCTCCAGATACTTCTCCACAACACAATTCAGGGTAAAAATCTGATCTACACATCCTCTTCCCTTCCTAAAACCTCCCTGCTCGTCGCCTATCCATTTCTCCGTTCTCACTCTCACTCTCTCAATCACTACCCTACTGTATACCTTCCCTACTACGCTTAGAAGACATATTCCTCGGTGGTTACCACACACTCCTCTTTCCCCTTTGCCCTTATATAGGGGGACTATTATGCCAGTCTTCCAGTCACCGGGTGCACTCCCCTTCTCCCATGCTAGTTTGCACATTTTCCATACCCATTCTATCACTATCTCACCACCATACCTCAACATTTCCCCACACACTCCATCTGTTCCTGGTGCTTTCCCCAACTTCACTCTTTTCATGGCTTCCCACACTTCTGACCTCCTGATCCCCACCTCCTCCTCCACTACTTCTCTTCTTCTCCCTCCCATACCATATCCAGCTATGTTTGCTGTATGTGTTACATACAGATACTTAAGAATGCTGTTGCCTCAATAAATCATATACATACAGACTGGAACAAATGGAGCTCCATTTATCTATTTCCACCTCCAGACGCATCCTTAATGTGCAAAGTAGTTCATAAACGACGGGGTTATCGAGGTATGGTCTCGATGATCGCGCCGTTGTGGCCGGCTCAAGTTAGGTACAATCAATTAAAGACGTGGTGCGAGAACCCGGTGCCGCTTCCAATCTCTTAATTCCACTTAAGACATAATTGGAAACCTCAAGACCTCGCTGACTTTTGCCTTATGGATATTCAGAAGGCCAAGTGGCTAGGCCAGTTTAGGGAAGCCGCGACTCACAAGTTGATTAATCAGTATGCTCAATCAACACAAAGACAGTATCAATCTCATTGGAAGGGAAGTCATTTACTACCTGGATCGTAGAAACTGATCAACAACAATCCTCGGTGGCTCTGGTGTTTAATTATTTAAATTACCTTTTTGATATACAAAAGTTGTCAGTTGTCACATTAAGGAATCACCTCACAGCAATTCAGACACTTGTTTTCGATTTAATTGGTCTGTCCGTGCCAGAGGCGGAGGAAAAGGGGTTCATGCGGTCTTGCTTCCGGCTTCGCCCTCCTCCACGTCAACTCACACCCACCTAGTCTCTTGATTTGACCCTTGAAATGCTTCATTCCCGTAAATATTGTCATAATCCTCCTTTCGATGTAAAACTTAAGAAAGCCATTTTTCTAATGGCACTGGCCACGGGTGATAGGGTGTCTGAGTTGGCGGCGATGTGTTCGGAGCCATCTTGCTTAAGGTTCTCGAGGCGCAACATGAGTGTACATATTGCTCCTGCTCCCAATTTCATTGCTAAAAAATGAACACAGTATTCATATTTTTACAGAGTTCGAAGTTCCTGCTCTGAAACAGTGCGATAAGCACCATTTACTTTGCCCGGTGCAATCACTAATTTTATTTATGCGGGAATCTCGGCCAACTCAGGCGGGACCTCTCTGGGTTTCACGGACAGGTAAACGACAGCTGGCTGCGTTATTGGTAGAAGTAATTAGAGAGAGAGTAACCCGGGCGTTCTTGCTAGATCACACACTATCCGGAAATGGGCAGCATCACTCAGATTCCTACATAATTACTCTCTTGATGATATTCAACATACCAAGCTATGGTCATCTAATCACACTTTCTTAACACGTTACCTGTCTGTGAATCTCATGAAATCTTCTCGCACATGTATAGTAGTCGCACTGAGAGGGGCAATTTTGTTGAGTGTTTGGGCAATTTTTGACAGAATAAAGTTATATAATTACTAATTCTTGACAGAGACAAACTTTTATAAACCTTGGCATGATATAATTGATAATCCCATCAATTTACAAACGTAAATTGGTGGGATAATTCATTTTTTTTTGTATATTGTCATTTCGATTGTAGACACGAAGTTTTGAGTGATATTTGGTATGAGCTCCTGTGGCATGGTTGGTAAGGTCGCGGACTGGAAAACTCAAAGTGTGGTAGGGTTGTGTGATCGAATCCAGGAGGGGGTTATGGGGAAGGAACATTTTTGATAAATTTTTTGTTTTACAAGATCATGCCATTGTATTCAAACAATATGAAATATTCATAGAATATATCATATTGTAAGAATACAATGACATGACCTTGTTTTGTTGTTTTTTTATTGTTTTTTTTTATTATCTTAGTAGGTTTGACAGGATTTGTTGAAACATATTTATTTTTGTACAATTCATTTGAGGTAAGAAAATAATTATATACACATTACTTTGGCTAATAACAAACATATATATTGATATACTAAAAAAATAAGGCATATTACATGTAAATCTTTGAAACTTATAAACTAAATAATGAAACATACAATTATATAATGTAAAAGCTATATCACAGGGACATCTTTGGAACTTATACATTATATAATATATATGTTACATTATGAGGTAGCGTGATCAATTAGGTCAGGTCAGGTAAGGTAGGGCGCGAGTCCAGGACAGGGCGGGGCAGGGGGCGAGTCCAGGGCAGGGCACGGGGCGAGTCCAGGGCAGGGCAGGGCAGGGCGACACTCAATAATTCTTGAAGGTGTGGTAGTCCCTCAAGCAGTCACCCAGGCAGAGTGGAACTTTGCACTCGGCGCACATTGAGGTGACTCTTTTGGTGACATGGGGTTTCCTGACACTGGAGCTGCAGACGGTGCACTGCGCCTGCCTGTGACGAGTGCCAAGCATCTCAGTGTTGATGGGGTAGTGTCTTTCGACACCCAGCTGGATGCGGTCAGGAACGTGATCCCCACGCCATGCCGTACGTCTGTGAGTGGTGGTGCCATACTTCTCCAGGAGTTGGTATGAGACGTTGTAGACGAACTCCCGGAATTTCAGCTTCTGGTTTGGGGCCATATCCTTTTTCACCAACCACAAGTTGTAGGCGTTGAGCATCGTGATATCAACTAGGTGGAGGAAGAGCTTGTGATGCCACTTCACAGTCTTCCTCAGACACTCAACGCCTGACAGCTGACACTCAGACTTGTCCACCAGGCGCATGTTCTTAGTGTAGTCCACTACCATGTCGGGCTTGTAGATTGTCTTCCTGGTTCGGTAGTGGATTTTGCCAGAATCCATCTGGGCACCTGTGTGGACGGTGGAAAGCAGGTGGACGTCTCGCTTATCCTTCCACTTCAGGGCTATCAGTTTCCCACACTTCTCGAGCTGCTTGTATTTCTGCCCCTTTCGTCGCCTTCTTCTCACATGCCTCTCGCGGTGTTCCTGGGCCAGGTCGTCTTCTGAAGGTGTGTCACTGGAGGAGGCATCTGTGAGAGGAATGACATCACCTGTGAACTTTGGCATAAACTTTCTTGTCTTTCTGACAGTCCCACATGACCCCGTTTGGTTGTCATGAAGAAACTGGCAGAGAGCAGGAGAAGTATACCAGTTGTCAGTGTAGATGATGTGGCCTTTGCCCAGGTAAGGTGCCAACATTTTCCTGACGATGGCACCTGACATGCCCATGGGGTCATTGGCAGCGGCTTTCGGTATGTCAATGTCAGTGCCTGTGTACACGATCATGTCAAGCACTATTCCAGTTTCGCAGTCACACAGAACGAAGAGCTTGATTCCGAACCTATGCCTTTTCAAGGGGATATACTGCTTGAAAACAAGACGTCCTTTGAAGAGCACGAGCGACTCATCAATCACCAAATTGAGGAAGGGGTAAAAGTATTTCCTATACCTCTCCAACAACATGGTGAACACATCCCGAACTTTCCATATCCTGTCAATCCTGTTAGGATTTTCGTTGTCTGCAAAGTGCATAAATCTTAGCAGCAACAAAAATCTGTCACGAGTCATGAACTTATTGAAAGTTGGGGTGGCGATGAGAGGGTCGTGCTTCCAATAGTGTTGCAACACATGCTTCTTGATCAGAGGCATGAGGAACAACAAGGCAAAGAACGTCATAAATTCTTCCACAGTCGTATCCACCCAGCCTCGTATTCTCGCTTTTGGAGAAAGGACGTCCAATCTGCCAAACACCCACCTGTAGTAGGCGTTTGTTTGGGCAACGATGTACGTCATTACCTCCATGTCGAAAAAAGCGAGAAAGAAGTCGCTTTCGTTCGTTTGATCGTCACAGGGCCAGTCGTCAGTTGTTCCTGACGTCCCAGGATTGAACTGGGGCACGTCAGGTACAAAATTGACCCCGTCAGACCAATCGAACGAAGGCAGCTCAGGGATCGCAATGTCGTCTGCGTCTGCTTCATCGTCTGAAATATCGCTTCCATGGTCGCGATACAGCACTGCATCATCATCACCCTCCTCTTCACTTGACAGACGATGCTCTTCCTCATTCTCGTCACCAACGTCGGACTCACTCCCACTGTCCACTCCCAAATCCCCCCACCCTTGGTCCCGTGCTAGGGCTTCGTCGTCGAAACCTGGGCTGCCAATGTCCTGCGAATCACCATCAAACAGCAGGGCGGCATACTTTGATGGTGTCAGAGTTTTCCGGGTCACTTTTGCACGTGCGGGAGTCTTATGGACAGGGACAGCAGAGGCGGTGGCAGGGGCGGCGGCAGGGGCGGCGGCAGGGGCAGCAGTGGTGCGTGGCCTTGATGGCAAGATGATGGTGGTGCCTGTCGCCCTTCTCTCTGTTCCTTGGGCAGGGGCGGCATGGGCGGCAGGGGCAGCAGGGGCAACAGGGGCAGCAGGGCCGGCAGGGACACCAGGGCCAGCAGGGCCAGCAGTCGCTTTCCCTCTCCCTTTCCCCTTCCCCTTCCCCTTCCCTGTTCCTTGGGCAGGGGCGGCAGGGGCAGCAGGGGCGGCAGGGGCAGCCGGGCCAGGGGCGGCTGGTGGTGGTGGTGGTGGTGGTAGGGGCACTGTGGCTGGCGTACGGGTTCTCTTCCCTACGCCCGTGCCTTTAATTTTCCTGCCCCCGCAGGTTCTGCAGCCCTAGGGCGGCCTCCTGCGTCGCTGGTACCGGTGGCAGGAGTGGCAGGGGCAGCAGGGGCGGCAGGGGCAGCCGGGCCAGGGGCGGCTGGTGGTGGTGGTGGTGGTAGGGGCACTGTGGCTGGCGTACGGGTTCTCTTCCCTATGCCCGTGCCTTTAATTTTTCCTGCCCCCGCAGGTTATGCAGCCCTAGGGCGGCCTCCTGCGTCGCTGGTACCGGTGGCAGGGGTGGCAGGGGTGGCAGTGGTGGCAGTGGTGGTGGTAGTGGTTGTTGCAGTGGCCTGGGTCGTGGTGGCAGTGTCCCGAAACACCAATGACCTCTGTACCTTTCTCGTGCTTGCACGTGTTTTTCGTGCTTTGGGTGCAGGTGTTTCGTCCTCCGAGCTGTAGGGCGTGTCGTACTGGTAGCTAGCGTCTTTAGCAGCCACCCTCTGCCTTCCACGGCGGCTAACACCACCAGAAGGAGGGCTGGTTGTGTCATCAGGGAGCGAGCGTGAGGGACGTGTGGGCTCCATGACTAGTGCGTGGTTACTAGCGCGGTGGTGCTTGCACGAGTGCGGGGCGAGCGTTTGGCGGGGTGGTGTCGAGAGTTGACATGTAGTACTATACCCACACCAATTTTCAGCCGCCTGGCTATAAACACGCGGTTTTGGTACGCGTTCAAAAGCTCTGCTCTTAAGAGTCTCCCCGCAGTCCGCCGGGGGAACTCTTAAGAGTCTCCCCGCAGCTCCCGGGTTAACGGGCCAATAAAGTTCCATCGAAGGTTGGTGTGCAAACGGAAAACTAAAATAAATTGGGACGGTGACGCCAACAAAAACTACGGTTATTGGGCCGATACTATCAAAAATTAGAAGGCCGTTATTAACTCTGTATCGGGCCGATTGTTCAATGTTTGCTGGGATTGTTATTACTTAAGAGCATTTTATTAACGTAAATTACTCCTGTTGTGAGTAGGCTTTGCCGTCACCGGAAAGCCTTTGTAGTAGTGCACTAAAATCCAGTTAATTGATACCCCGTTATCCAGTGGAAACTCTGGAGGGTTTAAGTGTTTTGTTCACCGGCGTAATAGTTCGAGGGTTTGGAATTAGCGTACCGTTGTTGCAGATATAGCCTATTATCTAATTCATTATTAAGTGGCCTTGTTTATTTCGTAGTGCCGGTCGTAACAAATGGGGACCTTAGACCAGTATATAGTGAACTGAATATTGCATTTTTTTTTTTTTTTTGAGAAATCTTATTGCCATTTGGGGTTGAATTTATTTCTCGCAGTGTTGGCAGTGGACATTGTTTTGTGGATATATAGAACTTGTTGGAGTTTATTGGTGACCTAGTATTGCACTCAAGAACATCTTCGAATATTTTTGGTGAATAAAGCTACGTGAGAGTTTGGCTATTTTTGTCTTGACTTGAGATTTTTTGTTGTTGACTCCATCATGTCACTGGACGGGTCTGAGCATAGTGAGGGCACAGTGCGAGAGACAGGCGAGGAGGTGGAGAAGGTGGAGTTGTTTAACGGCATTCGGGTGGTGAACAATGAGGAGGATGCTCGGATTCTTTTGGAGTACGTTCCCGCAGGCCGAGGCCCGCTGGCGGTTGGGTATGCCTCTAAGTGACTCACTGGGTGGGTCCCCGGTAGTAGCACCCCCTCCTCAGGGTTTGTCTTCCGAGATGTTGTTTCAGTTCGAGCTCGCCAAACTCGAGCAGCGAAAGCAGGAGCGACAGGCTGATCTCGAGCAGCAGAAGCATGAGTCTGAGCTCAAGTATAGGTATGAGGCTGAGCTCAAGCAGCGAGAGGCTGAGCTCAAGTTTGAGTCTGCAAGGTATTGTGCCGATATTGACCTAGAGAAAACTCGGGTAGAGGTGACGAGGAACCGGGTCGTCCAGGGGGATCGAGCCCATGACCAGTCCCTGTTGCATCTACTAAAGTTGGTTCCAGTGTTTGATGAGTTAGGAGTTACAGAATTCTTTCTCCGTTTTGAGAAAAAGTGCCGGGAGCACCAATGGCCCGAGGAGAAGTGGGCAGCCCTTGTTTCTTCACGATTGACGGGGAAAGCACTCAAGGCGTACGATGCTTTGCCCCTAGATTCCTGTGTGAATTATGAGTTGTTGAAAGAGGCTGTCCTGAGGGCGTATGAGCTACAGCCAGAGACCTATAGGCTGAAGTTTCGGGCTGTTCCTAAAAGAAAGGAGAGTACTTTCCTGGAACACGCTAGAGAGCTGTCAGATGCATTTGAAAATTGGTTGAGGTCGGAGAAGACAACTACTTTTGATGCAGTAAAGCAATTAGTGTTGTTAGAACAATTTTTAAAATGTATTGGCAGTGACTTGACTCTTAACCTGAAAGAAAAGCGACCGAAAACTCTGCAGGAGGCGGCTGAGCTGGCTGACCTCAGGTTGTCATTGATTCGTGGGTGCGGGTCTGCACAGAGAGCTGAGGCAGGTAACAAGTGGCGTACCACTCCACCCCCCCGAATTAATGACACAACTAATTATCCATTTAAGAGTACTGTTGCCAATTATGATCCCAAGTCGAAAACCTTCCCGTT
Source organism: Paralithodes platypus (assembly GCA_032716605.1). Taxonomy (NCBI): domain Eukaryota; kingdom Metazoa; phylum Arthropoda; class Malacostraca; order Decapoda; family Lithodidae; genus Paralithodes; species Paralithodes platypus. Next base: position 12,072,925 of record CM064569.1, on the reverse strand, counting down.
AAAGAAAGGCCATGGCCCTTACCCACCTCAGGGGAAGTCCAAGAGTGAAGTGGAATGTTTCAAGTGTCATAAGAAGGGGCATATTGCGCGCTCATGCCCGAGCGCACCGCCTACAGCAGTGGTGTCACTAGTGAGCAACATCGGCGTGTCTTTGAGGTCTTCCGCGTTTGCCCGGGGTAAACAGTCGGTTGCGAAGTCATCGCCGGTGCAGAAGCAGCAGGAGGGCTCGTCACCCGTCCGTGATGTTTTTTGTGGTCATAGGGGGCACGGCACTGTGAGGTGGGCTGGTGTGGAGCATAGGCTTGAGTTGCTGCGTGATACGGGTGCTTCCCAGACACTTGTTAAGAATTTCACTGGCAAGCCTATTAACGCGGCTCGAGTTGTTGTGGTTCAAGGCATCAATGCTACGTGGTCTTACCAGCTGGTTAGAGTGGAGCTTGAGGTGGACGGTGTGACACGGGAGTTGGATGTGGGCGTGGTGGAGAAATTGCCAGTTGAGGGGGTCGACCTCCTTCCCGGCAACGATTTTACGGTGCCCACTTCCGAGGTTCCACCCTTAGTCGTTGCCGAGAGGGCGGCCGACTCGAGTAGGGAGGGGCAAGAGTTGCTCGAGAGGTGCCAGATGCCGCAGATGGCGTGTGCTGTCACCAGGTCTCAGTCCGCTCAGGTGTCACAGCCTAGTACCCAAGTTTTAGACCAGCGGAGGAAGGGTCGGAAGGAGAAAGTCAAGGCTGGTCGGGTTAAGAGTTTGGATCCAGCGACACTCCTTGGTGACTCGGTACTTGCACCCATTATGAGGTCCGGAGTGGCCCCAGAACCTGTCCCCCCTAGTGACATGGTAGGGCGTGTTAGCACTCCGTGACAGAAACGTTCCCAGGCGGAGCAGGCAAGGCTTGAGCAGCCCAGTATTGGGGGTGGCCACAAGTTGCTTCAGGAGCATTTAGATAGGCTGGCACCCTCGGATATATGTCGGTTGCAAGTAGAAGATCCTGGGCTTGAGAGTTGTGGGAACGGAGCTATTGAACTCGACGAGGACGAGGATGCAAAGCCGGGAGATTTTGTTCATGTTGGGGGAATCCTGTACCGCCGTTTTTTGGATCCCAGACATAGTTGGGATGGTGGGGCAAGAGTGGTTGACCAGTTGGTGGTCCCTGAGAAGTGTCGTGATAGCCTGTTGTGGTTGGCGCACGATGTTCCGTTTGCAGGTCACTTGGGTGTGAGAAAAACGTTGGCCTCGTTATCTAGGTTGTTCTGGTGGCCAGGTATTAAAGCCCAAGTTTCGGCCTGGGTGGCGATGTGTGGTACCTGCCAGAAGGTGGGAAAGCCGAATCAGAGCATGCCTAAGGCTCTGTTGCACCCAGTGCCTGCTATTGGTCCTCCCTTCAGCAAGGTTATCATCGACATGGTAGGCCCTCTGCCTCCCACTAGTGCAGGTAACAGGTTTTTGCTAACCCTCATGGACGTCTCCACTCGCTACCCTGATGCACACCCTATGAGAAATGGCAAGTCTAAAACTGTTGTGCGAAACTTGCTGTTGTATTGCTCGAGATACGGGTACCCGCAGGAAATTCAGTTGGACCAAGGGTCGAATTTCACGTCCACACTCTTTAAATAGACCATGCAGCAGCATGGGATCAATACGGTTGTCTCTTCAGTTTATCACCCAGAGAGTCAAGGGGTGTTGGAAAGATGGCATTCCACTTTGAAAAGCATGTTGCGGTGCTACTGTTTGGAGAATGGCAAGGATTGGGACCTAGGGTTACCGTACGTTTTGTTTGCGGCACGAGAGCTACCTGGGGAGAGCCTTGGGTTTAGCCCCAACGAGTTAGTTTTCGGGCATCAGGTTAGAGGTCCTCTGAGCATGGTGAGAGAGATCTGGCAAGGGACTGTGTCGCCATGTTCTCTAATTAAGTATGTCCTCGAGAGTAGAGACAGGATGCTGAAAAGCCTGGAGTTGGCAGGGAGAAATTTGGTAGATAATCAGGCCTTGATGAAGGATCGGTATGACATCAAAGCAAAGCTCCGGGAGTTTGTTGTAGGACAGGAGGTTTTGGTATTATTACCCTTAGTAGGCCATCCCCTGTCGGCCAAGTTTGTCGGTCCTTACAAGGTCGTGCGGAAGTTGTCTGACCTAGATTACCTTGTGGCTACTCCGGATAGGCAGAAGAAAAATCAGCTCTGTCATGTGAACCTGTTAAAAGAGTTCGTGAGGCGCCCACCTGAGCAACCTACTGTCCCTGTGTTGGTCTGCAGCGGCCAAGGTGGAGAAGGAGAGGGGGGCAGTGAGGCACAGGTGGAGGAGAGTTGGGATTGTCATGTCTCGGCGGATCAGTGAGCGGGAAACACGAACCAGGTGGATGTGGAAGCACTTGAGCACCTGCCTGAGCAACAGCGTGCAGCGATCCAGCACCTGTTTAGTTTATACCCCACTGTGTTTGCCGAGCACCCAGGCCTCACAACTCATGCGGTGCATGATGTGGACGTTGGAGACCACCCCCCCTTTAAATCAGTGCCCTATCGTGTACCTCCCATTAAACTTCCGGCTCTCCGAGCGGAGTTAGGCTACATGTTGGAGAGGGGGCTGATAGAAAAAGGGGCGGTTAGGTGGACATCTCCCGTCACTCTGCAGCCTAAACCAGACGGCAAGGTCAGGTTTTGCATTGACTTCAGGCGGTTGAACGGCTTAACCCCCACCAATGCCTACCCTCTTCCCCGCGTAGATGACAGTGTTGACAAGATCGGGTGTGCACGTTACCTCACCAAGGTGGATCTTGTCAAGGGTTACTGGCAGGGGCCGTTGTCTGAGTGGGCGAAGCAGGTGTGCGGGTTTGTGGTGGATGGGAACACTTACCGTTGCAAAGTTATGCCGTATGGGCTGAAGAATGCACCTGCAACTTTCCAATCCCTGATGAATGAGTTAGTGGAGGAGATCCCTAACTGCACCGTTTATCTAGATGATGTGATAATCTACGATGATGACTTTGAAAGCCATTGCGAGCACATCGGGGCACTGTTCAGGAAGCTGAGTGAGGCTCATTTGGTTGTCAATCTGGGCAAATGTGATTTTGTTCGGGCAACTGTGCAGTATCTGGGGTTTGTGGTAGGGTTAGGCCAGGTGTGCCCCCCCCCCCCCCCCCCCTTACCAAGATACAGGCTATTAACCAGTTCCCCAGGCCGACCACCAAAAGACAGATCATGAGGTTCTTGGGCATGATTGGGTATTACCGCAGATTCATCCGCGGATACTCCTCGGTGTTGGCTCCTCTGACGGACCTACTTGCAAAGACGAAAAAGTTTGGGTGGGCACCTGAGTATGAGAAGGCCTTCTCACTGGTGAAGCATCTGTTGTGCACTCACCCCATACTCAGGGCCCCCGACTTCTCAAGACCTTTTCAGCTAGCGACAGATGCTAGCGGCGTAGGGGCTGGTGCCATCTTGTTGCAGACAGACACAGAAGGTGTGGAACACCCAGTAAGCTTCGTTTCTAAAAAGTTCAACTCAGCACAAAAGAACTATTCCGTAGTAGAGAAGGAGCTTCTGGCCATTGTGCTGGCGTTCAGGCACTTTGAGGTGTATGTTCCCGCTTTTGGCCCAGTCGTGGTGATTTACACTGACCACCACCCTTTGAAGTTTTTGAATCAGTTCCACAACCGGAATATGAGGCTAACCAGATGGTCTTTAATGTTGCAGGAGTATAATCTGGAAATTCGCCATATTGCCGGTTGTGACAATGTGATAGCTGACTGTTTGTCCATGGTGGAGGACCCAGGGTAGATCACCACAGGTGTGTTTGGTGGAGTGGAGAAAAATTAGGCTTGCCCCTGTAGTGCAACGCCGCCAAAAACACTATTAAAAAATATAAAAAAAACTCACATAAAAACTCTTTCTTTTTGATAGTATATAAGTTCAGTATATTACAGCAAGAATCTAAGACACTCTGAGTTGTTGTCTTAGTAGGCTAGGCTTGGTGAAGCTTGCTCGTTGAGCGTGATATAATTATTATTATGCCATTACTTTGGGGAAGTATTGTGTAGATTTTTTTTTTTTCATAATGAAGTGTTTTATGTTTGTGATTGTGCCTTGTTTTCACAACTTGGGAGAGTAGCTGGGTGATGCGGGGTTGGTGGGCATTCTGTCTGGTCAGATGTGGAGTTCACCTGAGGCTGAAACGTCCCACATCTTGGGCGGGGTGTTACGCTGGTCAGCTTGCCAGAATGTACTCGTAACTCGCTAGCACTCGCCAGGGCAGTGAAATGGGCTATTATAATCGTAGAACGATGTTCTTTGTTTCATAGTGTTCATGTTGTCACAGACAGATCAGTGGTGGTCTTTATTCTTGTCTGTGACATTTGCAAGTATTTTATATCATTGATAGAGTATAAGATATGTTGTGTGAAATTGTAAGGAGAAAGAGAGCGAGCAGCAAGGTGGTATTATGTGCGTGTGTATGTACGTGTGCCTTCCTTGCTCGGGCGGAGTTTCCCACGCTTGTGATTGGCCGGCGGGCCTGGCGCGTCATATGACGCCTGCTCCTCATGACGTAGTCGTCTGTGATTGGGTGCCGCTGTCTTTGTTAGTGCTGGGGGGCTCCTATTTGCGTGTCTCCTGGAGAGCTTGGCATAGCGTGCTTGGTCCTACATGTCCCTTGCAATCTGTCCCCAATCTAACCCCCTGTACTACTGTTTCTCTCTCTGAACTTCTTCTTTTCCAATACTTCTCATCTTTATTAATTTACTTATCCCTTCTGGTTCTCGCATACGACTTCCATAGTCGGCCAGTCATATTACCAGCGCCAGTTCTCACATACATGTTTTGCACTAGCTTTAGGGATTATTAGAGTCATAGTCACATGGTAGCATAGTATTTGGGTGCTTCTAATTATTGAACTGTTCTTTCCTACTATTTAATGCTAGACAGTGGAGGGTATCTTTGGTCGTTGTCTGAGTTATGTATGTGGCAAGTCAGGCTGTACGACTTCGACGAAGCTAGGTAGCCTGTAACCCTTGTGCATATTTTTCCTTTGCATGTGTAGCAGTATACAAGTGAAGGGCTTTTGCCTACTCTTACTTATATGCTTGCTACCTCATTTTGTTGACCTTTGTGGAGCGCCAGGGTAAGACCAGATACTTGAGATCTGGACTTACCAAGAGAGCCTCCAAGTCACTTAACGTAACATAAGGGAAATCTGTTATAGGGGAGACAGTAGGCTACGAGTATGCTTGCGCTCTGCCTAGTTTCCTGGTACCTTTTATGCCACTGCTAGACTTTATTAGTGAGAAAGACAGCATTGTGTTTATTAACTTTAGTTGTGTATGCTTTAGGAATTATTCACGCCTTATTTTAGCCTAGGTTGATGCATAGTGCACAACCCAGTTTGGCTGTTACGTTGGTTAAAGAAGTACTGTTTTGAGCGGCTATTATTAGTGCTGTCACAGAGTTGTTGCACTCCCTTGTTTTATATATATGTATCCTACTTATTGGTGTATTTAAGATACACCCTTTGGTGTCCTGCCCCTGCATTATTTCTGTTCTATATTGACGAGCATCTTAGAGCATCAGATGTTTTCAGAAGATTCTTTATCTGATTGCTGTAGGACTAGACTTCCAGTGTTTTCATAGAGCATTGAAGAGTTTAGTGTTAAGTACAGACTCACACTAAAGTTAACGTAAGCATATACTCCTTTATTAAATCTCGTTATAGTTTATTCAAGCATTGTTATTACTTAAGAGCATTTTATTAACGTAAAGTACTCCTGTTGTGAGTAGGCTTTGCCGTCACCGGAAAGCCTTTGGAGAAGAGAAATGCACTAAAACCCAGTTAATTGATACCCCGTTATCCAGTGGATTAACTCTGGAGGGTTTAAGTGTTTTGTTCACCGGCGTAATAGTTCGAGGGTTTGGAATTAGCGTACCGTTGTTGCAGATATAGCCTATCATCTAGTCCATTATTAAGTGCCCTTGTTTATTTCGTAGTGCCGGTCGTAACATATTAAGACCAGGGCCTAATATAATGAACCATTTACTCCTTGGCTAACTAAAACAAAAGTGTTATTCTTTCCTCTACTCTTTAGGTTTCCCACGTTTACTAATCCTTATGTATCCTTTCTCAATACCAAGGCTATATCATATATAATCTATCTCCTCAATACATAGACTCTATTTATTCCTTTGACACAACCGTCGTTACTACACAAGAACCTCGACAATGACAATAAAATCATACACATTACCGAATAAAATTACAAGGTCTCTCTCACGTATAATATGAGTTCTGTCACCCAGTTACTTCACAATCTAGGTTTACAATCTTTACCTCATTAACACTATTGGGTTCAGCCACCCAGTTACTTCACAATATAGGTTTACAATCTTTACCTCATTAACACTATTGGGTTCCGTCACCCAGTTACTTCACAATATAGGTTTACAATCTTTATCTCAATGACACTATTGGGTTCCGTCACCCAGTTACTTCACAATATGGTTTATAACCTATAGCTCACTAACACCTTCCGAATTTACTTTTAAGTAACTCTATTACCAACATGCTATGTTACCTTTCAATATGACCAATAATCGTTCTACCAAAAGATGAACCGTGCCTCAAACGCATATACGGAATAGCTCTGTTTGGCTTAATAATAACGCAACTCACATTGGACTAGTTTCCTTCTTTACAGTTTCCTTTTACACAACTTAATGAGTGATTCAGATGGACTAGTGTCCTTCCCTAGCTATAGCTAACCTAATTGGCAACTAAACAACTGTTTCCCTCTTTAACTTACTGGTTGCCTCATTTATTTACACAAGTATTCTTTCCCTCCCCTCTTTACTTTTACTCTTTTAATCTTTAATATATTTAGCAACTAAACAACTGTTTCCCTCTTTAACTTACTAGTTGCCTCATTTATTAACACAAGTATTCTTTTCCTTCCCTCTTTACTTTTACTTTTTTAATCTTTAATCTCTCCTATCAGATCCTATATAATAACTCTTCGGCTGGTGCCGCTGCTAACAAAAATAACTAATTAATAACACATCATCATCTTTATATATTCAGGTAAGTCTAAATTCTTTTTCCTTTAGTCTTGTCCTAGAAGGACACATTAATTTTTATAAGTGATGGCCACCGAGTCAGTTCTGCAGTCTCTCTCTTTCTTTATCTCAACTGGAAATCTTTGCTCTTCCTCTACTATCTGTCGTCCTCTTGAATCGCTTGGCTGTAGTGGTATGCAAGCCTGCGATGCGACGACAGGCGGCCAGATACTGAGGGTGTATCTGCCTTAGTATGGAAGAGCTGATGATAGGCCTGGGTTGTGCCTGATGGAACAAAAGGCGAGGGCTGGGAGACTGGAGCCGAATTCCCGTGAGTGCCCAAGTGCGAGAGAGCAAGTAGGTTGCGAGATCTGGACCCGGTGCTGTCTGGCCGGCGAATGACTGCAACGCGCCCCCCCCCCCTCCCTTTATAGTCCTGGCTCCCGCTCTCTCGCGCTGCCATTGGCTGAGGGACCCGCATGGCATTCTGCTCGCACTGACTTCTTGCTTCCTTCATCTCCTCTCTATCCTCTTCATAGTAAGTCCCAGGAAGTTGATTATAAACCTCTTTTGGTGGATTACGGGAGTACAGGGCTGGCAACGAAGTATTACTTAGGGGATAATCAGAAGGAGCTCTTAACGCAGAGAAAGAGAGTGACTTTCGAGGTGGAATAAGAAGTCCAGCTTCGTGCTCCGATAATGAAGTCCGCTGATTGGCTGGTGGGCGTGGCGTGGCATGTTGCAGCCGTGAGCTGTCAGAATCAACTGGCCGTGCAAGCCAGTAAAAGGGGGCGCAGTGATTGGCGGAGGGCGTTTCTACTTTAATTGCATTAGGATTGCTAACATTTCTGATCAATCTATCACGTTACCAAAAGGGTTAGCTATTGGAGAGCTAGAAACACACACAGAAGAACTATCCTTGTCCACGGATAATGAGCTTTCTCCAACTTTCAAACTACCTGACATTCCTTCTCATTTGACTCCCAACAACAAATTGACTTACGTGACTTGATGACTTCATACCAAGACATCTTCGCCACATCCAGCTGAGACGTCTGACAAATCAACGTACTTCATCATTCCATCCATACTGTAGGACAACCCATCAAACAACCCATCCGCAGGAAAAATCTGATTCAAAGGCAAGAAGATGAATTGCAAGTAACGGACATGTTTGCCACAGGAGTAGAGCAACCTTCCACCAGTCCTTGGTCTTCTCCAGTAGTAATAGTAGGAAACAAAGATGGATCTACTAGATTCTGCATAGACTATAGACAACTTAACCCTTAACTAGCGGCGCGCGACTTATGTCGAGTTAAAAAAACTGGCAAAAAACGGGTGAAAAAAGGGTGAAAATCGAGTGAAAATGGGAGGGATAGTAATGATCCATACGTCCGACATCTGTGGCCTCCCGGCCCACACTAACTCCAGTTCCCCCACCGCACGGGAGGATGACAGTGTAACCAATAGTTCGCTAAAAGTGAGCAAGGTAGCAAAATCAGCTAAACTTCCATATTCGAGGTAACACTGTCAGTGCTCCACGAGTGCTACGTAGCTGTATGTGGCGTCATTGTGTAGCGATTTCCGCCTAGTTTTTGGCGCAATACAGTTCCTTTCATACTGATGGTTGATATAGCAGTCAGAATGGCCTGAAAAGGCCCAAAACGGCCACAGAGGGCCCGCTAGACATCAAGGATGCAACACCACTCCCTCGCATCGATGATTCACTAGACTCCCTACTAGGTGCAAAATGGTTCACCACCCTTGATTTGCAAGCCAGATATTGGCAAGCACACCCATTCATAAAAGAAAGGTACCCCCCTGATAGAGAGATCTGAAGCATCATGTTGTTTAGTTGTGGTAACACTGGTCCTGAACCATCGACGTCACAAAAGTGGATGGCGACTGGATTGTGGGAGGGAGTAGGGACCTGATCTGAACGAAGCAATGCTTCACTTCGCATTGAAAATCGTTTTGCTACTTCTCTCTCTCTCTCGGAAAGGACGTCCTTCCTAGTCTTTGAAGCATTTTTAAAAATAGATCTGACATAAGACGTCCATCTGAAATTGGCATACTCCAAGGATATCACTATTCGAAAAAATAGCCAAATTTGTATTATTGAAAATTATGTAGGATTCAGGTGGGATATGTCTATTAGAAAACTGAATGTAATTAGTTTATAGAAAGATAGACAGACAGATAGATGTAGATATATAGTTATATATGTGGATATGAGAGAGAGAGAATTGGCAAAACGATTGTCAATGCGAAGTGAAGCATTGCTTCGTTTAGATCAGCTCCCTACTCCCTCCCACAATCCAGTCACCACCCACTTACGTGCCGTCGATGGTTCAGTGCCAGTGTTACCACAACTAAATAGTATGAGGCTTCAGATCTCTCGATCAGGGGGGTACCTTTCTTTTTATGAATGGGTGTACCTGTACTTCCGGAACACCAACAGAAAACAGCCTTCTCAACCAGCCAGGGGGAGACTGCATGAATTCACCGTACTGCCTTTTGGCCTCTGTAATGGTCCTACCACCTTTTCTAGATTGATGGAATCCGTGTTACAAGGAATAACCTAGGAAACTTGCTTGGCATACTTAGATGATATCATCGTTTTTGGTAGAACCTGGGCAGAACATATTCAATGCCTCCGACAGGTATTCCAACGAATTCGAGATGCCCAGTTGAAACTAAAACCTTCTAAATGGACTTTAGCCCAAAGAGAAGTTCAATTCCTAGACCACATCGTCTCGGAAGAAGGAATCGCCCCAGACCCAGCAAAATTACAGGCAATAAGTAAAATTAACCCCCCCCACCAACGTTAAAGGGGTCAGAGCATTTCTGGGATTAGCGTTGTCCATACTCTATATACTTTATTTAGTATGAGCAGTATCAATGCTACGTAATTTGTGTTAATGTAGCGTTACGTATCGTTCCGTAGTCTTAAGTTGAACGCTCCCGTAACCTTAGGTTGAACGTTCCATATGTTGGGAAGAATATCTTATTCTATAGTTAAATATGGGAAAGTATTGTAGGATTATAATTCCCATATATTACTGTGTTGTTTATTAATATAATTCCCGTGTATCTCATTGTATAAGGGTGGGATACATTTTCCGCATGCCTTGCGCATGCGTCGATTGTCACGAGGGACTCGAGGTAGGGTCTCTCGCAGACACTCTCCAACCAACCTCAGTCCCAGACACACGCTAAGCACTTTATTCTTCATTTTCTGATAGTTAGGTGTTTTTGCTTCACTTCCATCTCATATTCATAGTCACATCATCATAATTAGCTATCACGAAACTTTAACGTAAATACTGTACTATCTAAATTAGCCTATTCTAGTCACTTTCCTTAGCCTATGTCGGGAATAGGGTAATGATCCCGACAGTTTAGGTCCAATAGGGCATTTGAATTTGGCGGTATCGTATCGCATGTACGATTTCGGCTAGTTCTTTGTGTATTGTAGTTTATTATTAAGTGTAGGTTAAATATTAACTGTAATGTATAAATATCTACATCAGCTCTAGATGTATCATGAAACCAAGTTATGGGTTATAATTATTATGAGCCGGCAGCCATATGTAATTTCGCGAAGCGATCGGACGCCGGCCCTTTAGTCTCTCAATCATACAGCCAACAACTTCCCCCCCCCCCCCCCCCCTCCCCGGCTCTGATTCAACCCATAGTTCACCATGTGCTACAATTATTAATCTATATCAACAGTCCTACATCACCAGTCCTCTAAGCTAAGTTCATTGTATCGATATTGTATTATGTGAACATTCCTACATGTCATGCAATTGAATTAGCCATGTGTGGGGGACTGGATTACACCCATCGAATACTTCGTTGGTAATTATATTATAACTATTTGTTGGGATATTTTCATGTACCAGTGATATTCAATTTAACCTCTTTATCTAAATTCCCGACATATAATGGTCCTTCGAACTCTAGTACTTATTTATTACAGTAGTAGTGTTATGTTTGCATCCGCTTTCGCTTGGTGTTACAAATGGCTGCCGCGCTAGGGGTTGGGCAAATTGCCCTTGCGTTTTTTTTTTTTTTTTTTGTGTTTATTTTTTTTATGCTTACGTTGCTTAGCTATCCCTGTCTGTTTTTTTTTCGGTGGCTGTTAGTTTGGGGGAACTAGTTTCCCACTTTTTTCGACGTGGTGCTGCTTACCTTGTTTGGGGGTTTGCTGGGCTAGGTATGTGTGTGAGGGTGTCTCGGTTTGCTACCATTTCTCGCGTTTTTTTTTTTGGTTAGGGCTACTGAGTGTCTGTGGTTGTTTTGATGACACTGTTCGTGGTACCCTACTTGGTGACTTTAAGTTTAGCCTTTAGGCCATATGCAACTCTTTTCTTAATTTTGCCGGTGGGAAGGGTTCTCATGTGACTCATTTAATTAAATTGTATAGCCTAGTTGCCTAATTACGGTCATGGGGTTCGGTCTCTGTTGATTCCTAAGCGTTTGACAGCCAACAGACCTCATGATTGAGGGATGGGCAGCTGGGCTAGGCCTAATACTTATTACTAGTCAGTTCTTTTAATTTACCCTTCTTTCTCTAGCCCTAGTTTGTTTCTGCTACTTGTCAATTTGCCTTATTAATTCAATTAATTCATCCTACTGCAGCTAGTAGCCTAATGACCGTTTCCAAATTGGGAGTGGCAATGCTATTGCCACATTTTTTTATTTAAATTAATTTGTGTAACTAGTTTGCTTTATAGTTTAGAGAGTTAATAGCCTAGATTCAGACTTTAACGATGACAGATATAAAGAAGCTTAGGATTCTGAAGGGAGGGATGAAGGGAAGTTTAAATAGGTGTTTAAGAGATCTTGATGATTTTTTATTAAGTGCCTCAGCTGATCAAATTAAGGGTAAATTTGCTACTGTAACTAAATCGCTAGCCACTTATGATAATTATGCTCAGCAGGTATATGATTTATTGACAAGTACTGACGATGTGGAAGAAGAAATGTCAGCAGATCTTGAGTACGTTGAGGATGTTAATACAGCCTTAGCCAGACTATCTTCCACACAAGAAACACACCCTGTTAAGGATACCGGTACACCAAAGGCGACTGGCTTTAACCTGCCGAAGCTTACTTTGCCTACCTTTTCCGGGGATTCGACTACCTGGACTGGATTTTGGGATATCTTTGAGTGTTCCGTCCTTCGGAATAAAACACTCACATCCATCCAAAGGTTCACCTATCTCCGTGGCCAATTGAAATGGGAGGCATTGAAGATGATCGATGGGTACAAGCTATAAGCTATAAGCTACGAGTCTGCAGTGGAGTTGCTGAAAAGAAGTTACGGGAGAGAGGAAGTCATCAAGACCGCATTAATTACTAAATTCTTCACTCTAGATCCTCTATCCTATGATGTGACAGACCTAAAGGAGTACTATGCCTCCTTTGAGAGCCTCTTCCGATCTATGGAGACAATGGCCATCACCAAGGAGGAAATATTTAGTGTAAATATATTGAACAAGATACCCTCTCCCCTAAAGGAGATCGTAAGACGACAACTAAGCGACTCTCCACTAAACTTGGAAGCGTTGGTGCAGGTGTACCAGACTGAAGTCTTCAATATGGAGAGTACTGGACACTACCTACAAGTGGAGATGTCGCCATCCACTGCAGCTTTCCCGGTACAGACTTCTCCTAAACAGAAAAGGCCAATATCATTAGGTAGCAAGTTGTGCAGTGTCCACGGTCATCTGTGGTACCAGTGTCCTAAGTATCCTAAGGCTACACAGAAAATTGGCAAGGCTAAATCGCTTAAGTTATGTACCAGCTGTCTGGCAAGAGACCACTTCAACAGTACTTGCACCAATTCCTACATCAAACCTTGTAAGTATTGCAAGGGGAAACATTGGTTTTCCCTTTGCACCCAGTCTGATCGGCACGACGGCAAAGAAAAAGGGAGAACCACCAAAGAGTCAAATGAGAAGAGTAAGAGCGAGGGTGATAAAGTATCTGCCATGTCCATTGCTTCTCGAGAATGTCAATTGCTTCCTACTAGATGCTGCCAGTAGTGGGGAGTAATAATAAGCCTATATTGACGCGCAGCTTACTTGACCAGTGCTCACAGAGGTTATTCGTTCTGCAGTCATCATTACCCCAGCTCAAGTGTACCAGCAAGGGTCAAGAGAATTTGCATCTCTATGGTTTCACTGGTGAAGTAGATTCCAGTGACTATGATATAGTGGAGATTTCCTATGTTTATAGAAGAAAGGTATGTCCCATCAAGGCTGTTGTGGTCGACAAACTACCCAGTTTCTATATAGCATCAGAGATTCAACCACATTTGAAATTTCTCAGAAGCAAGGGTTATAAACTGGCTGATGATCAACTCTCAGCTAACAATGGTATTATGTTACTGGTCGGAGCTGATTATTACTACGACCTGGTTCACCCTGGATATCGGCGGGTAGATAAGCTAATAATGCTCCCCACGATCCAAGGATATGCCATTTCTGGATCCTATGCCACTTCCTCTCAAGACACGCAGGTGGAGGTGGTTACGGTCCTCAAGGTAGCAGTAAGCCCCATAGATAAATATATTAGGCCAAATGTGCCTGATAATACATGTACTGATATAGATAAGCTATGGGACTTGGACAATATTGGAATTGACCCACATGAACTTGATCGTGAGTCCAAGCTAGCGTTAAGCTCGTATGAAGAGACTGTAACGTATGACTCTGGCAGGGGTCAGTATGTGGTAAGGCTCCCTTGGAAGGATAACAAGATTAAATTATCTACTAATTTCCATCTAGTACTTGGTAGATTACGTGGCCTTCAAAAGCAGTTTGTCAAGGATCCAAAGTATTGCGAGACTTATGCGGCAGTACTAAACGAGCAGGTACAACGTGGATTTGTGGAAAGAGTAAATCTCAGTGAGTATGGGGATAACATCCATTACCTTGCTCACCATGGGATTAAAAGGGACAGTTCCACCACTCCTGTTCGTATTGTGTATGACTGCTCTGCTAAATCCAGTGATCGATCCTATAGCCTGAATGATTGTCTATACACGGGTCCGTCCCTGGTCTCTGATCTCGCGCAAATTATGTTGCGCTTCAGATGTCATAAGTTTGCATGGGTTGCCGATATTGAGAAGGCCTTCCTGATGCTTCAACTCCATCGTGAAGACAGGGACTCGACAAGATTTGTATGGCCACGGGACCCAATGGATCTAGATTCAGAGTATCTGGTCTACAGGTTCAGAGTCATCTTATTTGGGGCGACCTGTTCCCAGTTCCTTCTCAACGCTACTATCTTGCGACATCTTGAGGAGGCTGGACTAGATCCTGACTTCAAGAATGAGATCAAGCAGGGGATCTATGTGGACAATCTTCAAGGCACTGGAGACGATGAAGATTTATTGCTCGAAAGATGCTGGGAGATCCGCGATATATTTGCCAAGGCTCATCTATACTTGAGAGAATGGGCCACTAATAGTGATCTTTTGAAAGGTCAATTTGCTTCTGACGGTGTAGGTACTGAGAATAGTGAGGTGAAGTTTTTAGGCCACAAATGGGACACTACCACAGATTGTATATCCTTCTGTCACACCCCTAGCGGCAGTGAGCTTTTGACCAAGCGAAACTGCTTAAGCTTGTCAGCGAGGTTGTTTGATCCCCTAGGTTTTTTGCTGCCTTTAACTATCCGTGCTCGTATGTTTTTACAGCAACTGTGGCGGCTAAAACTAGATTGGGATACGCCCCTTCCGACTGAGTTGCAAGATACTTGGCGGTTGATTCGGTCGGACCTTTCCACATGTTGCAAGGTCTAACTTAATCGTCAGGTTATTAGTGGTCAACAGGTGGATCTACATGCCTTTTCTGATGCTAGTAATAGTGCGTACGGTACTGCCATATACATATGCAATGGTATTGAAGTGACACTGGCTATAGCAAAGGCCAAAGTAGCCCCTATAAAGAAGATTACAGTTCCTAAATTAGAACTTACTGCATTGTTTCTGTCTGCTCGTCTAATAAAGTTTACACTGGATGCTTATACAGACATACTACAGATTAATAACGTCTATGTCTGGAGCGACAGTCAAATAGCACTTTCATGGGTACACAGCCAGAAAGTGTTACCTGTTTATGTTTCTAATCGCACTGATGAGATACATAACTTAGTTCCTACAGCTAAATTTCGCTATGTGAGCACCATGGATAACCCCAGTGACATAATTTCCCGGAGGATCTCGGCGCAACAGTATATGTCGTCCTCTATTTGGTGGCATGGACCTCCATGGCTTATATCTCCGACTGAATGGCCTCAGGATTTCAGGGAATGCATATCTGATCCTTCAAGTCGGCCCCAAAATGATGTGTTAAGTAGTTCGACTGTGAGTACTACACATCAGGATAACAAGTTGGTAGAGTGGGAACGTTCCGTCAGCTATGATCAAGTAATACGGGTATTTGCATGGATATACCGTTTCATTAACAACATGAGAAGTCGGGCTCACAGGTCTTTCCTTAGTGAAGATTCGAAGCATATCAGACTCCATGAATTGAGATCAGCAGAAGCGAAACTAATATGTTTAGTACAAAGGGAATCTTATCCTACTGAACATCAAATCATGAGCAAGGAGTCAAAGGCCAAACCCTCAAACTTAATGAGGCAGCTAGGATTATACATGGAAGGAAGCATAATTAAGTGTAGAGGCAGGATACAAAAGGCGGACATTATTGATTCTGCGAAATATCCTGTCCACTTAGCTCCTCTCATTTGATTACCAAACTGTTGATTCGCCAATGCCATAGGACCTGCCTACATTTTGGCGTAAATTATGTTCTGGCGTATATGCGACAACGTTGGTGGATCCCTAAGATGCGACAAGCAATTAAAGGGATCCACAATAACTGTACTATCTGTAAAATATTACAGGGTAAGCCTTACTCCCCAGTAGATCTATCTCCCATACCTGAGTTCAGGGTATAAAGGACTGAACCATTTCAGGTAACCGGGATAGACTACACCGGATCGATTCAAGTTAGAGAATTGCCCGGTAATATCATAAAGGTATATGCCGTTCTATTCACATGTGCGGTGACCAGAGCGATTCATCTTGAATTGATTGACGACCTATCCAGTGAGGGGTTTTTGCATACTCTAAGACACTTTGCTGCAATGACGCAATGGTTTCCCTCAAATTATTATGAGCGATAATGCGACTTGTTTTGTCGGGGTCTCTAAATATCTCCAGAGTTTAATGGATGACCCGCAAGATGTGGCTACCCTCACTGGAAAGGGTTGTCAGTGGAAATTTATACCAGCACGTGCACCATGGTTCGGGGCGATTTGGGAATAGAACGATCGGTATTGTCAAATCTGCCATGAAGAAAGTATTAGGAAGGGCACTGGTGACCAGAAGGGAGTTGCAAACCATCTTAATAGAGATTGAGATGTCGGTCAACGACAGGCCCTTGACCTATACCTCGGCAGATGTTGATGACCTCTTACCCTTTTCGCCTTCTATGCTAACATGTGGACGAACCCTTAATACCTTTCCTAGATCGTCAGTGACTGACGAAGATCTACAAGACCCTACGTTCGGCGATGCTGACGCCACCCGTCGTCGCTTCCAGTATGTGAACAAGGTGTCGGACGATCTATGGAAAAGGTGGATCCAAGAATATTTGCTGTCTCTTCGCGAGCGTCACTCCAATATGATCAAAGGGACAAATCAACGATGGCCTCGAATCGGGGATATCGTACTGATTCATGATGAGCGTCCTAGGTTATTTTGGAAGCTTATGAGGATTGTCGAT
Organism: Paralithodes platypus; assembly: GCA_032716605.1. Taxonomy (NCBI): domain Eukaryota; kingdom Metazoa; phylum Arthropoda; class Malacostraca; order Decapoda; family Lithodidae; genus Paralithodes; species Paralithodes platypus. The sequence goes on along the minus strand of CM064569.1, from coordinate 12,056,078 downwards.
TTGTTTCATGGTCTTATAAGGGTTGCTAGATTACGAACTTCGACTGGGGTTACTACTCGCCCAGTCGTATGGTTATATCCCTTGGAGCAGGATGAAGAACTGCCGGATGATACTGGCGTCTCTACTCATACCCCTCCATGGGAGAGTGCTGGTGACAGTGCTCCTCAGGGTGGGGCAGTTGATGATGAGAAGGATGATCCTCCTCTGGCTTCAGGTGGTGCTCGCCCCAAAAGGAGGGCAGCTATGAGTTCCGTGGATCTGTGGAGATCTAAGATCAAACAAGGTAATCTTTGAATCTTCGATGTCCTTTTGTTTTCTGTATATATCTACTGTATGTCATTTTTGGTGGCGGGCAGTATGTCGGGAATAGGGTAATGATCCCGACAGTTTAGGTCCAATAGGGCATTTGAATTTGGCGGTATCGTATCGCATGTACGATTTCGGCTAGTTCTTTGTGTATTGTAGTTTACTATTAAGTGTAGGTTAAATATTAACTGTAATGTATAAATATCTACATCATCTCTAGATGTATCATGAAACCAAGTTATGGGTTATAATTATTATGAGCGGGCAGCCATATGTAATTTCGCGAAGCGATCGGACGCCGGCCCTTTAGTCTCTCAATCAACACCATACAGCCAACAACTTCCCCCTGGCTCTGACTCAACCCATAGTTCACCATGTGCTACAATTATTAATCTATATCAACAGTCCTACATCACCAGTCCTCTAAGCTAAGTTCATTGTATCGATATTGTATTATGTGAACATTCCTACATGTCGTGCAATTGAATTAGCCGTGTGTGGGGGACTGGATTACACCCATCGAATTCGTTGGTAATTATATTATAACTATTTGTTGGGATATTTTCATATACCAGTGATATGCAATTTAACCTCTTTATCTAAATTCCTTATCCCACTAACAACTAAAGTTCACCTATCCTACCTTCCGCCATCTTTACTATCACCATCTGAGTTATCACCATAATAAGGTAAATTTATTTTATGTGAGTTATTCACTAATTAATATACAGTCCACTTATCTAAATTAACCACAAGCGTCATACTATCGTCGCTTTGTAAAGAATTTTGCCACCATTGCCAAACCTCTACACAATTCAACCAAGAAAGAAGAACCATTTCTGTGGACAACCCAACGCATCCAAGCCTTCAACTCCCTAAAAGACCTGCTACTAGCTTCTCCAGTTGTCTCTTTCCCTGATTATACCAAGCCATTCCGTCTATACACCGATGTTTCACAATTCGGTATTGGGGCAGTTCTGGGTCAAACCAGAGATGGACGCAAACATATTATCGCGTGTGCCAGTCGAACTCTCAATCCGGCTGAAATAAACTATCCTGCCACCAAAAGAGAAAAATGTTAGGGGATAATTTGGGTTCTAAAACATTTCAAAGCCTATCTCGCAGGTGTCAAGGTCACCATTATACGGATCACCACGCCCTCCAATGGATCCGTAAATCTGACACTAAAAACGCTCTAACCGTCAGATGGTGGGAATCTCTAGAGGAATTTCAATTTTGAAATAGCCTACCGGCCTGGAAAATTGCATACGAATGCTGATGCTCTCTCTAGACTCCCTCAAGAACCAACGATCAAAATACCTACTGCAGAAAGTGACGACCAACCCATTCTAGCCATCCACCACCAACATTCTGCGGATCAAGATCAACAATACCTCCTGTAACAATTTCAACGACAACAAAAACCAGATTGGATACCAAGGCACTTGTTCTCACAACTGCAGCGATGAGGAGATAACTTATTTATTCCCGAAGGATTTTTTTTTGTTACTCCCAACTCTGCACTACCAACCATGCAGTCTCTACACTCCCACAATGGCATCCATTTGGCCCAAAGGAAGTTAACCTCGACTTTTCAACAAGTTTATTGGACCCTTTCTCCTTACATCACAGCCAAAAAGATTACTGAAGCTTGTCGTGCATGTGCATTAGGTACCTAGGTTACCTGCACTGCAAGCCCTACTGGAAAACTAGTCGCCTCAGACCATAGCAACTATTAGCAGTTGACGTCATGGGACCAATGGAAGGCATCAAAGGGTTTAACACCTTACGAGCGGCCTATGCGGTTTATTTATGTGTACCGCACAGCGGGGTGTTTTTAGCCAAAATAGGGCTGTTTACGTGATCATTTTCATGCCTAAATAAGACCCAGAACGTAAAACAAGTACCTATCCCTGAAAGGGCATAACCAGAGCTTTCGAATGACACCATAACGATCCTTGTATGATGGATAGTTTTCTTGCAATAACCGTGCAACGCGAGTGCAAAAAGCAGGTAATTCGGTACTTTCAGTACATAATTGAGTATGTAGCGAGTGAGAGAGGGAGGAGGGAGCTGAGATTTGTGTCAGTAGGTTCGCCGCGGTGGTCTGGAGCAGTCATACGCTCGCTAGTCTCCTGCCACCACTTGTCTCTCTCTCTCAGCCACATTACGTGCTGAAATTGCCACTCGAGTTATGTCGAGCGCCGCCACATAGTCCAGCTTTATTTAACTCGACTTATGTTGCTCGCCGCTAATTAAGGGTTAAGTATATTATCACCTTTGTAGATGCTTATTCCAAATATGTAATTGCTTGTCCCGCAAAAGAACACACTGCATTTGCAGTAGCCGAAGCCATGATACAACAGGTATTTCCCTATTTTGGTCTACCAGAAGCCATCCACTCAGACAATTCCCCGGAGTTCACAGGACACATATGGACACACATTTCCCAAATGTGCTGGTTCAGAATTACCCATTCTTCCCCTTATTGGCCCCAAGGAAGTTCCATCTGTGAAAGGAGCCACTGCACCATTGCAAATCAGATAAGGACTAGACTGCAGCAAATGAACACCACGGATTGGCCTAGTCAAGCCAAGATAGTCAAGTGGGGGATAAATAACTGCCCCCGCCAAGATGGAGTATCACCCCATGAAAAAGTTTTTGGAGTACGACCTCTCCTCCTTCCCTTACATCACCTGTCTGTCCCATACGAGCCCTCATCCAATTTCGTCCTATCTTTAGTACATTTAAAGAACCGGCTAAGACAACTACAATACCTGCAGGATCTCCAACCTGACGAGACCCCAAAAGTCAGTCCTCATCACGTGGGTGATCTAGTTATGGTAGCTCTACTTCCTGTACCGTCTAAACTCAAGCCAAGATACAGAGAACCTTTTGAAATCCTCACGGTACCAAACTGCTACCAGGTCACTATTAACTATTACGGAGAGTCACGCACTTACAAGAACTGATTTGTACATAGGTTTCAACCAATTGATGACAATATCACTATGCTTGCTGACCCACATGATAATGACACATTGCCTGCAACTAATGACCAAACTCTAAGTTCCACAGAATCATTATCACCTCACCTCATTCCACCTATCACCCATTTGTCATCTCTACCAAAGCCACCTGTAACACATATCAATGACTCCACTCGCTTAAAAACACCTGTACCCAGGGTAGAAGACTCAACCATCCATTATCCTCCTCCTCCTCCCTCTAATCCCTATCGTACTAATCTCTCAAATACTCAGCCACCTCCACCTCGTACCTTTTCAGCTGCACCTAAACTTATAAATAAAACACCACTTCAACTACCTCCTTCACCTACTACCCCTCTTTCCACTCAATCCTCAGATATAGATAATCCTACCTTCTCTATTTCACCTACTAGTCAACCCACCACTCCAATCATAGCTCACCTCCCTTCCGGAAATACCAGACCATCTATACCTAAGCCAGACTTACCATCAAAACTTCCCAGATCTCTCCCTCAATCGCCTCAGCCATCCACATCTAACCAGCAACAAGAAACACCTAAAATTTGTCCAACACTTTCACCTCTTCACTCTACTTCTAAGCCAGCTACCTCTAAATCAACTTCTCCACCTTTAAACATCAATACTAAACATTTTCCCTCATCCAAATCGTGCACCACATCCATCACCCCGCCATCATCCATTCCACCACAAAGATTGAAACAATACTTAACCCAATCTATTTCACAACCTCCTTGTAGAAGATCTGGCCGACGGGTAACACAAACTAAACGTTGGGCTCCTACCTTTACTCCAACAACCAGGAGGAGAACCACCCACAAAACCGCCACACCTGTCCTCCCTGCCGGGCTAATTACACCTGTCAGACCCTTTACACCTGCCGGGCCAGTTATACCGGCCGGGTTTGCTATGCCTGCCGTCCCTACTACACCTACCATGCCAGCCACAGATTCACACCTGAACCAAGGCTTGACTTCAACTGTCACAAAGCCAGCTGGTCAGCTTAGTGACCCCACCAGCAGCAAGCTCCTCCCCTCGAAAGCAGAGGGCACGGACTTCGAACTTCTCAAAATTCCACCACACAGTTCCAGCCTGGTCACCGCAGCAACAACAACCTCCACTTCTGAACCTACCATCTCAACAATAAAGATAAACAAAGCATCAGTGTTCACCACCCACATGCAGACCTTCATCTCTTCTCCAGAGGAATTGGTTGTCATAGCCAATTCGTCCCCCACGTCAATGAACTTCACCATTTCCTTCGACTCCAACGCACCAAACGACAGATCAACCATAGTTTGGTGCCGTTTTCTCAAGGGCCTCACACCATCTGTCCTTACTAAAACCTATAGGACATACTAAATTCAAACTTGGGGTCGAGATTATTTTTTGGACACAGGTGGTGATATGACGGGGTTAGAAGGGGTTAGGACAGAAACACCACCCTGTCTGACCCCACATACCAAAATAAATTTGTCACAAGTATCACGGATAGCAACGATCCGGGCAAAGAAGAGGAACAAGAGAAAAACCCTAGCCAAATTAGAATTACCGAAGTGCCCCATATCACAACAAAAACGAAGTCCAGTGCACACAGGATACACGCCACTCCCAGAGCGTCCAACAAGGGCCACTCCCCGAGACAGAGGAGCTCCCGCCTCTAGAACCAGACTTAGAATACAGTGAAGAGTATTTTATGCAAATAAACCACCAGCCCCCGATGTTTTTGTATAATTGTTTCTAGGAAGATAACCGCCTCTACAGTCGTGATGCCCACAGCTAATGAAAGAAGAAGACGAACCACTGGCAGCCAAATCATAGTACTGTATAAAAACATGTGGTTAGACAAAAGCCAGGAAAACGGTAAATCAAGTATCATGTCTCCAAATAGGTTGTCTAAAATATTAATTTTGTTTTGAACAATAAAGAATAACATTTCCCATGTATCCCTATGTACATTATATTTTTTAAGATAATTATTAACGACGCAGTAATTCAGAAACTAAAAATCACATGTCCCTCCTGTACCGACATCCAGTTGTCAGGTGATAACCTCTAATGTGTAATAGTACCTAAGAATTTCCAAGGAAATGTAGGCAACTCAATGCAACAATACTTTGGCTGGAAAGGATCGTGTACACTGTATTGAGTCTCAAACAGAAATACTTTCCCTGTTAAGCTTAGGCTGGAACGGATTGTGTCCGCTAGTTGGGAGCTTGGAGTAGTAGTGGGTGAGAGTGGTGTTAGGCGAACTAGAAGTGTCCATTCTAGTATTGTGTGTGACGTACTGCGTCTTCCTCTGGTGTATACAGAAGGAGGAAGTTAGACTATTTGAACCTTGTCGACCAGATCTCTCCAGGATTATACTTCTCCCTCATGCCCCAGACTAAGTGTTTCTGTGTTACTGTGTGTTGGCAATTGTTGCTTAAGGGTGTGAGATATGTTAGTGTTCCATTAGTGTAACTTTAGAGGCCATTATTCGGACTCTCCTTTCCATAACTTTTCGTGTTAAGAGAACAAGACACACTATAACTACGGTTTGATATATCTAAAAACGCTCAGGATATAACTCATTTATACTCCATATAAACGTTAAATATATATACTGTATATTACACCTAATATTGATACAATACCCTACACGTAATTACCCGTGAACGCTCTCAGATCATATTCCGTGTGTATTATTAATTATTTTGGTCATAAAGTGTATTATTAAAGTATCTACAGAGAGTGTACTTAATTAATCATTTCCCGTAATTTATATTTAATATCTTACGTCCCTGAGTTCAGTTTATTTGAATTTTAGTAATTTTGATTTCCCCGTTTTATTCGTAACTGATTAACCCTCCGGATCCGGGGGCCTTCATATGAGGTGATCGTCGTGTCCGGGGGTATTCCTGAAAAATGGCTATCTTCATAATTCGATATCTACTGATGGAGACCACCTAGAGCAGTCAACTAAATTGCATAGTGTAGAACCAACCTTCGTCTGTAGAATGGCGTTGAGTTGACATCGCTACGACAAGTGGTTGCCGAGATATGATGATGGGAATGGAGGTAATTTCCCGCGTATTTTTGCCTGTGTCCGAACGCTTCGCCGCGGCCCTGGCTAGCACGCACTAAGTCACTCGTCGCTCCCGTGGCTTTTGTTCCGGTACACGATATTATGTTTGTATGGAGATAATGTGATATTATTGTGTCATTTATTACTTGTTCAACCATTATTTGAGTTATATGAAACTTTATATAACATATTTTTGGCGCTCTCACTGTTATTGTAATATATTTGTGTCAATTTAACTTTTATTGTAATAGTATTGCGTCACTTTCACTTTTATTACTCTTCTTGTTATGAATTATTGTCACTCTCACTGTTATTATTGAGTTATTATTACTTGTTATAAATTTTCTGTCACTTTCACTTACTAGGTTAGAGGCTAGGCTACGCAAGCGTACAGTACCGTACGGTATCGTATTTGACACTTGTAACTATTACATTTGGTTGTTTCTTTAACATAGACATATTGTGATATTGTTTTTAGTGTCACTTTCACTTATTACAGGTTTCACTTATAAATACTTATTGAATAGTTACTCTAATATATAGTTGTTGTGTCTCTTTCACTTGCACATATTGTTATATTGTTTTTAGTGTTACTTTCACTTATTACAGGTTTCACTTATAAATACTTATTGAATAGTTACTCTAATATACTGTATAGTTGTTGTGTCTCTTTCACTTGCACATACTGTTGTATTGTTTTTAGTGTCACTTTCACTTGCACATAGTGTTTTATTGTTTTAGTGTCACTTTCACTAGTGTTCTCAGGGTCAGTGCCACTTAGAAGTTTACCAGGATGTGGAAATCATCGTGGCAAGGCGTGATGCACAGTGCTACCTGACATTCCTGGCACTGATACGAGGTTTTGGTGTTTGTCTGGGGTCTTCGGGTGGTGTGGCTGCAGACATGGCACCGTTTCTGGGTCTTGCGACCAGCAGCTACTGGAAGGCTGACGATCCTGTGCTTCTTGTGGTGTTCGGAAGCGTATGTGCGGTCCATGGTGCCAGCTCCTGGCATATGTTGAGCTCGTGGGGAATCCGCAGGCAGGCCATATTCCCCAATGAGATCCAGAATGAGCTGTTTCTGGGATCTCCGAAGGTTGGTGTACTTCCTGGGCATTGTGGGGTTCATCAGCTTGTACAGGTTGTACGAGTTCAGCACAGACACATCCATCATGTGCAGGAAGAACTTCTTAAACCACCTGCAGGAGGTCCGCAGGCAGTCGATGAAGCCGACCTGCATGACTGACTTGTCAACCAGACGCATGTTTACGTTGTAGTCCATAACTGCGTCTGGCTTCATGATGGGCTCCCTGGTCCTGTGGTTGACTTTGCCTGAGTCAACCAGGTTGCCCTTGTGGATGGTACTGATCATGTTGACCTTCCTTTGGTCGTGCCAATGGATTGCCAGCATCGGACCATGTTGCTTGAGGAACATGTCCTTCTTCTTGGTCTTTTTGAGGAATTCCGGCATGTTCTTCCTCGTCCCCCGTACTGTGCCCACAGTCTGGGTTTGCTGCCTGTTCAGGTACTTGGTGAGGTTGGGGGACGTATAATAGTTGTCCGTGTAGAGTATGAGGTTCTTGTTGAAGTAGCGATCCATCATCGCCTTCACCACTGCTCTACCGAACCCTATTTCTTGATCTGCAAGTACCTCACCCTCCTTCCCACTGTAGACAATGAAGTCCAGCACATAACCCGTCTTACAGTCACAGAGGACGAAGAGCTTGATGCAGAATCGATGTCTCTTGGATGGTATGTACTGCCGGAAGTGAAGGTTCCCCCTGGAACAGCACAAGAGACTCGTCGATTACGACCTTTTGAAAAGGCTTCAAGAATGTGGACAACTTGGCCTTCATCATGTCGTAGAATCCCCTTATCTCCCTCAGACGGTCTGTTTTGTGTACATTGGTGTTGGTAACGAAGTGCAGGTTACCATGTATGGCGAAGTAGCGGTCCCGGGACATAAGTTTGCCAAAAGCAGGTGTGGCAATTATGTCGCCTGTGATCCAGTAGTCTGCCAGCTGATGCTTCTTCACATGTGCCATGAGCATGGTCAGTGCTATGAACACATACATTTGGGCAATGGTGACAGGCTTCCAGGCCTTCATGTGGGAACTATGGGTCTTGCCGCTGAGGTGGTCACTGAGGGCCTTCTGCTCATCGACAACATATGACATGACATCATTGTCGAAAAAGGCTTTGAATAGCTCGGCAGGTGTTGAGGTAGGTCCCGCTGGGAAAGATGGATCAATCCCTGCGGCATTTTGGGTGTCATCGAATGTGGCATCTTGTGGCTGAAAGGTGGCACCATCCTCCCACGTCCAGACATCAGCATGCCTGGCACGGGGACGGGGACGGGCAGCAGGGGCGTCGGCAGCAGCAGGGCCGGCCTGGCCACGGCTGCGGCCACGCCCACGCTGACCATCAGGGCCCCACGTACACGTCCAAGGGCACGGCCACCCCGAGCACGGGGACGGCCACGGTGGGGTGCTGGGTCGTCCACCCACTCAGCTTCGTCATCAAAAGGGTCGTCTGGCAGGTCATAATTATCATCCCCAGAATCTGCACCGTGGTCGTCCATATATCTTGAAGGGCGGCCATGTTCATGGGTGTCTTCAGGGTCATAGGTGGGATCCTGGTCGTCAGTTGGTGGTGATACATCAGGTGGCAACTGCTGGCGTGGGCGGCTAGTGGGTGGTGAAGGTGAGCTAGTTGGCTCTGAAGTTTTAAGGCGACGACGAGAGCGTTTTAGGGGCAGCTTAGGGCCTGAGGTGCTGCTTTGTGCCCCCCCTGTGGCCATGAACAAGGCCCTTCTGGAGGTGCGTTGACCACTTGCACCACTTGTTGATGGCTGTGGGTCATGCTGGGACAAGACCGCACCACTTGCACCACTTGTTGATGGCTGTGGGTCATGCGGGTACAATACCGCACCACTTGCACCACTTGTTGATGGCTGTGGGTCATGCGGGGACAATTCCGCACCCCTTGCACCACTTGTTGAGGGCTGTGGGTCATGCGGGGTCAATGACGCACCAGCCGCGGGTGACGAGGGCCCGGGAGACAAAGGAATAGGCCTACCCACGCTCAACTCTTCACTCTCATCCTCACTATCAGCATCTTCACCTCTTTCCCTTTCGGCCGCCTCCCGTGCCTGCTTTCTTGCACTATCCAGCACAGCTCTCCTATAAAAATAACTGGCTATTTTTGCCGGGGAAGGAGTCCCCACAGCCGACGCCGGGGTCGCAAGCGTGCATGCCGGGTCACGTTCACGTGATGCGGGTAGGACACTTCCCATTTCACGAACACTTTCATCACCTTGATGATGTTCACCGCATCCAACATTGTCATCATTATCATCATCACCATCATCATCATCAGTGCTATGAAAGCCCTGGAATTCTTCGTCATCTTCCACTTCATCAACATCTTCACTAACCACATGCTCTTCGTCAAAATCACTCTCAATCTCACTAAGGTCATGATCACTTAACTCTTTTAGCACACGTGCAACACCACCGGGACTTAGCAACGTTTTCTTGGTCGTTTTAGCTTTGCCTTTCTTAGGCTTACGGGTCGCGGCGGCGGGCGGCGAATCGGACACAGCAATTATTTTTTTGGGTTAACTCCAACCATCTTGGGTGCGAGATAAGAACTGATGCTGCCTGGTAGTTTGTGCTTGGTGGCGCTGCGGTCGCCCACGCACAAACAAAAATCCGCCCGCGCAATTTGAACGCTTTGAATTTGATTTAGCCTCATATGAGGCCTCCCGGACTCCTAACCAAAATACGTTTTGCCTCATATGAGGCCTTCCGGATTCCAAGGGTTAAGACCCTGTATCGAAGAGTTAGTAAATTATTTCAATTTTTCTTTCATAATCCATATTCAACCCTATGTAACGAATATTTTATTTTCTAATTCAGTCAGTCACATGATACGACAAAACTTATTTTCCCTTACCAGTTTTGAGAATTTATATTTGACTTAACTGTCTTTATAGTCCTATTTGGCTAATCTTGAATTCACTACCCGTTCTCCGAGTTTATTTTATTTAATAGATTCTTTGCCTTTATTCGTGCGAGTCTGATTTTACGTTACATTTCCCGGAAGTAATTATTCTGTATTACTGTATAAATAGCCATTCGGCTAAATGTTAACTTCACTACGCGTTTTGTGAGTAGTATTTTGTTTATTATCCATTACGCCCTGATTTTGGCGATTCTGATTTATGTTACAGTTCCAGGAGCTAATCACTCTTCATTTTGAGGCAAGTAAATTGTTACATAAATTTAATCTTTTAAAGGTCAATTATTGTGACTGTATTCTAAAATTTTACATCAATAATTTTAATCAAGCATTTTTAACTTGAAGTTTCTTGTATAACCTCTGCTTACTTTTTGTCTGTTTGTATTTATTGTATTTATTGTTTTTCTTTTTCTATTATTATTATTATTGATGATTTAAAAAAACAAACAAACATTTTTGTTGAAAGAGTACTCTTTGTTTAAACCTTCATATTTTGTAATTATTTGTCTTTATTATATTATATCTATTCATTGTCGATAGTATCTATTGCTTGCTTATGTGATTTCCTTAGTTTATTTGTACAATAAATATAGGTTATTTGTAGGGTAGCTATTGATAGGGGTCACTTGAGACATGCTAAGCTTATAAGTACCTTCCCGATAGCACTATCGTTAGTGAGTGCTGTAAATTTGTTTGTAATATTATAGATATCTTATCAATATTTGTATTTTGTACTATTGTTAATGTCTTGTCATGTTGCAAATTTGATTTTAAATGAACATTTTGACATTTGACATGTAGTTTCTTTATTCATGAAGAGTTTAGTAAAATTTACCAGAACGTCCCGGACTTCCCAAATTGCGTTGTTATGTGTGCGATTAGTTTGCTTGGGAAACAGATTAACTTGCTCATGTAGTAATGTACACCCTATGTGGTGGATTGTGTTCTTTTATTTCATACATTTTATTTTAGTAAGTATTTTTGATAAGTTAATTTGACTTTATATTGTCTTTGTCCCAGTTTTGGTTTGTTTAGTTTGCAAGATTTACATTTTAATTACTATGTAAACAGCTTCCTTTAGCTAATTTTATTTTCACTACACGTTCTGTGAAACTTAAGTTCCTTGATTCAGGTGTTGTCTCTACCACGTGTTTCGACTAAGGATTATTTTATAATAGTCTTGCTATATCTTTCTTTATATTTCTAACTTTACTCTTTGAAGTCAAGTAATATTAGCTACAACTAGGATCATAGTCAATTTTACTCACTACCCTCCTAGACTAAATTTTACATATTTACATTAAATATCTATTCAGTGTATCAGTAGACCTGACCTATCCGCGAGGATGCGGTATCTTTTATGCTAATACCTGTTGTCCCAGTATCGCACTAAGTCGTAGCCCTGTCCCTTCTGCTACCTGGGGACAAACAAAACCTGTTTGACTCCGCTATATACCTCTCTCTGTGTGTACTTGTTTGCAGATATATATTGTCATTATATATAAGTTTTATGTTGTGTCTTATTGAGTATTTATGTATTCTGTATGTTTTTTCTCTATAAATTTTGAGATGATATTGAACCTTATTTAATATTATCAAGTATCTAAACAGGGAATTAGGTGAATATACCTAAGCTCCGGATGTTTAACAATTGTAATTAGCTATTTAGGAATACAACATGTGTACCTAACTTGTGTATTCATTGTCGTTGCTGGATATAGAGTAAATTAAATAATTATTACATTGAAGTTAGTTATGTTCCTGTCGAATGATCTCAAGTTCTGAGTTTCCTAAAAGAGGAATAGTACAGACATATACAAGCTAGATGGATTACAACGTCGCATAACAATAATGATGACAGTGTGATGATGTTAGTGACGATGGTGATGGTGACCGCTTTAGTAATGATAGTGAAAGTTGTAATAATGATGGTGACAGTTGTAGTGATGATAGTAGTAGTGATGATGGTGATAGTAGTAGTTATAATGGGGGTAATAGTAGCGATGATGGTAACCCATCACAGAGTTGGGTATGCCGTTTTGATTTTGGGCAAAGCAGTACTTCTAATTTATTGTAATTTGTAGTGATTGGGAAAATTGGCTCACTCTTGGGTTAGAGAGTTGGACAAATGAGAAGGGGTGGGAGTGTGTTGAAAAGCAAGTGCCCTCAACTCTCCGTAATGGTTAGTACATAGGATATTTAGAATGAATGTTTAACGACGATGCATATATGATTGCTAATAGATGGCTATAAGAAAAACAACGTTGAAATATTTGGAAATTAGTTCCGGCACCGACTTGCATACATAACTCGAGTATTATAATGGTATAACTGCACAATGATTTTGATAAACATGTTTGTCATAAGAATAAGGTATTTGTTACACACAACCTTCCACCTCAGGAGATGAAGGAAGACTGGCTCTTTCAGTTAGTTAAAATAGGACTTCAGAGGCTATCAACCCTATTGGATTATTAAGCCAGCGCACTGTAAGTCAAGAATAACGGCAGGACTGGAGCCTCTCTGCGAAAACTCCAGTCTTCTTTTTCAGCCTTCAGAGGGTTGGATATAAGCTGAGAAGTGTTGCCATATCGAGAGCAGTGCTCAAACGGTTGTGGTACCAGGCACAGCCTGATACAGGCAGTTATAAGGAAAGTACATTACTGATGGCTACCAGCCATCGCTGGGACAGGGGAGTGACTTATCTACTGACGGTTGGTAGCCGTCGCTGAGATTGGATGGGTTAATAGGAAATTGTGTGATAATTATGTTTACTTTAAGAAAAAACTATTATGTATTTGAATCAGATATATACTGAAAATATTTTTTAGCAAGGAAAATGAAGCAGTTTGGAAATTCAATACTTTACATTTGGAAATGAAGTAATAGCAGAATTAAGAGAAAAATAAAACTGTGTTTTACTTTGCCATACAAAATAGTATGGTAATTCTATGTTTAGTAACTGCTTCACTTGAACATTGCATATACTGTATAATTTCAAAACAAGTCTTTGTATATTTGTTTAATTTGTTGTATTTTCTTATACACGTACTGTAGCATGTGAGCCACACTCACTTTATATCACGTAGCATGTTAGTTAGTCACTATTTATTGATGCCCACTCTTATTGTCACTTTAACTATCATTATTTGACCATACTATATTTCATCAGCATTCTACCGATATGTATATATAATAGTATATATATTACACCCTATTATAGATTAAGAACTTATAATCTACTAACTCCTTTAAATAATCACATATTTAATTTCACCTTCATAATCCTTATTTTAAGCTGACCACACTGATATGTTTATTAAATTGTTTATACCTACATTTTATAAACACCTTCTGTAAACAACATATCTCCATTAGATACGTATATGCGTGAATTCTTATAACAAGACCCAGTTCCACTCTAGCTGAGTAAACACTCCTTCCCTAGCGACTGCCTCATAGTGTGGCAACTATGTGAAAGAATGTGTGGGAATTGTGCATTTCTTGATAAAAGTGTCAAAATTGGCACATACAATAAGAAACGCAGTATAATCAAAATTAGCTATAGGGGCATCACAGGTTTAACCTATGTTGGCTTTGACAGCCCCTTTTCAATTAATCTCCATTAGAGTACTGAAACACAGATATTTACCCCAAACTGTATACTGTGGTAGAGATGTCAAACTAGTCTCAAATGACTCGTCTGGACAAGAGAAACAATAAATGTTCAGACAATGTTTATAGAAAGTTGACCATTTGACTTGTACTGGTTCCTGTAGTTCAACAAATTAGTGGCAATTGGCAAAAATTCTTACCAATTTGTAGCATGATAATAAACTACAGGGACCAGTACAAGTTAAACGGTCAACATTAGCCAAGCATTCTCTGAATATATGTGGTTTCCCTTGTCCAGACGAGTCATTTGAGACTAGTTTGACATCTCTACCACAGTATACAGTCTGGGGTAAATATCTGTGTTTCAGTACTCTAATGGAGATTAATTGAAAAGGGGCTGCCAAAGCCAACATAGGCCAAACATGTGATGCCCCTATAGCTAATTTTGATTAATACTGCATTTATTATCGTGTGTGCCAATTTTGACACTTTTATCAAGAAACGCACAATTCTTCCACCTATCTGCTTCACTATCAAGCTCACGTTGTCAGAAGCCAAGATACACCACTCTACCCACTGGGCTCTGAGAAGGAATGTTACACTCCAATTCCTCTCCATCTCTCATTCCTCTCCCATCACTATTACCACTTATTTCAAGCCACGTCAATCTTGTACTCTAAACCTAACTCATAGACTTAGTATTGAACAAACCCCATAACCTTTATTACTCTTAAGTTTCCATGTTAGTGTCTCCTTAATCATTAACCCGAGACTGAGTTTATAATCCATTAACTCATTCTTAACCAGTTAGGAGTATATCTAAGCTGTATTATAAGTTATATTGAATATATAAATACATAATTAATTAGCTTTCCTTTACTCTTTTGATTATATTTATGTAGAATATATCCCCTGGTTACAGTACTATTGTTTATATCTATTCCATGTTATATGTGCATATATATACAGTATATATGTATATATTTGTTATTGTAAAAATATCTTTAAAACCATGCCACTAACCTACTAACCATGGATTTTAATTTTGCTTAGACATTATTATTTTGTATTTGTTTTATTTACTCTTATGCAATTCTTAGCATGTGTCATTGTTTACTTGCAGTGGAACCAAATATATTATATGGGGCGTAATACACGTTATGCTTGGGATTATAATATGTATACTGTATATATAGGAAACATTAATACAACTCTCATATAGGCTTAAGTAATATACTTGCAGTGGAAATAGTAATTTACATACATTTAAGGGGGTGGTACTCGCTTTTTCTGCACCCCATTCTCCCTCAGGTTTAGCATATTAGTTTTTAGGTTTTAAGACGTTCGTTCCGTTAATTTGGCGATGTTGAAACCTTTCGTTTCATCGTGTTTTGTTAATATTAAAACATTTCGTGCCCTCTAGGTGTCTATTTTTTTCCTGACGATCTATAGCGAGCCTCTAATTTTAGATGGAACCGGCTTTCGGCCAAGAAATGTTTCTACCGAAAAATATACAAATTTATCTTGAAAGGGGGTCTAGGGGGTGCTTTTCTAAGCTTGATGGAGGTCTAGCGAGGAAACTAAAAAAATAATGAATACATAAATATATAGACCAAAAACCAAGCACTACCCCCTTAACCCTTTCACGCATTTATGACGCAGAGGTTGCCAGATTAGCAATAAAAAATAGAGTTCTCTCACTCTTATAATTACCTCTCCAAAATGAGTTTTCTGCCCACAGCTAACTCAAAGACAACTGCAGAGGTTGAAGTAACTAAACTAAAGGTTTCTAAATACCCCTGATGGTAACAAAGGCTTTAAAGTATCCCTAATAGGCTCAAAATCGCGTCATATGTCAGAGAGGGTTAAGCAGGCAGCTGTACCCTCCTCTATGTTTATAGGTCACTTTCAGGTTTAACATCGGCTATCTTTTTCTGAGATCAAAGCTGTGTAGGATGATGAGTTGTGTCCTGTCTAGGTTATCACTAAAGCTCGCCAGCTAATAATTGACAGCTAAATGGCACGAAAGGTCTTAATATTGATAAAGAAATGGAGCGAAAAGTCTTAAAATCGCCAAAACAAGGGCCCGAACGTCTTAAAATCTGAAAACTAATGGGGCAAAGCATGAGGGAGATAGGGGTCCAGAACACTCAACTTTCCGGCCTTGAATGAAAGGAAAGAGGAGAAACTTATTATTTCTTCGTGCGAACTAGGGGTAGCAGCACTATCGTGGGGCATAATATTATAAACAAAAGGCCCCAGTGGTTATTCCTTATCAAAATTTGACGTTGGCAACTCCCCACTCTCACAACAACAATGGCGGGGGTAGAAGAGACTTGACTGTGAACCTCCTCATACTGACGACAATTTCACGATGATCTGGCCTTTACAGTAGCCTCTACTTATGTCTATTTAACTCTGTCATGTTTACAGAGTCTCTGGATAGCGTAGAATTGATTATTTATAGCGTTATTATTACAAGGTAGGGATTATTACGAATTAATGGGGACCCTCCCATTTGCCTTTGCGTTCATGCTGCCATCTCTCGAACGTGCGAATCAATATTTTCAGATTTATGACTTCTCACTTTTCCCTCTATCTATCATTACTCTATGGTTGTGGGTTAAGTTAGGTACACAGCAGCTCCCCCAGGAAGATGATGGACGCCAGTAGAGCCCCCACAGTGAGCACGATGAAGGCGCTCTGCAGGTGCTCCAGATTCAACACTGGCTCCAACCGGATCTGGGGAGATAATACACCAGTACATTAACCCCTTCTTTACCGGCTACGTCCACTTACCTTTATGTGGCTACTATTAGACGATGTTATGCAGTTTAAAAAAGGGCCTCCAGATACAAACAGGCTTCAAACTATCCCATTTAACCCTTTTTACTACCACAGATCCTTCTTAAGCTACATAAAAATTGTCTAAATCTAGCTAATATCAAATACAAAAGACGCGCGCCGGTACAGAAGGGGTGAAGAGGAGATGGCTGTTTTTTGGGGGGTATATTTATTAGGTTATTGATATATTTTTAGTTTCCTCGCTATACCTCCATCAAACTTAAAACAAAAACAAATCCCTTCAAGATAAATTTGTACATTTTTCGATAGAAAAATGTCCCGGTCAAAGGCCGGTTCCTTTTAAAATTACAGGCTTGCTATCGCTCGCCAGGACAAAGTCGACAGGTAAATGGCACGAAAGGTCTTAAAATTGACAAAGAAATTGGGCGAAAGGTGTAAAAATCGCCATACTAATGTGCCGAACGTATTAAAATCTCAAAACTTGTGGGGCTAAACTTGAGGGAGAAAGGGGAACAGACAGGTGCCCCACTCTCCTTAACCCTTTATCCCCTTCAGTACTGTTGACCTCATATGTATATGACTTGCAACATTTACAGGATTTTATGAAGCTTAGGAAGGATACATGGTAGCTAAAAGGATTGGTAGAGATAGTCTGAAGCCTTTTAATTGACCACTTGTGAGGTTCATGCTATAAGGAAGTTGGAGCTGTAGACATCGATATTTAACATAATTACCGATTAAAATATGGTTGTAGTACACTTGTAAAGACACAAAACCCATTTAAAACAAAACAATTATCCACGAGATATCTGCATTATTATTGCATTTCTGTTTAATAACGACGTTTACGGTTCCAACTTCCTTATAGTGTGAAACTTGCAAGTGGTCAATCGGTAGACATCCCCTTTAGGTGCCCCAGGTTCGACACTGCCTCCGAACAGATATGGGGAGAGGAAATACCAGGACAATAAACCTGAAGGAGAGATTTGTATTTATGTGTTTATCTATATACTTCTTTATTATTTTCTTTGTAGTTTCCTCCCAAGATTTCCATCAACCTTATAATATACTTCCAATCGAAAACATTTTTGGTAGAAAAATGTTCCTGTTCCTCATATATTACAGGCACGCTATCTCTCGCCAGGAACAAAATTACACCTAAAAGGCACAGCAGGTCTTAAAATCACCAAACTAATGGAGCGAACGCCTTAAAATCTGATAACTAACGGAGCTAAATATTAGGGAGAAGAGGGTCCAGAAAACAAACAAACCTCCCCTTAAAGGATCGTGACTGTGTTTTATAATTTTCTTCTGGCTATAATTATTAGACGATTCTATACATCTTAGAAAAGACCTCAAGCAATCAAAGAGGGTAAGTCAATCTCACGCAGCTCCTTCCCTTTCTTAATATAATCTTCTAGTAATAGCCAGAATAAACTGTCAAAATGCGTCATAAACCTCGAGGGGGTTAAGGGATGATGGGCGTATTTATTTGCTCTTTTATGAATATTTTAATAATTGTTTCAGTTTCCTACCTAGACCTCAATCAAGCTTTACCCTCCCCACCCCCCACCCCCTCCTTCAAGAGAAGTGTGTACATTTATCGATAGAAAAATATCCCTCCTCTTAAATTACAAACTCGCTATCGCTCGCCAGAAATTTGTTTGACATCTAATTAACACGAAGACTTAATTATTGACACAGCAATGGGGCAAAAGGTCTTAAAATCGCCAAACTAATGGTCCGAACGACTTAAAATCTGAAAACTAATGGGGCTAAACATATGAAGTAGGGGGACCAGAAAAACGACCAATCTTCCCTTAATTGGGAGACTTTAAATAATCCAAACCCCTGTCTTGCAGCTTACGAATGACCTGTTACTCAGATGGTATATTGAGGTCGTCTTTAACCCTTTGAGTTCTAGAGGTAGACCATAAGCTAAATAAAATCGGTAATTGGTAATCGTCGGAATATGGTACAACTTACGTCATCGTGCTGAAGGGGTTATATATATTTGTTTTCTTCTCTTCTTTTTTTAGTAAAAATAGGACTTCAGAGGCCATCAACCCTTCTGGATTATTAACAGCACGCTGCAAGTAAAGTACATCTTTAGGACTGGAGCCCCTTTTCGAGAACCCCAGTCCCTTGAGGTTGAAGGATATTCTGATCCAAACAAGAACAACTTAACAATCTAATCAATCATTCAGAGGCCTTCATCTTTGACGCACAAAAACCCCTCGATTGCACGGCTCCTGCTAGCATGGGGAGAACTCTGATAGTTCAAGCTTAGTTAGTCCTCCATTTCAACTTCAAAATATCCAAAATGGGATATTGTAGGACGGATTGGAAAGTTTTAGTGATTTGTTTATGAGATAAGTAAAGTATATAAATACTTATTAAATATGTTTTCATTAATCAGGTATTTTAGTGGCAACAGGTATTAGCAAACATGGGAACATTGGCAGGTACTTGGATATTTGAAGCTTCCAATTGACCACTTGAGAGTTCCCAGGCTATAAGGTAGTTCAACCAAGCCCACATATCTTTGTATTTCTGATGACTGTAACTTCTATTTTTTCTTGATACTAAACTAGCAATTGGTCATATAAACCCATGTTGATCAGTCAGGTTATTTCAGTAGAGGTGGGGTATTTTAAATGCATCATTGTCAATCTCGAATTCATATGTTATGTTCCCGAGGATCTGGTACTTTATTGTTCTAAAATGACCTCATTTCGTTATAGCGAGGGGAGCATAATGGTTAATGTATGGTACACTCGGATGCCATAGTCTCTAACTCACTGATAAATATTCATGGATTTCATCTATTTATGATTATGAAAGTATATCTCCGGAAACGAATTTATGAAGACAATTTTCCATGCATCAACTATAAACTTATATATACTATTAATTGAAAAACAAGTTTCATCCAGAAATTATTTCAGATAATAATGTTTGCATAAAGAAAAACAGAGGTTCCACGAAATGTTATGAGTGGGCTAGAGACTATGGAATCCAAGTGTGCTATCAACCAAGTCAGTGTTGTTTTTTGTCTTCGTAGAGATCGTAGTTGAATCGACCATATCAGCAACTTAGATTTAAATACCAAACATAAATTCACCTTTTATTTATTGTTCCGTGTGTATGGAGACAAAAGGCAATTTACCTGCAACGAATGTCTCCCCCAAAGCTACAAGAGAGACAGAGCCAAATTCAAGGGACGCTGGGGTTAAAATACCTGGACACAGGAAGTTTAAAGCAGTTTAAGTCATAGGATGAAGGAAAGACTGATTGAGGGAGAGAGTTCCAGAGTAGAAGACACACTGATAAACTTTGCTAATTCTTGGGTTGGAGAGCTGGACAGAATAGGTGTGGGACTGTTGAAAGGCGGGTGCCTCACACTTGCCACAAGGGAGGGGGTATGCATTGAGAGCTCTGAAGAGCACTGCTTGTTGTGAAAGCGATAGAAGAGTGAAAGAGATGAAACATTGCTTAATTAACCAATCAACCTTACCATACCTTACCTAAAGTTATCTAATCTGTTCTAACTAAAATGCCAAGTTCAAACTGTCTTTGTGAGTATTTAGTAAACCGGGTATTAGGCTAGGAAGAGGTTTTTATCTCTAATGGAAGTATTTATATCTGAGCAGATAAACATATTATAAAGCTTATATAAGTTTATAGGTCACAATTGGTGGAAGAGTTGGCGTACAAGTTACAATTGGCAGAAGAATAACATAAACTACATTCAGGATGATGATACAGATAAACTTAAACATAAGATGCATCATATGCATATTAGAACCTGTGGGAGATATATTGAGATATGAGGGGAGGGGTCAGGGGGCATGTATGTTGGTGTATTCTGTGGGTGTTGCGGAGGTTTAATGTTAATCGAGAAGATAATTATATCTTGATTGTTGTGGGCGGAGTCGTCTACGATGATCAAAGTTAAAATTTACTTAGGTAAGATGGCAAAGAGGATAGCGTGTGGGTTGCAATAAAAATATGACGTTGAGGGATCCCGAAACAGGAGCCAAACAAGCGCTATGGTAGCTCTTTAATTGTTAAGTAATATGTTTTCCAGGTGTAACAGGGAGGTCAGGATTGCGTCTCTATCTTGGCTGCAGGTAAGTTATTGCTGGTGTCATCTATCAGTCTCGCTTCCTCTTCTCTCTTCAGGCCATCAGTTGGCGGCAGCTGCTGATTTTAGTCTCGTCAGGTCGACTGCTTCTGGTGAGAGCTGCGAGGTGGACTAGGTGAAACACTGCGTGGAGATTGGCCTCGTTGAGTGTTCGCTTTGCGTTGTAAAGCGCAGGGGTTCATTCCCATAAAACATCAAAGGGGTTGGCCTTGTTGAGCGACGGGTTGGTGTTGGTTAACACTGGTGTGGTGTTGGGAAGCATCAGGTTGGTCATAGTAAACGCCGGGTATTCGACCTTGGTAAGCGTCAACTCTGCTAGCCGGTATTTGGTGGATTTCTTGTGCTATAGTTGACCACAAATGTTAACAGTTCCAAGGTAGCGATCGTTTATTGCTGCAGGCTATAGTACATAAAACACCAACAAATCTTATGCTCTCATCCTTCTCATAGTTGTCGTCGCCGGAAAGATATGGCTAATTTGTGTTTTATTGGACATATCATGTATTAAGGTCCATAGAATTAATAGGAATACTAATTACAACACAAACATGTCATAATTCCGTACTTACAGGTAACCTTCCCTTGTTTATTCTACATAGTATAAACGAATGCCAGGAATGTTGCTCCATAATCACCTCCCTATCAGAAGTTACATTAATCATCATGCCTAATAACCCAACCCAACTTTTAATTATATCCTAACCTAATGTTGGTCACATATGACTTTGTTCTCTAATGCCTCTTTATTTTTAGAATAGGAGATAATGGACCAAATGAGAAAGGAGCCGTTAAGAGGGCTATTTTTCAAAACAATCTTCTCTTTCAATTGTGTTCTTTGCACTATTTGTTCCTACTTTTATGGATATTACAACTCCTAAATAGCTTTGTGTGTTTTGTTATTCTAATAATTATTAGTTTAAGTAAGTTGGGTTAGGTTATCTAACCAATTCCTTGAGATTATTGGATGTTGGAAAAATTAATCTGAGAAACATGTGATAACGATATAATACTTAATGCATCTTTGCTTAATATACTGAATATAAAGTATATAAAATATAGTAGTGAACTAACCTGCGTCCCCATTTTCCTTACTAATGTACCAACATAAACATGGTAGAGGTGAAGGTATATCCCAGACTCAACCAATCGCTGCATGTTGACGGAGAGAGTGGTGGTATAGGGGGTGTGGGGCCGCAGGTACCACGACAAGTACCCGCTGTATATCTGTACAGAAATACAGTATAAATAACAACCAACAGTTATGGCAGTACTAATATAGCTACCATAAGCAACAGACAGCACATATATTTTATTTATTTTTAGTATAATTCTATATTATTTTTCTTTAACCCATTGAGGACCAGCGACCCAGCATATACGTCGGCAATGTATGTAACTCTAAGCCCCAGCGCCGCATAGGGTGCGTCGCGGTTAATTACTCCGGTCCTACAAGCATCCTACGAGCCTATAGGGCTCAGATTTGTATGGAAACTGTGTAAGTATCCCACGCAACAATGCCGATGATTGAAAACCCTCAAAGTGCAGCCGTTTGCGCGTGAGCGCGCAAAAACCTGTTTTTGCATGTTTTTGACTACCAATTTCCCCTCTTGTAAATCCGACTTTCTGGCACCCCGTAGGACCCCTTAATGACTTAGGGGATCGGTTTGTTGTGGTTATTCCTTCATTTCTAACCCATTCCTGGTGTTTTCTGGAAAAACAAATTTGTTACAACCTGCTGGTCCTGGGGTGTACATTTATTATTAATTAGCTGGTGCTCAGTGGGTTAAGCTTAAGATAGACGGGCACATAATATCTCAGTCTATGGAATTTTGCCCATGATTATTGATATATATATATATATATATATATATATATATATATATATATATATATATATATATGTGTTAAATGATGCGTGATTTGGCGAATTCAACAACTCACCATTATACAAATACTATTAGCCAGGATTTTGAGTTTGACACCTATAATGATTTAGAATGTTGATTAATTTTGCAATGATAGAATACAAAGATTTGTATGAACAATTATGTAAACTATTAACCTAAATATTATTTGCACTGCGAACTGTGCCATGTATAATGTTCTAAATACATTCAACTGTCAGTTACTTACAGGTTCTCTCATAATGTACGTGGACTCTGTGAGTTTTTTCATGCTCCTCATGGTGTAAAGATAGTGATCAATGTTGATAATGGCGCAGGTACCGGCCAGAGCTTTCACTAACAGTGACCTGAAAGGGTCAGCGAGGGTAGAGACTGGTTCCAGTAGGAGGTTCTTGCCAAGATATGCGAGGGTGGGGTTCTTACTGGTCTTTAAGGCCTGTGGCAGGAAGTCCTTGATGTCCAGTGCACAGGGTCTGGTAAACAAAAGGGTCGATATATATCCACCTGATTATAATTCTTTAAAGGAGAGGCTGAAGCTTTGACCCCCAAGTCAGCCTGTATAAGAGATTGTGTTTCTGGCATTATACCATCTTATTACCAATGGAAATACTAAGACTCGCTGAAAAAAATCAGCTCTCTATGTGCGTGCGCGTGCGAGTGCAGCATTTCATTGCACTATTGTAAAATCATCTAGTCACTCAAAATTGTTCAAATTTCCCGCAATTTTTGCATGGCATATCCTACAAGCATCCCCTACAATGTGCCGTTTAAATTAACCCCTATTGAATAATAGAAGGTGCTGAAAAAAAATATATATTTATAATTAATTTTGGGTTACAGCTGATTTGACGCCAAAATGGTCAAAACTCGGATATTTTCGGCAAAACGGCAATTATTTAAACCGACAGGCGTTCCTATATACTCCTATGTATTGTATGTATTGTATTTAGAAGGGGAATGCATTTGAGAAATACATACAAATATAGTGGCACTCGTAAGTGCCAAAAAATTATCGCAATCCACTGAAATTCATAGATTTTCATCAGTCAAAAAAACATTTTTGGGAAGATAAAATAGTTAGTCCTCCTTAGCTTCCGTTTGCTACCATAGCGCGCACATAGAAGATCGAGTTTTATGACCAACTAAACAAAATTGTCGTCAGGGGTAGGCTAGACAGAATTTATAAGACAATTTCTTACCAGAATCCATGATATTGGGGCCCCCCCAAGGGGGCCCTAGGGATGTCATATGGGTGTTTATGCCCTCATATGATCATTTCTATTGCTTACAGAAGCCCTTTAGACTACAGACACAAACATATATTTTGGGTGGATGAAAGATTTTGTTTTAGTTTTTCGGGGGTCGAGGTCGAACCCCCGGCCCGGGGGGTTATGGATGCGATATGTTTTTTTGTTCCCTCCTATGCTATTCTCCTATGTTGAAAGAAGCATTATAGAACAAGAACAAACAAATTCGAAATTTTGATTTCTGGGCTCAGCGGAGGGTTCAGCCTCCCCTTATTTAACCCTCGTCTAGCGGGGGGTTTTGGGCTATTTTGGGCATATTCAGGCCCTCCTGAATGATCAATCAAGTATCTTCATGAAAAGAAATGTATTCAACAAAAAACTAGGCGCTACAAGCTTCAAAATGAGACCAGAACGAGCTACGTAGCACTCGTCGTTTTGATGCAGTGGTACCACCAACATGGGAGTTTAGCGTATAGCGGCATATTTTTTCCAGCTACGCTCACTACTGGCTACACTGCCGGCCTCTCAACAACAGAGGGAGCGTGAGTCAGTGGGCGGCGGTAAGCCCTGGGTGTCGGCCGTGTGGCCTGCTGCGCTCCCGGCCATTTGCACTCGATTTTAACCCTTTAAAAGCCTTAATAATGCTCCTAACTTGCTGCTTTTTAGATACGGACTTAAGTCTGGCCCCGCTCTTTAAGTGTTAAGGTTGTATTAGTCAGCCTCTCCATCACTATCTGACAATATTGATATTAATTTACATTAAGATTGGGGTTCCTTTAAATACAGAACTAAACACCTGAACTACTATATGCAATAATAATGTTCAACTCAACAATGCTCACTCTGTGCAGTAAGTACTTTTATAACATGCACGAAGGCATCAGAGAAAAGAACATGATGGCGGCAAAGTCAGTAATCAGCAGGCTACCCTACCCTATATTGATATGTACTGTACCTGGACATAGTCACACTAGCTTTCGCAAACAAATTTAGAGATGAGGCTAAGAAAGACTCAGGCAATGCCAATCTAAGTGTGGAAACTGAATTGCCCTTTACCTTGGGAAATTACAACCTTTGCTGCTTTTGGGGAGAAATTCGACTCAGTGCTATCTTCAAAGGCAATGTTGCTGTGCTTAGGGATATTGCCATATAAGCCAATAATGGCAATTTTAATGAAACTGGCTTGAAGACCAACAAATTGTCATGGTTGCATACCCAGACAACATACAGTTACTCGGACAGTCAAACCAGTTCGACATCTCACTCAATCTACAATGGATGAACACAATAGACAACAAACACATTACTACCAGTCGGGGGACACCTCGATGACGTATAAGGACTAATAACACACATAACATAGCCACTCCAACAGCTTTCTCTCTCTCTCCAACACCCATTCTCCCCTCTCTACACTCTTTAGGAAAATGGGAAAAGTAGAAAGTAGCTACGAGGTGCCATTGTATAGGCTTATCACTCATTACCTTCACCTGACCTGACCTGACCTGACTATTATGTCGATGGGAGAGGTTGGAAATATTTGTGATAGAAATTTCCTACCAGCCTGTCAAATTCCACATCAAAGCGAACAACACTTAACATCCTCCGATAACCTCAATTCACAGACAAGAGGAGCAGGATGACTTAATTCAGAGCTTGGGTTTGATTGATTGAATACATTTATCGGGTCTAAAGTTACTGTAATAGAGGGTTTACAAACTAGTATTGAGTAACAGACCAGGTACTTTGACGACATAATTCGTGTAATAAAACCTTTCCCAGATAAATGCAATAGGTAGATCTTCTAGGTTGACAATAGTAGATATTACATACATTTACATAAAATTACATTATTTATATTATATATTACATATATATTACACATTGATTTATTGATTGAATATTACTCTGAGATAGTTTTTAACCTGCAACACTTCTGTGGACTTGGTCAGTCAGACTCAACTGATGCTGCCATATATATATATATATATATATATATATATATATATATATATATATATATATATATTATATACACTTCTTATACAATTATATATACAAGTCTCCCCATCTCTCCAAAATAGAAACATTCACAAGAAATAGATAAGCCACTAAGAAAATGAGACTTTAGGAACTCTGTAAAGAAGCTTATAAACCTACCTATCAAATAGCCAATGACTCTTGCTCATGGGTGGCTTACTCAGGATCATAAAGACACCTCAGGCTCTCCTCTTCCCTATACCCAGAAACCACCATATTCCACTCAAGAATCGCTACTACTGAATATTCTACCAAATCTAAGAGTACAGTTGTGGACATGTGTTCTTAACCCCCACACATTGGGGCCGTTTGTAACATCTACTACCTGACAAATGGGCAAATTTACCCTAAACGAGCTTCATTCCATGCTATTTTTCATGCATAAAGAAAAGCCAGAGCGTAATACAATTATGTATTCGTGAAAGGACGATTATAGAGCTTTCCAATGACACCTGAATCATCCTTGTAGGACCAAGGGTTATCATGTAGCGATCGAGCAACCGAAGGTGAAAAACCCTAAAATGAGGTAATTTCCCCAGTTTTTTCCTGGTCTCGCGAGGCCGAGTGTGTGGGATGTTGCAGCGGCGGTGGCACCGTGATTGTGTCGAACTTTCAGAGCCCGCCTATCATCCTCGCAACGCACATACTCTCTCTCAGAGCCCCTAATGTGCTCAGAATGCCGCCCGTCATATGATGGGTACCGCCAGTTAGGTGTTAAGCACCCTGTGATTTTCATTATGCAATTGAAACATTTATACTTAATTTACTAATAAACTTTATTTTGTATAAATTACAAATTACTAATTTGTAATTTATACAAAAGAAAGTGTTTTCATAAATTGTTTACAAAACATTTAGTTGATTAAAGAAAATCATAGGGTGCTTAAGAACACATTTCCACAACTGTACCTCTTATTTTATTCAAGTTTAGCTTAGCATATTGCCTATTACCAAAGCTACACCCCATAACAGAACCCTGAAACCTAACTACATTAGCAGCAGCAGCAGCAGTACATCACAACAGTGTGAAACAGTAGCAGTGCACAGCAAGAAGTGTGCAACCATACTAATGTTTCACAAGAAGCGCACAATAGTAACGGGGCATCGCTAGCATCATGAAATATGCAGATGCAGGTCACAAGAAGTTCCTAAACTCATCTTCCCTGACCAGCCTTGCCACTGATCATCAAGAAAAGTAAACTATGATACCAAAGGATTGCTTAACATGACCACCAGCCCCAGACTATCTATGCCTTTATCTACGGGTATGGTTCTATACCCTTATCATCACCAGAGCTACACAAAGCCCTGAGCTATGATGTGAATTATCAGAAAAGTATCATCTATCTATCTATCTATTGCCTGATGCCGTGATCCCCGAAGGGGTGGCCACGAACAAACCGCCCCCATGCACCTCTGTCCCCAGTCAGTCGACGCCCCTCCCCCCCAACCAGCACCGCCTTCGTTCATATACTTCCTCACTCCATCCTTCCACCTCTCTTTCGGTCTACCTCTCCCTCTCTGTCCCTCCACCTCGCTCTCCTACACCCTCTTAGTCATTCTCTCGCTTTCCATACGTTCCATATGGCCGAACCATCTCAAGTTGTTCCTTTTCACACTTTCCAGCAGCTCTACCTCCACACCACACCTCCTTCTTACTTCCTCATTAGTCTGTATATCCCTCCATGTAACTCCGCATGCACTTCTTAAGTAATTCATTTCCACTGCTCTCACTCTTGGTCTGAGTCTCTCAACCAACGTCCATGCTTCGCTTCTGTAAGTTAGTGTCGGGATTACCACACTGTCATGCAAGGACTTCTTCACTTCCATACTGACCACTCTATTTCTTGTTACTGCTTTCAGCGTTCCTACAACCCTCTTCCCCTGTTGTACCCTCTCCCGCACTTCTTCATCCATAGTCCCATCTTTACTCAACACACTGCCCAGATACTTAAAAGAGTTGACGATCTCCATAGCCTGACCGTTCAGCTTCACCTCACACTCTGTGACTTCACCCCTTTCGAAGACCATAACCTTTCTCTTCCCCGCATTTACCTTCAAATTCTGTTTTTCGCACACTGTTCCAAACTCATTTACCAGACCCTGCAACTCCCATTCATTATCACTCATCAGAACTGTATTATCCGCAAAAGTATCATACAATCACCAATTACTTGTTTACCCTAATCACTGAATAGTTGAACCTGTGTATGATATATATATATATATTAGAGACAGAGAGAGAGAAAGAGAGCAGGAAATCTAAATTCCTGGAATGGTATTAACCTTATGTCAGAAGCAGCCAGATCTTGAACGGTCTGGATACGGCCTGGGATGACCGGGAGAGTGAGGACAGCTACAAGGTTGCTGGTGTAGGCAGCTGCCAAGATGTCTACACTGAACCACCACACCACCAACGCTATCCTCGCCCAACCCGCCTTCACCCCACCCTCCTCCATAGGCTGACCCACCAAGCCACAGGCAATCTGGTTGTATCATCACCATCATCAATATTATCATCATCAATTCCAATATCCTCAGCATTAGCTTCATCATTATAATCATCATCATCATTATTATAATCAACAGGTTTATCATCAATATCAGTATCATTGCCATCATTACAATGAGCATCATTAGTAATCATTATCATCATCATTAGTCATTCATTCACTATAGAACCATCCTTTCGCAATGGGGATGATGACAGTATAATATGCAAAGGATAAGGGGGACTCTACCTACATCATTAGTAATCATTATCATCATCATCACGAGTTACCAAAATTATACCTAGCCTAAAGAACAAACCATACGAGGAGCGTCTTAGAGAATTAAATCAATTTCCTTTAACCCAGCGCAGATTAACCCGGGAACTGCGGGAAGACTCTTAAGAGTTCCCCGGTGGACTGCGGGAAGACTCTTAAGAGTCAGGGGAAAAAATATCAATTTAAAACACCAATTTTTTTTTTTTTTTTTTTTTTTTGCCCCTGGGCCATGCCAAATATCACTCCTCCACCTCCCCTCCCATCACCTATTTTCCCTGTTATTCCCTTTTCCTGTGGTCTATTTTCGTGCTAACATTAGCGAGTTGGTAGCAGGGCGTTGTCAACACTGTTAGCAAGCGAGTGCAAGAGAGAGAGAGAGAGAGTATCGATTGACAGTCTCTCTCCAGAGGTGGAGGAAAGTGGTGGGCTGGGAGGTTGCCTCAGCCATACATTGTGTAACTCCCGGCCTGTATCGCTGATTTTGACCATCCAAACGCTGTTTCCACTTGTTTTATTGTTGTAACAGGGTAATACCTTTATAATCAACCTATAATAGGCGCATATGGATAAGTATTAATGCTATTTATGGTAAAATAAATATTTTAGTGATGGGAACAGCTCAAATACGTGCGCACAGGCAGTGGTGTCTAAAAAAAAAATGTTTGTTTTTATTTTTTTATTTTTTTTATTTTTTTTTGCTCCTGGGCCATGCCAAATATCACTCCTCCACCTCCCATCCTTCCCCAGTTTCCTCCCCTCCTTCAGTTATCTCCTATTTTCCCTGTTATTCCCTTTTCCTGTGGTCTATTTTCGTGCTAACATTAGCGAGTTGGTAGCAGGGCGTTGTCAACACTGTTAGCAAGCGAGTGCAAGAGAGAGAGATAGAGTATCGATCGACAGTCTCTCTCCAGAGGTGGAGGAAAGTGGTGGGCTTGGAGGTTGCCTCAGCCATACATTGTGTAACTCCCGGCCTGTATCGCCGATTTTGACCATCCAAACGCTGTTTCCACTTGTTTTATTGTTGTAACAGGTTAATACCTTTATAATCAACCTATAATGCACACTTCAGAGGTTAAGAGGCAACTTAATTCAAGTGTTCAAAATCATCAAATGCATCGACAATATGAACTGTAGTAAGTACTTCACTATCGACCAATCTAATTACATGCGGGGAAACGGTTGCATAATTATTGGTAAACCTTTTAACTCACACGAATCTAAGAATTTCTTCTTCAATCGAGTTGTCAACTTGTGGAATGGGCTACCCCGAGACGTTATTGACTGCAGCACCGTTGATTCTTTTAAACTTCGCATAGACAAATATCTTTTATCAAACCCGCGTCTGACTGCGTTTGTAAATTAATAACTTTATTTTATCCCTCCCTCAGTTACTAACCCATCTGTCCCCTACTAACTTCCTAATCCTGCCACGGGCATTAGTTCCAGGGCAGTAGTTCCCTTTTCAATGTTCCCTTACCCACTCTAAACCACTGTTTGGACACTTGATCCTCAGTGTTTTGGAGGACAAGCAGCCTAGAAGGGTCACTAGACCCATTGTTGCTTGATTTCCTTTTGTACTTCTTTTTACTCCTACAGTAGATTAATAAAGAAGGATTGATAAATGGTGTTAGGTTGGAACACTGTCCCTGTGTGTGAAATATGTAACAAGATAAATTAGCTATCTAAGTAAGAAGATCTGGGACAAGCTCTCTATCACTCCTTAATTTCGAAAGAACACTCGTTACAGGCAGCTTTGCGCTTTGTTTTATTCTAACACAGAGCAAAAATATAGGTTTGATTCCCGGAGGGAAGTAGAGAAAACCTAATATTTAGTATGGCCCCGTAATCATTGACGATATTGCCTATTAGTATAATAGTCTCCATTCAACATCCCACGACAGCCATTTAAATCAACCGCCGTGGGAGGATCATGGAGTACTCATCATAAGTGCATGCTTAATTCCCTTATGGGATCGTCATTTTGATTGGGTACCCTATAGAAAAAACTCCGTAAAAATAAAAATAAAAAATAACTTAATATATGTTATCATATGACTTACCATATGTGGATTTCTCGTGTTTTGCTTCCCCGACTCCAGGCCCTCTAGCGGCCATCTTCGTCCTTCATTGACATACCAAGATAAAACTATAGAAATCAACGAATGGGAAGTGGGATGGCTGGGAGGGACATTTATCGTCAATGATTACAGGGCCCTACTAAATTAAAGGTTTGATTCCCGGAGGGAAGTAGAGAAAACCTAATATTTAGTAGGGACCCCGGAATCATTGACGATGTTGCCTATTAGTATAATAGTCTCCATTCAACACCCACGTCAGCCGTTTGAATCAACCGCCCGCGGGGAAGAAAAAGAGTCATCTTCATAAGTGCAACGCTACTTCTCTTATGGTGTCGTCATAGATCGGGTACCCACTACGAAAAAACTTTCGTAAGATAAGAGAAGAAAAAAGGAGAAACTGTTAATACTGTGAGAGAGAGGAGGCAGACAGCAGTAAGGAGGTAGCAGAAAGAGAGGTGATCCGAGTTTAATCTACCCCGATAGCAGCGGTGTCGAGTAACGCAAAACAACGAGCCTGGGAACCTCCACCCACGTACACACGTGGACCATAGGCCTGGGAAAATCTATGCTTCCCACGACAGGAGACCTCTATCAGACATTTGGTGTGACTCTGTTATAAGTCTAGTGTGACTCCATTTTCTTGCCGAAAGTTAGGGCTTAACCTGACAAGCGCGATATGACAGTAGGTGCTAGGGTAGTTATTTGTGCATTTCTAGCCCTGGATTCTGACAGAATTCGTTATATTTACAATATAAACCATTATTTGTTTTCGGTATGCTTTTATTTTACATATATGATGTATATATGAACCTTCAAGAGTGCTAAAATAAGTGGGAAAAGCATTTGGGTGGTGAAAAACGAAGATATTGGCCACCCGGTCATAATCTCAGGCGAGAGAGAGAGACAGGCAGCCTTCCCCTCTCGCTGTCTGGGAGTCAACTGAGGAGAGCGGGGCGGTGTGTGCCGGTGTCTGGGTGTTGCATAACGATCTTTTATGCAACCCACTTGTGCTACATTATCGCGGGAGAGAAAAATAACCGATAAATGATGATAATAAGAGGAAAAATAGGTGATAATTGAGGAGGGGAGGGAGGGGGGAATAAGGTGGGGAAGGAGGGGAGGGGGGTGGGTGAGATTTACATGGATGAGTACTGGAGGGGAATTATCTCACCTAGAGACAAATTCCTTTGTTTTGATAGGCCCTTTTTTTTTATGGAAGGCTTTTTTTATGGTCCTGCTTCCGTGAGGCCTATCGCGTTCCCTATAGGAAGCCTTCCGTGAGGCCTATCGCGCTTGCCGGGTTAAGGAAGATATGTATGTGGGGAGGTAAGGGTTGTAGAGTTAGTCTATGCCTGAGGCCTGAGGAGATGGAGGTGTGAAAGGAACCCCTCCAGTCTGGTCTGGGTTCACCCCTGGGCATGCGTGACAGGCTGTCTCCTAGTTTGTGAGTTAGTACAAAGTAAGTGAGTGTTCTGTTTTGTCCTTTGAAGGGAGAGGAGACAGCATAGGTACATTATTGTGTATGTGTAGCGAGCCCTAGTGTATGTGGGGAGCTCTGTGTATTTTGGTGTATTGTGTATTGTGTAACGAACACTGATTCGTGTTCTTGAGTGCACACGTCGTCCGAGCATTATCTGACGATAATTATCTGAGCACGGCAGCTTGTCAATCAATGTTAATTAAACGTCCGTGAGGTTGTGTTTGTGTGTCGCTCCGTGGTGATATTGTATGGTATCATATCTCGGTCTGTAATTGAGTGTGATTCAGTTTACTATTCAGTGTGTTAAGTGTTGATTAACCGTTGTCTTCAAATGTTCTTTTTGTGTAGCGTTCATTCCTTGTAACGAGTGCATTTACTCGAAGCCTTCACTCAGTGCTTAGTCGACTTTTATGCTTTGCCTTGATTAACTGAATTATTGTGCTTATCAACCTGTTCGTTTTCCCTAGTTAATAGTAATATAATTAATACGAAAATTAATGGTGTTTGATATCATCCTCCCCCATTATTTTTCATAATAACCCTTCATGCCTTCTGAACGCAACTGCATGTCGTTGTTGCCAGTGTTCGAATTTTAATATCTTGGGTTCAACACTGCGGGCCGTAACAATACTTAAATACTGTTATAAACAAGCTTCCCATACTCGGTGGATTTCTTGCGTTGTGGGCCTTGTGGCTCATTGCCGCTTCTCGCCAAGCGCAACATTCTTCCTTCACTGATATATCAAGATAAACTCAAGATACCAAGCGAATGGGAAGGGGATGGCTGGGAGGGCCCTCATCGACAATGATTCCGGGGCCCCTACTAAATATTAGGCTTTCTCTACTTCCCTCCGGGAATCAAACCTATAATCTAATAGTGGCCCCTCCATCATTGACGATGTTGCCTGAATTCCCAAGACTGGAGGGGGACATTCGCAACAATATCTGAACCTCCGTTACCATAGGGTAAAGTCAAGAATTCGTATAACAGAAGAAGATATTTTATTGTTTGTATACAATATAGAAAAATATAAAACTTTAAAGAGTGTGAGCAGTGCGTCGCTTCGAAGAAGACCTGCTCAAGTACTAGGGCCTCTACATGAGGTACCTGTTGTACTATGTGATAATACAAGCTAATACAAAACTCTTTTATCACTCTCTCCAGACTTTAAACTTGTTCATAGTTTATCCTCTGGCTACACCACTGTGTCTCTTGACCAGTTGTACACTCACCCAAACTATCCAGTTGCAACTAAGATAGAGAACTTTTACATACATATAAAAACAAAAATTACAAGCTTTATATAGCTTGTTTCTTAACTTAAGTGAGCTTAATCAAGCTTTCTTAACAACATTGAAAGAGTCACATGAACATAAAATCAAATCTTGAGCTTCTAGCTCGTAAAACATGTCCGGGCTCTGCCTTGGCGGAAGCCGTGCCTGGCCTGCCTAGTTTGACCGTGTATTCCGGCGGAGGGAGCTATACCTCCCGGCGTACTGGCATATACCGTGTCTTCCGGCGGAGGGGGTTATTCCTTTTTGTGTACTGGGATACACATATTCCCCCCCCTTTTCTTAGCCCAGAATGGGCGTAACTTATCTCAGTACAAAAAACCCTAAAGCCATGAATACCTTATAACAAATATACGTGAAGAGAGAGAGAGAGAGCGGATCCGTTGCGCAAGTAAAAAACTGGGGGGAAAGACAAACTTACTCGAACAACTAATGACAAAATGAAAAAACTCAATTTATACTTAGGGATCGAGGGCGACTCTCTTGTCACAGAAAAACAACAGCTCTTTTTTCAGGCATGGTAAGCAAACAAGAACTGATGATATAGATAAGATTACTAACTTATAATTTAGTAATCGAAGGATCAGCATTCTATGCTAGGTAATACGCCGGGGGAGCTTTGAAACGTTATTGGTTGAACTTGAGTATGTCAGAGCCTTAGTCCCAACACGCTGGAAGACCTATCCGGTGTGGGGTGAGCTCCCTCGGCGTAACACCAAAAAACTTTAGCCAACTATATTATGTATAGAACTGTTTGAGTTTCTGACAAAATATACCTTGTTCTATGAACACAAGAGAAATCTTAGTAAGCCGAACTGTAGAGGCATGCGTAGCTCAGGAATTTTCCGGATTAACCAGTGTGTGACTTAACCCTTGTCTAGCGGGGGTTTTGGGCTTATTTGGGCATATTCAGGCCCTCCTGCATGATAAATCAAGTATATGCATGAAAAAAACATTATTTAGCCAAAAACGAGGCGCTAAAAGTTTCAAAATGAGACCAGAACGAGCTACGTAGCACTCGTGGTTCTCATACAGTGATACCAGTAACATGGGAGTTTAGCGTATAGCGGCATATTTTTCCCAGCTATGCTCACTACTGGCTACACTGCCGGCCTCTCGAGAACACAGGGAACATGAGTTAATGGGCGGCGGAAAGTCCTGGGAGTCGGCTGTCTGGCCCGCTGCGCTCCCGGCCATTTGCACTTGATTTTAACCCTTTAAAAGCCTTAATAATGCTCCTAACTTGCTGCAAATTGGAACCGGACCTAAGTCCGACCCCAATCTTTAAGGGTTAAGCGTCGTGAGTAGCGAAAACTTTACAAGGTGCATTTATAGCCTGATAGAGTTAACCTGATGGGGTCTTGCAAGCATCCACCGTAATCCTCGCGGCGGGATCGGTTTCCGAATGCCTGGCCTAGGCCGGAACTTGAGTCGACTGGTAAAGGAGGAACACTGATAAGGCATAGGTCATTCCTTCCGGCCGCGAGGGAGAACAGATAGTGGACCCTACCTTGTTTAGTGTCCCTCACCAGCAGCTGGGGAGGAAAGCATGCCTACCCTAGTCTGGAAGAGTGGACTTAAGACTCCTGTTTGACCGAGGCAATTTACTTGAGATTTGACCTAGGATGTGTCTGAAGCTATCTATTAATGGGTAAAAAAGGGCTGACGGCGGAAACATTTATCGCCGACCGTGAAGGGGTTCCATCTCTCATTACGTTAAACCAACCGTGGTAGAGGGCGGAAGTAAAATACCGCTTGCCCTTGGCCAACAAGATGGGGGGTTCTTAATCCTCCAAAAGAAAAAGTACCAATTGGGCGTAATTTAGTATTACGACAATTTCTTAAAAGCTTAGACATCAAATTCCGGGGCGGAAGCTATGCCTGCCTCTGGTGATCGGAAGAAAAACATTATTCAGTACCGATACACAACTCAAACAGACAGGTTATCGAGAAAAAAGGATTGTTTTTGAAAACCTTGATTCTGACACCTAGCCGACTTACTATCTCGGCGGAACTCCAACCCTTGACCGGGAAAACTTACTTTATGCAGGTCCACATCGGCAGTGGACAGGCAAAGATTTCAGGGAGAGATATGAAATTTTGATAACATACAAAACTCTTGAAAAGAAAACAACCCCGTTGCCATGGAAAAAAAAAAATTTTGTTTGAGTTGTGATCCACGTAACAGGAGGGACTGACTCCTTTTACCTAGTGGAATAAAACTTAAGTGCCTTGGCACTTGGCACAGTTCTTGGGACACAGTCCCAAGAACTGTGTCTCTTGGGACTGTGTACATATTGGTCGGCCGTAAGGGCTGACCCTTCAGCACTTGACCTATTGCGGCGTCAGATAGCTGACCCTTTGGAACTTGACCTATGTCGGCGTCAGACCCTTTTGTCGTGACCGCCTCTAGTGTGGTATAAGAATGAGGTACACTTGTCACTATAACCTCTGCCTGAGGATTACAACTTTCATTGCTATTAGCGCCCTGGGCCTCCGGCGTCGGAGACAACTCTTGTGCCCAGTCTGTGAACCGGAAAGGTAATATTATGCAATACAAGCTTAGAACCTTGGAGTCTAACCTTAACTGACTTCCTAATCGCATCGCAGACTGTGATTGCCCGGCATCCGTCTCGAGGAGACAAAACCTCGGCGTCTCCGAGGTGGATGTCGATGCTATTGGCTGCGCCTTGGTTTGACACACCTGGGAGCTAGAATTAAGGCTATCTAGTGCTACACTCTCCACACGCCGGGGGCTAGATAGTTTGCATATCTTGTCCGGCAGAAACTCCAGGCTGGAAGATCTCCGACCAGGGCCTTCTGGTGCTTCCGGTTGGGATGGAGAAAGGCATTCCGGTGATACTGAGCGACTCCTCTTGTAATGGGGAGGGGAGCTCTGTACGGAGATCGTAGACGATTGGGGAGAAGCCAGGGTCATGCATGGTACTGGGAGGGTCTGTGTCTGAGAGACTGAGGTGTCATCAAAAGAATATAGTTTAACTGTCCTCCTTAAGTCGCGTTATTGCAGCATAACTCTACGTCTGCTACTCTAGAAGCGTAAGCCGTAAATTTTTTCTTTATCTCAATGAGTGTTAACAGGCAAGACATATCTTGGCTCGTGAGCCATTCCTCAAACAAGTCAGAACAGAATGGGCATTGGCGAGATGGCCATAAAAAGGAGGATCTGTGTAAACACTTGACACCATATACACAGCCTGTGCGCTGCGACAGGTACTAGGAGGCACGTTGGTGTAGAACAAAATGAAAACAGAGGCATGATTACAGAGTATCCCCTCCCCGGTGGGAACCCTCGTTCATCGCTGGCAGGATTGTAGTAGGGATCTGGGAATAGAAAATTTCCAGGAATCAATGCTCATAAGGATAATCTGAGAGGTTTAAACATCCTATCCCCCCCAGGAGCCAGGAAAATGGTAGGCTACCGCCTCAACCCTTTTTTCTGGACCCTAAGAGGTTGTGAAGGTTTTCCTCCTCACTCCCTTTTCAATCATGAGGTGGGGCTTCACATCGGGTTGCCTACCTGTGACATGGGTCATAGGTTCATAAGCCAAAAAATCAGCGGGTATCTGCGTACTATTACGTACAATTGCTAGCAGCCGCCGGTAAGTCTACGCACTGAGCCGCCGCGTGACGGGTGTAAACTAGGAGGCTAACAGGCTTGCCGAAATCGTATCGAAGAGATACGTCTCCTTCCGCCGGCCATGCAAGACCGCCATAAGGAGGGGTAGTGGCATACTACCACACACAAAACAAGAACAGGGGTAAAAACAGGAGGAACTAGACCACACGCTGGCACGGCGGACCCAGACCTAAGGCTGTAGAACTAAAGGCCGGCGGGTCAAAACACAAACATAGGAAAACACTCGGCAACGGGCACCTGCCTGAGAGAAAACCACTCCTCCAAAACGAAACCCCTGACACAAGGACGTCTCCTTGAGCTCCTGGAAAGTGGGCAATACTAACACAAGGGGAGCACAAGAAAAGGGAGGCATAAAGATATCAAATACAGATAAAAAACATATACCCCTAATAAACAGAGTCCCTAAAGGCTTATCACGAGGAAAAGTATCTTCCCGCAGGATGAAACAACCGCTTGAAGAAAACCTCGAGCAGCACGAAGCAGGTGAAGCCCCCGCATGGGGCCTCTAAGCAGGCTCGAATGCCAGCAGATGCCACACCACGTGTGACAAACCTTGGACTGGTGAGTCTGCTAATGAGAAAAACAAGGCCCCTAGGCCCAAACACTTGACTGTAGAATCAGCTCGTGGAGATAAAGCCTCCTAACTAAAGGAAAAGCAACAAACTAAGGCGCATAGAGACAAGAGGACACCCAGCAGTGGCGTCGGACCTGAACACAACACGTTAGCGCCTGAATAGTACCCTAATTTTAACACTTCCTGCGGGTAAACAATAACACAACCCGTGCTAGCTATTCTAAACCTTGTTCACTACCACTCAGATAAATACAAATGAGTAAGGACTCACAAGAACAGAGCGAACGTCGAATGAAGCCGAGCGCGGGGCACACGTGTTGACAGTTTGCCCGCCGGGAAGAGAAGGAAGAATGTTGTGCTTGGCGAGAAGCGGCAATGAGCCACAACGCAAGAAATCCACCGAGTATGGGAAGCTTGTTTATAACAGTATATAAGTATTAAAAGTTTTTCCTTTTTTCTTCTCTTATTTTACGAAAGTTTTTTCGTAGTGGGTACCCGATCTATGACGACACCATAAGAGAAGTAGCGTTGCACTTATGAAGATGACTCTTTTTCTTCCCCGTGGGCGGTCGATTCAAACGGCTGACGTGGGTGTTGAATGGAGACTATTATACTAATAGGCAACATCGTCAATGATGGAATAAATTAAATTAAATATTAGGTTTTCTCTACTTCCCTCCGGGAATCAAACCTATAATTTAATAGGGCCCCTCCATCATTGACGATATTGCCTGAATACCAAGACTGAAGGCGTGACATTCGTGATAATATCCTCACCTCCGGGGACAAAAGAATCCGTATAACATTTTTTAAGTTGTATTGTATGCAAACAATATCTAAAAAATATAAAAGAGTGTAAGCAGTGCGTGACATCAAGAAAGTCTGCTTACTCATGACCAGATTTTTTCCTTAAGATCTATGCATGATACTTTGTGGGGACACGCATGTGTTCCCTTAAATAGAACTATGACTCTGTAGAATTGAGTTCTAACCTTAACACTATTCGTACAGTATCTGTCTGTACATTCTGATAATACTACATAGTTGCAACTATGTTAGATTTCTTCTGAAATTTAACATAATAAAAAATAAGAATTTTGTTGAACTGCACAACCATTTCGAACACAGCTCGTGAATCATCACAGTTCTCCGGCGGACGGAGATTTAGTGAGGTATGGGCTATTCCGCCCACCCCCCTGGTCGTATCTCACAATGAGATCTTAACCTAAAACAAAATAAAAAACAAAAATATTGGTGAGCAGTAAACTCAGCTCGCTTCATTAATATCACCGATCGTGACTTTCTTATAATTATCCGGCGGAGAGGTTCTAGGGGTCTACGGGCTTACCAGCACCTCCTCCCCCCCCCCCCCCCCCCACCTTAATTGCTAAGCCCATGAACTCGCTAGACCCGCTGCTGTGATGCCACACAAGGCAGTTTTTAGCTTATTCAGAGCCATAGACAGGCATTGTGTCCAGAGACCACAGTCGAGAAAAAATCTCCCAACTGAGAGCTAGTTATGGAAGATTTTGCAAAAACCTTAGGGGTAGAAAATTCTGACTGGATAAGAAAAGAACGGCACATTCGTGCCGTTCAGGAGTAAAAGAACTCCGTCTTCCAAACTACTAACGAGGATATAATTATCCTCTGCTTGGATTGTCCAATCATACCTGGAACCAACTGAAAAGAAAAAAAGTGTTTGTTGTTGCAAACACTTTCTCGGTCTGTTCTTGTCTGTTACTTACCTACGTACCACCAGTCCGGCGGGGTTAAAGGTCATGGTCCTCCAGTACCCCCCCCCCTTTTTTAGAAACGCAGCTTACTACGAAGGTACCATTCCTTCAGACCCCCTGCCATATGAGGCCTATAGAGTGATTGGTTGAGCGAGAGAGAGAGGGAAGATAACTCCTGAGAGGACCAGGCTGGCTCGGCCGGGATGATCCCATTAACTTGGTTTAAACCCAGGCACCGGATATACCACGCCGGTGGCTAGTTCGATGTTCGTGAACGCCGGGAGCCTGCCAAAATATAGTCAAACGCACAGCCTATTAGTAGTCATGCCGGTAGAGGAGAACGTGCTAAGGTCAACGGAAATGCGTCTATTGTATCTGGGATACTCCCGGGACAATGCTTCCGATGCTATCCCCTTTTGACTGGGTGGAGGGGAGAAGGGTGAAGATTGGCCGTGAAAGACACGTTACTCCATTTAGGAAAACCTAAAAAGGGCGAGGAGACCCCCCTAGTTGCCGCATAGGGCTTGTAAATTCATGCCTGAATTAACTTGAAAAGGAATGTCATCGAGTCTGAAGATTTAAGTTCGATCAGGTTCCACTATTTCTTATTAACACCACATCCTAGCCTGACTGGTAAAGGGAAGGCGATCCTAACCAGCTTTCCATCGTGGAAATGTTAATGTCGGGCTCAGTTAGTCACTGTGGAGCCAGAAATCATTCTTGTATGCACAAATCGGGTCGTACCCAAGGCTCGATTAACCCCGCAACCTAGTGTTAAGCGCATAATTGCGGGTGTCGGGGACCAACGGGGGTGAAGAAACCAGAGGTACGGTTATTCCGCCGTTTCCACCGGGGCGAGAAAACCAACTAATGGGAGAAGATACGTTGAAGTCCAAGTATTGTAGGTCACACAAAAAAAAACCCAACATTAGGTTCAACTGCCAGAAGGCCGCTCATACTGTCTTGAGGATGGACGCCGGGATCCAGAGAAACCCGGTGGAGGTTCCACTGCCAGAAGGCTGTGTCTACTATCTTAATGATGGCGCCGGGACCTAGTGAAACCCGGCGTGCTTCCACCGTGGACTTTTACATAATAGTGAACTCTCTATCCTTGTAGAAGAGGCGAGCCAGTCATGAGGGGTAGGTATTGACTACCAACGTGGAGTAATTGATGACTTACCTAAATGAGCCATCTTAATCAAATGATTGGGAAGGCCCTGCGGGTGCTTGGTCTAAATTAACTACCATACGACATGCATTACTGAGCCATCCCAGTCGAATGATTGGAATTGTTCAGACAGCGCTTGGAAGACCAGATAGACTGCCGGCCTCTAGAAAAACTGTACTGACTCTTATCTCGAGACTTTGGAAAAGCGTATCTCCGTGGGGGAGACAAAACTCCGACCCAGGGGCTGAATAACCCCCGAAAAAATCTGTCACCAAACCTTCTCGGAAGCTAACCTATCATATTAGTGGGGAGATTGTAGGCACCAATCGATCAGGGCTAGACCCAGGTGAGGTTATAGGCATGTGATAAAAGAGTCGCTGGAACTCCTGTTTCATATGCTTGGCCTCTATTACTGATTTTCTTTGTGCCTCATTTACACTGAGAGCAATCCAGCTAGCTCTCACAAACACCTTCTCATCCTATTCACTTCACTACACTAAACATGCACACCACACTTCATTCTTCCACACCAAAATTTAAAAAAAAAAATATTAATTATAGCCCAGCCTCGGAGTCCCCAGGGGGGGGGGACCATAAATGCCCCCACACCCGACCGACCATCCACTGACGACCCCACAAAATTACCTGTTACTCTTTCTATTGATTTCTGCAACATTCGCGGACTTTCCTCTAACTTTAACTCTGTTGAACACCATCTCTCCTCCTACAAACCTGATCTTCTCTTCCTCACCGAAACTCAGGTGTCTGCAGCAACATCCAGCAGCCCCTTCTCTGTATCCTCCTCCTTTCTCTATCCTAGTTTCAAAGCCAAAGGCGGATGTTGTGCATATGTGCACAACAAACTCACTTGCTCTCGTGTTCCCGATTTCGACTCCTCT
Source organism: Paralithodes platypus (assembly GCA_032716605.1). Lineage (NCBI taxonomy): Eukaryota > Metazoa > Arthropoda > Malacostraca > Decapoda > Lithodidae > Paralithodes > Paralithodes platypus. Next base: position 12,014,266 of record CM064569.1, on the reverse strand, counting down.
GAATTCTCAACTTTATGGCTCAAACTTTCCTGTCATTCTCTTACTAAACATTTCTGTTTAGTAACTCTAAGAACTTTCTCAAATTCTTTGACTATTTAAACTTTACAGTGGAACACATTCTATCCATTTCTCCTTTCTCAGAAATCTCCATCTTAGGAGATTTCAACGTTCACCACCGCCAATGGCTCTCATCTCACACTACTGACCCAGCAGGTGAACAAGTTTACGTCTTTTCTATCCTAAATGACCTAGAGCAGTTAGTTCAGCAACCCACCCGTATCCCGGATCGCATCGGAGATCGGCCCAACATTCTTGACTTGTATCTAACTTCTAACCCTTCTTCTTATACTGTTGATCTTTTCTCTCCTTTGGGTTCCGCCGACTATAAACTTATCTCTGTCACCTGTCCTATCTCTCCAGTACGGCCACCCGATCCTCCTAGCCGGCGGCGCTTGTGGCACTTCGGCGCTGCCGACTGGGAGGCTCTCCGGCAGTACTTCTTTGCTTTCCCATGGAATGATTTCTGCTTCCGTGGCCGGGGACCCTCGGAGAGTGCTGAACGCATTACCGAGGTAATCCTATCGGGCATGGAAGCATACATTCCATTCTCTTTCTCTCAGACTAATGCTAAAAAATCTTGGTTTACTCACGCCTGTTCTACTGCTGTCCGCAATAAGGAGGAAGCATTCAAACGGTACCGACGCCTTAAAACTCATTCTCGACTCTCATTCTTCCTATGTTTCTGCCCGGAATGAAGCCAAATCTGTTCTTCGACTTGCCAAACACTCTTTCATCAATAATAAATGCACTGAACTATCCAACTCGAGCTCTTCCCAAGCTTTCTGGCATCTAGCCAAAAACCTCTCCAACAATTTCTCTTCCTCGTCTTTCCCTCCCCTTTTCCACTCTGATGGCACAACCATCACTTCTTCCTCTGACAAAGCTAAACTCTTCGCTCAAACTTTTGATAGAAACTCAACCTTGGATGATTCCGGTGCTATTCCTCCCTCTCCACCCTCCTCTCTCTTACTTATGCCTAATATCCTAATCTCTTTTAAAGATGTACTTTCTACCCTCTCTGGGCTTAATACTAATAAGGCGTACGGTCCGGACGGTGTTCCTCCTGTTGTTCTCAAAAACTGTGCTTCCGTGCTACCTCCCTGCCTAGGCAAACTCTTTCGTCTCTGTCTATCCTCTAACGTCTTCCCTTCATGCTGGAAATTTGCTCACATTCAACCTGTCCCAAAGAAGGGTGACCGCTCTCAACCCTCCAACTATCGTCCAATTGCTCTCATCTCTTGTCTTTCTAAAGTTTTTGAAACTATTCTTGCTTCCAAATTTCTTAAGCATTTCTCTTCTCATAATCTGCTCTCAGATCGCCAGTATGGCTTCCTTAAGGGTCGCTCTACTGGTGATCTTCTTTCATATCTTACTAACTCTTGGTCATCCTCCTTTCGGGAATTCGGTGAGACTTTTTCTATTGCACTAGACATATCGAAAGCCTTCGATAGAGTCTGGCGCAAATCTTTAATTTCTAAACTACCCTCCTTCGGTTTCTATCCGTCCATCTGTGCCTTTGTCTCTAATTTCCTTTCCGGCCGTTCCATAGCCGCGGTTGTGGACGGCCATTGTTCACTTCCACAACCTATAAACTCCGGTGTTCCTGAAGGCTCTGTCCTATCTCCTATTCTCTTTCTAATTTTTATAAATGATCTTCTCAACTGTACCTCAATTTCCATCCATTCATTCGCAGACGACTCAACCTTACACTACTCCATTAGTTTTTCAGAACGCCCCAGCCAGCAATCCATCAATGACAAACGTAATGAAGCCATAGAACTCTTAAATTCTGATCTAAATACTATCTCCAATTGGGGCAGAGAAAACCTTGTTACCTTTAATGCTTCCAAAACCCAATTTCTCCATCTATCTACCAGTCAGAATCTCCCAGCGGACTATCCCTTATTCTTCAACAATACAAAAATCAATCCTTCATCTTCTCTCAATATTCTTGGTGTCTCTTTTTCTTCTGCTCTCAGTTGGAAGGACCATATTACCAGTCTTGCTAAGGCAGCCTCCCAGAAGCTGGGTGTGCTCAACTGCCTTAGGGGGTTCTTTTCCCCTGCACAGCTTCTTGCTCTGTACAGGGGCATTGTGCATCCTTGTATTGAGTATTGTTCACATGTGTGGGGAGGGTCCTCTCACACCGCTCTCCTAGACAAAGTTGAAAGGAAGGCCTTTCGTATCATTAACTCCCGTCCACTCACTATCTCTCTGCAATCTCTCTCTGTCCGCTGCAATGTTGCATCTCTCTCGCTATTCTATCGCTACTATAATAATCAGTGTTCCTCAGAGGTTTCTCAGTGTATACCACCTCCTTTACGTAGGGCACGTGGTACCCATCTTGCAACTCAATCCCACCCCTACTCTGTGAAACTCTCCAACCCAAGAGTGAAACGTTACTCTCAAACTTTCTTTTACTCAACAGCTGAGCTCTGGAACACTCTCCCAGAATCAGTCTTTCCCTCTTCCTATGAATTAAATTGCTTCAAACTTCGTGTGTCCAGGCATTTTGACTCGGACATCCCTTGATTTTGGCCCTGTCACTCTTGTAACTATGGGGGAGGCACTCGCTATAGGCAGTTCTGCCTTTTGCCTCCCTCAATCACATAGAAAAAAAAAAAAAAAAAAAAAAAAAGGGCAGACGAAAATACACGACAGAATAAACCGTGGAGACGGGTCAACCTTAGAGCTATTTCGTAGGTGGCCAAAACCTTGTCACGCGTGTACCGCTATACTTAGCGGTAACCGCTCGTGTAACTCGAAGAGTCTACTCCTGGGACGTCCATCTTTCAGAGAACCACTGGCTGTGATTCTCAATCAAGAAGCGTCCTTAAGGCATAGAACTCGTAGTTGCGCCCTCATCAAGCGCCAACTGATAACGATTCCCCCCTCTGTACTTTGGTGTGATGTTAATCCAAAACGAATCCTTAACGGACCGAAGTGTTAGAGATTTTACAAACTCATAAAAAACCAACCCTTCTATACGTACGAAACTATTTCCACCCACCGGTAGATACGTAAGCACGGCTTGAGCCTACATCACGTCTTTACCACTTGTAACTTGGTAGATTGAGTCCACTGGAAGGGAACATCACTATTCTACAGTAACTTGTGCTAAGGTATGGAAACCAGCCGGGGGGCCACGGTATACCACCGGGTGCGTACGGCGGAGCAACATTTCGAGAATCTCTGTTTAGCTGGGTCCTGGATCGAAATTATGTTTTGGGCGGTGAGATTGAATCTCGAAAAAACCGAAGCCCAATATCGTACTAGAAGTGACTCTGACGGCTAAAATCGAAGATTTTGAGAGAGCGGGACTTTGTAAAAAAGGTGTGCCGACTCCTATACAACCGGAATCGTAATAAAAAAACGACTCGATAGTAAGATTGCAGCAACCGACCCGGGACTGTCATTGTATCGGGGAGGCAGACATTGTCCGATCCACTGGCCCTACACTGATTCCAACCCATTGTATAACACCTTACCCTCTGGTCAGCTAGAAAAACTTATAGACTGCACCAGCTAATCATCTATCGCCGGGGCAAGCCCTAGGCAGTATTACTGTTTTAATAGAGGTTTAAAAGTCGTCTCGACTGGCCCTCGTACCGTTTAATTGGGAAGGTTGGAAACATACCGAAGGTATCTAGCCTGACCGTTTGTCCGGCGGTTATTGCAGGTATATGCCGTCTTGCCTCAACACACATACCGGAGGCATCTATCCTGACCGTTTGTCCGGCGGTTATGGCGGGTATACGCCGTCTTGCCTCAACACTGTGTTATAAACCCGAAAACAAGCATCCAAACGAAACTTTTCTTCGTCTACCACTTTGACATGTTTACCGTGAAACGCGGCATATGTAGGTCAAAAATTTAGGAGACATCTCGGTGTAGGAAAAAAACTGGATAGTGCCCGAGATGATTGTTTGTATTCATTAATACGAGTCGATCTTTAACAATCCCGGGGACTGATGCGACGTAGATCGCCTAATCATTACATGGTATTCCGACTGGGAGATAGTGAACTCCGGCGGGCCATGTCCCTAAAGTTTACAGTGGGAGATATTCCCCCCAGTCTACCGAGCGTAAAAATTCCGAAACCGTGTCTATGTATATGTATGATTCCTACACATCCATCAGGGAAGTGGAGGAATTGAAGCTTACAGGTCATTGGGGTACTAAACTTGTGCCCCTGACCTGAACTTACGTTAGCCTTACTGAGCGCGTAATGTACTGTTTTGCTCCGCCAAACCAGGGATGAATGCGCCGGAAGGAATGTCATTCCCCACAAACAACCGAGACTCTGTTGGGGTTCAGTGGTCAGAGAAGAGCGAAAGGTCCATTGGCTATACCGTGTTCATAAATGGTGACTAAAGTTCAAGGGGTTAGACAAAGACTTGATCCTATACCCCGCCGCCCGAAGTTGACGTTGGGTAGGAAAACACCATAACTGTGCTCGTCACATCTCCCCGTACCGGAGACGAACAGAGTCTAATGAAACCCAAGTGTTTGAATTCTGATTGCTGTTTCGGGTTTGCAGGGCCCGATTGCCGAGAAGGCACGCACAGGGATTAGCCAATCCGAGTCAGAGCCCTAACCGTAGTGTGTGGGAGGGGGTGTGCGAGGTAGTGAACCTGAACTTTTCCGGATGGTAAAACTAGGCTTTGAGACTTCCAAGTACCTATCTCCAGAAGACCACCCATAGGGGAGGTGTGGTGGAGTGGTCTTGCCACTGGATTGGTAATCCAATGGACCTGGGTTCAAATCCCGATATGTCAATGGGAAGATATTATTGGGATTGCATTTGTGCTGTACCTAGTATCAGTGCATTACCACAAAGCCCACCGAAATGCCAAAAAAAATACCCTCATTGTTCCCTGATTAAATAGCACTGTATGAATATTCCCATATTAAAAAATATGCTACAGAGGGACAATGCCTAGTGAGTTCACTGCTCAACAGGTGGCATTCTGAGAGTGAGGGTCTGAGTCTGGAGGATGAGTCAGTGAAGCACTTGAATGAAGCAACCAGCGGCTTCAGAGATGGAGTTGCCTCGAGCCATGAATGGATGCTTCACATGTCTCACTCCCCAGACTGGAACGAGACCTCACGGGCTTCACCGTGTTGAGTGGTGGATTGTAAGGGCTCTCAGCCTATGCCCGAGAGGGAGTAGTTGGAATATAGAAAAAAAAAAAAAAAAAAAATGAATTTGGCGTCTACGAATATCCTTGTTATGTGTTCCACATAATGAAAGAACTAATCGAAACTCTGCTGATAAGAGTTATGTTCACTAATTGACAGCTGAACATAATTATCCTAATTCATATTCGTTATCCATATATCTCATATTTGTAACTATGATAGATCAACGAAAATAAGGTAAAAAACGAGACACCGTCTCACCGACTTCATATTAGGATAAGATAAAAAACAAGCCGCCTTGCCGGCTGATGTTCAGCTGAAAAATTGTGAGCCGTCTCGTCGGCATATCTGCGTGACACAATTATGAGCCGTATCATCGGCTTAATTAATCGTAGGGACCATTAAATGAGATACTAAATGAGCCTATCTTACCTTAGATTTAACCAGGAAGAAAAAACTGACTTACCCCTTCTCGCGACCACGGCTCTCTCCTGTCACTCGGGAGAGCGAGGGCCGCAGCCGGAAGTGTACGATCCGTCGCCGGGGTGGCACTCTAGAACGGTGTCGGGCGAGGACGGGTGGGTTCTCGAACCTGGGGGTGGGGGGGGGGGGGGGGTTCAGGTTTACCTCAACTTGGTCCTAGTAACTTGCTAATGGACCATTGTTCAACTAAGTGTAGAGTATTTGTTGTATAAACACACGATTACAGTGACATTGGGGAAATTTGCATTGAAAGTTAGCTTTTACAATCAATTTCCCCCTTGTGGCATAGGAGGTAAAGTTAGGTAATTATCGATCAAGGTCGCAAGGCCCGGATGATCTAGGAAATATTTCCCCATTCCGCAAAAAGATCTACGCCCACCAGGCATTGCTGGGAAGTCCAGGGACAAACTTAGATCCATCCTGCACCAATCTCAGTGTGCAATTAGCGGAATGTTAAAGCAAAGAACAGGTAGACATGTAGGCTGAAGTGAAAAACTCGTAAAAAAGGAACTGACCCCCCCCCCCACCTCCGTGCGGGGAACGGGACCGTCCTGTGCCGTGCCGCTCCGGATGTGAAAAAATCTGGAAAGAAATTTTCCAGGAATCAATGCTCATAAGGATAACCTGAGAGGTGTTATACATTCTACTTCAAGTCCGCCAGAAAATTAGAAATAGCCACTACTATTCTAACCTTCGACCGGACCTGACCCAGCCCCACACACTGGGATTATACGGTGTGGAACTGCTTATCTGTGACAAGTGTCACTGGCCAAAAAAACGTGCTTACAGCGTGTTACCCTTTTGTGACTATTTCAAATAGTGCAAGCGTATTACTGCGCCTCTTCTACTATTAATGACTACGGCATATAGTCGGACCCCCTTGACTGTATCGCCGCAGGGCGATTCAGCATTAGGACCAGGTTAAATAGTATTACCCACTTTGACGGTATCGCCGAGCGATTAAGTCTTGATGCGTGAGGCTAACGTTCCGGGCGAGTTCCCTCGGCGGGCCGAGTAAAAGGTTCCCTTTAGGAAGTAGTATATCCGCCGGGAGGTATGTGGTTGAGGACAACGACGGGACATTTGGATTGTTCCATAAACCTCAGCAAGATTAGAACCGGCGACTCTGTTGAGAAAGCCGACGGAGAAACAAACCAAAACAATTTCTTAGGTGTTGACTCTGCCGGGGAAGTCAACCCCCCAAAAACCTTCCACATACATGCACACCACGCCGGGACATTTGGATAGTGCCTTAAACATCTGCAAGAGTAGGAACCGGCGGCCCTGCTGAGAAAGCCGCCGGAGAAACTAACCAAAAGAGTTCCAGAGGTGTTGACTTAGCCGGGAAATCAAAACCCCCCCCCCAAAAAAAACACAAACAACGAGACGTCTCCCAAAGAAAAAAAACCTAGGGATATGTAAAGCACACATGCGTAACAATGGGGATAACTTAGGCTATAACAAACACAGAGTAAATTTATAAACAATAGAAATAACTCTAGCCTACCTAGGAGACCCCTAACGAGGCTGGCCACGAGGCACGACGGAACAATACCTGGTAGACACCAAACGCTCCGACGACTTCGCAGGAGGAGCAGCACACAGAAGCTCCGAAGAACCAGCAGCAACAGCAGCCACCACACGCTCCGAAGAACACACAGCGGCAGCATGAGGAAGAGGGGCCCGGAGCAGGGCCCAAGCGCAGAAACGGACTCCAGAAGGCACCGCACCACGTGCGGCCACCCTTGAACCAGAGCATCTGCTAAAAAACATAAATGCAACCGCCGCATAGTGCTAGCCTGAAGCATAATCTTGCGGTAATTTAGCCTACTAACTAATCTATAAGAGAGCTAAGGCACAAATAAGAAAAACAAAACAAACCACATGGCGCGTCGAACCTGGTAGGCCTGCACGTGGGCGCCTGTTACAATAGTACCCTAAATTGAATTACACACACTCCCTGCGGGCGTACCAATAGGGCAGCTTGTGCTAGCTAATCTAAAACCCTGTCCACTACACTTCAGATGTATACCAATGAGCAAAGACTCACGAGAAGCGAGAGAACGGTGAATGAAACTGGAGCCCAAGGTACCCCATCCTCACGGTACGGCCGCGGGAGGGAGAAGGACGAAGATGGCCGCTAGAGGGCCTGGAGTAGGGGAAGCAAAACACGAGGAATCCACATATGGTAAGTCATATGATAACATATAAAAAGTTATTTTATTTTTATTTTTTTACGGAGTTTTTTCTGTATGACGATTCCATATGACGATTCCATAAGGGAATTAAGCGTGCACTTATGATGAGTACTCCATGATCCTCCCCCTGCTGTTGATTCAAATAGCTGTCGCGGAATGTTGAATGGAGCCTATTATACTAATTGGTAATATCGTCAATGATGGAAGGGCCCTATTAAATATACAAATTTGGTCAACAATTCCCCTTTTGCTTGTGAGTATACAATGTTGATTCCTTTCATAGTATTCTAACTATAATTATATAGTTTATACATTATAAGATGGACGTGATGGGATCATTGAGTCAATTGAGCTACTTTTACCTTGAGGTCCTTCCTAAGATTAGTAGTACTGTCAGTTAGAGCCATACTATAGTGATTTAAGTATCAGAGTATTAAAGGAGTGAATTATCTCTGCACCAATGTTTTTTAGGTACAGCTTCGTTGGAATATTGAACACTGGGTATTTATTCTTGTAGTATTTAACTATTGAGCCGGTGTTATTAATGTGTTCTGGTTATCATTTACCTCTACTAGCCTATATAATGGCGCCTTTAACCCTTCCTACCCGGGCAGCCTTTCTTAAGGACGGAGGCTGTATCCGGGCGATCTGGCTGAAAACACAACAAAAGTAAACTAAGGCTAATCTCGCTTAATATACTACCTACATTAATCAACCATATGTCAAAATGGGCGCCTTACCTTGCCGCGTAGAATGGCGTTAAGTAGAGCTTTCTAGCTCAAGTAGTTCCGGAGTTATGGTGATGGAAGTGGAGGTAACTTTTGCCGCGTATTTACCTCGCCGCGTCCGAACGCTCAACCGCGGCCCAGGCTATGACGAACGTTTTGACTCGTCGCTCTACCTTGAATTATGGCGGGAACCAATTTTTTAGTGTTTTATTGTTTATTATGCCATATATTATTGTTATTATGATACTTTCACTCAATAAATATATTTTTCTGAAGTAATTTGTGTCTATGTCACTTATACTTAGTTTTATTGTTATTATTATAGTAGTTATGATTATTTATACTGGACTATGGTAATTGATAGTGTCATTTTCACTTCTTTATTGTTAGGAATATATATTTTAGTGTCACTTTCACTTGTTCATATTGTTCTGAAGGCACTTATTATTACTTATGTGTGTCTCTTTCACTTAGACTTAGTTTTATAGTCATTATTATAGTAGTTATGATTATTTATACTGGACTATGGTAATTGATAGTGTAATTTTCACTTCTTTATTATTAGGAATATATATTTTAGTGTCACTTTCACTTGTACATATTGTTCTGAAGGCACTTATTATTACTTATGTGTGTCTCTTTCACTTAGACTTAGTTTTATAGTAATTATTATAGTAGTTATGATTATTTATACTGGACTATGGTAATTGATAGTGTAATTTTAACTTCTTTATTGTTAGGAATATATATTTTAGTGTCACTTTCACTTGTTCATATTGTTCTGAAGGCACTTTTTATTACTTATGTGTCTCTTTCACTTATACTTAGTTATATTATTATTATTATTATTGAGTGTCACTATCACTGTCACTTACACTTCAATAGTTTGCCAGAGTGTGGAAATCGTTGAAGCAGGTGCCAGCACACAGTCCCACCTGACACTCGAGGCATTGCCAAGTGGTTTTTGTGGGTTTGCTTGGTCGTCGAGTTGTGCGGGTGCACACATAGCACCTCTTCTGCATCCTTATTCGGCTGTTAGGACCCTGGAAAGGAAGGGCGACGAGCTGGTGCTTTCTCAAGAATTCGGCACACCCTATTCTGTCCATCATGCCTGGTCCTTGTAGTGGCCTCCCTGGTGTACCCGCATGTTTTACCAGGAGCTCATGTATCAGCTGCTTTTGGAAGGTCCGCAAGCTCTTGTACTTGATGACTGGACTCCTCAAACGGTAGATGTTGTACGCGTTGAGGACAGACATATCTACTGTATGCAGGACAAACTTCTTGTACCACCTGCAAGATGTTCGCAGGCAGTCTATGAAGCCCATCTGCATGTCGGACTTGTCGACAAGGCGCATGTTCAGGTTATAGTCCAGAACAGCAGCTGGTTTTGTGATAGGGTTCTTCGTTTTTCGGTCCACCTTCCCTGTGGGGACCATCTCTGCTTTGTGGCATGTGGTGAGGAGGTTGACCTTGCGCTGGTCATGCCAGTGGATGGAGAGGATGGGGCCACTCTTCTTATGGAAGATGTCCGTCTTCTTAGTTTTGATTGGGTAGGCTGGCATGCCCTTCCTCTTCCCCTTCACTGTGCCGACAGTTCCGGTCTTGCGGTCATGGAGGTACTTGGCGAGGATAGGCGATGTGTAATAATTGTCGGTATAGAGGACGTGATTGTCATGGAAGTACCTCTCCATCATCCTCTTTACCACAGCGCCGCCAAAACCAATGAGGGGGTCAATCTCCACCTCACCACCCTTGCCGCTGTAGACTATAAAGTCGAGCACATATCCCGTCTTGCAGTCGCAGAGGACGAAGAGCTTGATGCCGAAGCGGTGTCTCTTTGACGGGATATACTGTCGGAAGTGCAGCCTACCACGGAACAGGACCAGAAACTCGTCGATGCACAGCTTCTGAAATGGAATCAGGTAGGTGGAAAACCGATGACGTACCATGTCATAGAGTTGCCTGATCTTCCAGAGTGTGTCGGGCTCGTGGACATGCATGTTATTTGTCAGGTGGAAATATGAGAGGATGTCTAAGTACCTATCCCTTGACATGAATTTGCCAAATGCTGGAGTCGTTGTGAGGTCGCCAGTTATCCAGTAGTCGGCCAGAACGTGCTTCTTTATGTGTGTCATCAGCATTGTGAGTGCCAAGAACACATAATTCTGCCACAGTGAGAGCTCTCCATGCCACCATCTTGGCACTGGTCTTCCTGCCAAGAAAGTTTGAACAGATAGCCTGGTGGTTATTTGTCTCTTTGACATTTTGTTTTGTTTAAAAGACCTCCGTCTACATATTGTGAAAAACCTGTTATCCTCTGGCAAATTGTGGGGTTGAGTGAGTGAAGGGGGGGACAGTGAATGAAGGAGGATACATGTTTTTCATAATACGTGTTGCTAGCCCCAAACGCGCGAGCAACTGTGGCTTTCAACCATCCGACACATCCCCTTTTATTTATGTGCATCACACATGTTACATACAAATAAAGTTTATGTTTTGTTTTACCCTACTGTGGAAAGACTACGGATACACCACTCCTGCCCGGGCCTCACACAGTGGCATGACCCAGTCCTGTCGAACTGAGCTCATGACGCTGGTGGCATTGCCCCGGAGGATAGCCATCCCCAGTCTTTGCTTGAGCCAGAGGGTTTCCCGGGGTTCTCCTGAAACTTCTCTGATTTTACGGCCTATTTCATTCACCATCTTAAGGGTAGTAGGGCCGAAGACTCCTGAAGTTTCGAATGCCAGGGGCTCGAACTGATGATTTCTGGCGATGGCTTGATATTTTTCTCGCTTTTTATTTTATGCTATCCGGGCGGCTTCACCTGCTTCGTCGGCGTTTCTGGCAATGTTGGTTGTGGAGAAAGTGTCAACACATGTGGCATCCCACACGAGGCACCGGCCATTCTTGTAAGGGAAAGTGGTCATCCCATCTGGCCGTTTGCCGTCTTCTCTGTGAAGTCCATGTGGTTCGAGGATTGATGCACGGTTAGCACTCTGCAGGGCCCATTTTATGACATCATTTAGTGCAGAGTGTCTTGGCAGGCGGCCTGCGTTGTAATTACATGATAAGGCATGGTGACCTTGAGCATCCATCCACCCACCACACTTGCAAGTGTGTAGGTGACAAACTGCCTCACCCACTCTGAGCGCGATAGCAACCCGGAGCGCTTCAGCATCCAAGTGAGTTCCAAGAGGTGGGATGGGGATGGCGTGTAACCACAAGCCACTCTCCGAACGGGCGGCTGCCTGGAGGCGTGCTTTTGCAACCTGGTCTGCATTGGTTAGGAGATTTTCTTGAGTTTTCTTCGCCGAGATGGTATCCCATGCTTTCTCTTTGACAAGGTATTCCATGACTTCATTGTCGTAGAAGCCACAGAAAAGTTCACTGGGGGTGGCATTTGGGCCACAGGGATATGCTGGTGACACCCCAGAACCCTGTTGTACCTCGTCAAAGGCACGAAAATCTGGCACAAAATCCGCCCCATCTGACCACACAAACATTTCAGCAGCTCGAGGACGAGGACGTGGAGCTGCAGCAGGCACACGCCCTGGACGTCCTGGCACACGCCCTTGGCCACGCGGATGCCCAGGCGGACGCCCTGCACGCCCACGCCCAAGCCCAAGCCCAGGGGCAGCGGCGTCGGCAAGCTGACCACGTCCACGACCTCGAGGTCCTTTGACTCTTCTTGTCGGGACTCCCTCTTCCTCTTCCTCTTCCTCAGGCGACATCAGGTAATCTGGGGCAATGTTGGGGTCGTCAGCATCCTCTTCAGGAGACAAATCTGGTGAAGAATAGTCCGGGCGTCGGCAGCGTGGGGCTGCGGGAGGTTGAGCAATGGGAGCCTCGGCCTCGGGAGTTGGGCTCCTTTTGCGGCTAGCCGTGGACTTTTCCGCACGAAATAAGGACCTACGATGCGGGGCCTGTGGTGACACACTGTGGGAGGCCAATGGCGCACTTGTAGAGGCCCTTTGGTCATCCTGAGGGACAGATGAAGCCGAGGGCTGTGGGTGGCCCTCCCGGCGTCCCGGGTCAAGGCGTCGGGACAAAGGAATGCGGGTGGTTGCTAGGCCTGGGTCGGCGTCACTCTCACTATCTACGCCTTCCCTCAATTTTTCTGCCTCCCTGCGTGCTTTCTTGGCTGCACTTTTCACTAAAGACTGTTTATAGAAGTATTTACCCACTTTCAAGGGGGTATGGGCAGGCAAAGGGGAAGGTCCTGGCGTAGGGCTAGGGCTAGGGCTAGGGCTAGGCCTAGGCCTACCCCGACCTACGAAACTAGGCGAAGGGGTTGGCTCTAGCACACTTGGTACTTCAATAGCACCTTCCTCCACCACTTCCACATCAGGATCATCACTACTATCACCCCCCTCAAATAAATCAACATTGTCATCAGCACCAAATCCCACAAAATCGTCAATTTCGCTCCCACTTCTACTCTGAATATAGAGGTTTTTGTCCACAGAGCTTTCACCACTGCTCAAATCCTGGTTGAAAAGTTCACGTTGTATTGCACTATCACTTAGCAAACGTTTCACTTTCCTAGTTTCTTTTTCTTCTCGGTTGGCAGAGGTGTAGATGTTGCAAGCGGGGTAGCACTGGGACGCGCGGGAGATTGCACAGTATCGGACGCGTCTGAATTCATTTTATTTTGCTGTAGCTCGCAATGGCGGCAACGTAGGAACTGATAAGCGTGGTAGTTGAGGCTTGGTGGCGCTACGATCCCCCCCGCAAAGTAAAATTTGCCCGCGCAAAATTTAAAGCACGCTTTCAAGCAAATGCCTTAGGTAAGGCATACCGGGTAGCGGCCCTTCAGCCGCGCTGTCCTTACCTAAGGCAGCCCGGGTAGGAAGGGTTAAACCCTAGAGGATTTTGACACGTTTTAGCAGTTTGTTTTGGCTATCATTAGACGATATCATTCAACTTAGGAATGATCTGTTGGAGTCAGCGGTATAATTGAGTTTGTTTCGACCCTTGCATTCCTAGAGGTCATTCCTAAACTGTATAAACTCTTCTAATAATAGCCAGGATATATTGTAAACATGCGTCATAATTTTCAAGGGGTTAATAGTTTGTTTTGGTTATCATTAAACTATTGTAGTTTATAAATGATCTGTGTCAGTCATAAAATACATTAATTTTAACGCCCCTTTGATTAATTGAGGTTCTTCCTAATATGTCTAAAATCGTCGAATATTTGCCAGAATGAAAAATAAACACGGGCTTCTTATTGAAAGGTTAAGTCATGTATCATTGAAACATTGGTTGCTGAAAATCTTGGTCTTGACTTTGCAAGTGATAACACAATATTTGTCTCTTAACTGTATGTTTATTTTAATAATTATTATGTTCTATCCAACAACCAACTCTACTCCTAAAATCGATTAATGAAATATTACAAACACATGTGGCAGTCCGTGGATTCGAGCCCAGGACGCTCACACCGAATATCAACACCTTATGCATTACACCACGAAGGCAGTTAAAGAATGGTGGACACTGCCTACGATTTATTATGCAACTTCTAATCCTGCATATCAATCTAAGCATGTACACACATCCCAACTGCAACTCACGTAGGCTATGCATATGTGAATGGAAAGAGCAATTAACCACTAGGGAAGGCCTCTCGATAAATTACTCCTGAACCTATATCAATTATTATTTTCTATCCAACAACCAACTCTACTCATAAAATCGATTAATGAAATATTACAAACACATGTATTTGTTACAATGTTAGTTTTTATTCAATTGATGACAAATTTGGTATAAGCAGCTCGATGGCTAGACTTCAATGACTATGTAACAGGTCAGAATTAACATAAGCTGTGCGTATAGACAAACCTAGTGTTTTTAATATGGAATTCAGCATGGTGATCATATAAATTCATTGTGATCATTTTAATTTCAAAATTGTTTGTGGTTGTGAATCAAAATCGTTATTTATTGTGTGTGCTATTGCAACATCTACAATAGTAAGTAGGCGCCATTGAGAGCGGAGGTATATAGCCTAAATAGTATGATCTGAATACATTCGGTGTTGATGGCCTCTATATAAAGAAAGCCACAGAAACGGCCACATTAAATTCCATATTGTATTGTTATTATTAAAGAAGGGAGCGAAGGGATAACTTCCATGAAGTAAGTAGGCTACTCCTTGTTACACAAGAGAAAAGATATCATATTCAAGGGTTGAATTGAATCCATATCTCTAGAAAAGCGGTGTTTGGGTTTCAGGCATAGAAAACTGGTATGGTGATCTGAAGAAGAGAGTTCCTAAGGTCGTGATTTTTCCAAGAGTGTTCAGGAAAAAAAGAAGAGACAAAGTATGCATACGTACATACACACATAAATAAATTTATAGACTGAGTGCTCCACACAGAGTGCGGTTCCGGTCTCATATCCTAATGTCGGCGTTCCAGGTAGCCCTATTCAGAGCTTCCTCAATTATCAGGTTTTTAATTCAAGATTACACCATATGGTCTGATCCCACGGTGTTCTTGGTCTGCCCCTAGGTGCAGCTCTCTCCACGTTCCCGGACTTGCATCTTTTCACCCAACTAGTTTTCCTCCATCCTCTCCACATGTTCAAACCATCCAAGCTTACTAGTACGCATCTCGTCACTGAAATTTTGCATACTCAACCGTCTCCGAAGCCCTTCACTAGATATCCTTATCTTGCAGTTTGGCTCCACACATCCATCTAGCCATTCTCATCTCGTTACGTCCCTCTCTGTCTATATCATCTGCTTTGACAAGCCACGTTTCTGAAGTATATGCCATTGCACCTCTGACATGTGAAGGTTACACCTTTCTCTTCAAGGGGAGAGGGAATCTTTTTGTAGTAAGTAGCGGCAACAGTTCTCTTGAACTTTCCCCAGCTGCATCTAATTCTGGCGATACTGGCGGCCTCGGCCGCCATGTTCGGACTTCTTCCTCAGTGGAGGTCCCTTTTTTCTAGTTAACCCGGGAACTGCGGGGAAACTCTTAAGAGATACCCCGGCGGACTGCGGGAAGACTCTTAAGAGTCAGAGAAAAAAAAAAATCAACTTTTGACATCAATTTTTTGTTTTTTTTTGTTTTTGTATTTGTGTATTTTATTTTATTTTTGGCCCCTGGGCCATGCAAAATCTCAGTCCTCTACCTCCCCTCCTTCCCCACTTTCCTCCTCTCCTTCAGTTATCACCTATTTTCCCTGTTATTCCCTTATTCTGAGGTATATTTTCGTGCTAACATTAGCGAGTTGCAAGCAGGGTGTTGTCATCACTGATGGCAAGCGAGTGCAAGAGAGAGAGAGAGTATCGATCGACTGTGTCTCAGTGGCCTTGGGGGAAATTGGCGGGAAAGCAGGTTGCCTCACCCATACATTATACAACTCGCGGGCTATATCTCCGATTTTGACCATCCAAACGCTGTTTTCACTCGTTTTATTGTTGTTTCAGGTTAATACCTTTATAATCAACCCCTAATAGGCGCATATGGATAAGTATTAATGCTATTAATGGTACAATGAATATTTTAGTGACGGAAACACCTCAAATACATGCGCACAGGGAGAGGTGTCTAATTACCCCCATGTGCACTTGTTAGGTTAAGCGCTTGTTCCTGTGGTGTACCCAGCAGCAGCAGACGCTACACTGAATTAAGTTTGCACCCACCCCTTTCTGCATACTGCACATAGGTATACATCACTTTTTTCTAGCATGTGTAAAACCTGGTTTTATTTATATTAACTCAATCCTTTACTTACCATGCTCTCTTTCCATCTGCTGACCTTTGCCTCGGCTCCCCGCACACTATCAGTGATTTTTTTTTTTTTTTTTTTTTCTATGTGATTGAGGGAGGCAAAAGGCATAACTGCCTATAGCGAGTACCCCCCCCCCCCCATAGTTGAAAGAGTGACAGGGCCAAAATCAAGGGACGTTCGAGCCAAAATGCCTGGACACACAGAGTTTGAAGCAATTTAAGTCATAGGAAGAGGGAAAGACTGATTCTGGGAGAGAGTTCCAGAGCTCAGCTGTTGAGTAGAAGAAAGTTTGAGAGTAACGTTTCACTCTTGGGTTGGAGAGTTGCACAGAGTAGGGGTGGGATTGAGTTGCAAGACGGGTACCACGTGCCCTACGTAAAGGAGGTGGTATGCACTGGGATAGCTCTGAGGAACACTGATTATTATAGTAGCGATAGAATAGCGAGAGAGATGCAACATTGCGGCGGAGAGAGAGAGATTGCAGAGAGTTGGTGAGTGGACGGGAGTTAATGATACGAAAGGCCTTCCTTTCAACTTTGTCTAGGAGAGCGGTGTGAGAGGAACCTCCCCACACATGTGAACAATACTCAATACAAGGGCGCACTATGCCCCTGTACAGAGCAAGAAGCTGTGCAGGGGAAAAGAACCCCCTAAGCCGGTTGAGCACACCCAGCTTCTGGGAGGCTGCCTTAGCAAGACTGGTAATATGGTCCTTCCAAATGAGAGCAGAAGAAAAAGAGACACCAAGAATATTGAGAGAAGATGAAGGGTTGATTTTTGTATTGTTGAAGAATAAGGGATAGTCCGCTGGGAGATCCTGACGGGTAGATAGATGGAGAAATTGGGTTTTGGAAGCATTAAAGTTAACAAGGTTTTCTCTGCCCCAATTGGAAATAGTATTTAGATCAGAATTTAAGAGTTCTATGGCTTCATTACGTTTGTCGTTGAGGGATTGCTGGCTGGGGCGTTCTGAAAAACTAATGGAGTAGTGTAAGGTTGAGTCGTCTGCGTATGAATGGATGGGAATTAAGGTACAGTTAAGGAGATCATTTATAAAAATTAGAAAGAGAATAGGAGATAGGACAGAGCCCTGAGGAACACCGGAGTTTATAGGGTGAGGAAGTGAACAATGGCCGTCCACAACCGCGGCTATGGAACGGCCGGAAAGGAAATTAGAGACAAAGGCACAGATGGAGGGATAGAAACTGAAGGAGGGTAGTTTATAAATTAAAGATTTATGCCAGACTCTATCGAAGGCTTTCGATATGTCTAGTGCAATAGAAAAAGTCTCACCGAAGTCCCGAAAGGAGGATGACCAAGAGTTAGTAAGATATGAAAGAAGATCACCAGTAGAGTGACCCTTGAGGAAGCCATACTGGCGATCTGAGAGCAGATTATGAGAAGAGAAATGCTTAAGAAATTTGGAAGCAAGAATAGTTTCAAAAACTTTAGAAAGACAAGAGATAAGAGCAATTGGACGATAGTTGGAGGGTTGAGAGCGGTCACCCTTCTTTGGGACAGGTTGAATGTGAGCAAACTTCCAGCATGAAGGGAAGACGTTAGAGGATAGACAGACACGAAAGAGTTTGCCTAGGCAGGGAGACAGCACGGAAGCACAGTTTTTGAGAACAACAGGAGGAACACCGTCCGGACCATACGCCTTATTAGTGTTAAGCCCAGAGAGGGTAGAAAGTACATCTTTAGAAGAGATTAGGATATTAGGCATAAGTAAGAGAGAGGAGGGCGGAGAGGGAGGAATAGCACCGGAATCATCCAAGGTGGAGTTTCTAGCAAAAGTTTGAGCGAAGAGTTTAGCTTTGTCAGAGGAAGAAGTGATGGTTGTGCCATCAGAGTGGGAAAGGGGAGGGAAAGACGAGGAAGAGAAATTGTTGGAGAGGTTTTTGGCTAGATGCCAGAAAGCTTGGGAAGAGCTAGAGTTGGATAGTTCAGTGCATTTATTATTGATGAAAGAGTGTTTGGCAAGTCGAAGAACAGATTTGGCTTGATTCCGGGCAGAAACATATGAAGAATGAGAGTCTTGAGTTTTAAGGCGTCGGTACCGTTTGAATGCTTCCTCCTTATTGCGGACAGCAGTAGAACAGGCTTGAGTAAACCAAGATTTTTTAGCATTAGTCTGAGAGAAAGAGAATGGAATGTATGCTTCCATGCCCGATAGGATTACCTCGGTAATGCGTTCAGCACTCTCCGAGGGTCCTCGGCCATGGAAGCAGAAATCATTCCATGGGAAATCAAAGAAGTACTGCCGAAGAGCCTCCCAGTCGGCAGCGCCAAAGTGCCACAAGCGCCGCCGGCTAGGAGGATCGGGTGGCTGTACTGGAGAGATAGGACAGGTGACAGAGATAAGTTTATGGTCGGAGGATTAATACTAGTCACCTGCGTATAGCAGTTCCCAGGTGAGCCCAACTCTAAAATCTCCATATAGTGCCTTCAGAACCATAATAAAGAAGAGGAGGCTTAATACAGACCCCTGGTGGAGTCCTACTCGAACTGTAAACTCTTCATACACGTACTGCCGTACGTGAGACCTCGTACTGTACATCTTCATTACCACAAGCACCAGCCACTCCTTTATGCCAAGATATCTCATAGCCCACTGTATAACATTTGTGGGCACCCAATCAAAGGCTTTTTCCAGGTTTACAAACTCAAGGTACAGATCCCTATCTTTAAGTAAATATCATTCCGGCAACTGCCTGACTATAAAGATAGCATCGATTGCACTACGTCTAGGCATAAAACCAAACGATAGAGATGCTTTCCCTGATCATAACTTCAAAGACTCTCTCACAGACCTTCATGATCAAGCATTTTCAGGCCCCTATAATTTCCCCTATCTAACGAATACCCCTTACCTTTATATATGTTTACTCCGTACATGCCATTCATCAGAGATTCTCTCCTCTCAAATAACGGATTTTTTTTTTAGCTCAGTGACCAGTCTCTCTCCTATGTCACCTGAGGGTTTCATCATCTCGGCGACAAAGTCAGAAAACCCTGCAGCTTTTCCATCCTTCATCTTATTCATTGCGATGCTTACAACAGCTAGCGCTATCAAAGCATGTGTGTGTGTGTGGGGGGGGGGGGGGGGTATTGGATTTGTGTTACTAAGCTGTTCTATATTCCACTAAAAACTTCACATTAAATAATCATTCATAGTGTATCATTGATATTTTGTTAGTGTAAACAATTGTCCCATTATAATTTCTGACACTCTGTTCTACAACATCAAGAAAGTTCCTCGGGCTATTTACTTCATCTGGTTTAGCACCCCTATTCCTAACCATTTCCTACAGTTCGCTGCAAAACTTATCCTTGTATTCAGATTTATTCAACAGCCATACTTTCCATTTTGGCATCTATTCCTTCTTGCATACGGGATCTCGCCTTTTTGGCATCTATTCCTTCTTGCATACGGGATCTCGCCATAAGCTCATGTCACAGACTAGAAGCTTATGTTGGGAGAAACCTTCTTTGCTCGGGATGATCTTTACATCCTAAACAAATGTTGTCTTCCCTATTTACCATGAAGTAATTTAGCTGGCCACTGGTGCACCCAGAACTGAATGACTCGTAGCCATCAGCACATGCTCCCACATGCCCATTTAGGTCTGCACCTACTACTATGACATCATTTTCCGAGAGGCCAGAAACGACACCGATTATTTCGTTCCACCTTATAGCCTCCTTCCTCTGTCTGTTTAAGCTAACCTTTGGGGCATATGCCGATATCACATTCATAATTCTTTCACCAAATGTTTAGTTTCAATGCAATCAATCTTCCAGATATTCTCTTTATTTCAATCACACTCTTTTCCCACTCCTCGGATACCAGGACACCCGCTCTACATTTCGATTTTCCAGATGCATCCCCTTTCCAAAAAAAAAAAAAAAAACGCTATCTCTTGTTTATTCCAACTATCCACTGCACACCCACCCTTTCCATAGGGTTTCCTGGGCGCAGCACACATCAACTATTTTACGTTCGAATACTTCCAAAATTTAATTTACTCTACCACTCATACTACTTACATTCACGCTTACAAGCCTGAATGTGCAGGAGGCTGTATTTCGTCTCCTGCGCGATTTTTGTACATTAGACTTGCGTGGTTTATACGTTGGTTTCTCTGTCATATTTGGTAATAAAAAACAAATAAAAAAAAGAGCTGGCAAGGAAAAATGACCGTCCTCAGAACTCCGGCTCCAGACTGATTACACTGAAGGAACGGTTAATATTTATGTTGTTTAAGAATAGTGGAAACTTGAGTGGAAGCTTGTGGCGAATTGAGAAATTAAGAAATTGAATTAATCAAAGGTTTTGTTTACAGTGTTATCACTCTTTTTATGAGGTTTGTGATTGACGTGACTAGCTACTCGGTCACACTGTTATTGCAAGGAGCATCAAACCCACAGTTCCCTCGTAAAAGGGATACAAAAATGATCATCATGATAATTGAATAATGACTCCCTGGATAGTGTGAATTAATAGGCGTGCTGTCAGTTTCGGACTCTAATTTCGAATTACGTGATAATGGCTTCAAATGTGATACGTGACCTAATCAAAGCCCTGCTAAAACTTAAATTTGCCCATCGAGGACATACAAAATAAACAAGTAGAACTGATAAAGATTTTAGAAGATCCTGATGGGCTTTGGTAAAACTGAATAATACCAAATATAATAATAATAACCTGTAAACAAAATCATAATTTATATTAATTGTGATGCATAAGGAAAGATTCAGTGTTAAATTATTGTATGATTATTTAATGTAACTGAAGTAGAAGTATCATTAGGTTTAAACTGTTTGTCTTTGTTTAATAAAACGATGCCATTCGAGTTTATCAGGTTAGTGTAAACAAAATGAATTACAACATCAAGGGTTAATATATTGTGCTTTAAGATATCTAACCCGAGGTTTTGCTTTTTAGGTGAAGGAGAGTAGGCTAGAGCCAACACAAATATATAGAAAAGTTGAACTGAAAACTAGAATACAGACACAATGGTTGATTTGAGTCAATATTGTCTAGTTGTTTTTGTAATCTGCTGATGTGAGAACTGGAATTAAAGCCCCAACCCTGCGTTGTATGGCTAGTATTTGAAATAATGACAAACTCAAACATGCAGATATATATACTTTGTCTAATCGACCAGTAATGAGACATGAACACAAAGTTTCTTCGTATCAGACTGTGGGTCGATGTCCCTTCTGGCATTCGACTTATGATACATGGGTGACCTACCAACATACAGTAGTTATACATAATATTGGTCGGTACATACATATATCAATAATTTCAAGACCGAGTGCTCCACACGAAGCACGGTTCCAGTCTTTTGTCCTAATGGTATTAATTCAGGATCAGAGTGTAAAGTCTGATCCCACATCTTTCTTGATCTGCCCCTTAGTGCAGCTCCCTCTACGTTCACGCACTTGCGTATTTTGACCAAACTTAGTTCATCCATCCTCTCTACATGTCCAAACCATGCAAGCCTGTGGTACGCATCTCATCTCTGATACTCTTGATAGCCTACTTAACCATCTCCTCAGCTTTTCATTAGATATCCTATCTTGCAGTTTGGGCCCACACGTCCATCTCACCATTCTCACCTCGTAATGTTCTATTCTGTTATCATCCACTTTGATAAGCCCTTTTCCTGAAGCATATGTCATTGTGCTTCTAACATGTGAAGCATACACCTTTCTCTTCAAGGGGAGAAGGAGTCTTCTCATGGTTAGTAATGGCAACAGTTATCTGAACTTTCCCCAGCCACATCTAATTCTGGCGATAGTGGCTGCCTCGGCCAAACCACCGGCAGAGATGGTATCTGCTAAGTAGCAAAACTTGTCCAACATATCCAACGGCTCATTTCCAAAGTTAACACTCTTGAGACTTCTATTCAACACAAACTCACCTTTGCATAGTATACATACTTGGGTGAAATATTTCACTGCAATATTTGGACTAACATAGCTTTGCCAATTTTTCCATTTGAGCTATTTGGAAACTGTGATGACTGTACATACTTAAATCTAGAATTATTTCAATTGTCCGAGGTGAAGGTGGGGTTATAAATCATATATCTAACAATCGAAGTTAAATACAGATCATGCATATTCTACAACTTAGATATCTGAGGGCAAAACCCTTTATGATAAATAATGATATAATGATCATTACACATCTAAACATTGAAAGTTAGACATAAGGTGAGGCTCTTTTAGTGCATATTAATTGCTTAATAAACATGGTTGTACCCCTGACCTTTAAGGCTATGTTGATGGGGTCTGTGACATGGAGGCAGCGGTGCAGTAAGACAGCCATCAGGATTGACACCACCACCATCATGCCGAACACACACCCCCACACCAGGCCAGAGAACGGGTACAGGATATTTCTGGACTTGGCTACCGGTAATGGTACACGAATAAGGAATGAATAGCCTCCTTCCCAGTGTGGGTATGTAGTATCAAAATCCTTGAATCCAGCTTCTGTCATTTTATATGAATTCAGCATCAGATGTTTATTTTCATAAAGCACCTGACCCAATAAGCCTTGCCAAGTTCCGTTTATTTTATCTGACCAGACAATGATATTAGTTAACTGAAGTAGAGTTTCAAAATTCAACTTTTTGGAAATTATATGTATAGCATCCAATCCTCCTCCAACACACTTCCCGCCTTGCACTTTATAAAACAAGAAGGGTTCGTTGTAACATAGAGCAGGAACTTTCAATCTAAAGCCATCAAAATTTGTAAATCGAGAAGGGAACAGAGATTGGCGATCTTGGAAAATACCTTTGTTCCACAATCCTAAGAACATTTTCTTGAAAGAATGAACTCCAACACCATATTTTGTTGGTACGCCAGTAATAAGGCTAAACATATGTTGGCCAGCTCTGACACCCGGAATCATTATGAGGAGAAACTCTGCACGTTGGATAACAGGCAGACCAAGGACAGTTGTGACGTTGAAGTCTGAACTGACAGAAAGCATAATGAGGTACCCGGGGTTCCAGTTAATGTTGTCTTCAAGGAGAAGAAGAAATGTACTTGGGTCATTATAAACCAACATTATAGCAGTGAGTTGGCTTCCCTTAATGTGACGAGGTAGAGGAGAATTGAGAAGAAGTGATGATTGTGTGAGTATATTGAGAGGTGTGAGTGAGTTGCTTGCAGCAGCCGCCATGGGGTCCAGGTCT
This sequence comes from Paralithodes platypus, assembly GCA_032716605.1. Taxonomy (NCBI): domain Eukaryota; kingdom Metazoa; phylum Arthropoda; class Malacostraca; order Decapoda; family Lithodidae; genus Paralithodes; species Paralithodes platypus. The sequence goes on along the minus strand of CM064569.1, from coordinate 11,990,685 downwards.
AGCACCCGTTGACTGTGGTCGTCAGTCACCATCAGGAGGTCTTGACCTTGTAGTGGTCCGTTCACCAACTGTACCAGAGTCTCACCAGCCAGGGCCACCACATCTGTCAGATATCATCCTCATTAATATCTTTAGGATCCAGGGACGCGTTTTTTTTTTTTTTTGTATGTATATAATCCGGCGATTATTATATGACTATGCAGTTTAGGTAGGATCTCCAGGAATCGAAGAAGTAACACTGATCTCAAATACCCCTCTAATGTATATTATTCCTTCCAAAACTGAATAAAATTGTCTAATGATAGCCAAAATAAAAGGAAGAAATACGTCCTGGTATACTAATTTTATTTTATGTACATATATATCTATCTATATATATATATATATATATATATATATATATATAGATATATATATATATATATATATATATATATATATATATATATATATTTTTTTTTTTTTTTTTTTTTTTTTTAAATTCCAACTACTCCCTCTCGGGAATAGGCTGAGTGCTTGTACATTCACCGCCCAATACGGCGAAGCCCGTGACGCCTCGTTCCAGTCTAAGGGGTGAGACATGTGAAGCACTTTTAGCTGCAACCAGCACCTGTCATCTTGCCTTCGCAGGATGCATGGGGCTTAGTTGCCCACTCATGGCCTGAAGCACCTATTGAGCAATGAACTCACTAGGCATTGTCCTCCCGTAGCATATTTTGAAAATGGGAATATTCATACAGTTCTATTTAATCAGGGAACAATGTGGGTATTTATTTGGCGTTTCGGTGCACTGATACTACAGTAGGTACAACACAAATTTCATCCCAATAATATCGTCCCATTGACATATCGGGATTCGAACCGGGTCCATCGGATTACCAGTCCATATTTACTATATTTAGTCTATATATCTTGACCAATAATCTCTTTTTAACATAAAAAAGAGTTACTGTAGAGTAAACGGCGGCAAATTTCCAAACTTATTTCCTATTTTATTCTTCCCAAATCGTAGGAATATTAGCTCGATTTATTGATATCAATCTGTAGCGTAATAATTAAAGTGCAACAGGTGATTAATACAAATGTGTTCACACTTTTAAGGATGTATTTGTCGGATATAAATAGGTGATATTACTTATTAATACATATTTAATAATCATTGATAGGTCAAATTAAATATTGTGCAAGAGCATAGATTTTGAATCGATAATTTAATTCTGTATTCTACTCAATTATTGCTGACTAACTAATTGCGAGCATCATTGCTTCATGTGGTAGTATCGAGATGCTGGATAAAGAACATGCAACTGACCAATATACCGGTAAAACACACCTTTTTCTTCTCCTCACTAGTGTCTTAACAATCACGGTACAAACACAAACACTATTTTATGTAAGTTATCTACCTATTTTTTTAAATATTAGCTGTAACATTTCATTATTGAAACAAATGTAATATACAATAATTCCGAAATAATGAAGATTCACCCCTCGGCAAACGGCGTGTGTAACTCCGTCAACTTCCAGCTGCAGTTAACCAACCCCCATCTTGAGTAGCTCATGCAGGTCACGCCCGAGTATCTTGGCAACAGAAGTGGATAACTTCGTCACCCCCTACCCTGCCAGTCAACTCTACAAGAAGGGCCAGGCTGAGTGAAGGAGTATCAGTCTACCCAAGATCCCCACAAGACGATTGCCCTACTCACGACGTCCAGCCGGACCACTTCTGGACGAACATATTAATTACAATCGTCTGTCTTTCAGAGACCCTTCTTTGGCTCCAAAAATAAATGTAAACAAGCCACACACTATCATTAATATTAATTTTGCCATCATAAACCTATTATTCATTACTCCTTGAACGACAAAATTTTGTTGAGTAAAATAATACTTATATGTATTTTTCTCTTTTGCCTCCCACAACACCCGTCATACAGATTAAATACTCCTTAGGTACACTACCATACAATTTACACAAGTATCGTAATGCCACATAGTTTAACCTTTTCACGCACGTGTGGACGCAGGAGTTGCCGATTAGCAATCATAAATAGAGTTCTCTCAATCTTATAATTACCTCTACAAAATTAGTTTTCTGCCCACAGCCAACTCAAAGACAATTGCAGAGGTTGAAGTAAATAAACTAAAGGTTTCTAAACACCCCTGATGGTCACAAAGGCTTTAAAGTATCCCAGAATAGGCTCAAATAGCGTCCTGTGCGTGAAAGGGTTTTAATATATAATTACTTGTAGCGATTACAATCACTCACTCTGTGACTCTCTCACTCTCATATATATTTATATATATATATATTATATATATATATATATATATATATATATATATATATATATATATATATATATATATATATATATATATATATATGTATGGGCTGACCCTTTGTCAGAGTGAGGGTTGGTGTCCTCTACTTCCCATAGCCCCTTCTATCTTTTTCTCCTTCTGCATCTCTAATTTTTTCAAATGGCGTAGGGATGCGGCGACCCCAACGCCCGCCACTTTCTGGTGCAGGTAGCCTCCTCTGTGGTGGAGGGGTGAGAAATTTCCACCACCGCTTTTCTCCGGTGAGACGTAGAAGTCGGCTAAAGGGGATCGGGGGCGGGGGGCCTGGTATCCTTCTCCCCTTAAATAAATCTACCAAAAAAACGAGACAGAGAGAGGGGCGAGGGAACGCGTTCGTGGTCCCGGACCCTAAGAATAGGAGCTTTGAATGTGCGTGGATGTAGTACGAATGAGAAGCGAGAGGATATTGGAAGGTTATTTGAAAGAAGGATGTATGATGTCCTTGCACTAAATGAAACAAAGATGAAAGGAGAGGGAGAAGTGGATTTTGGAAACGTGATAGGTAGAAAGTCTGGAGTAGACGAGGGAGTCAGGGGGAAAGAAGGAGTGGCTATTATTGTGAAGGAGGAGTTGAGAGAGTTTATAAAAGAGTGGAAAGAGGTGTCATCAAGGCTAATGTGGGTGAGAATGTGGTTTATGGGTGAAAGGTGGGTTTTTGTAAGTGCGTATGGACCAGGAAGTGAAAGAGAGTTAGACGAGGTAGAGGGTTTCTGGGAGGATTTGAGAGATTGTCTACAAGGGTTTGATGAAAATGAAAATGTTATAGTTTTAGGGGACCTAAATGCTAGGGTAGGAAATGAGCCTGTTGAGGGAGTCATCGGTAGTTTTGGTGTGGATGGTGTAAACGAGAGTGGAGAAAGACTGAAAAATGTATGTGAAGAGTGTAGATTGAGTGTAGGTAATACGTTCTTCAAAAAAAGGCGTATACACAAGTACACCTGGCATAGACTTGTGAGGGGAGAGATTGTAGAGAGGGCATTGATGGATTATGTGCTGGTGACAAGGGAAAGATTGTGTAGACTGCTGGATGTGAATGTGATGAGAGGTGAGGCGGAGGGTATGTCAGATCATTACCTGGTGGAGGGAAAGCTAAGAGTTAAGAGTTACAGGAGAATAAGAGACAAGCGTGAAGTAAGAGAGGTAATAAAAGTTAGTGAGTTAGAGAAGAGTGAAAAAGAGAGGGAGTACAAGGAAAGACTAAATGAAAAGTGGATGGAAGTGAGAGAGATGGAAGAGAGAGAAGTAGAGGTTGAATGGCAACAGTTTAAGGAAGGAGTGAAAGCAAGTGCAGAGGTAGTATGCGGCAAAAGGAAAGTAGGAGGCAGAGGTATCAGGAAGGGAAGCGAGTGGTGGAATGATATGGTGAGAAAGGCAGTTGAGGAGAAGAGACAGTGTTTTGAGAGGGTTTTACAGGATGGTAGTGTTGAGGTATGGGAGAGGTACAAGGAGAAAAGGAGAGAGGCAAAACGGAAAATTAGAGAAGCGAAAAAAGATGCAAACGAAAGGTGGGGCCAAAGGCTGAGTGAGAATTTTGAAGAACGAAAGAAGATGTTCTGGAAGGAGGTAAATAAAGTAAGGAAAGGAGGACAAAAGAGGGAAGAGTCAGTGAAAGATGAAAATGGAGAATTACTAGTGGAACCAGTTGAAGTGAGGAAAAGATATGCCGAGTATTTTGAATCTTTGTTAAATACAAGAGATGGAAGAGAAGCAGTGATTGAAGCAGAGGTGGATGGAGATAGGTTACCCAGGCCACCCAGGTGGCAGGGAATGAATGAAAGGATTGAGGAAAATGAGGTGAAAGAAGCAGTGAAACAAATGAGAGCGGGAAAAGCAGAAGGTTTGGATGGTATTGCTGTGGAGTGTATAAAGAAGGGTGGAGATGTGATAATAGATTGGTTGGTGAGACTTTTCAATGTGTGCTTTGCTGTGTCAATGGTACCAATAGACTGGAAGAGTGCATGTATTGTGCCGTTGTACAAGGGGAAGGGAGATCGGCAGGAGTGTTCAAGTTATAGAGGTATTAGTTTATTGTCAGTGGTTGGAAAGCTGTATGACAGGGTGTTGATAGAGAGGATAATAAAGTGTACGGAAGTTGCAATAGGAGAAGAACAGTGCGGTTTTAGGAGGGGAAGAGGGTGCGTGGATCAGATGTTTGCAGTAAGACAGTTATGCGAGAAGTATTTAGAGAAGCATAAGGAGATATTTTGGGCTTTTATGGACTTGGAAAAAGCATATGATCGTGTGGACCGTGAAGCAATGTGGAAGGTGTTAAGGATTTATGAAATTGGAGGAAATTTGTTAGAAGCAGTTAAGAGTTTTTATGAAGGGAGCAGAGCATGTGTGAGAGTAGGAAATGGTGAGTTGAGTGAATGGTTTGAGGTAAAGGTAGGTTTGCGACAGGGTTGTGTAATGTCACCATGGCTGTTTAATATGTTTATGGATGGTGTGGTGAGGGAGGTGAAAAGGAGAACTATGGGAAGAGGATTGGGTTTAGTAGGAAAGAATGGTAGAGATTGGGAGTTGAATCAGTTGCTGTTCGCTGATGACACAGCATTGGTGGCGGATTCTGATGAGAAACTGCAGTGGGTAGTCAAAGAGTTTGGTGTGGTTTGTGGAAGGAGGAAACTGAAGGTGAACGTCAATAAAAGTAAAGTAATGGTGTGTAATAGGGGAGAGCATAGGGTGAATCTAGATGTGAGGCTGGATGGGGAAATATTGGAACAAGTAGAGTGTTTTAAATATCTAGGAGGAACAATAAGCAGGAGTGGAGGTATGGAAGTGGAGGTAAAACAGAGAGTGTGTGAAGGAAAGAAGGTTTTCGGAGCAATGGGAAGTATGTGAAAGACGAGAAATCTCGGAGTGAAAGTAAAAAGTGCACTGTATCAAGGAATTGTTGTGCCAACAGTGATGTATGGGGCTGAGACATGGGCTCTGAAGAAAAAGGAGAAAAGAGGGCTGGATGTGATGGAGATGAGCTGCTTGAGGAGTATGTGTGGAGTTACTCGTAGAGACAGATTGAGAAATGAAGAGATACGTAGGAGAGTGGGGCAGCAGGAACATTTGTCAGCCAGAGTGGACAGAAGGGTGCTGAGCTGGTATGGTCATGTTGAACGAATGGGAGATGAAAGGCTTACAAAGAGAATATGTGAGTCAGGTACAAGGGGAGATAGAAGGGCAGGAAGACCCCCATTGAGATGGAGAGACTGTGTAAGAAAGGCTTTGGATGATAGAGGAATGACTATAGATCAGGCAGGGGAAGTGGTGGTGGACAGGAGTGAATGGAGAATGCTTGTGAATAGTTTAGTGAACACGTGGTCATTTGGAGTAAGGGGTCGGGCGCAAGTTGGACTAGATAATAGTCCATCAGGCGCCTGGCCCGGGGAGACGATTAATATGAAGGGTGTGCCTGGAAGTGTGGTGGGAGGGCTTGTCGCTTTGGCTCCGCTGCATGTCTGCCTGCCGAGATCGGAACCTCTCCTGGTGGTCAGGGGCCGGGGGAGTGCTGGAGCGACCTTGGTAACCCTGGTCTCTGGGTCTTCTCCTGGGTGACCTGGATGTGTGAGAGTTTGTGTTTTTTATCTGTGTTTATTTTTTGTTTTATGTTGTTTTTGTGTTTTCCCTGTTCTTGCTCTGTCTTGAGTCGGCTACCCCCAAAATGGGGATTGGGCCTGAGCATATAGATAGATAGATAGATAGATATATATATATATATATTATATATATATATATATATATATATATATATATATATACAGTATATATATATATATATATATATATATATATATATATATATATTTATTTATTTTATTTTGTTCTGTATGTCTACATAGGAGACAAAGCTGCCTGTAGCAAGTGTCTCTCCAAACAATTTCAAAAGTGATAGACAGTAAAATTCAAGGTACAATAAGTCAAGGCTCAAAATGTCTGGACACACAGAGTTTGAAGCAATTTAAGTCACAGTACGAGGGAAAGATAGATGTAAGGAAAGAGTTCGAAAGTATTACTATGTATATACTGTAGTATATCTCACAAATACACGACCTACATTCAAGAAGAGGGGCTATGGGTTAAAACATGAACTCTCGTCCTGTCTGTCAGGTCGAACCTGGATGAGGGTAAGAATTATAATGGATAAAAGAAATAGATACATACAAAAAAAAATATATATATATACTGTATTATATTATATATATATAGATATATATATATATATATATATATATATATTATATATATATACAGTATATATATATATATATATATATATATATATATATATATATATATATATATATATACTGTATATATATATACTTTATATGAATGATAGGGAGTAAGAGATAGTTAGATGGGACCCCTTCTCCCTCTTGTTTAGCATATTATTTTTGAGGCATTAAGACGTTCGTTCCGTTAGTTTGGCGATTTAAACCTTTTGCCTCATTTTTTTGTCAATATTAAAACCTTTCGTGCCCTTTAGGTGTCGATATTTTCCTGGCGAGCGAAAGCGAGCCTCTAATTTTAGAAGGAACCGGCCTTCGGCCAGGACATTTTTCTACCCAAAAATTTACAACTGTATCTTGAAAGGGGGTGTAGAGGGTGTTTTTCAAAGCTTGATGGATGTAGCGAGGAAACTAAACACTTAATTAATAAATAAATATATAGACCAAAAACCAAGCACTAGCCCCTTAAGTAAAGTTATGGAGTTAATATCATATAAGTTTATTGCTTACCTCCGTTCATGAAGGGATAGAGTTTGTAAGTGAACTGATAACTCTCAATAGACGTCATTACCTGGTCCCTCCCATTCTCCACAACGTCACTACCCTTCCATTTGGATTTCTCTTCATGTGCATATCAAATATTGTGCTTACAGTACACAGCTGGATAATTATAAATGTGAACAAAATTTAAATTAGGAATTATAAATTCAATAAGTTAGTAACTGTAACGACAAACCCATAAACAGACTGGCATTATTTGGAAGGAAATACATAGCACGCAATATGTGTGCGTTGCTTTATTTTCTATTACCAAGCTATAGTTTATTCGCTGTAATTAGGCGAGAAATCATGAATCAATCCTCTGTAACTCAAAAAGGGCTAAAGCAAATTGGCTGTAAATATCCGCCTCTATTCCTTGACTAACTATTCCCAAATGGTAGAAATATTAGCTCGATTACTCTAGTTGTTTGTGAGTTACAGAGGTTAGAGGTCATGATTTATGTCCTACTTACAGAGAATAGACTATAGTAGATCATGAAAATGTTAGTTACAGTAGACTACAACATGTTACTTAGATGATGTAATTCCGAGATATGCAAGTTATTAAGTTTAGCAAATAATTACAATCACATTGTGATTGTGGTTGTGGTTGAGGGATAATGATGATTAAAGTTATGATTTTAACCAATAATTATTGAGAGTCCCTTATTTCCTAAATAAGAAAATACTGCTTCCCTATAATTAATATAGCAATACCAGACATGTGATGAAGTCTGTGTAAGCTGTAAACTTGTATTAATTATATTGATGGCACAACAGCAACAAGCGATTCAATCTATGATATTTTGTTGTGCATGAAGGAGACAAAGGACTAAGCTGCCTGTAACAAGTGTTTCTCCCAAGGTTGAAAGAGTGATAGAGAGCCAAAATCAAAGTACAATAGAGGTAAATTAAGTGCGTTGGAAAGATGTGTGGTATGATTATAAAGTGTAGTGACAAAATTTGAATATGCTAGAAAAAAGAAAAAAATTGAGCTATGTGTCTCAAAAACATTCCCACCCACAAAGTGTTAATTTCTAAGACAAAGTAAAGTGAAACCGTATTACAACCAAAATAAACAGCATAGCTACATTCTGATCCATATGAAGTGTAATGATAAGTATTGTAAACAATATAAGCCTATATCTCTCGGACTACTTGTAGTATATTTATTGTAAACAATATAAGCCTATATCTCTCGGACTACTTGTAGTATATTTATTGTAAACAATATAAGCCTATATCACTCGGACTACTTGTAGTATATTTATTGTAAACAATATAAGCCTATATCACTCGGACTACTTGTAGTATATTTATTGTAAACAATATAAGCCTATATCTCTCGGACTACTTGTAGTATATTTATTTTCACCTTACGGGAATTTCAGTCCCTTAGCAGCTGACCTTTTGACATTGAATGGAATATTGTGAAACTACTAAATCTATTCATCATATTTATGCCACGTTTAAAACATTTACAACATAATTTGCTACATAATGTTAGGGGAGGTATGGTGGAGTGGTCTTGCCACTGAACTGGTGATCCAATGGACCTGGGTTCGAATCCCGATATGTCAATGGGAAGGTATTATTGGGATGGAGTTTGTGCTGTACCTAGTACCAGTGCATTACCACAAAGCCCACCGAAACACCCAAAAAATACCCTTATTGTTCCCTGATTAAATAGCACTGTATTAGTATTTCCATATTCAAAATATGCTACAGAGGGGCAATGCCTGGTGAGTTGATTGCTCAATAGGTAGCGTTGTGAGTGTGAGGGTCCGAGTCTATGGCGTGAGACAGTGAAGCACGAAGGCAAGGCAGCTTCAGAGATGGGGCTGCTTTGAGCCGTTAGTCTGTGCTTTACACATCTCACTCCCTAGACTGGAACGAGACCTCACGGGCTTCACCGTGTTGAGCGGTAGAATGTATAGGCTCTCAGCCTATGCCCGAGAGGGAGTAGTTGAAATATAGAAAGAAAAACAAATAAACACACAATCAAAATGGTGACTAGGCAACTTACCGATAGCTAAGACAAATAATATAAGTGAGCACAGTATAATGATTGACGTTCCCAAAATGTAGGTTAGCAATACCAGTTTCCTAATTAGAATGGCCGAAATAACGTGTGGACGAAATGACGTGTGGACGAAATGACGTGTGGACGAAATGACGTGTGGGCGAAATGACTTATAAGCGATATGACTTGTGGGAGAAATTATGTGTGGCTGAAATGACGTGTGGGCCAAATGACGTCTGGACGAAATGACGTATGGACGTAAAGACGTGTAGGCCAAATGACGTGTGGACGAAAAGACGTGAATGGGATATGACGTATGGACGAAATGACGTGTGGCCGAAATTACGTGTGGGTCAAATGACGTGTGGACGATATATTATATATATGTATATATATTATATACCGGTATATATATATACATTATATAATATATATATGCTTATTATTGACTGTCTAAATTTGCATTATCGTGTTGTATCAGGCCAGTATTTTGCTTATTATTACAATGTGTGTATAGTGTAATAAGCATCAATGTGAGTCTACTGAGTAAAAAGTATCTAATTTCAACCTCAATTGAAGACAATAAACTGCAGATAATTTATGGAATCTCGCATATCAATAACTACATCTAAAATGTACCCCACTTCCATAGCCGAATACTGCTTATAAACTGGGAACAGGCATTTAGTCACACATATTCGCACACATAGGTAGCGTGTGAATACACACATATATATATATATACTGTTCACCTCTGTGGCGTGGAAGTGGAGTGGTTGCATTGAGGCAGTTGGACAAAATTCAAAATAAAGCTATTAGATTAATCAATAACCCTGCAATCACACAGGACCTTCCTACATTATCCATACGAAGAAACGTTGCATCCCTTGCATTATTCTACAGATATTTTCACAGCAATTGTTCCGAAGAACTTGCTTCAATTGTGCCGCCTCTCCACATCTTTGCCCGTAGAACTAGGGCAGCTGAGAGCGCCCATGAATTTACACTTTCTCCTCCTCAATGCAGAACTTCTGCTTATCAAAATTAATTTATCCCTAGAACTACTACTCTTTGGAATTCACTTCCCTCGAGTTGCTTTCCACAAACTTACAATCTACAAAAGTTTAAATCCAGTTGTTACAAACATTTTATGAATGGAGGATGCCTTTAGGCACATGGACCTTTTTGTTTTATGTGTTTTTCCTTCCTCCGTTCATTGTCTCTTAAAAAAAAAATATATATATATATATATATATATATATATATATATATATATATATATATATATCACAAATACAATTATCAATATCCGGCACAAAGTACCTACAGTCAAAGTCCCGGGAAGATCTTTAAGGGGGCATAGTTAATTTTATTGTCGATATTTTCATTAATCTATTATGTTTCTAGTTTCCTCCCTAGACCTAGGTCAAACTTAAAAACGCATCCATTAGATCCCCCTTCTAGATCAATGTGTACATTTTCCGGTAGACAAATGTCCCGGCCGAAGGCTGGTTTTTCATAATTTACAGGTTCACTTTCGTTCGCCAGGGAAAAAATTGACACCAACTGTAGATAGCACGGAAGGCCTTAATATTGACAGAGACATGAAGCGGAAGGTCTTAACATTGACAAACTAATGGGGCAAACATTTTAAGATCTGAAAACTAATGGGGCGAAGCATGAGAGAGAAGGGAGTATAGAAAAACAACCCACGGGCGTATTTATTTGCTCATTGTGTTTTCTACTGTATATATTATTTTTTAGTTTCCTTCCTAGACCTCCATCAAGCTGTAAACAACACCCCCTTGACCCCCCTTCAAGATAAATTTGTAAATTTTTCGAAAGCCGGTTACTCTTAAAATTACAGGCTCGCTCTCGCTCGCCAGGAAAAAAATCGACACCTAAATGGCACGAACAATCTTAATATTGACAAAAATATGGGGCGTAAATTCCTAAAATCACTAAACTAATGGGCCGAACGTATTCAAATCTAAAAAAAATAATGGTGCTAAACACGAGGGAGAAGGTGGGGTAGAAAAACCGGCCCATATCCCCATAACGGCGATATTAGATACTACCATTGCATAGACTGATTTTGGTGAGTTGTACATTTTCACCTTGATTATAATGGATGCGTATTTTCTTAATTTGTGTAGATCATAACGTATATTGAATGGTATATACAGTATATATATATAATATATATATATATATATATAATATATATATATATATATATATATATATATATATATATATATATATATATATTGAATAATAAAGTTACTTCAAGAATATCCCGCCCAAAACATAAAAATTGGTGAATATGGCATAGCTGATACCTAATTTTGTAGACAATTATGTTTTAGTATATCTTGCTCAACCCTTTCGCATACACAATATTCTTGAAAATATGCATACCAGTGTCATGCAATTGTACGATAGTCTGTTTTATTTTAACTGACGGTAAATTGAATCCCTTAGCTACTGATTTATCGATACTTAATGGAACAATATGAAACTACTATGTCTCTGTATCATATTAAAACCAAGTTTATATAATCAGCACTATATTTCACTACAAAATCTTCAAAATAACTGAAAAATCTGCATGGGAACTTTGCAATTTACCGTCAGTTGAAAAGAAACACACTATAGTTATACTTGGCCTGTATAAATTAACTAACTTTCATGAAGCTTGACTAATCTATTGGCCGTTAACTTTGGAAAAACAGTCAATCTTTATCTATTTAATCAGTTGCTTGTCGTTTGCTTATTATAACTGAACTTACTTAATTTAAGCCGATATCACAGGAGAGCTTTTATGGTCAACATTCATTTATCAACAAAATTCTGGCAACATTTCTGGAGTATTTTGCACTGGTATCGGAAACTAGACTGATGGTAGATGAATTTAGGTAACCTAACTATCTTAAAAGTTGACCTCATAATCTGCCAGACCAGTGTTAAGGATAAATGTTGAGGGAAAACGCGTTCGTGTGATGCCGGCTTTAAATATAAGCATCTGTGATAGTGTAATCCTTTCTGTACAATATCACCACTTTTTATATTATCCTATTATATCGTTCAACTATTATATATTGGTTTTAGGAAGGATTAGTGGGGTTAAAAGTTGAATACACTCTTCTAGTGCTAGCCAAAATATATTAACCACGCCGTCGCATTGATTTGGATAAAATGGGTCAAAGTACACACTCACTATAATCTGTTTATTTTCAATTGACGGTGCATTGCAAAGTTCCCATCACTATTTTTCAGATATTTTGAAGATTTTGTAGTGAACTATGGTGTTAATCATATAGAATTTGGTCTTAATATGATACCGAGACAGAGTAGTTTCATATTGTCCATTAAGTATCGATAAATTAGCTGATAAGGGTTTCAATCTATCGTCAGGTGAAAAGAAGCAGAGATATAGGCCCGATATCACAAAGGCAAACTGTCAGAAAAAGACGTCTTAATGGCTGTCAGAGTCTACAGTTTATGGTAGATCGTAAGATATTTGGCATCCATAGCCTTTTATGACTCATTAACAAATAACGAAAATCAAGGACAACTATAAAGGAATGAATATCTAGTAGTTGTAAATATGACTTCTTTATCTAATGCATATGCTCACGAAATGATTAATTTAACCCCCTCTGTACCAGCGACGTCTTTTTAATTTTATTCTGGCAACTATTAGACGATTTTAGTCAGCGTTACAGCGTAGGAAGGAAGTCTACCAATTAAAAGGTTACAGACTATCTCCATTCATCCTTTTAGCTACCATTTATCCACTTAAGCTTCATAAAATCGTCTAAATGTAGCCACAACAAAACAAAAAATACGTCGCCGGTACAGAAGGGATTAATTGCTATGACAATATTATGATAGTTGAAAAAATTGAACTTACAATTTGATTCTCGTTTTGTAAGGCGGTTGAGTTGCATAGAGGGGTATATTCTATAAAAAAAAGTCAAAGTCACGGGAGAAAAGAAATTCCCGTTTGGCAACCGTCTTCCAACTTGTTCGAGCTAGTGCATTCCTGTAATGAATAACTAAATGATATACAATGATGCTAAAGACAACAGACTTCAGTATAAAACAGTAAAATAAATTGTATTTACCTTCTTCTAAACACAAACCTAAATGAAACACAAGTATTAGCAGTCAGCTGGTGAAATACATTGTTGTGGCCGAGCGCATGAACGAAACGGTTGCGGAGTAAAGAGGAGGATGTTAGATAATATACCATATATCTCCCATATAAAGCAATGTTATGTCACATGTGTATAGGTTTGTAGTACTAGGCACATGTGAACAATGAACACCCTGAACGTAGGTATAAAGGCACATTATTGTAATTGACAATAATGTAAAGGGAGGGAAAGGGTAGGAAGATATCCCGTGTGTGGAACGGTCTTTAAACGAGTTTGAATTCCTTGGCCTCCCTAAACATTATTTTCGTATATTCTTTACAATAATCTTCTTTACACCTACGTTCAAGGTACTCATTGTTCACATGTGCCTAGTGCTGCAAACCTATACACATGTGATATAATAACATTGCTTTATATGGGAGATATATGGTACATTATCTAACATCTTCCTCTTTCCTCCCCTTACCCGCCACCGTTTCGTTCCTTACGCTCGGCCGCAATAATATGTATTTCACCAGCTGATTGCTAAAACTTGTGATTCAATTAGGTTTGTGTTTAGAAGAAGGTAAATACAATATATTTTACTGTTTTATACTGAAGTCTGTTGTCTTTAGCATCATTGTATATCATTTAGTTATTCATTACAGGAATGCACTAGCTCGAACAAGTTGGAAGACGGTTGCCAAATGGGAATTTCTTTTCTCCCGTGACTTTGACTATAGTCTCCATTCCGTCTAATAAAAACACACATCACGCTTAACCCCTTCTGTACCGGCGACGTCTTTTTATTACATTTTAGCTATATTTAGACGATTTTATGCAGCTTATGAAGGATTTGTGGTAGTAGAAAGGGATAAGTTAGATAGTTCGAAGCCTGTTAATTGCTGGATACCCTTTATAAGTTAAATAAAATCGTCGTATAGTACCTAGAATAAAGTTAAATGTAGGACACCGGTACTGAAAGTGTTAAAGAGCCTCCTACTTGAGAGAGATGTAGCTCGAGGTGCAAGGGCTGAGGCAGGACCTGGCACCACAACCACCATCACCACCAACAACACTAGCAGCAGGAGCCGCCCCAGAAGGTCTCTCCAGAAGGTCTCCATGTCGAGTGAGTGACCTGCCAGAGCCATCCACCCTCATCACCTGCCATCCTATCATAATATCATAACCTTTGTGCCTCCCCGTGTGCGCAGAATCCCAGTGAGCGCAGAATCCCCGTGTGAGTCCCAGTGAAAACGGCAAAACATTTCCACCTTTTTCTCCCAACCCGCCCCCCTCCTCACATGACTTCGTAGCACAACAACCCGACCTTTAAGCTCCAACCTATGCGCAAACTCCCGGCAGATTAAGTGCAACAGTTCTTTTTCTCTTAGACGACCTCTCTCTTCACTTGACATCACAAAACAACAAGTCGACCTTTGTGTTCCGACCAGCACGCATATACCCTGCACATGATCACCAACACAGTTTCATCTTTATTGTTCTCAGTTACACCAAAACATAATGACCTTTTGTTCTCTTCCACTTACTGCGCCATGGATATTTCAAAATCAGGAAGCATTGTGCCTGATTGCGAGTTCACAGAATTATACGAAAACAATCAAAATTCATATGGGGATCAACAAACTGATCTTATCATAACCTTTTGCTTAACAAGGAATATTAATATTTGTCTGCCTCTGAAACGCGTTCAAGGGAAGGATTTTGTATTTTCTGGATCCAATTGTCCCTCATGTTCAGCCCCATAATATTTTTTAGATGTTTGAGTGTTCGCCTCTTTAGTTTGATGTTTGTTAGAACTCTCTTCTCCCAATTTAATTTGTACTATTAAGTCCTTTCGTGCCATTGTGGTTTCTATTTGTTTCTTACGAGCGAGAGCGAACCTGTAATTTAAAAGTAATCGGCCTTCAGCCAGGATATTTCTCTACAGAAAGATGTGTGTTTGTTTTGTTTGTGTGTGTGTGTTTTTTTGTTAAAGCTTGATAAAGGTCTAGGGAGCAAACTACCCCCCCCCCCCCTTCCACACACACACACACATACACACACTAACTGTGCAAAATAAGCAAACTACATAATTAGTACGCACATTCGCTCAATTACTAATTATGTATTATATTATATATTGTTGTTTTGTGTACTTCTACAGTATATAAAAACAGAGGTATTAAATACGTAGGCAGATGTATGCGTTCTTCTTGACTACTATAGCCCATTCATTGTAACTGGGCCAACAACCGCCACTAACCTCTTTATCTAACAATTGACTTGAGTAATTGAGCTAATATTTCTGCCATTTGGGAAGAGTAAACAAAGGCATAGGGTGTGGAAATTCACAGCCCATTTCCTCTAGCCTCTTTTAAGGGGGTCACCTGTTTTTTATTTATTTCTATCCTTTTCTCTCTTTCTCTGGCTTGTATCCATTCGGCCCCATTCAGCCAACTGTTTTAAGACGTTTATCCCCATCCAGGTGGTGATTTCTTCCTGTCGAGCGATAGTGAGCCAGCATTGTATGGAGAAATCCGGCTTCGCCGGAGACAAATTAAAAAATTTAGCTTATGTCAAAACAAAAATATATACAGTATATGCTGGCTCGCTACCGCTCGCCAGGAAAATATTGACACCTGGATGGGGGTAAACGTCTTAAAACCGTAGGGTGAATGGGGCCGAATGAATACAAGCTAGAGACAGAGGGAAAAGGAGATAAAAAAAGGGGGTCGGTCCCCTTAAGTTAGAAAGGTTAGGTTTACGAATTATGGCCTACTTATAATGAACGGACTATAGTTGAACGACTAAGTAACTGTATAACTGTTATTGTCTTTAACTGCGCACGCTGACGTTAACCTCCTGCATATGTGCAAATCATATTTAAGGGGGTAGAGTTTATTCAATAGTCTATTTATATATAATGTTTTTATTGATTTCGTTTCTTCCCTACACTTCCATCAACCTTAATAAATTATCCTGAAGACCGCCCTTCGAGATAGATTTGTACATTTTTCGGTAGAAACATTTCCTGGCCGAAGGCCGATTCCTCGTAAAATTGCAGGCTCACCATCGCTCGCCAGGAAAAAATCGACACCTAAATGGCACGAGATTTCCTAATATTGAAAAGAAACAAAAATTGGGTGAAAGGTCTTAAAACTGCCAACTAATGGGCCGAATCTCTTAAAATCTCAAAACTAATGGGGTTAAACATGAGGGAGAAGGGGGGCCAACAAAAAAACATCCCCCTTTAATGACAGGAGATGATGAAATTATTTAAGTTTTGCCATGGAATACAACTTACAAGGCTGAGCCTAAGGAGAACTGGAACAAATGGATACAATTCTGATTGACATCTCCAAGAACTTCAAATATTGTATTATCCAACCTACAGCTGCTGTAGAAGATAATATATATTTTCATAATGGCTACTCGGAATATATATAATTAGAACAATCCCCTTTTTAGAATATGGTGATAAATGCAATCACATATAAAACTACTGTAATAGGTATATTTTAAATACTGTACTTGAAATAGAAAAATGGAATCCAATAATAACAACCTAATTTTTGAAAACACAGGAGAAGTTGTCAAAGCACAACACACCATATACTATAGCCGGTATCACACTAGCGATTTTTCCCTCAACATTTATCCTCAACACTGGTCTGGCAGCTTATGAGGTCAACGTTTAAAATATTTCTTGTACTTAAATTCATCCACCATCAGTCTAGTTTCCAATACCGGTGTAAGATATTCCAGAAATGTTGCCAGAAAAATGTGTGACCATCGAATATTGAGTATAAAAGCTCTCGTATGATACCGGCTTTATCCTGACAGTCATTTACTGTTTTATGACATTTTTGTCTAGCACTATCAAGTACTTTATAATTGACCCCTCAAATTGTACTAGGAAAACAACTAATGGTTGCAAGACCACCAGAGGGCCCCTTTCACTCACATAAGTCAAACTATATAATCTTCAACTGAATGATTTTCTTATGAAAAGAACGATCTAGCAACGCCATTGAAGTTCAATCAAAATTTGATCAGACAAATACCTGGTTCTCAACTCTCGGTAAATTTTCAGGATCAATTGTGCATATTGTATATGCACATTTGATAGAACACCTTCACATCAACAGGTTTTTCCCATTCAATTAACTTTCATTTTACCTCTTCAAATGCACTACTGTGATTCATTAAGCATATTTTTGGAAACCTTTGTTAGAAACGTGGTGTCAATTAGTGTGTTTCTCGATCTGTCAAAGACCTTTGGCACATTGGATCATGATTCCAGGTTTTTAAGAGGATTCAATCGTAAGTTATTATCCAGCTATTAAACAGACCGCTATCAGTATAACATGTACAAATAAATAGGGAAATTTCTAACAAGCTTAAACTCCTTTCTGGGATACCACATGAGTCTATTATTGATTATTTATTTTCTCTTATCTATATCAACCATATCAAACTCGCAATATTCTAGAATTCATACTTTTCCTGGGGACTCTAAGTTTCAACAAAAGTGATCGTAATAAATAATATCCTGAATACTAACACAGAATAAGGTATCTCATGACTTCTAGCAAATAATATCACTTT
Source organism: Paralithodes platypus (assembly GCA_032716605.1). Lineage (NCBI taxonomy): Eukaryota > Metazoa > Arthropoda > Malacostraca > Decapoda > Lithodidae > Paralithodes > Paralithodes platypus. The sequence continues at coordinate 11,972,782 of CM064569.1, read as the reverse complement.
AATTATATCAAAAACACATTTTATGATCTCACATCGGCATGCAGACTTTTCTATCCAAGCCAACCCTTTGAAATAAACAACTATGTGCATGTTAAGGTTTCACAAACTAAATTGACAATAGATAATAACGGTTTTGATATCTCATATTAAAACGTTAACAGAAAAAAACCCTAAGGAATGTGAACTTCTTCACCTATCAAGAACTTGGCTGAGCCAAAAAAACAAAGAAAAACAAGAAAAAAAACAGCTACAGCTTAACAACAAGAGTACTTTTCAGTAAATATATTAACCACTTCTGAACCGGCGACGTCTTTTTCATTATATTCTGACAACTATTCAGATATGGATGTCTACCAATCAAAAAGCCTACAGACTATCTCAATAAATTCTGTCAGCTACCATATATCTTTCCTAAGGTTCATACAATCATCTCAATGTAGGTAGTATCAAATCAAAATGACGTCGCCGGTACAGAAGGGCTTAATTGCCGTCACACCAATCGACCACTTGCGAGTTTCAGGCTATAAGGAAGTTGAAGCTATAACTATCGATATTTAACAAGTAAAATATGGTTGTAGTACATTTATACATACGCAATATGGTTGTAGTACATTTATACATACACAAAACCAAACTAATTATACTTCCTATCAATCAGCTATCGACATTATTACTGTATATGTGTTTAATATCGATGTTTAAGACCAAACTAATTATACTTCCTATCAATCAGCTATCGACATTATTACTGTATATGTGTTTAATATCGATGTTTAAGACCATACTAATTATACTTCCTATCAATCAGCTATCGACATTATTACTGTATATGTGTTTAATATCGATGTTTAAACCAAACTAATTATACTTCCTATCAATCAGCTATCGACATTATTACTGTATATGTGTTTAATATCGATGTTTAAAGGCCGAACTTCCTTATAGCCTGAAACTCGCAAGTACTTAATTGGGGTGCCGACAGCAGGAAGGTCCTTAACCCTTAGCAGGGAATGGTGAGAACAACTGTTGGTTTAAGCCTTAAAGGGACCCAACCTCGCTTTTTTTTTCTCTTTCTCTCCCTTTCTCTTTGGCTTGTATCCATTCGGCCCCATTCAGCCTACTGTTTTAAGACATTTACCCCCATCCAGGTGTCAATATTTTCCTGGCGAGCGATAGCGAGCCAGCATATCTATATTTATGTTTTGACAACAAGCTAAATTTATACATTTTTCAATAGAAAAATGTCACCGGCGAAGCCGGATTTCTCGATACAACGCTGGCTCGCTATCGCTCGCCAGGAAGAAATCGACACCTGGATGGGGGTTGTTACGACTGAGGTTTAAATATATCAGGGTTCTTATTCATTGGACTAGTAATGGCATAAATGCTACAACAGAAAGCGCTAGATCCAACCTCTGATGTATATTCCCAGTGAACAAGGAACACAAATACTCTCCAGAGTTCTATATGCAATAATAGGTTAATAAACTCTCAATAAATGTGCATCTACTCTAGGCTTACTGTTATGTGAAAACAGCCTATTACTACCTATAACCGAAGGTGCTTGGTTATGGTATGCAAAGTAAGGTGGTAAGAGAAGTTACAGCTTACGTTACTTTAATCAATAAATGTCAGGCACTCCTGCATGAAAGAAAGTGCACTAAAGTCCCACCAACAAGGAATCTTCTTTAAATGTTAGATGCTATCAAGATGCTCGAATCGGAAATGGAACCCAAAAAGGCAGGCAGCGGAACAATGCTCGTGCAGGCTATGCACACAAAAAGGCAGGAGATATAATGCAGTCGGAGCCAAGAATATCCTAAACGCTACAACAATAATAATCGCCACGACAATGCAGTATTCCTATCAACAAAAAGAGCCTAAGTCGTTTGTGTCTCAATACATCAAACTAGGCTGCGAAATGCTTGTGTAATCATAAACGGGTATGCATAAAAAGAGTAATTGGTTTAATATACTTAATGTCTACTGTGACTGATAAAGTCTAGCTAGAGTCAATGATACGAGATACTGGTGCGCATGGCATGCCGCATAGCCTAGTGCAAATCTCAAGTCTGTGCGTCAAATATTACGTTATAATGAAGGGTAGCTCTTGAGAAACTTTAATACCGAAGTATTAAGCGTTCTCCTGGCGTACCTCAAAGACAAACAACGAGCTTAGAACAGTGCAGAATGGTATAGGCAAAAAGCCCTCATTCGTGCATGCTCTACTCTCAATGGCACACAGACTAGAACTTACCCAATCAACTCCAGTTCTCAGGTATGTCGTGCAGCTTTTAACTAAAGCCAGCACCCATCGGAAGCAATACCTTATAGTATCAGACTCCTAGTCTAGCATTATCTAATCCAGCAGAACACTAATAATTATAGGAAGCGGTACTGAACAATATGAATGCCAACCAATGCTTCGTGATCAACTTATCTTAACAACTAAACATACATGGGTTATATAAGACCTTAACGCACAATACAACTGGCCAGCATGAAGATGATTTTGCAGAGTTAACCAGAGGGGGTATAATATTAATAAAAGCTGGTGAAAGATATGGAAAATGAGAGAGATAGGCAGAGGAAAAGGTTCTCAGGTGCGGAGGGGGGACAGATATCAAAGGTATAAGAGGGATGCGTTCAAGAAACCAGATTTGAGGGAGAGAGTGGCGAGAAAGCTGTATATATACTAGCACTAGCTCGCACCGCGTAGAAAAAGGGGTAACAAGTCCTATAGCCAATGACAAAGAAGCCAGCCAAACATGACGTCACCAAGCATGGTTAAAAAACTCCTCCAAGAGGCCAGCCAGCTATGACGTCATCGAGTATAGCAAAACACTGCGCGCCTCCCCACACTCTGTTCTACTCTCTCTCTCTCTCAAATCCTATCATTACTACTTAATGATAAAACATATACTTTGCAATTAAATATATAAAGCCTTGACATGGGTGAAAACAAAGAGCCTTTCTGGACTGCCCATGATACGAGCTTTCATATGAAATAAAGCACACAACAATACATCAACTGTAGCCACATCCACTGCCCTGGCGATCCTAGCGAGTCACTGTAGGACAAGCCATGCGGTTCTAACGGAGTGGTTAACGTCACACCCCCCCCAAGATTTTTCTCAGAGGCCCAAGGCTCACAAAAATCTGATTGTTAGAACCCATGCTATATCTCTACTTCCCATCACCCAGCGGCAGTCAAATATCTGGCACAGTTCTCAACAAAACATTTTACAAAATTATAACCCTCCCCAACACATTAGGTTAAATCATATGTAGTTATGCTCCTCAAGAGCGAGCTTCTCTAGCCCAGCATTCTGAGAGGAGTGCAACTCAGAATGACTGCTATAACATACTGAACAAATTCAACTATCAAAGAAAGAGTTTTTTATTTGATGTTTATGTTTTTAATTTGTTTATTTCGGCTGCACTATAGGGGCAAGCCTAGTTTGTTCTTCTATACCAAACGCTCAACTCCTGCTTTACGACCCAATACGCTGGGCTACAACCGCGAGCCAACAAGCACCAAGCGCAAAATACTATTCAAACTAAAGCAGGAGGCTACCCGTGTGTCAATCTACCCAGGATCATATACCCTTGAAAGACAATCTGCAACCACGTTGTCACAACCGGCAATATGGCGTATGTCCAGGTTATATACCAATAACCTTAGTGACCGCCTGGTCAGCCTCATATTCCGATTGTGAAACTGGTCCAAGAACTTGAGAGGGTGATGATCTATGTAAACTACAACGACCGGACCATAGGCTGGAACATAGACCTCGAAATGCCCAAGCACAACAGCCAGTAGCTCCTTCTCGACAACAGAGCAGCTCCCCTGGGCTGAATTGAACTTCTCCGAGCAGAAACTAACAGGATGTTCCAGGCCATCATCGTCCTCTTGCATAAGGACGGCACCAGCCCCCACACCACTAGCATCCATTGCTAGTTGGAAAGGTAGGCTAAAGTCAGGGGCCCTGAGGATCGGGTGAGTGCACAACAGGTGTTTTACTACTCTAAATGCCTTCTCACACTCAGGCGCCCATTTGACTTTCTTATCCTTCCAGTTATCCTCCACCTGAGCTTGACTGTCCCGTTCTCCTTCTCCACCTTGACTGCTAAACGTCATCACAGGCAAAGTGAGAGGCTCAGGGGGGTGCCTCACATACTCCCTCATGAGATTATCGTGACATAACTGATTGCGCTTATGTCTGTCTGGAGCGGCCACCAAGCAATCCAGGTCCGATAGCCTCTCAACCACCCTATAAGGACCAGTGTACTTCGCGGATAAGGGATGACCTACAAGGGGCAGTAGAATCAACACCTCCTGACCCCCGTGAAACTCCCTGAGTTTAACCTTGAGGTCGTACCTGTCCTTCATGAGGGCCTGAGAGCTAGTCGAATTACGGCCAGCCAACTCCAGACTGCGCAACATCCGTTCTCGACCGTCGAGGACACCCTTGAGCATAGAACAAGGTTTTTCTGCGCCCTCCCATACTTCTTTAACCATAGGGAGAGGCCCTCTGACGCGGTGTCCAAAGACGAGCTCATTAGGGCTGAATCCCAAACTTTCCCCAGGTACCTCCCGTGCAGCAAATAAAACATATGGCAGGCCAAGATCCCAACCCTTCCCACTCTCAAAGCAACAATAACGAAGCACAGATTCCAAGGCTGAGTGCCATCGCTCTAACACACCCTGGCTCTCCGGATGATACGCAGATGACACAACCGTAACAATCCCATGCTGCGGCACTGCTTGAACAAAGAGGTTAGAAGGTAAGTTGGATCCCTGGTCTGACTGAATTACCTGCGGGTAACCATACCGGGAAAAATACTCTAGCAAGTTTCGGACCACCGTCTTCGCTGACCCATTTCTCATAGGGTACGCGTCAGGGTACCTTGTTGCTACCTCCATGATGGTCAGGGGATACTTGTAAAAATCTCCCGACTGTGCATCACTGTCCTCCTTCAACTCGACAGCACCGGTACCACATTCAAGAACCGCCGGGTCTTCTAATTGCAATTTACGAATGTCCGAAGGAGCAAGCTTATCTAAGTGTTTGCGAAACAACTCATGCCCCCCTCCTACTCTGAATTTAGCCTCCCGTTGCTCTCTCTCTGTGTATCGTTGCTGTCTCTTCGTCTTTTTAAGCCCATCCTCTGCCTTCTCAGTAACAGTAAATGGGTCTTCTCCAGACTCGAAAATTGGTCCTAATAATGAGTCCCCGAGAATGTCCGTTGATACTAAACCCTCAACCGCATCAACTTCCAACCCCTTCTCGGTACCTTTCCTCCGCTTGTCTAAAGACTGTTGACCAGAATGTGACTCCCTGGATGCAAGATCTCTGGTGACAACACACGCCATAGGTTGCACCGGACACTTCTCAACCCACTCCTGCTCCTCCCTACTCACGTCGGCCGGCTTCTCGGCAACGACTAAGGGCGGAGCCTCAGAAGTAGGCCCCGCAAAGTCGTTGCCGAGAAGGAGGTCGACGCCCCCAACAGGCAACTTCTCCACAATTCCTACATCCAGGTCACGAGTCACACCATCCACTTCCATCTTCATTCTTACAAGCGGGTATGACCTTGTTGCATTAACTCCCTGAACCACAACCACCCGCGCCGTATTTACAGGTTTACCAGTGAAATTCCTCAACAATGTTTGCGATGCCCCAGTGTCACGCAAAATTCTCACCTCATGTCTTCTACCCCCCCACTCCACACAACCGAGTCCCCTGTGGTCACTAAAGGCATCACGGACAGGGAATAAGCCTTCCGGATCCTTCTGCACTGGCAGTGTATTTACCTCGGAAGAATTGCCTCTAACAAACTTCGATGTCCTCTTGAACACTCCAATGCCGTGAGCAAAAGACACGGCTGCCGGAGGAGGTCGACTAGGGCACTCATTTGCCTTATGACCCTCCTGGTGGCACTTAAAACACATAAATTTCGGTTTCGGCTTATACTGTGATGTAAAAAGCCCCTGACTTTTCTCATACGGCATGGTGTTAGGTTTGGATTCAGTTTTAGTGTCATTGCTCTTTTGTTTAACTCCCTCAGACATATATGACGCGATCGCATCATATGGGAGAGTGAACCAAAAACTCATATGACGCGATCGCGTCATATGTACTTATCTCTATACCTCTCCAATAAGTTTATGACGCGATTTTGCGTCATATGAGCTCAGTAAATCCGATAAGTTACCATACGATAAAACCGTTGGTGGCAACCTCATTCACCTCCGATAATTCTAACGGCCGCAGTGTTGTTGTGAGTGTAGTGCGGGGCAGTGGCAATGATCCCGGGGCTCCCGCCTCCTCGGACTTATTGGAACATAATATGTCTGAAGGAGTTAAATGTGTCATTGCTACGGGGAGGGAGAGGATAACGGTCCTAGCACTTGCATCGTACTTCTGTGAGGACCCGCAACCCCGAATCAACGACAGCCGTCGATCAGCCATTTCTGCTGCTTCGACTAGAGTTCTTGGGTTTTTCTCCTTCAAGTTCAAAGTTAGATCACCGCCCGTGCTCTTAAAGAACTGCTCCAACATCATTAACTACTTAAGTCCATCAAATGTTGTTACCCTCTCAGATCGGAGCCAGTTCCCCATAGCATCGGACAAGTCCCGGGCGTGTTCCAAAAAGGTGCTATCTCTTCCCTTAGTTAGACCCCGGAACTTCAAACGGTACGTTTCTGGTTGCAGTTCATAAGCCCTCAGGACAGCCTCCTTGAGATCCTCATACACAATACATGACTCCAAAGGTAACGCATCGTAGGCTTTAAGACCCTTACCTATTAATCTAGAGGATACAAGTGCTGCCCATTTATTCTCTGGCCACTGGTGTTCCTGGCACTTCTTCTCAAAGCGTGCGAACAATTCTGTTACACCACTCTCATCAAACACCGGAACCAGTTTCAATAAGTGCGAGAGAGATTGATCATGAGCACGGTTACCAGCCCCAAGTCGCTGTCCCGTTGTCTCTACTCGCGACTTCTCTACGTCCATGTCGGCACAGTACCTAGTCGACTCTAAATCATCTTGGATTTTTGCTAGCTTGGCTCTCTCTTCTATCTTGGCTAATTCTATTTGCTGCTGAAGCTTAGCTAATTCGAGCTGAAGCAATAATTCTGGAGTTAACCCTTGAGGAGGTGAAGGTGCTACAATGTTTGAAATTACCGGTGGTCCCCCCCAGGGCAACCCACCCTGCCAGTCACCACCCAACTGTGGAAGCGTACTCGGGGTCGGCAACCTACTGGGATGGCTGGGAGTCGAGTGTAGGGGAAGCATGGCCGAAGGGCTCTGAGCACTCAACCAATCTCGCTCACCAGTCACCCTGCCCAGTACACACGTTATCAAGTTATCCCTGGTCATGCTGCTAGTACCCGCATGACCGATAGCTGTGGCCAGGCATTGAAGACCATACCGATCCATACCCTCCAACCGCTCGGCAGTAACAGGCCATTGCAAAAATATCCTAGCATCCTCCTCACAGTTCACCTGATTAACCATTTCATCATACTGTTGTTCCTCAGTTTCGACATTACGTACTGTGTCTCCATTCTCCTCTGATCCGGTATAAGACATGATGCTCACAAAAAATTCCCACCTCAATATTCAGAAAAGAAGCACCCCAAACTCTTATACCTCATTATACACACACAAATTCTCGGAAATACTCATGGGCTATACTATGTTGCAAAAAAAAATTATTCTTGCTGATCCCCGCAAAATATTCCCCAAAACAACAAATGTTCCCTGCTAATAAATGTAGGTTCACCAAATCCTAGGTAAGGTCGCCATTTGTTACGACTGAGGTTTAAATATATCAGGGTTCTTATTCATTGGACTAGTAATGGCATAAATGCTACAACGGAAAGCGCTAGATCCAACCTCTGATGTATATTCCCAGTGAACAAAGAACACAAATACTCTCCAGAGTTCTATATGCAATAATAGGTTATTAAACTCTCAATAAATGTGCGTCTACTCTAGGCTTAATGTTATGTGAAAACAGCCTATTACTACCTATAACCGAAGGTGCTTGGTTATGGTATGCAAAGTAAGGTGGTTAGAGAAGTTACAGCTTACGTTACTTTAATCAATAAATGTCAGGCACTCCTGCATGAAAGAAAGTGCACTAAAGTCCTTCAACACCAACAAGGAATCTTCTTTAAATGTTAGATGCTATCAAGATGCTCGAATCGGAAATGGAACCCAAAAAGGCAGGCAGCGGAACAATGCTCGTGCAGGCTATGCACACAAAAAGGCAGGAGATATAATGCAGTCGGAGCCAAGAATATCCTAAACGCTACAACAATAATAATCGCCACGACAATGCAGTATTCCTATCAACAAAAAGAGCCTAAGTCGTTTGTGTCTCAATACATCAAACTAGGCTGTGAAATGCTTGTGTAATCATAAACGGGTATGCATAAAAAGAGTAATTGGTTTAATATACTTAATGTCTACTGTGACTGATAAAGTCTAGCTAGAGTCAATGATACGAGATACTGGTGCGCATGGCATGCCGCATAGCCTAGTGCAAATCTCAAGTCTGTGCGTCAAATATTACGTTATAATGAAGGGTTGCTCTCTTGAGAAACCTTAATACCGAAGTATTAAGCGTTCTCCTGGCGTACCTCAAAGACAAACAACGAGCTTAGAACAGTGCAGAATGGTATAGGCAAAAAGCCCTCATTCGTGCATGCTCTACTCTCAATGGCACACAGACTAGAACTTACCCAATCAACTCCAGTTCTCAGGTATGTCGTGCAGCTTTTAACTAAAGCCAGCACCCATCGGAAACAATACCTTATAGTATCAGACTCCTAGTCTAGCATTATCTAATCCAGCAGAACACTAATAATTATAGGAAGCGGTACTGAACAATATGAATGCCAACCAATGCTTCGTGATCAACTTATCTTAACAACTAAACATACATGGTTATATAAGACCTTAATGCACAATACAACTGGCCAGCATGAAGATGATTTTGCAGCAGAGTTAACCAGAGGGGGTATAATATTAATAAAAGGTGGTGAAAGATATGGAAAATGAGAGAGATAGGCAGAGGAAAAGGTTCTCAGGTGCGGAGAGGGGACCCAGATATCAAAGGGATAAGAGGGATGCATTCTAGAAACCAGATCTGAGGGAGAGAGTGGCGAGAAAGCTGTATATATACTAGCACTAGCTCGCACCGCGTAGAAAAAGGGGTAACAAGTCCTCTAGCCAATGACAAAGAAGCCAGCCAAACATGATGTCACCAAGCATGATAAAAAACTCCTCCAAGAGGCCAGCCAGCTATGACGTCATCGAGTATAGCAAAACACTGCGCACCTCCCCACACTCTGTTATACTCTCTCTCTCTCTCTCTCTCTCTCTCAAATCCTATCATTACTAGTTAATGATATAACATATACTTTGCAATTAAATATATAAAGCCTTGACATGGGTGAAAACAAAGAGCCTTTCTGGACTGCCCATGACACAAGCTTTCATATGAAATAAAGCACACAACAATACATCAACTGTATCCACATCCACTGCCCTGGGGATCCTAGCGAGTCACTGTAGGACAAGCCATGCGGTTCTAACGGAGTGGTTAACGTCACAGGGTAAACGTCTTAAAATAGTTGGCTGAATGGGGCCGAATGGATACAAGCCAGGGAAAGGGAGAAAAGAAGAGAAAGCGAAAAAAAGCCGTTGACCCTTCAGGAAGAGAGCACAGACTAATGGTGACTTTATCAACAATCCCGCCTTAAGGGGGGATTGTTGTTTTTCTTTAACAACAATCCCGCCTTAAGGGGGTATTGTTGTTTTTCTTTTTCTGGCCCCCTATTATCTCATGTTTAGCTCCATTAGTTTTCTGGCCCCCTATTATCTCATGTTTAGCTCCATTAGTTTTCAGATTTTGTGACGTTCGACCCATTAGTTTAGCGATTTTATGACATTTCAGCCCGTTTCTGTATAAAAAATAAGGCCTTGCGTGTCATTTAGGTGTCGATTTTTTCCTGGCAAGCGATAGCGAGCCGGTAATTTCAGAGTAACCGGCCTTCGGCCGGGAAATTTTTCTACCAAAAAATGTACACATTTATCTAGAAGGGGGATTTTGGGGTTGTTTTCTTAAGCTTGATGGGGGTCTTGGGGGAGAAACTACAGAAATACTAATAAGTAAATATACCCTTACCCCTTAGACACATTCTCACCCCTATTCTGCCTAACTCTCTAACCCAAGAGTGAACCGATTTTCCAGGCTTTCGTCTACTCAAGCAATAAGCTCTGAAACTCTCTCGCTCAATCTGTCTTCCCTTCATCCTATGACATAAACTACTTCAAGCTCCGTGTGTCCAGATTTGTTTAGTTTAACGTACCTTGAATTTGTCTATCTGTCACTCTTTCAACTTTTGGGGCGTGGACACTTAGTACGGGCAACTCTGCCTTTTGTCTCCTTCATCAACATATACAATGGTATCCCCCTCTATGAATCTCTCCTTTAGGATATAAAATATAAGTGTATTAATTTCAAACAACCATTATTATTTTGATATCAGTAACAGATACCAGATGATATTTAGTTCTAGCTTTATATTACTTTTTGTCCTTTCTTTTCGATCCCACTCACTTAAGTATTACTTTACTAAATGTATTACAACATTTAGCCTATTGAAACTAAGCACCAAACAATTGCAAACAGTTTCCAATAAAACATAAACAAATAATTGTCTTGCTACCTGACCCATTGACTAAAACTGAAAATGCTTAACTTCCGGTAAACTAGTTTGGCAAGAGTGGTAATGGGTTTCCTCCAGAAGGATCATGGAGAAGAGAGATACAGAGTATACTAAGGTAAGAGGAATGTTTGTTTTACTAATGTTGAAATCGGAGTGATAGTCAAACGAAAGATTGTGGCAAGTATGTAGAGACAAAAATAGATAATTAAAGGCATTGATAACAGCAAGGGTATTTCGGCTCCAATTGAAGATAATTGACCGATCATATGATTGACATGCTATGGCCTCATGACTAGTTCTGAAGGTACAGTTGCGAGTAGATCAAGCAGATACAGGTGCTTTTGAGGTGTGGATAGATCTAATGCTCTCACGGATTGAGGTGTGGATAGATCTAATGCTCTCACGGATTGAGGTGTGGACAGATCTAATGCTCTCACGGATTGAGGTGTGGATAGATATAATGCTCTCACGGATTGAGGTGTGGATAGATCTAATGCTCTCACGGATTGAGGTGTGGATAGATCTAATGCTCTCACGGATTCATTTATAGTTTGAAGGTGAATGGAAGAGTTTGTCTAATTGCAGTAATGTTGTTAGCAGTGAGTGCCATCATTCTTCATATTTCAAGAACATAATCCCTGGTGGTTGTCAATTATGGTCAACCCTTCTTAGCGCTTGCATCTACTTCATCTGCTGGTAACCAGTGCAGGGTAGAACCATCATCTTATGAATGGATAGAATATATATATATATATATATATATATATATATATATATATATATATATATATATATATATATATAATTATATATATGAAACTGGGATATAAATAGGACAGACCCCTGAGGAATATTGGAGTTGAAAGGCATAGGTACAGAGTGGCAGCCGTCCACAGCATAAGCTATGTAATGATCAGGAAGAACATTTTAGGTATGGGTAAAGAGAAGGGCAACTACATAAAGTGAGCGGAATGGGACGATTGGGCGCTGCCATTTGGGCGCCGGCGTTTAGGCGCGGCCGTTTGGGCGCCAAAATATCAGTTTAAAGGCTAGGAATAATGTAACAAAGCCAGTACACATAGCTAAATAATTAATGAGAACATTCGATCCACAAATACTGGCTTAGTATAAACTTTCGGACAGAACAATGAACCTCCGAAACGTAAATAATAGGTACACATTGACGCCTTAGCTGCTCCCTACTCTCAGTTGATCTTCCGGGAGGGTCGTGGCCACACGTCTTTTATATAAAAATACCACCATAATGACTCAAGAGGCACCGACTGTAGTACCGGTAGTTAGTGAATGTTTGACAGACATATCACACGCTAGTCTACTGTAGCTGCCATTCCTAATATGGCTATTCCTAATATAGATCAAAAACACATGAAGCCTTTAATTACTTTAGGAACATCAAAAATCATGCCAAAACTGTATTAAACCTAACTAAATCAAACTTTCTCCACAAGCAGGCAAATAAACTTCTAAATAATCCAAATGATAACAAAATATTTTGGTCTACTCTTAACTCATTTAAATCCAACTTCACTACTGCTTCATCCATTCCACCATTAAAATCTCCGACTGGCAATCTTGTAAGTGACCCACGAGGTAAAGCTAACCTTCTTGCGGATATTTTCTCCACCAACTCAACCTTAGATGAAATAAATCAAGATGTCCCTGTACTTAATTTTAATTCGCCTGAAATTCCCTCACTTAAGATCCACACCAGACATGTCAAAACTATTTTGCAGAATCTCTCGGTAGATAAGGCTCCTGGCCCAGATGAAATTCCTCCAATAGTACTTAAGAATTGCTCCTTGGTGCTCGCTCCTGTATTGGCAAAATGTTTCCGTCTGTGTACTCATACCTCATGCTTCCCAGTACCCTGGAAAGAAGCAAACATCCATCCAGTTCCTAAAAAAGGTGCCTCTTCAGATCCATCAAACTACAGACCAATAGCTATAACTTCCACTCTTGGTAAAGTCTTTGAAATTATATTAAATAATCACATAATTAAGCATCTTGAGAATAATAAATTAATCAGTGATAGGCAATATGGGTTTAGACGATGTCGATCAACTGCAGACATGCTTTGCCTTCTTACGCATCAAATCAACCAAGCTACAGACCAACATGGTGAAACACATACTATAGCACTGGATATATCAAAGGCATTTGATAGAGTCTGGCATCAATCCTTATTGTCGAAGATGTCACACTACGGCCTTGCATCATTAGTTCCACTAATTTCTTCTTATCTTCATAACAGAAAAATATGTGTAATGGTAGATGGCCTTTATTCTCAATTTCACTTAATAAATGCTGGTGTTCCCCAGGGATCAGTTTTGGCCCCAATTCTGTTCCTCATTCATATCAATGATCTCATATCTACCACTCATAATCCAATACATTCCTACGCAGATGACTCAACACTCCACAGTTGCTTCACATTTACCAATTCTTTCACCCAACCCGATCTTATAAATTCAAAAATAAACACTGCAATTTCTCTGAACCAGGACCTTTCTAGAATTAATGGATGGGGACAAAAGAATCTAGTTTCCTTTAATGCACAGAAAACCAAGTACATTCAATTTTCTAACCGACAGAATCTCACTGACTCCCATATTTTTTAATGATGTAAATATTCCCACTTCCCCTAGTATTGACATTCTCGGTGTAACATTAACTACTAACTTGAGCTGGACACATTATGTTAGAAGCATTGCTAAGAATGCCTCTAAAAAACTGGGACTCCTGTACAGAGTTCGAGAATTCTTCACTGACGAGCAGTTGGCCGTGATATATAAAAGTCATGTGCGTTCTCAGATGGATTACTGTTCACCTCTGTGGGGTGGAAGTTGAGTGGTTGCATTGAGGCAGTTGGACAAAATTCAAAATAAAGCTATTAGATTAATCAATAACCCTGCAATCACACAGGACCTTCCTACATTATCCATACGAAGAAACGTTGCATCCCTTGCATTATTCTACAGATTTTCACAGCAATTGTTCCGAGGAACTTGCTTCAATTGTGCCGCCTCTCCACATCTTTCCCCGTAGAACTAGGGCAGCTGAGAGCGCCCATGAATTTACACATTCTCCTCCACAATGCAGGACTTCTGCTTATCAGAATTCATTTATCCCCAGAGCTACTACTCTTTGGAATTCACTTCCCTCGAATTGCTTTCCACAAACTTACAATCTACAAATGTTTAAATCCAGTTGTTACAAACATTTTATGAATGGAGGATGCCTTTAGGCACATGGACCTTTTTGTTTTATCTGTGTTTTTCCTTCCTCCGTTCATTGTCTCTTAAAAAAAAAAAAAAAAAAAAAAAAAAATGTCTGATTTGAAGACAATTATCCATAGAAAGCGTAATTCAATGATGAATGCCCCCACCAATCCAACTGATTCTTAAATTTGAAAACATTAGTGCTATCGAGTGTCTGAGGAGCCTTGCCCATAACTACCAGATGAACTAAATCAAGCTGCATTCCTGATTTTAGTTTTTATGTTTAAAAAAAAAGATACATTTGTTTTAATATCTAGATAAATTTCCAAAAAAGTTATATTACAGTTTTAACTTTCTTGTTAAATGTCCACCTTTGCATGGTAATAAATCAACATAATCAACATATTACACATATTATTACATATTATATATTATATATTTTACTGGCGCCCAAACGTCTGGCGGCGCCAAAAAGTCTTGGGCCAAATCGGTTGGCGCCGAAAGGGCCGTGCCAAAACGCCGGCGCCCAAACGGCCGCGCCAAAACGTACCTAACCCTAAAGTGAGGGAGTAAAGAGTGGATGTTCGGAGAATGAGCTCTGTATAATATAGTGTAAATGATCATGACTTGTGAAGTGATGAATGAAGGGTTGTCTAGTCTGGTTAGGATGTTGGGTACAAACACAATAAAAAGGAAGGCTTGGCTTTATTCGTTGAGGTACAGCAGATTAAAGTGTGTGAAAACAATGGATGTGTAAATTGCGAGTGCAAGATTTGTATCCATAGGTGTACGTTATGTTCCTGTAAACCAGAAAACTGGGAAAGGTGAGGCAGACACTATTTCATAATTTTCTGGAATAAACGAAACTAATGCGGAAGAGAAAGTCAAAAGCATACAGATGTAATGTTATTGAGTGAATTGAATGACAAATTTTGAAATGAGGATATACACTGTGTAGTGGCGAAGTGAGGCATTGAGGGAAGGAGCATGAGTGGAGATATTCTTTTAGAAGTGAACACATAGAAAGGGAGAGATAAGTTCTTACCAATATACAGTATAGTTGAGCATTGGTACATTCATGGTGTACTAGCCTACTCATGACATAGAGGTGAAGGTGGACAGGAATAAAAACCACTGATTAACTGTAAAGATTGACCCTGGGTTAAAAACATGAATTAAATAATTAAATTATTTAAGCGTTAAAAATTTACTTTACTTTTAATAATAACACCCCAAATGAAATTACTTACTTTAATGACAGGATCAGACTACTTTGCAGCTCTGATGAATATATGAATAAAACAGTGAAAATATGATAAAAAAGAAGCAAGGCTGACAGTAGAGAGAATAAATATGAGAACTTTAATGTACTGCATCGAAACGCAGGGCTTTGCTGAAAGGGTCTGTATAAGACATGGGCAACATAATACAATATATAGAGGAAATACAATAGATAAAGTAAAGAAAAGTACAATAGATTCCATGATGAAAGCGACTGAAATAATATGATTACAAATAAACGTTAGATGCATAATAAACAGGCAACACAAAGCTTAGTAAGGAGGTAAGCGTTTATAGTGAAAGAAAAGAAAGAGGACCAGAATATTACGCTTTAAAGTATACATCATGCCTCTACAAAATACACGTAGACAAATTAGAAATGCAAAGAATAAAAACATAAGGACATGAAAAAAGAGTGAAGAAAATAATATCAAATGCTAAAAGGAATGCATACGATGAATATAGGAAGAAGATTAGTGTACAATTTCCGAGGGGTAAACAAAAATCACACTATTCTGTAGAGCTGTAAAGGAAGAGAGAGAGGGAAGGACGCGGACAATGCTCCAGGTGATAAAATATATTAATAATCTTAGTTAATTTCCATCCCAACACCAACCACCTCCCATGAGAGACAAGAATGAGAAGGAGGTTGAGGGTGACGAGTTGGAGGGAACATTTTAGCAACGTAGCTTTAAACTATAAAAACAAATGGCAAAGATCTCAACATTAGAGGATAGAGAGAGGTAGAGCAAACGGAATATATGTAAATCAAGTAAGCATAGAAGAAGTATAGGATGCAATTAAGGGGGGTCACCGGCTTTTTTAATCTTTCTCTCCTTTTCTCTCTTTCTCTGGCTTGTATCCATTCGGCCCCATTCAGCCAACTGTTTTAAGACGTTTACACCCATCCAGGTGTCGAGTTCTTCCTGGCGAGCGATAGCGAGCCAGCATTGTATGGAGAAAACCGGCTTTGCCGGAGAAATTTTTCTATCGAAAAATGTACAAATTTAGCTTGTCAAAATAAAAATATATATATGCTGGCTCGTTACCGCTCGCCAGGAAAATATTGACACCTGGATGGGGGTAAATGTCTTAAAACAGTAAGCTGAATGGGGCCGAATGGATACAAGCCAAAGAGAGAGGGAGAGAAAGAGAAAAAAGCAAGGTGGGCCACTGGGCCCCCTTAACAGACTTATGATAAATAAAGCTACTGGAATAGATAATAATCTCAGATGAAATGCTGAGATATGGGCGAGACAAAGATATAGACACAATGTAAATTACTATGCTATGTAAATGCTATGCAAATTAGCACGAGGAAGTGATGGTGTAAAGAGGTCTGTAGGAAAGCATTTATTTCGCTGTTGTAAAAGGGAATTGTAAATAATAATGTGGGTTTCATGGGAGATTTAATGGGAGACGGACTTTTTTTCTATTAATTCATTTTTTCCTTTATTTCTTAGTTTTCTCACTAGACCTCCATCAAACTTAGAAAAACACCCCCTAGACTCCCCTTCAAGATAAATTTGTACATTTTATCGGTAGAAAAATTTCCCGGCCAAAGGCTGGTTCCTCTTAACATTTCAGGCTCGCTATCGCTCGCCAGGAAATAATCGACACCTAAATGGCGCGAAAGGTCTTAAAATTGACAACGAAATGGGGCGAAATGCGTTACAATCGGTAAACTAATGGGCTTCGGTCTTATAATCTCAAAACAAATGGTGCTTAACACGAGGGAGAAAGGGGACCAGAAAAAGACCCAACTCCCCTTAACCTCAACAGTCCATCAGCCTCCCCTTAACCTACCTAACGTACCTGAAAACAAATTATTCATGAGTGGTAAAATGCAAACTATGAAGGTTTCAGAGAGGGAAGGAGTTGCATTGATCAGGGTATATTGTTAGTAGAGAAGATCTAGCTAATCATAGACAACTTTATGTAACATTCGTGGAATCAGAGAAAGCCAATGATAAAGTGATGGAAGTCTGTGAGAGGTGTTGACTGCATATTATGGTGTGGGCGGGAAGATGTTTGTGGCAATACATTTTTATTATAAGAATGCAGTGGCTGATCATTGGGTAGTCAATAAGTTAGATGATAGTTATGAGGGTACCATAGTAGTAAAACCGGGTTACAACCTCTCACCTTGGCTGTGTAAATTAATTTAATATAAAATGTATGGCGTGAACAGAAAATGGATGGCAGGTTCAATGGGCATAAGAGCTAGGTTAGAATCACAGTGAATGGAATATATTATCTTAACATGTTAATATGTAGATGATGTATTGTTGTCGTAACATGTGGAGGAGCTTCGGAGAGTGGTCACTGACTTTGACATATCGTTTGAGAGAAGGAAACAAAGAGCGTTAGAGATTAATTATTTCAGAATGACTTCTGCTACAAACAGACTGGATGAACTGAATAATAGAACATTGTGTTAGTCTTTTGGAATGGGAGAGACAAATCGGGGTATCGAGTGTAATATAAACTGAGTGCATAAAATGAAATATTATGTGGTGGTTTGGCCATGTACACTCGAGGAAAAAACAATCTTTTCACTGGTGAACTTTATATAATCTTGTGTGAACGGAATTAATCGGGTGCAACATACGGCTGTCAGTTATTATCGCAAGATTTCGACCCACTTTCAGAATGTTTAGAGCATTAAAGTAAAGATTGTTTTTACCTCGAGTGTACAGAAAATAAGTGGGGACAAAATGTCATGAAAGATACATGACCGTTAATAAGTGGAACAGCTGGTAGCGAAGAAAGTGAAAACATAATGTATAGTAATGATGGCCAGTCCTCCTAAATTACAGGCTCGCTAATGGTCGCCACGAGAAAATCGACACCTAAATAGCACGAAAGGTCTTGATATTGACAAAGCCATGGGGTGAAAGATCTTAAAATCGCCAAACTAGGGGGCAATTGTCTTATTTAATGAAAACTAATGGGGCTAAACTTGAAAGAGAAGGGAGGGCAAGACTAACCAACCATCCACCCTTAACACACAAAGAGCTGGTGGTAGGATATTTTCACTGTGCCGCCCAGCGTTTTTTTTTTACCCTAAATAGGGTTGATTCCGTGCTCATTTTCATGCATAAACAAGACCCAGAGCATAAAACAAGTATCTATCCGTGAAAGCGCGTAAACAGAGCTTTCCAATGACACCCAAACCATCCTTGTACAACCACTGGTTCTCTTGCAACGATCGTGCAACACGAGTGCAAAAATCTAAAATAAGGTAATTTCCGTACATAATTCCCTGTGTAGCGAGTTAGAGAAGGGGGAGGCAGGTGGAATATACAGTTCAGTACGTCCATGGTGGTCGTGGGGAGCGGTCATAAGGTTACTACACTCGTCCCACCGCTCAGCTCTCTCTCTCAGCAACATTACGTGCTGAAAATGGCACTCACAGATGTCGTGCACCACCACATAGTCCAAATTTATTTAACTCGACAGATGTCGTGCGCCGTTGGTTAAGGGTTAAAGTATCCTGGAGGAATGTCTACCATGGCCATCACTTCGTGGGGGTTTCCACGGTCAAAACAAGGTGTTGATGATGATGATAATGATGATGTGATGATGAGGATGATAATGATTATACAAAATTATATAAACTGTAGGAAGGCAGGTTGGATGTGTCAGACTCGGTCCATGGTTATAGATATGATTCACGTTATAACGAGTATGATTTGTTCTAAATCTAAATGATATATATTTATATATATTTACCGGTATATATATTATTATTTTTTTTTTTTTTTTTATTTGTATAGTGTAATGCAGAGTAGAATAAGAGTTTGGTGGAAAAGGGCCATTTCGTTTTGTATCTTTATTGGACAATAGCAACATGTTTTGGAGAAGCTTACTCCATCGTCTGGCAATAACAAATAATTGGATACATGCAATTGTAAGAACAAGTATTTTTTACAAAATACTTGTGTATTTTACGCCGGAAGAACAATGACATGGTATATAAACAAAACAGACACCAATGCAGATACATATGTTAAAAACCATACGGTGGTTTAGTTGGCTTGATGCTGAACTGCTGTGCTACTGACCCGGGTTCGAGGCTCAGTCAGGTCATATCACAATAACTCCGACTCAATCATAGTCGCTATCTTATGAGCTTCTTACTACGTATTGTCTCTCACTGCATATTCTGTGAGGATAATTCTTATTAATTTTAGTCATGTGCCACCTTCTACTTCTTGCTGATACAGTATAATACTGAAATACATGTAACACATGAACTAAGCATGTATATCATATCGTTAGAGTCGCCGTTAAGGGTGAGTAGTCGCTTTTTCTTGACCCCTTTCTCCCTAATTTTTAGCATATTAGTTTTGAGTTTTTAAGACGTTCGTTTTATTATTTTGGCGATTTTAAAACCCTTCGCCCGATTTCCCTGTCAATATTTAGATGTTTCGTTGCATTTAGATGTCGATTTTTTCCTGGCGAGCAAAAGCGAGCCTGTCATTTTAGAAGGAGGCCTGAACATTTTTCTACCGAAAAATGTACAAATCTATCTTGAAAGGGGACTAGGGGATATTTTTTTAAAGCTTGGTGGAGGTCTAGCGAGGGAGCTAAAAAAAATATACATCAATAAATACATAGGCCAAAAACCAAGCACTACCCCCTTAATCTAGCATCAACCAAAGTAATCAACCTATGATATTGTTATTGCCGTGTTCCTTATGGTACAAATACCCAAGTGTATGTAGGTGCATAAAGTGCCAAAACATATCTGTCTGCAGGCTCTTCTCTAATGAAATTTCCATTATTGTGCCTTCCTCCTGTTCCCCCCTCTCGTATTGTCATTATATTTATTTACTCTTTTCCAACGCAGGGATTTAGGTAGCCTCACATTTTCTACTATATACCGGTATATATATATATATATCCTCTGTGTTGTAATTATTCGGTCAGATTTTAAGAATGGTGTTGCTTCTACAAAGGTTCTACTTTATTCTTGTACTTTAAAATGTAAAACTTGCAAACTAAACAAACCAAAACTGGGACAAAGACAATATAAAGTCAAAATAACTTATCAAAATCGCTATGTGGAAACAACGCTTACTAACCATTTTGTCTCCGAACTGCGGTTTAACCCTTGGTATCCAGGAGGCCTCATATGAGGCATAAATAATATTGGGCAGGAAACCTGGAGGCCTCATATGAGGCAAAATCAAAATCAAAGGGTTCAAATTGCGTGGGCGGCTTTTGGTTTGTGCGTGGGTGACCGCAGCGCCACCAAGCACAAACTAGCAGGCAGCATCACTTCTTATCTGGCATCCAAGATGGCTGGAGCTAATCCGAAAAAAATCGCTGTGTCCAAATCTTTGCCCGCCGCCGCGGCCCGTACGCCTAAGAAAGGCAAGGCTAAACCAACCAAAAAAACAGTGCTAAGTCCCGGTGGTGATGCACGCACTCTTGAAGAGTTAAGAGAACATAGTGATGAACTCAGTGAGCTTGAGAGTGAATATGACAATGAAGAAGTGGTCTATTCCTTTGTCTCCCGGGCCCTCCTCACCCACGGCTGGTGCGGCATTGTCCCCGCATTATCCACAGCCATCAACAATTGGTGCGGTATTGTCCCCGCATGACCCACAGCCATCAACAAGTGGTGCAAGTGGTCAACGCACCTCCAGAAGGGTCTTGTTCATGGCCAGAGGGGTGCCAGAGGGGGCACAAACCAGTGTCTCAGGCCCTAACCTGCCCCCAAAACGCTCTCGTCGCCTACAAACTTCAGAGCCAACTAGCTCAACTTCACCACCCACTAGCCGCCCATGCCAACAGTTGACGCCTGATGTATCACAGTCACCAGTAACTGACGACCAGGATCCTACCTATGATCCTGAAGACACCCACGAATATGGCTGCCCTTCAAGATACACCGACGACGACGGCGACGGAGATTCTGGGGATGATAATTTTGACCTGCCATACGACACTCTTGTAGATGAAGCAGAGTTTGTGGACGACCCAGCACCCCGACGTGGCTGTGGACGTCCCCGTGCTCGGGGTGGCCGTGCCCTTGGACGTGGCCATGCCAGGGGCCCTGCTGGTCAGCGTGGGCGTGGCCGCGGCAGTGGCCAGGCCGCCCCTGCTGACGCCCCTGCTGATACCGATGCCCCTTATGCTGCTGATCAGTGTGGTCAGGCGTGGTTGTGGCCGTGACCGTGGCCATGCCAGGCATGCTGATGTCTGGATGTGGGAGGATGGGGCCACCTTTCAGCCACAAGATGCCACATTCGACAACGCACAACATGCCGCAGGGGTTGATCCATCTTTCCCTGGGGGACCCAACTCAACACCTGCCGAGCTTTTAAAAGACTTTTTCGACAATGAGGTCATTACCTATGTTGTCGATGAGACAAATAAGCAGCAGGCCCTTACTGAACACCTCAGTGGAAAGACCAAAAGTTCCCATATGAAGGCCTGGATACCTGTCACCATCGCCCAATTTTATGTGTTTATAGCACTGACCATGCTCATGACGGAAGCAGGTCAAAACGGCCACACTCCGAAATGGCCACAACCGAAATGGCCACAGACCGAAATGGCCACAAACTGAAATGGCCACACTCCGAAATGGCCACAATCCTAAATGGCCACAAACCGAAATGGCCACACTCCTAAATGGCCACAAACCGAAATGGCCACACGGGAGAGGCTGTCAGCCGCGCGCGGGTAGTGACTGGTTGAGGCCAGTCACCAATGCTCCCACTGGTTCAATCCAACATATACAGTACAGTATATCTTGGTGCACTCACTCGACAAGTTTGTTGCGGGGTTTTGTTAATAAACCATAGGTGTGTAAGTAAAATAGAATCCCAGCCACATCAAATTGATAGTAATAACGAACATTCTGATAGCGTAGATTTTCCGTCTAGGTCCAGTAGTTCAACAGGTAAAAATAAATTAGTTAAAAACAATAGAAAAATAGTTGCAAATACAAGTAATAGTTTGAGTGTTTATTATACAAATTGCAGGAGTTTATGTAACAAAATGAACGAACTTAGAGCACTGGTTAGCAAAGAAAATATAGACATAATAGCGCTAACTGAAACATGGATTAATACAGAAACCAGGCATTTTTTAGCAGAGTTTGATATACCGGGATATAGTTTGTTTAAATATGACCGAACAAGTAAGAGGGGTGGCGGTATAGCAGTGTTTGTCTGGAGTTCATTAAAAAGCTGTACTAAATCAGGTATTAGAGTAAATAATGAAAATGAAAGTGTTTGGGTAGAAGTTAACGAAGGTAGTGAGACTTTAGTTATTGGAGTTATGTATAGACCGCCAAATATGAGTAGAAATGACGGAACATCATTATGGGAGGAAATTAAAATAGCATCAAGGCTTAGCAACGTGTGCATTATGGGGGATTTTAATTTCCCTAATATAGATTGGCAGCAACAAATAGGCGACTCTGATTCAAAGGAGTTTATTGAGGTAGTACAAGATAGTTTTTTATCTCAATTCATAGATACGCCAACTAGAGGTGATAATATTCTCGATTTAGTTTTCAGTAACAATGAACATATGATAAATAGTGTAGAAATCGGGGACCACCTAGGAAATAGTGATCACAATTCTGTGTATTTTAATATACAATGGAAAGGTAATACCAGAGAGAATACAACATTAATACCTGACTTCAGAAAAGCCAATTATGGTGGGTTAAGAGAAGCCCTGTTAGCGGACCCTATGGTCAAAAAATTAAGTCGATCCAGGTGTCCAAATGAGTGTATCCTTTCTCAGGCACCTGTCATCTTAAGTCAGGAGGAGACGTCAAACTTGGTAGATACATACGATAATTTTATCAAGTCAGTATTCAATGCGCAAAATAAATATATCCCCAAAAGAAAATTTAGATCAACACAGAACCAACCCAAATGGATGAATAATAGACTATTAGATCTTCTAGGACAAAAGAGAGGAATATATAGAAAAATTAGAGAAAGGCGAAATTCACCTACTTGCTTACTATCAGAATCTATCAAGACAGGTAAAAAAGGATATTAGGAAAGAAAAAAGAAATTATGAAATTAAGGTTGCCAATGACTCAAAAAATAATCCTAAAGCTTTTTACCAACTATATAAATCCAAGGTTAGAGATGTAATTGGTCCCCTTAAAACTTCTATAGGAAAATTGACAGAAAGTGATTTAGAAATGTGCAGTACATTAAATAGTCAATTTCTTTCCGTTTTCACTAATGAAAATTTGGCACAGTTTCCAGAAGTCCGTAAGGTATACAGCGATAGTATAGAAAATAGGTTAAGTACGGTTACTATAAGTAGAAATGATGTGGTTAAGGAAATTGACAGACTGAAACCTCATAAATCGCCTGGTCCTGATGAGGTATATGCTAGAGTATTAAAAGAATGCAGAGATGAGTTAAGTTATCCATTAACATTTCTATTTAACAAGTCATTAGAAACAGGTATAGTTCCAGAAGCTTGGAAGCTTGCAAATGTAGTTCCGATCTTCAAAAAAGGTGATAAATCAATAGCATCCAATTACCGTCCCATTAGTCTCACTTCAATCATAGGAAAACTACTAGAGTCAATTATTGCTAGGAAAATGAGAAACCACTTAGAAACATTTAACTTAATCAATTCTTCTCAGCATGGATTCACTCAGGGACGGTCTTGCCTTACTAATTTGCTTAGTTTTTCTCAGAGGTATATGAAGCAGTAGATAATGACAAGTCATATGATATTATATATTTAGATTTCAGTAAAGCTTTCGACAGAGTCCCTCATGAGAGATTGATGAGAAAGGTTGAGGCACATGGAATAGGTGGGGCGTTGTTAGGATGGATTAGGTCATGGCTAATTGGTAGGAAGCAGAGAGTCAGCATAAATGGTACAAAGTCAGAATGGGGAGCAGTCAAAAGTGGTGTCCCCCAGGGATCGGTATTAGGTCCCCTGTTGTTTCTTATATACATAAATGACCTAGATTTAGGTATAACTAGTAGGATAAGTAAATTCGCAGACGATACTAAAATAGGGAGATCAATTGATTCAGATAGCGATATAGAGTGCCTCCAAAGGGATCTAGATACCTTACATGAATGGTCAGTAAAGTGGCAGATGAAGTTTAACATTGACAAATGCAAGGTATTAAAGATAGGGAAGATGCAAACAAATGTTAAATATAAACTAGCTAATTTAGAATTAGAAAATTCAGACTGCGAGAAAGATCTAGGTGTGTTTGTTAGCAATGATTTGAAGCCTAGAAAACAGTGTATAAGCGTTCGTAATAAGGCAAACAGGATTCTCGGGTTCATCTCTAGGAGTGTGAGTAACAGAACTGCTGATGTTATCTTAAAACTTTACTTGTCATTAGTGAGACCCCACATGGATTATGCTGTCCAATTTTGGTGTCCTTATTACAGAATGGACATAGATTCATTGGAGAGAGTACAGCGTAGAATGACAAAAATGATCCATAATATTAGAAATCTTTCGTATGAAGAAAGGTTGAAGAAATTAGGTTTACATTCGTTAGAGAGACGCAGAGTTAGAGGGGATATGATAGAGGTGTTCAAGTGGGTTAGTGGGATTAACAAAGGGGACATGACAAATGTACTAAAGCTCAGTGATAGCGAAAGAACTCGTACCAATGGTTTCAAATTAGATAAATTTCGTTTCAGAAAAGATATAGGCAAGTATTGGTTTGGTAACAGAGTTGTAGATGGGTGGAATGGACTACCAAGTGCTATAGTGGGATCTAAAACTGTAGGGAGCTTTAAGATAAAATTGGATAAGCATATGGACGAGAAGGGTTGGGTGTGAAGGGGGATCAGCCGGGTT
Organism: Paralithodes platypus; assembly: GCA_032716605.1. Taxonomy (NCBI): domain Eukaryota; kingdom Metazoa; phylum Arthropoda; class Malacostraca; order Decapoda; family Lithodidae; genus Paralithodes; species Paralithodes platypus. Next base: position 11,947,681 of record CM064569.1, on the reverse strand, counting down.
GGGCCAATCAGCGCTCTGCAGACCTCCATAATCCTGCGTTAATCTCTAACCGTTTTGGTAAGATGATCCTCAGGGTATTAGAGTGTGAAGCCTATAATTGGGCTTTGTAATTGAATTGGGGTTGTGTGGGACAGGGATCTGCCTTGCTTAGGCCAATCGGCTTTCTGCAGACTCCCATTTTTTTATGTTCTTATGTTCTTAATACACAACTCAGATTAACAGTTTTTTTTAACTATAATAATACATTTTTTTGCAAAAGAAAATGAGTAAAAATATCGTTAGATGTAATAATGAAATAAGCATAACAATAAGATTGACTGATGATACCCGTTACTCGTAAATTCCATTAATACATTATTTAATGAACTTATTGTTCACTACTATATTCAAGAGAGAGAGAGAGAGAAAGTGAGAGCGAGTTTAGATGAGGGAGTTGTTTGTTAAGAGATAAAGAGCTATTAACTCTATTTGGTTCAAGGGAGTTCTTTTTGGATTTCCCTATATTGATCCATTTGATGGGAAAATTTAAGACGTTCCACCCATTTAGTTTGTCGATTAAATGACGCTTATTTATGTAGGTGATCTATAGCAAACCTGTAACTTACAAGATATCTGCCTTCGGGCGGGACATTTTCTTTCCCGATAAATGTACAAATCTAACTTAAAGGGGGTTTGGTAGGCATTTTATATTTTGAAGGAAATCTGGGAAGGCGATTTTTGTTAGCTAATGAGACATACTAAAGTGCATTGGTCGAAAATGGTAGAAACAAGGAAAATCTTCAATACTGTTTTAATATCTCATAATAATTCTCATAACTATAAATATAGAATATTCTTGTCAATTACAAATGTCAATTTGATTTTACTCTAATATCAAATACTACAAACACTTGGTTCTAGTTGCATTATAATAACCATCTCTAACTCACATATACATATAATTTAGATATACTGCAGCATAGTGGAAGCTTGTAAATGTCGTTCCGATTCTTTAAAATATGATAAGTCAGTCTCATCAAATTACCGCCTCATTGGTCTGACATCAATAATAGGAAAATTGCTTAATACATACCGAGAACATAACTGACCACCTAGAAAATGTCATATGAATCAATTTATTCCCACCAAGTCTTAATACCTCCGAGGGTCACACACGAACCCGACCAGAGGAAAATAATAATGATGACTCTATACACATTATAATTATGATCACTAGCGCTATAACCACTAACGTTATGACCATCTAGAAAAGAAAAGAAAAAATATATCTATCTAGCCTATATACTGTATATATGTATCTATATTTATATCTATCTATATATATATATATATATATAGATATATATATATATATATATAATATCGTCTTTGTAACGATACCAGATTGAGGAGACAAGTAGATTCGGATAGTGATATAGGGTACCTCTAAAGTAATCTAGACACTTTACATGACTGGTTAGTAAATTGGCATGTGACATTTAACATCGATATATGCAAATTATTTAAGATAAGGACGGTGAATACAAATTCCAAATATTTATAGGCCTACTAACTAATACGGAATTACAAATCTCAGACTGTGAGAAAGATCTGGGTGTGTTTGTAAGCAATGAACTGAAGGTTAGGAAACAATGTAGGCTATAAGCATTCGTAAAAAAGCAAACAGGATTATCAGGTTCATCTCTAAGAGTGTAACAGAACTGCTAATGCTGTCTTAAAACTTTATATATATATACTGTATATACTGTATATATATATATATATATATATATATATATATATATATATATATATATATATATATATATTGTGACGCACCCCAGTGCTGGGCAACGTAACCTGATTGTACTCCTTGGTACTCCACTGTACCGCCCGTGATCTGGCTACCGTCAGCCGCTATGTATATTGAGTGTGACAACTTATAACTATGTTCTTTGTATCTCTGCAAAGGTCTCGTCATGTGCTAACCAGTGGTGGGTTTTGTTTTAAGCCATGTCGAGACCTTCCATTTAATATGTAGTATCAATAGAGAAGTTGATAGATGAGTAATGGGAGTTCAGAGAGAGAGAGTGAGTTAGGCTTCAGAGCAAGAGGGTAGCAACGCGCGGCGCTGCCGGCCGGGTGGTTGCCAGACGTATGGACTGGTTGGCAGCCTTGCCCTTATAGCTAGGCGCGATAGGGTTGGTAGTCCATTGTTGCCTGCCTGGGCTGGGCCCATGTTGTCGTACAGCACACTGCCTGGAGGTTGGCTGTGTGTTCCTTGACCAGGTTGCCTAGAACCTTTGAGATTCTAACATCCCTTGCTCTCTCTCCCCACTTCTCACGGTTGCACTCTTTCTCTCTGACGACATTACTCTCATTTCATTCTTCTCTCTATTTAAATGCATAACCTTCCCTTGAGGTCCTAAAGGAGTTTCAGCACTCACCTCTCGTATTACTCTTAGGACAAGCATATATTTACATGTATTAGATTTAAGGGGTTAATGTGAACATCGATCTTCTTGATGAGGATAGTTGGTGAACGTTCTACATGTTCACGAGTTATATGCCCTGCTCATCATCCCATTTGTGACTAGACTGGTGCCATGTGTAAGAGCCCGACCATGCCCAGGAGTTGTCTGTAGAGGGACGAGGACTTAGCCTTGATTTGCATACCGAGCCAGGAGCGAGTGTAGCACCCGAGACTACAGCTCGCTCGTAGTGCCGGTATAGTAGAGTAACGTAATTTATCTGTCCTTGTGTTCTCTACAGTCTTCTCCTGGGTTCTCGCTTTCGGTGCTGGGACTCGTTGTTCCTGTGACTTGGCCTGCTAGCTAGAACACATGGGGATGATGAGTGGGATATATCTTTATTTTACTATGCATTGCAGCTCTCTTTAAGTATATATCTATAACACTTTACAATACACATTACTCACACACAAGACAACACTATTAATACTTTCATGTATCAATTAACTGCACTGTCGTTTTGCTGCTGTGTCCGGAGTTCTGTTGCGTAGGGCGCATACGGACTCGGAGGGGAGACAGAGTGAGAGAAGCGAAGTAGCCTATGCGGTAGTAGGCTACCGGCGCAGTACTGTTGCCTGCAACCTTTTAGTTATTCCAAGTATAGATTCATTATTATAATAAGTGACTACTATTTATGTTCCTCCCATGTGTATTATTAGGTATCTACTGGATCATGAACATCTTGTATGCTACATGCTAGTGCATGTTAGTAGGGGACAGTTAGTGTAGTGCACGCGCTTTCAAGTAGGCGTGTACATTTGTCATTTAGCATTTCACTGTCATACCTTTAGCCTGCTTCTATTCTACATTATTAGAGGCTTAATATTAACGTAGTTTCTTGAGTATTGCATTTCTTTAGTAATAACGTAACCTATAAATGTCTGAGGGAGTTTAGCCTCATAGCCTACCCCTGTTGTACACTTTCGCCGAGTTAAGGTACCTCGTTACCGTAGACGATAACTCTGTAGGGCGTTGGTGCTTTTGTTGTCTGGAGCATATAGTATTTGGGACTGGAATCGAGCGTGTCGTTGTCACTTAAGCCATTTCTGTCCTACGATCAAGAATCCCGAATATGTATTGCCGATCCAGCCGTAACAATATATATATACAGTATATACAGTATATATATATAGTATATATATATATATATATATATATATATATATATATATATATATATATATATATATATATTAGTAAAGCCAGGTAATAAATTTTCTTTAATACATACGAGGTTGAAAGAAATGGCAATTTCTGCGTTGGAAATTTTATTATTCAAAGTTTCCAGGTCTCTGATGAGTTTTCGCTGGGTGGCAGGAAGTAGATGAAGGAGATGAGCAAAATTCATGGTGGTACAGGGTTACATAAATGTACATGATGATACAGGATATACGACGCGTTTCACTGGACAACCAGCATTATCAAGTAAGGAAGGAATGATATAAAAGGTAAACAGGAAGGGTATATATAGAGGGTGGAGGATCAGAGGAGGCGGAAAACAGGGGGCAAAAGTCTACTATTGGTGGAAGCGTAAATTAGGAGAGAGAAAGGGGTTAACCGCTTCACGCATGCGCACTGGATGCGGGATGGTGGTCAGTAGGTGGGGTCGAAGCTGATTGGCTGCGTGTCCTGTATATATCCTGCGTATGTCCTGCGTATATCCTGTATCATCATGTACATTTATGTAACCCTGTACCACCATGAATTTTGCTCATCTCCTTCATCTACTTCCTGCCACCCAGCGAAAACTCATCAGAGACCTGGAAACTTTGAATAATAAAATTTCCAACGCAGAAATTGCCATTTCTTTTAACCTCGTATGTATTAAAGAATATATATATATATATATATATATATATATATATATATATATATATATATATATATATATATATATTATATACTCCTGTATATATTCACACACATACACACACATATGTCAAACTCCCACAAGCTACATAAGACAATTCAGGTAATACTCTATGCATTGTTAGTGAGCCTATCTGTGAATAAATGGTATTTCCAGGAAGGGGCAGGTCAAGGTCATATTTAATTAGGCGACTGTGGTCAGGTATGTAAAGTTGGCCATAAAAAACTATCCACTCATTGTGCTATATATGGAAGGAAGAATATTATGATTGACTTACACAACTAATGTGTAACAAACCCGCTACTTGGTCATATGAATTAACTACTGTATAAGGAACTACACCCCTAATATAATCATACTGTTTTCCTTTCCACACATAAAGTCACTCAGTGGATACAATTTAATGTGTTCAACTGTGTTATCTGGAGAGAGAGAGAGAGAGAGAGAAAACTCTGTACAATTCTATACTGGGAGCCAGTAAAATATTCATAATATATAGGGACTTCAAAAAGTGCAGATCAGTAGAGTTAATGTTCATAAATAAGCGTAATATTTTTTAAATAAAGCTAAGGAACATACTAGTTAGATTTTATCATGAGGGTTAGTGTTGAAATATATCCCTGTATCTGTTCTTCTAGATCTACAGTGTGCATAGGAGAATAGTATAGGAGGGCGGGGGAAGGGTTTGGGGCAGGGGTTACTAATCCTCTTAGAGGATGCCGACCTGACACCCAGACCTATTGTCATAAATATATTTCTCCAAGTCAAACTTTGTGCATTTTATTATTATATTTGTCCTCTTTAGCTTTGTTTATAATTCATAACCATTTTATGACGCTTTCAATTTTTCTATCTAGCATTGGCTTTGATTATTTCAATATTTTATTTATTTGTTTATTTGTTATTCTTTTCAAAAGTTGTACTGTAGGGCGACAACCATAGCGGGCATATTGTTTACATATTGTCCAGTGTTTTTCTTTGTATATAATCTACATTGTTGTTTATTTGTTTTTTGTTTTTTAATGGTGAATTTGTAACACTTTTATACATTATATATATATATATATATAGGTAAAAAGGGATATTAGGAAAGAAAAAACAAATATGAAATTAAGGTTGCCAATGACTCAAAACATAATCCTAAAGCTTTTTACCAACTATATAAATCCAAGGTTAGAGATGTAATTGGTCCCCTTAAAACTTCGATAGGAGAAATGATTTAGAAATGTGCAGTACATTAAATAGTCAATTTCTTTCCGTTTTCACTAATGACAATTTGGCACAGTTTCCAGAAGACGGTAAGGCATATAACGATAGTATAGAAAATAGGTTAAGTGCGGTTACTATAAGTAGAAATGATGTGCTTAAGGAAATTGACAGACTGAAACCTCATAAATCGCCTGGTCCTGATGAGGTATATGCTAGAGTATTACAAGAATGTAGAGATGAGTTAAGTTACCCATTAACATTTCTATTTAACAAGTCATTAGGGACAGGTATAGTTCCAGAAGCTTGGAATCTTGCAAACGTAGTTCCAATCTTCAAAATAGGTTATAAATCAATAGCATCCGATTACCGTCCCATTAGTCTTACATCAATTATTAAGTTCTATCCAACAACCAACTCTACTCCTAAAATCGATTAATGAAATATTACAAACACATGTGGCAGTCCGTGGATTCGAACCCAGAACGCTCACACCGAATATCAACACCTTATACATTACACCACGAAGGCAGTTAAAGAATGGTGGACACTGCCTACGATTTATTATGCAACTTCGAATCCTGCATATCAATATAAGCATGTACACATATCCCAACTGCAACTCACGTAGGCTATGCATATGTGAATGGAAAGAGCAATTAATGGGGCCTTAACCACTAGGGAAGGCCTCTCGATAAATTACTCCTGAACCAATATCAATTATTAAGTTCTATCCAACAACCAACTCTACTCCTAAAATCGATTAATGAAATATTACAAACACATGTGGGAGTCCGTGGATTCGAACCCAGGACGCTCACACCGAATATAAACACCTTATACATTACACCACGAAGGCAGTTAAAGAATGGTGGACACTGCCTACGATTTATTATGCAACTTCGAATCCTGCATATCAATCTAAGCATGTACACACATCCCAACTGCAACTCACGTAGGCTATGCATATGTGAATGGAAAGAGCAATTAATGGGGCCTTAACCACTAGGGAAGGCCTCTCGATAAATTACTCCTGAACCAATATCAATTATTAAGTTCTATCCAACAACCAACTCTACTCCTAAAATCGATTAATGATATATTACAAACACATGTGGCAGTCCGTGGATTCGAACCCAGGACGCTCACACCGAATATCAACACCTTATACATTACACCACGAAGGCAGTTAAAGAATGGTGGACACTGCCTACGATTTATTATGCAACTTCGAATCCTGCATATCAATATAAGCATGTACACACATCCCAACTGCAACTCTCGTAGGCTATGCATATGTGAATGGAAAGAGCAATTAATGGGGCCTTAACCACTAGGGAAGGCCTCTCGATAAATTACTCCTGAACCAATATCAATTGTTAAGTTCTATCCAACAACCAACTCTACTCCTAAAATCGATTAATGAAATATTACAAACACATGTGGCAGTCCGTGGATTCGAACCCAGGACGCTCACACTGAATATCAACACCTTATACATTACACCACGAAGGCAGTTAAAGAATGGTGGACACTGCCTACGATTTATTATGCAACTTCGAATCCTGCATATCAATATAAGCATGTACACATATCCCAACTGCAACTCACGTAGGCTATGCATATGTGAATGGAAAGAGCAATTAATGGGGCCTTAACCACTAGGGAAGGCCTCTCGATAAATTACTCCTGAACCAATATCAATTATTAAGTTCTATCCAACAACCAACTCTACTCCTAAAATCGATTAATGAAATATTACAAACACATGTGGCAGTCCGTGGATTCGAACCCAGGACGCTCACACTGAATATCAACACCTTATACATTACACCACGAAGGCAGTTAAAGAATGGTGGACACTGCCTACGATTTATTATGCAACTTCGAATCCTGCATATCAATATAAGCATGTACACATATCCCAACTGCAACTCACGTAGGCTATGCATATGTGAATGGAAAGAGCAATTAATGGGGCCTTAACCACTAGGGAAGGCCTCTCGATAAATTACTCCTGAACCAATATCAATTATTAAGTTCTATCCAACAACCAACTCTACTCCTAAAATCGATTAATGAAATATTACAAACACATGTGGCAGTCCGTGGATTCTCATAGGAAAGCTACTTGAGTCAATTATTGCTAGTAAAATTAGAAACCACTTAGACACATTTAATTTAATAAATTCTTCTCAGCATGGATTCACTCAGGGACGTTCTTGCCTTACTAATTTGCTTAGTTTTTTCTCAGATGTATATAAAACAGTAGATAATGACAAGTCATATGATATAATATAGTCATATGATATAATATGATATAATATAGTCACATGAACATTGATTGGCAGAACCAAATAGGCGACTCCGATTCAGTAGAGTTTATTGAGGTAGTACAAGATAGTTTTGTATTTCAAATCATAGATACGCCGACTAGGGGTATTTATATTCTTGATTTAGTTTTCAGTAACAATGAACATAATTATGATAAATAATGTAGAGATTGGTGACCACCTAGGAAATAGCGATCATAAATTTATTTATTTTAATATACAATGGACAGGGAATGCTAAAGAGAATACGACACTTATCCCAGATTTCAGAAAAGCCGATTATGGTGGGCTAAGAAGAGACTTAACCTAACAAGTGCGCATGGGGGTAATTAGACACCTCTCCCTGTGCGCATGTATTTGAGGTGTTTCCGTCACTAAAATATTCATTGTACCATTAATAGCATTAATACTTATCCATATGCGCCTCTTATGGGTTGATTATAAAGGTATTAACCTGAAACAACAATAAAACGAGTGAAAACAGCGTTTGGATGGTCAAAATCGGAGATATAGCCCACGAGTTGTATAATGTATGGGTGAGGCAAGCTGCTTTCCCGCCAATTTCCCCCAAGGCCACTGAGACACAGTCGATCGATACTCTCTCTCTCTCTCTTGCATTCGCTTGCTATCAGTGATGACCACACCCTGCAACCGGATTTCTAATGTTAGCACGAAAATATACCTCAGAATAAGGGAATAACAGGGAAAATAGGTGATAACTGAAGGAGAGGAGGAAAGTGAGGAAGGAGGGGAGGTAGAGGACTGAGATTTTGCATGGCCCAGGGGCCAAAACAAAATATATATTTTTTTTTTCGATGTCAAAAGTTGATTTTTTTTTTTCTCTGACTCTTAAGAGTCTCCCCGCAGTCCGCCGGGGGAACTCTTAAGAGTCTCCCCGCAGTTCCCGGGTTAAGGGTGGACCCTATTGTTAAGCAATTAAATCAGGATATGCCAGAGTTAAACTTGCCACCTACATATAACCAGTTTATTGCTTCACTCCACAATGCTCAAAATAAATATATCCCTAAAAGAAGATTTAGATCGGCGCAGAACGAACCAAAATGGATGACTAATAAGCTAATAGATCTTTTAGGAAAAATGAAAGGAATATATAGAAAAATAAAGAAAGGCGAAAATCATCTACATAATATATACTCTCAGACTCTATCAAGACAGGTCAAAAAGGAAATCAGGAAAGCAAAAAGAAATTATGAAATAAAGATAGCCAGTGACTCAAAAAATAACCCTAAAGCTTTTTACCAACTATATAAATCTAAAGTTAGAGATGTAATAGGCCCTCTAAAAACTTCAATAGGAGAAATAACAGAAAATGATTTAGAAATGTGCAGTACATTAAATAGTAATTTTCTTTCCGTTTTCACTAATGAAAATTTGGCACAGATTCCAGAAGTCAATATGGTGTATACTTATAGTATAGAAAATATGTTAAGTACAGTTAGTATAAGTAGAAACCCCTTATTGGCGGCGCTCGACTTAAGTCGTGCACCAATTTGCAGCAAGTTAGGAGCATTATTAAGGCTTTTACAGGGTTAAAATCGAGTGCAAATGGCCGGGAGCGCAGCGGGCCAGACAGCCGACTCCCAGGGCTTACCGCCGCCCATTAACTCATGTTCCCTGTGTTCTCGAGAGGCCGGCAGTGTAGCCAGTAGTGAGCATAGCTGGGAAAAATATACCGATATATGCTAAACTTCCAAGTTCGTGGCACCACTGCAAGAGAACCACGAGTGCTACGTAGCTCGTTCTGGTCTCATTTTGAAGCTTTTAGCGCCTAGTTTTTTGCTGAATAAATTTCTTTTCATGCAGATACTTGATTGATCATTCAGGAGGGCCTGAATATGCCCAAATGAGCCCAAAACACCCCGCTAGACAAGGGTTGATGTGCTTAAGGAAATTGACAGACTGAAACCTCAAAAATCGCCTGGTCCTGACGAGGTATATGCTAGAGTATTAAAAGAATGCAGAGATGAGTTAAGTAGCCCATTAACATTTTTATTTAACAAGTCATTAGAAACAGGTTTAGTTCCAGAAGCTTGGAAGCTTGCAAATGTAGTTCCGATCTTCAAAAAAGGTGATAAATCGATAGCATCCAATTACCGTCCCATTAGTCTCACATCAATCATAGGAAAGTTGCTAGAGTCTATTATTGCTAGGAAAATTAGAAGCCACTTAGAAAAATTTAACTTAATAAATTCTTCTCAGCATGGATTCACTCAGGGACGTTCTTGCCTTACTAATTTGCTTAGCTTTTTCTCAGAGGTATATGAAGCAGTAGATAGTGACAAGTCATATGATATTATTATTTAGATTTCAGTAAAGCTTTCGACAGAGTTCCTCATGAGAGATTGATGAGAAAGGTTGAGGCACATGGAATAGGAGGGTCGTTGTTGGGATGGATTAGGTCATGGCTAATTGGTAGGAAACAGAGAGTCAGCATAAATGGTACCAAGTCAGAGTGGGGAGCAGTCAAAAGTGGTGTCCCCCAGGGATCGGTATTAGGTCCCCTGTTGTTTCTTATATACATAAATGACCTAGATTTAGGTATAACTAGTAGGATAAGTAAATTCGCAGACGATACTAAAATGGGGAGATCAATTGATTCAGATAGCGATATAGAGTGCCTCCAAAGGGATCTAGATACCTTACATGAATGGTCAGTAAATTGGCAGATGAAGTTTAACATTGACAAATGCAAGGTATTAAAGATGGGAAGATGCAAACAAATGTTAAATATAAACTAGCTAATTTGGAATTAGAAAATTCAGACTGCGAGAAAGATCTAGGTGTGTTTGTTAGCAATGATTTGAAGCCTAGAAAACAGTGTATAAGCGTTCGTAATAAGGCAAACAGGATTCTCGGGTTCATCTCTAGGAGTGTGAGTAACAGAAACGCTGATGTTATCTTAAAACTTTACTTGTCATTAGTGAGACACCATATGGATTATGCTGTCCAATTTTGGTGTCCTTATTACAGAATGGACATAGATTCATTGGAGAGAGTACAGCCTAGAATGACAAAAATGATCCATAATATTAGAAATTGTCCGTATGAAGAAAGGTTGAAGAAATTACGTTTACATTCGTTAGAGAGACGCAGAGTTAGAGTGGATATGATAGAGGTGTTCAAGTGGGTTAGTGGAATTAACAAAGGGGACATGACAAATGTACTAAAGCTCAGTGATAGCGAAAGAACTCCTACAAATGGTTTCAAATTAGATAAAATTAGTTTCAAGAAAGATATAGGCAAATATTGGTTTGGTAACAGAGTTGTAGATAGGTGGAATAGGCTACCAAGTGCTATAGTGGGATCAAGAACGATAGGGAGCTTTTAAACCCTGAATAGGCAACGTGGGGTCACATACGGGCCCACCCCATGTGCGGTACACGTTTTTCCTCATTGCGCAGCCTTTGTTCGAGTCTGGCAGTTCAACTCCCGGCCAGAAGCCAGTCTTCCGAGCGGCTTGGTGGGGTGTACACGCTCGGTCCTGTAGCTCCGCCACTTTTTGGCTGAACACTGATTTACATTGCTTTACCGATACATGCGTACCAGATATGTATCTTAAAATTTTGTTTGCATGTTTTGCATTTGGTTATAGTAAAGGATAAGTATTCGGTGTAACTTTGTGAGATTTTGAGGGAAGTTATGGGGTTATTTTGTGCACATTTTGGCAAAAACAGATTGGTGATACGTGGCCATATGTTGCCACTAGAGCGTTAGTTCTAACATTCTGTTTTTGTTTACAATTTTCAGTCGCCACAATGGCACGCAAGTCCCACACTACTGACGAGATTGACACCCTGTTGCTGAACCCTGACGTCATCGCAAGTGACGAGGATTGTTCGGACGATAATATCGATGAATTTGGTGGAAGTGATGACGATTTGTTTGAGGATAGTGAGGTGGAGAGCGAGTTGGCAACCCACGGCGGCTTATCGCACGAGCCCGCCATAGTCGGCCCCCTCCCTGGCCCCTCTGCCTCCATCTCCCACCCCTCTGCCTCCACCTCCCACGCTCCCCACACCCCACGTGCCTTGCCTAGTCTTTTAGACACTGCTGCTAGGGCTAGGAAACGTCTGTATTCCTTTGCTAGACATGCCAGAGTGTCTGCTGCTGAGCTGGAAGAGGCACAACTCGACGATCCAGGCCCACTGATTCCTGGCACACTTGACCCTGTTACACCACCTAGTCACTACCCTTCTGCAGCAACCGACTCGCCTATTCCCATCCATGCTGAAGCAATCCTAGGCTCCCCTGTTAGTCCCGACGTGTTGCAAGTGGACCTAACAGGGTTATCATCCACAGTAGTGAAGTCAAGAAAGAGGGAACGCGGGCAACTCGGCCCTATGGTAGGGGCACCGCTGGTGGCGCTTGATAAAGAGTCTGTCAAGGCTAAGAATGGGGCTGTGTGGCACAGGGACCCCAATCCTTCATTGCCCAGGATTATAGAAAATAATAACTGTACTGGACACCCCACTGATGTAGCTGCAGGTGCTATAACCCCAGTTGATTTTCTCGTCCTCTTCCTGGATGACACAATGCTGGCAGGCATATGTGCCCATACTAACGAGAGAATTGAAAGATACAGGGCAAAATTCAAGAATGTGCAGCACAACACCCTCAAAGACCTATACCTTCTTGAGTTGAAGGCCCTGATAGGCATACTCATCATGAGTGGTGCAAGGAAGGATAACCACTTGTCAACCACAGAGATGTGGGCCAAGCTCGACGGGGCTCCTTTGTACAGGGCAACCATGACGGAAAGGCGGTTCACATTCCTCATTCGCTGCATTAGATTCGATGATGTGACTACATGACAGGCGAGAATGAAGGACGACAGACTGGCCCCTGTTCGGATTCTCTGGAATGCCCTCATCTCCCACTGCCAAGAAAACTATTCTCCAGGGATGCACATGACGGTCGACGAGCAGCTCCTGGCCTTCAGAGGGAACTGCCGCTTCAGAATGTACATCCCCAACAAACCAGCTAAGTAAGTATTATATATTTTATATTATAGCTTTCAAATTTATGCACATATATTTTTAACTATTAGTTTATTATCTATAACTTACCTGATACCTGCAATTACCGTGCCTGAGTTACCTAATATTACCTGCTACTTATTTATTGATACGTAACATATAATTACACTTACTTACCTGCAAGTACCTGTCCTAATTTTAACTTTACTTACCTGATATATTTAGTTATTGATACATAATTAGCAATAACATGTACTTACCTGCAATTACCTGTCTTCATTATTGTTACTTTACTTACCAGATAATTATTATTGTTACATACTTTGCAATTACATATACTTACCTGACATTTACCCGCAATTACATATACTTACCTGACACTTACCTGCAATTACATTTATTTTAATTTAATTACCAGATATTTTTTATTGATACATACTTTGCAATTACATATACTTACCTGACACTTACCTGCTATTACATTTATTTTAATTTAATTACCAGATATTTGTATTGATACATACTTTGCAATTACATATACTTATCTGACACTTACCTGCAATTACATTTATTTGAATTTAATTACCAAATACTTTAACATTTATGTTGCCTTTGAAAACTAACACTTATTTTTCTCCGCAGGTATGGTCTGAAGATTGTCATTTGTGCGACAGTGAGAGCTACTACATGTACAACGTGCTACCATACCTGGGCAAGGGGACCATCGTCCAGCCCACGGCTGCCACCACTAACCTCGGGGAGTATGTGACCACACAGCTCATCGACGGACTGGGTCGTAAGGGACGGACACTCACCTGCGACAACTGGTTTACCTCTTTGCCATTTGCAAACACTCTACGCCGCGTCAAGATCCATGGGGTGGGTACCATTTGGCCCAAACCATATCTGCCCACCAACCATCTTTTGGGCTTGAGGCTACAGATCGGGCAATCTGTGGCCGTCTTCAATTATGATTCCAAAACCACCCTACTGTGTCACAAAGCTAGCCTCAAGAAAAAGGTTATGCTGCTATCAACAGTCCACCACGACCCGACCATTATCGAGAAGAAAAAAACCGACATTCAGATGTTCTACAACGCCACTAAAGGTGGGGTGGACACGTTTGATCAGCTTTGTGCAGGGTCGACATGTGCTCGGAGGACCCGGAGATGGCCCCTCTGCATGTTCTATGGCATGCTAAACATCGCCATGGTTAACGCCTACATCCTCTTCAAGAGTGCCCACCCCAACGCAGCCAAGGTCCGGAAGCTATTTCTCAAGGAGTTGGCCGGCGAGCTCTGCCTACCTTGGGCTCGCTGGCGGCTCGAGCACCAGCCAACCATGAACCGAGAGATACGGACCTTCATTGTCTACACCTTCAGCATCAAGAACAATGTTGAACCTATGCCTGAACCAGAGAAGCTGCAGAAGAGGCTAAGGTGCCATGCGTGCCCCAGGACTTCCAACAGCAAGGTCAAGACCGTCTGTCTCCGCTGTCGACGGCCAACTTGCTTCAAACACCTCCTAACTTCCTGTTACGGCTGCAGCACCTCGTCTTCCTAGTCTCCTACCAAACACGTAAGCAGCATATTCCTATTTACTTTACGCCATTGTAATCAGGAGGTCTTCATCTTGTTCCACAGTGATTTTCATCCAATTAAGAGCCATATGAGTTGAGCAATCAAGGTTCCAATGTCAAAAATGACCCCACATCACCCAATATATTTAGTCATCAACATTTTGGTGGGGTTGAATATATTCCAATTTGTTTTTGTACTGTTTAGGCTGTTCTATATAGTTAGGGGATACATCCATGCAATTTGATTACAAATCCTTCCATATTTACAGCCTCTACAGATTTTAGAAATTAGGGTCAGCTGGGGTCCTTTTTGTCGATTATTTCTGGATTTCAAAAACTTTACTTATTACAACACCCACTCAAACTTAATCATCCGATTCCTAATTACTTTAAGTCATTGTAATCAGGGGATCTTCCACTTTTTCCACAGTGATTTCCATTCAATTTGGAGCCATATGAGTTGAGTAATCAAGGTTCCAATGTAAAAAATGACCCCACATCACCCAATATATTTAGTCATCAACATTTTGGTGGGGTTGAATATATTCCCTTTTTTGTTGTACTGTTTAGGCTGTTCTATATAGTTAGGGGATACATCCATGCAATTTGCATACAAATCCTTCCATATTTACAGCCTCTACATATTTTAGAAATTAGGGTCAGCTGGGGTCCTTTTTGTTGATTTTTTTCGGGATTTCAAAAACTTTACTTATTGCAACACCCACTCAAATGTAATCATCCGATTCCTAATTACTTTTTGTCATTGTAATTAGGGTATCTTCCATCTGTTTCACAGTGACTTCCATTCAATTTGGAGCCATATGAGTTGAGTAATCAAGGTTCCAGTGTCAAAAATGACCCCACATCACCCAATATATTTAGTCATCAACATTTTGGTGGGGTTGAATATACTCAAATTTGTTGGTGTACTATTTAGGCTGTTCTATATAGTTAGGGGATACATCCATGCAATTTGCATACAAATCCTTCCATATTTACAGCCTCTACATATTTTAGAAATTAGGGTCAGTTGGGGTCCTTTTTGTCGATTTTTTCGGGATTTCAAAAACATTATTTATTGCAACACCCACTCAAATGTAATCATCCGATTCCTAATTACTTTATGTCATTGTAATCAGGGATCTTCCACTTGTTCCACAGTGATTTCCATTCAATTTGGAGTCATATGAGTTGAGTAATCAGGGTTACAATGTCAAAAATGATCCCACATCACCCAATATATTTAGTCATCAACATTTTGGTGGGGTTGAATATATTCCATTTTTGTGTTGTACTATTTAGGCTGTTCTATATAGTTATGGGATACATCCATGCAATTTGCCTACAAATCCTTCCATATTTACAGCCTCTACATATTTTAGAAATTAGGGTCAGCTGGGGTCAAATTTTGTCGATTTTTTCGGGATTTCAAAAACTTTACTTATTGCAACACCCACTCAAATGTATTCATCCGATTCCTAATTATTTTATGTCATTGTAATCAGGGGATCTTCCACTTGTTCCACAGTGATTTCCATTCAATTTGGAGCCATACGAATTGAGTAATCAGGGTTACAATGTCACAAATGATCCCACATCACCCAATATATTAATTCATCAACATTTTGGTGGGGTTGAATATATTCCAATTTGTTTTGGTACTGTTTAGGCTGTTCTATATAGTTAGGGGATACATCCATGCAATTTGCCTACAAATCCTTCCATATTTACAGCCTCTACATATTTTAGAAATTAAGGTCAGCTGGGGTCCTTTTTGTCGATTTTTTCGGGATTTCAAAAACTTTACTTATTGCAACACCCACTCAAATGTATTCATCCGATTCCTAATTACTTTATGTCATTGTAATCAGGGGATCTTTCACTTGTTCCATAGTGATTTCCATTCAATTTGGAGCCATATGAGTTGAGTAATCAAGGTTCCAATGTCAAAAATGACCCCACATCACCCAATATATATAGTCATCAACATTTTGGTGGGGTTGAATATATTCCAATTTGTCTTTATACTATTTAGGCTGTTCTATATAGTTAGGGGATACATCCATGCAATTTGCATACAATTCATTCCATATTTACAGCCTCTACAGATTTCAGAATTTAGGGTCAGCTGGGGTCCTTTTTGTCGATTTTTTCGGGATTTCAAAAACTTTACTTATTACAACACCCACTCAAACTTAATCACCCGATTCCTAATTACTTTATGTCATTGTAATCAGGGGATCTTCCCCTTGTTCCACAGTGATTTCCATTCAATTTGGAGCCATATGAGTTGAGTAATCAAGGTTCCAATGTCAAAAATGACCCCACATCACCCAATATATTTAGTCATTAACATTTTGGTGGGGTTGAATATATTGGGTTGAATATACTCAAATTTGTTGGTGTACTATTTAGGCTGTTCTATATAGTTAGGGGATACATCCATGCAATTTGCATACAAATCCTTCCATATTTACAGCCTCTACATATTTTAGAAATTAGGGTCAGCTGGGGTCCTTTTTGTCGATTTTTTCGGGATTTCAAAAACTGTATTAATTGCAACACCCACTCAAATGTAATCATCCGATTCCTAATTACTATATGTCATTGTAATCAGGGGATCTTCCCCTTGTTCCATAGTGATTTCCATTCAATTTGGAGCAATATGAGTTGAGTAATCAAGGTTCCAATGTCAAAAATGAACCCACATCACCCAATATATTTAGTCATCAACATTTTGGTGGGGTTGAATATATTCCCTTTTTTGTTGTACTGTTTAGGCTGTTCTATATAGTTAGGGGATACATCCAGGCAATTTGCATACAAATCCTTCCATATATACAGCCTCTACATATTTTAGAAATTAGGCTCAGCTGGGGTCCTTTTTGTTGATTTTTTCGGGATTTCAAAAACTTTACTTATTGCAACACCCACTCAAATGTAATCACCAGATTCCTAATTACTTTATGTCATTGTAATTAGGGTATCTTCCATCTGTTTCACAGTGATTTCCATTCAATTTGGAGCCATATGAGTTGAGTAATCAAGGTTCCAATGTCAAAAATGACCCCACATCACCCAATATATTTAGTCATCAACATTTTGGTGGGGTTGAATATATTCCCTTTTTTGTTGTACTGTTTAGGCTGTTCTATATAGTTAGGGGATACATCCATGCAATTTGCATACAAATCATTCCATATTTACAGCCTCTACATATTTTAGAAATTAGGGTCAGCTGGGGTCCTTTTTGTCGATTTTTTCGGGATTTCAAAAACTTTACTTATTGCAACACCCACTCAAATGTATTCATCCGATTCCTAATTACTTTATGTCATTGTAATCAGGGGATCTTTCACTTGTTCCACAGTGATTTCCATTCAATTTGGAGCCATATGAGTTGAGTAATCAAGGTTCCAATGTCAAAAATGACCCCACATCACCCAATATATATAGTCATCAACATTTTGGAGGGGTTGAATATATTCCAATTTGTTTTTGTACTATTTAGGCTGTTCTATATAGGTAGGGGATACATCCATGCAATTTGCATGCAATTCCTTCCATATTTACAGCCTCTACAGATTTTAGAATTTAGGGTCAGCTGGGGTCCTTTTTGTCGATTTTTTCGGGATTTCAAAAACTTTACTTATTACAACACCCACTCAAACTTAATCATCCGATTCCTAATTACTTTATGTCATTGTAATCAGGGGATCTTCCATTTGTTCCACAGTGATTTCCATTCAATTTGGAGCCATATGAGTTGAGTAATCAAGGTTCCAATGTCAAAAATGACCCCTCATCACCCAATATATTTAGTCATCAACATTTTGGTGGGGTTGAATGTATTCCCTTTTTTGTTGTACTGTTTAGGCTGTTCTATATAGTTAGGGGATACATCCATGCAATTTGCATACAAATAATTCCATATTTACAGCCTCTACATATTTTAGAAATTAGGGTCAGCTGGGGTCCTTTTTGTTGATTTTTTTTTCGGTTTTTCAAAAACTTTACTTATTGCAACACCCACTCAAATGTAATCGTCCGATTCCTAATTACTTTTTGTCATTGTAATTAGGGTATCTTCCATCTGTTTCACAGTGATTTCCATTCAATTTGGAGCCATATGAGTTGAGTAATCAAGGTTCCAATGTCAAAAATGACCCCACATCACCCAATATATTTAGTCATCAACATTTTGGTGGGGTTGAATATACTCAAATTTGTTGATGTACTATTTAGGCTGTTCTATATAGTTAGGGGATACATCCATGCAATTTGCATACAAATCCTTCCATATTTACAGCCTCTACAGATTTTAGAAATTAGGGTCAGCTGGGGTCCTTTTTGTCGATTTTTTCGGGATTTCAAAAATGTCATTAATTGCAACACCCACTCAAATGTAATCATCCGATTCCTAATTACTATATGTCATTGTAATCAGGGGATCTTCCACTTGTTCCACAGTGATTTCCATTCAATTTGGAGCCATATGAGTTGAGTAATCAAGGTTCCAGTGTCAAAAATGACCCCACATCACCCAATATATTTAGTCATCAACATTTTGGTGGGGTTGAATATATTCCAATTTGTTTTTGTACTATTTAGGCTGTTCTATATAGATAGGGGATACATCCATGCAATTTGCATACAATTCCTTCCATATTTACAGCCTCTACAGATTTTAGAAATTAGGGTCAGCTGGGGTCCTTTTTGTCGATTTTTTCGGGATTTCAAAAACTTTACTTATTACAACACCCACTCAAACTTAATCATCCGATTCCTAATTACTTTATGTCATTGTAATCAGGGGATCTTCCACTTGTTCCACAGTGATTTCCATTCAATTTGGAGCCATATGAGTTGAGTAATCAAGGTTCCAATGTCAAAAATGACCCCACATCACCCAATATATTTATTCATCAACATTTTGGTGGGGTTGACTATATTCCCTTTTTTGTTGTACTGTTTAGGCTGTTCTATATAGTTAGGGGATACATCCATGCAATTTGCATACAATTCCTTCCATATTTACAGCCTCTACAGATTTTAGAAATTAGGGTCAGCTGGGGTCCTTTTTGTCGATTTTTTCGGGATTTCAAAACTTTACTTATTACAACACCCACTCAAACTTAATCATCCGATTCCTAATTACTTTATGTCATTGTAATTAGGGGATCTTCCACCTGTTCCACTGTAATTTCTATTCAATTTGGAGCCATATGAGTTGAGCAATCAAGGTTACAATATCAAAATGACCCCACATCACCCAATATATTTAGTCATCAACATTTTGGTGGAGTTGAATATATTCCAATTTCTCTTTGTACTGTTTAGACTGTTCTATATAGTTAGGGGATACATCCATGCAATTTGCATACATATCCTTCCATATTTACAGCCTCTACATATTTTAGAAATTAGGGTCAGCTGGGGTCCTTTTTGTCTATTTTTCGGGATTTCAAAAACTTTACTTATTGCAACACCCACTCAAATGTAATCATCCGATTCCTAATTACTTTATGTCATTGTAATTAGGGGATCTTCCACCTGTTCCACAGTGATTTCCATTCAATTTGGAGCCATATGAGTTGAGTAATCAAGGTCCAATATCAAAAATAACCCCACATCACCCAATATATTTAGTCATCAACATTTTGGTGGGGTTGAATATACATCTGTGTGTGTACGATTTAGGCTGTTCTATATAGTTAGGGGATACATCCATGCAATTTGCATACAAATCCTTCCATATTTACAGCCTCTACATATTTTAGAAATTAGGGTCAGCTGGGGTCCTTTTTGTCGATTTTTTCGGGATTTCAAAAACTGTATTTATTGCAACACCCACTCAAATTTAATCATCCGATTCCTAATTACTTTATGTCATTGTAATCAGGGGATCTTCCACCTGTTCCACAGTGATTTCCATTCAATTTGGAGCCATATGAGTTGAGTAATCAAGGTTCCAATGTCAAAAATGACCCCACATCACCCAATATATTTAGTCATCAACATTTTGGTGAGGTTGAATATATTACAACTGTTTTGTTGTACTTTTTAGGCTGTTCTATATAGTTAGGGGATACATCCATGCAATTTGCATACAAATCCTTCCATATTTACAGCCTCTACAGATTTTAGAAATTAGGGTCAGCTGGGGTCCTTTTTGTCGATTTTTTCGGGATTTCAAAAACTTTACTTATTACAACACCCACTCAAACTTAATCATCCGATTCCTAATTACTTTATGTCATTGTAATTAGGGGATCTTCCACCTGTTCCACTGTGATTTCTATGCAATTTGGAGCCATATGAGTTGACTAATCAAGGTTCCAATGTCAAAAATAACCCCACATCACCCAATATATTTAGTCATCAAAATTTTGGTGGGGTTGAATATACATCTGTGTGTGTACGATTTAGGCTGTTCTATATAGTTAGGGGATACATCCATGCAATTTGCATACAAATCATTCCATATTTACAGCCTCTACATATTTTAGAAATTAGGGTCAGCTGGGGTCCTTTTTGTCGATTTTTTCGGGATTTCAAAAACTTTACTTATTGCAACACCCACTCAAATATAATCATCCGATTCCTAATTACTTTATGTCATTGTAATCAGGGGATCTTTCACGTGTTCCACAGTGATTTTCATTCAATTTGGAGCCATAAGAGTTGAATAATCAAGGTTACAATGTCAAAAATGACCCCACATCACCCAATATATTTAGTCATCAACATTTTGGTGGGGTTGAATATATTCCAATTTGTTGTTGTACTATTTAGGCTGTTCTATATAGTTAGGGGATACATCCATGGAATTTGCATACAAATCCTTCCATATATACAGCCTCTACAGATTTTAGAAATTAGGGTCAGCTGGGGTCCTTTTTGTCGATTTTTTCGGGATTTCAAAAACTTTACTTATTACAACACACACTCAAACTTAATCATCCGATTCATAATTACTTTATGTCATTGTAATCAGGGGATCTTCCACTTGCTCCACAGTGATTTCCATTCAATTTGGTGCCATATGAGTTGAGTAATCAAGGTTCCAATGTCAAAAATGACCCCACATCACCCAATATATTTAGTCATCAACATTTTGGTGGGGTTGAATATATTCCATTTTGTCTTTATACTATTTAGGCTGTTCTTTATAGTTAGGGGATACATCCATGCAATTTGCATACAATTCATTCCATATTTACAGCCTCTACAGATTTCAGAATTTAGGGTCAGCTGGGGTCCTTTTTGTCGATTTTTTCGGGATTTCAAAAACTTTACTTATTACAACACCCACTCAAACTTAATCACCCGATTCCTAATTACTTTATGTCATTGTAATCAGGGGATCTTCCCATTGTTCCACAGTGATTTCCATTCAATTTGGAGCCATATGAGTTGAGTAATCAAGGTTCCAATGTCAAAAATGACCCCACATCACCCAATATATTTAGTCATTAACATTTTGGTGGGGTTGAATATACTCAAATTTGTTGGTGTACTATTTAGGCTGTTCTATATAGTTAGGGGATACATCCATGCAATTTGCATACAAATCCTTCCATATTTACAGCCTCTACATATTTTAGAATTTAGGGTCAGCTGGGGTCCTTTTTGTCGATTTTTTCGGGATTTCAAAAACTGTATTAATTGCAACACCCACTCAAATATAATCATCCGATTCCTAATTACTATATGTCATTGTAATCAGGGGATCTTCCCCTTGTTCCACAGTGATTTCCATTCAATTTGGAGCAATATGAGTTGAGTAATCAAGGTTCCAATGTCAAAAATGAACCCACATCACCCAATATATTTAGTCATCAACATTTTGGTGGGGTTGAATATATTCCCTTTTTTGTTGTACTGTTTAGGCTGTTCTATATAGTTAGGGGATACATCCAGGCAATTTGCATACAAATCCTTCCATATATACAGCCTCTACATATTTTAGAAATTAGGCTCAGCTGGGGTCCTTTTTGTTGATTTTTTCGGGATTTCAAAAACTTTACTTATTGCAACACCCACTCAAATGTAATCACCAGATTCCTAATTACTTTATGTCATTGTAATTAGGGTATCTTCCATCTGTTTCACAGTGATTTCCATTCAATTTGGAGCCATATGAGTTGAGTAATCAAGGTTCCAATGTAAAAAATGACCCCACATCACCCAATATATTTAGTCATCAACATTTTGGTGGGGTTGAATATATTCCCTTTTTTGTTGTACTGTTTAGGCTGTTCTATATAGTTAGGGGATACATCCATGCAATTTGCATACAAATCATTCCATATTTACAGCCTCTACATATTTTAGAAATTAGGGTCAGCTGGGGTCCTTTTTGTCGATTTTTTCGGGATTTCAAAAACTTTACTTATTGCAACACCCACTCAAATGTATTCATCCGATTCCTAATTACTTTATGTCATTGTAATCAGGGGATCTTTCACTTGTTTCACAGTGATTTCCATTCAATTTGGAGCCATATGAGTTGAGTAATCAAGGTTCCAATGTCAAAAATGACCCCACATCACCCAATATATATAGTCATCAACATTTTGGTGGGGTTGAATATATTCCAATTTGTTTTTGTACTATTTAGGCTGTTCTATATAGGTAGGGGATACATCCATGCAATTTGCATGCAATTCCTTCCATATTTACAGCCTCTACAGATTTTAGAATTTAGGGTCAGCTGGGGTCCTTTTTGTCGATTTTTTCGGGATTTCAAAAACTTTACTTATTACAACACCCACTCAAACTTAATCATCCGATTCCTAATTACTTTATGTCATTGTAATCAGGGGATCTTCCATTGTTCCACAGTGATTTCCTTCAATTTGGAGCCATATGAGTTGAGTAATCAAGGTTCCAATGTCAAAAATGACCCCTCATCACCCAATATATTTAGTCATCAACATTTTGGTGGGGTTGAATGTATTCCCTTTTTTGTTGTACTGTTTAGGCTGTTCTATATAGTTAGGGGATACATCCATGCAATTTGCATACAAATTATTCCATATTTACAGCCTCTACATATTTTAGAAATTAGGGTCAGCTGGGGTCCTTTTTGTTGATTTTTTTTTCGGTTTTTCAAAAACTTTACTTATTGCAACACCCACTCAAATGTAATCGTCCGATTCCTAATTACTTTTTGTCATTGTAATTAGGGTATCTTCCATCTGTTTCACAGTGATTTCCATTCAATTTGGAGCCATATGAGTTGAGTAATCAAGGTTCCAATGTCAAAAATGACCCCACATCACCCAATATATTTAGTCATCAACATTTTGGTGGGGTTGAATATACTCAAATTTGTTGGTGTACTATTTAGGCTGTTCTATATAGTTAGGGGATACATCCATGCAATTTGCATACAAATCCTTCCATATTTACAGCCTCTACAGATTTTAGAAATTAGGGTCAGCTGGGGTCCTTTTTGTCGATTTTTTCGGGATTTCAAAAATGTCATTAATTGCAACACCCACTCAAATGTAATCATCCGATTCCTAATTACTATATGTCATTGTAATCAGGGGATCTTCCACTTGTTCCACAGTGATTTCCATTCAATTTGGAGCCATATGAGTTGAGTAATCAAGGTTCCAGTGTCAAAAATGACCCCACATCACCCAATATATTTAGTCATCAACATTTTGGTGGGGTTGAATATATTCCAATTTGTTTTTGTACTATTTAGGCTGTTCTATATAGATAGGGGATACATCCATGCAATTTGCATACAATTCCTTCCATATTTACAGCCTCTACAGATTTTAGAAATTAGGGTCAGCTGGGGTCCTTTTTGTCGATTTTTTCGGGATTTCAAAAACTTTACTTATTACAACACCCACTCAAACTTAATCATCCGATTCCTAATTACTTTATGTCATTGTAATCAGGGGATCTTCCACTTGTTCCACAGTGATTTCCATTCAATTTGGAGCCATATGAGTTGAGTAATCAAGGTTCCAATGTCAAAAATGACCCCACATCACCCAATATATTTATTCATCAACATTTTGGTGGGGTTGACTATATTCCCTTTTTTGTTGTACTGTTTAGGCTGTTCTATATAGTTAGGGGATACATCCATGCAATTTGCATACAATTCCTTCCATATTTACAGCCTCTACAGATTTTAGAAATTAGGGTCAGCTGGGGTCCTTTTTGTCGATTTTTTCGGGATTTCAAAACTTTACTTATTACAACACCCACTCAAACTTAATCATCCGATTCCTAATTACTTTTTGTCATTGTAATTAGGGGATCTTCCACCTGTTCCACTGTAATTTCTATTCAATTTGGAGCCATATGAGTTGAGCAATCAAGGTTCCAATATCAAAAATGACCCCACATCACCCAATATATTTAGTCATCAACATTTTGGTGGAGTTGAATATATTCCAATTTCTCTTTGTACTGTTTAGACTGTTCTATATAGTTAGGGGATACATCCATGCAATTTGCATACATATCCTTCCATATTTACAGCCTCTACATATTTTAGAAATTAGGGTCAGCTGGGGTCCTTTTTGTCTATTTTTCGGGATTTCAAAAACTTTACTTATTGCAACACCCACTCAAATGTAATCATCCGATTCCTAATTACTTTATGTCATTGTAATTAGGGGATCTTCCACCTGTTCCACAGTGATTTCCATTCAATTTGGAGCCATATGAGTTGAGTAATCAAGGTCCAATGTCAAAAATAACCCCACATCACCCAATATATTTAGTCATCAACATTTTGGTGGGGTTGAATATACATCTGTGTGTGTACGATTTAGGCTGTTCTATATAGTTAGGGGATACATCCATGCAATTTGCATACAAATCCTTCCTTATTTACAGCCTCTACATATTTTAGAAATTAGGGTCAGCTGGGGTCCTTTTTGTCGATTTTTTCGGGATTTCAAAAACTGTATTTATTGCAACACCCACTCAAATTTAATCATCTTATTCCTAATTACTTTATGTCATTGTAATCAGGGGATCTTCCACCTGTTCCACAGTGATTTCCATTCAATTTGGAGCCATATGAGTTGAGTAATCAAGGTTCCAATGTCAAAAATGACCCCACATCACCCAATATATTTAGTCATCAACATTTTGGTGGGGTTGAATATATTCCCTTTTTTGTTGTACTGTTTAGGCTGTTCTATATAGTTAGGGGATACATCCATGCAATTTGCATACAATTCCTTCCATATTTACAGCCTCTACAGATTTTAGAAATTAGGGTCAGCTGGGGTCCTTTTTGTCGATTTTTTCGGGATTTCAAAAACTTTACTTATTACAACACCCACTCAAACTTAATCATCCGATTCCTAATTACTTTATGTCATTGTAATTAGGGGATCTTCCACCTGTTCCACTGTGATTTCTATGCAATTTGGAGCCATATGAGTTGAGCAATCAAGGTTACAATGTCAAAATGACCCAACATCACCCAATATATTTAGTCATCAACATTTTGGTGGAGTTGAATATATTCCAATTTCTGTTTGTACTGTTTAGACTGTTCTATATAGTTAGGGGATACATCCATGCAATTTGCATACATATCCTTCCATATTTACAGCCTCTACATATTTTAGAAATTAGGGTCAGCTGGGGTCCTTTTTGTCGATTTTTCGGGATTTCAAAAACTTTACTTATTGCAACACCCACTCAAATGTAATCATCCGATTCCTAATTACTTTATGTCATTGTAATTAGGGGATCTTCCACCTGTTCCACAGTGATTTCCATTCAATTTGGAGCCATATGAGTTGACTAATCAAGGTTCCAATGTCAAAAATAACCCCACATCACCCAATATATTTAGTCATCAAAATTTTGGTGGGGTTGAATATACATCTGTGTGTGTACGATTTAGGCTGTTCTATATAGTTAGGGGATACATCCATGCAATTTGCATACAAATCCTTCCATATTTACAGCCTCTACATATTTTAGAAATTAGGGTCAGCTGGGGTCCTTTTTGTCGATTTTTTCGGGATTTCAAAAACTGTATTTATTGCAACACCCACTCAAATTTAATCATCCGATTCCTAATTACTTTATGTCATTGTAATCAGGGGATCTTCCACCTGTTCCACAGTGATTTCCATTCAATTTGGAGCCATATGAGTTGAGTAATCAAGGTTCCAATGTCAAAAATGACCCAACATCACCCAATATATTTAGTCATCAACATTTTGGTGGGGTTGAATATATTCCAATTTGTTGTTGTACTATTTAGGCTGTTCTATATAGTTAGGGGATACATCCATGGAATTTGCATACAAATCCTTCCATATATACAGCCTCTACAGATTTTAGAAATTAGGGTCAGCTGGGGTCCTTTTTGTCGATTTTTTCGGGATTTCAAAAACTTTACTTATTACAACACACACTCAAACTTAATCATCCGATTCATAATTACTTTATGTCATTGTAATCAGGGGATCTTCCACTTGCTCCACAGTGATTTCCATTCAATTTGGTGCCATATGAGTTGAGTAATCAAGGTTCCAATGTCAAAAATGACCCCACATCACCCAATATATTTAGTCATCAACATTTTGGTGGGGTTGAATATATTCCATTTTTTGTTGTACTGTTTAGACTGTTCTATATAGTTAGGGGATACATCCATGCAATTTGCATACAAATCCTTCCATATTTACAGCCTCTACATACTTTAGAATTTAGGGTTAGCTGGGGTCCTTTTTGTCGATTTTTTCGGGATTTCAAAAACTTTACTTATTGCAACACCAACTCAAATGTAATTATCCGATTCCTAATTACTTTATGTCATTGTAATCACGGGATCTTCCACTTGTTCCACAGTGATTTACATTCAATTTGGAGCCATATGAGTTGAGTAATCAAAATACAATGTAAACAATTACCCTACATCACCCAATATATTTAGTCATCAACATTTTGGTGGGGTTGAATATATTCCATTTTTGTTGTGGTACTGTTTAGGCTGTTCTATGTAGATAGGGGATACATCCATGCAATTTGCATACATATCCCTCCATATTTATAGCCTCTCTAACGTTTTTAAATATAGGGTCATTTCGGGTCATTTTTCGGGGCTTCAAAAAGTTAACTTATTGCAACACCCACTCAAAGGTAATCATCCGATTCCTATTTACTTGATGTCATTGTAATCAGGGGATCTTCAACTTGTTTATAGTGATTTCCATTCAATTTGGAGCTATATGAGTTGAGTAATCAAGGTTCAAAAGTAAAAAATGATCCCATGTCACCCAATATATTTAGTCATCAACATTTTGGTGGGGTTGAATATATTCATTTTTTTTTTGTACTGTTTTGGCTGTTCTATATAGTTAGGAGATGCTTCAATGAAAATTGCATACAAATCCCTCAATATTTACAGCTTTGGTTGATTTTAAAAAATTGTGTAAATTTCCTAGAATTTGTGTGCCGTCAAAAAATTAACCTCTTGCCATTTTTGTTCTAGATTTCTTATGGTGCTACTGATGGTGCTGTGATTTGTACCTGAAGATCCCCCAGGATTCCCCTACAAGTTCCTAGACTGTGATTGGGATCAACTTAGTTTAAGTATTTTTTTGTCTAAATAGAGATTATTTTGTACCACAAATAGTAAAAATTATTTAATATTAATATTCTTTTATTTCATCTTTACACAGGCTTAAGGGATAGTTTAAGTAAGTTAAGCAATTCAAAAATCTAAAAACAAATTTTAGTTTCGGTGTAATGGATTTTTAAAGTTGCTAGACGATTTCGTCCATGTGTACCTAAAAAGGTTCGATTTTGATGCGTACCTATTCAGGGTTAAGATACAATTAGATAGGCATATGGACGAGATGGGTTGGGTGTGAGGGTGATTTGTCAGGTGTGGGCCAGGTGTGGGGATCTGCAGATCCCCGTTTTTCTGACCTCTGACCGTTTCGGTGAGGTAATTCCTAATAGTGTTTTTAAGCTGGGATTATAATTAGGGTTGGGTGTGACAGGGATCTGCCTTGTGTAGGCCAATCGGCTTTCTGCAGACTCCCATTTTCTTATGTTCTTATGTTCTTATGTTCTTATTGTACAGTATATGTTGAACATCAGGGTTGACGTCTCGGATATATTATCCACTACACAATAAGGTCATTAACCATTATGAATTATAATTCTCTACAGAAAATGGATATATTTTGCATAAGGCTATTTTTCCATCCATAACCCATTTTGTGGGTTTGACCACCTCATGGTGTAGTGGATATATCGCAACCCTGATGGCCTAGTGCAAAACCTGGGGAAGGGATATACAGTATATGTATATGTATATTCATGAACCATATTCATTGGTTATTTTATGTTCATTAAGTAGTCAGTTTCTTTCCGTTTTCACTAATGAAAATTTGGCACAGATTCCAGAAGTCAATATGGTATATAGTGATAGTATAGAAATATGTTAAGTACAGTTAGTATAAGTAGAAATTATGTGCTTAAGGAAATTGACAGACTAAAACCTCAAAAATCGCCTGGTCCTGACGAGGTATATGCTAGAGTATTAAAATAATGCAGAGATGAGTTAAGTAGCCCATTATCATTTTTATTTAACAAGCCATTAGAAACAGTTTTAGTTCCAGAAGCTTGGAAGCTTGCAAATGTATTTCCGATCTTCAAAAAAGGTGATAAATCGATAGCATCCAATTACCGTCCCATTAGTCTCACATCAATCATAGGAAAGTTGCTAGAGTCTATTATTGCTAGGAAAATTAGAAGCCACTTAGTAAAATTTAACTTAATGAATTCTTCTCAGCATGGATTCACTCAGGGACGTTCTTGCCTTACTAATTTGCTTAGCATTTTCTCAGAGGTATATGAAGCAGTAGATAGTGACAAGTCATATGATATTATATATTTAGATTGCAGTAAAGCTTTCGACAGAGTCCCTCGTGAGAGATTGATGAGAAAGGTTGAGGCACATGGAATAGGAGGGTCGTTGTTGGGATGGATTAGGTCATGGCTAATTGGTAGGAAACAGAGAGTCAGCATAAATGGTACCAAGTCAGAGTGGGGAGCAGTCAAAAGTGGTGTCCCCCAGGGATCGGTATTAGGTCCCCTGTTGTTTCTTATATACATAAATGACCTAGATTTATGTATAACTAGTAGGATAAGTAAATTCGCAGACGATACTAAAATGGGGAGATCAATTGATTCAGATAGCGATATAGAGTGCCTCCAAAGGGATCTAGATACCTTACATGAATGGTCAGTAAATTGGCAGATGAAGTTTAACATTGACAAATGCAAGGTATTAAAGAGAGGGAAGATGCAAACAAATGTTAAATATAAACTAGCTAATTTAGAATTAGAAAATTCAGACTGCAAGAAAGATCTAGGTGTGTTTGTTAGCAATGATTTGAAGCCTAGAAAACAGTGTATAAACGTTCGTAATAAGGCAAACAGGATTCTCGGGTTCATCTCTAGGAGTGTGAGTAACAGAAACGCTGATGTTATCTTAAAATTTTACTTGTCATTAGTGAGACCCCATATGGATTATGCTGTCCAATTTTGGTGTCCTTAATACAGAATGGACATAGATTCATTGGAGAGAGTACAGCGTAGAATGACAAAAATTATCCATAATATTAGAAATCGTCCGGATGAAGAAAGGTTGAAGAAATTAGGTTTACATTCGTTAGAGAGACGCAGAGTTAGAGGGGATATGATAGAGGTGTTCAAGTGGGTTAGTGGGATTAACAAAGGGGACATGACAAATGTACTAAAGCTCAGTGATAGCGAAAGAACTCCTACAAATGGTTTCAAATTAGATAAAATTCGTTTCAAGAAAGATATAGGCAAATGTTGTTTTGGTAACAGAGTTGTAGATAGGTGGAATAGGCTACCAAGTGCTATAGTGGGATCAAGAACAATAGGGAGCATTAAGATACAATTAGATAGGCATATGGACGAGATGGGTTGGGTGTGAGAGTGATTTGTCAGGTGTGGGCCAGGTGTGGGGATCTGCAGATCCCCGTTTTTCTGACCTCTGACCGTTTCGGTGATGTAAGTCCTAATAGTGTTTTTAAGCTGGGCTTATAATTAGGGTTGGGTGTTACAGGGATCTGCCTTGTGTAGGCCAATCGGCTTTCTGCAGACTCCCATTTTCTTATGTTCTTATGTTCTTATGTTTTTATTGTACAGTATATGTTGAACATCAGGGTTGACGTCTCGGATATAATATCCACTACACAATAAGGTCATTAACCATTATGATTTATAATTCTCTACAGAAAATGGATATATTTTGCATAAGGCTATTTTTCCATCCATAACCCATTTTGTGGGTTTTACCACCTCATGGTGTAGTGGATATATCGCAACCCTGATGGCCTAGTGCAAAACCTGGGGAAGGGATATACAGTATAATTATGTATATGTATATTCATGAACCATATTCATTGGTTATTTTATAGTCAGTTTCTTTCCGTTTTCACTAATGAAAATTTGGCACAGATTCCAGAAGTCAATATGGTATATAGTGATAGTATAGAAAATATGTTAAGTACAGTTAGTATAAGTAGAAATGATGTGCTTAAGGAAATGACAAACTGAAACCTCAAAAATCCCCTGGTCCTGACGAGGTATATACTAGAGTATTAACAGAATGCAGAGATGAGTTAAGTAGCCCATTAGCATTTTTATTTAACAAGTCATTAGAAACAGGTTTAGTTCCAGAAGCTTGGAAGCTTGCAAATGTAGTTCCGATCTTCAAAAAAGGTGATAAATCGATAGCATCCAATTACCGTCCCATTAGTCTCACATCAATCACAGGAAAGTTGCTAGAGTGTATTATTGCTAGGAAAATTAGAAGCCACTTAGTAAAATTTAACTTAATAAATTCTTCTCAGCATGGATTCACTCAGGGACGTTCTTGCCTTACTAATATGCTTAGCTTTTTCTCAGAGGTATATGAAGCAGTAGATAGTGACAAGTCATATGATATTATATATTTAGATTTCAGTAAAGCTTTCGACAGAGTCCCTCATGAGAGATTAATGAGAAAGGTTGAGGCACATGGAATAGGAGGGTCGTTGTTGGGATGGATTAGGTCATGGCTAATTGGTAGGAAACAGAGAGTCAGCATAAATGGTACCAAGTCAGAGTGGGGAGCAGTCAAAAGTGGTGTCCCCCAGGGATCGGTATTGGGTCCTCTGTTATTTATCATATACATAAATGACCTTGATTTAGGTATAACCTACCGAAACGTCAATAAAATACCCTCATTGTTCCCTGATTAAATAGCACTGTATGAATATTCCCATATTCAAAATATGCTATAGGGGTGCAATGCCTGGTGAGTTATCTGCTCAACAGGTGGCGTTGTGTGTGTGTAAGTGTGAGAGTCCGAGTGTAGAGGGTGAGGCAGTGAAGCACGGGAACGAGGTGGCTTCAGAGATGGAGTCGTTTCGGGCCATGAGTGAGCACCCTGCCTCATGTGAAGGCAAGATGGCAGGTGCTCGTTGTACTCTACGTGCTTCACATGTCTCACTCCCTAGACTGGAACAAGACCTCACAGGCTTCACTGTTCATTGTAAAGCGGTGAATGTTAAGGCTCTCAGCCTATGCCCGAGAGGAAGTAAGTTGGAATATAGAAAAAAACAAAAAAACAAAAAAAAACTAGTAGGATAAGTAAATTCGCAGACGATACCAAAATAACAGGTTCGTCAAATATTAACCAAACGCAGTACATGAAAATACTTTCTAAATGTTTACCAAATACAAAAAGTTCAATTGGTTTGCTAGAACGGTCTTTCTAGTAGAACACAAATCAACTCTCTTGTGTTATCTCTAAATGCAAATGTAATGTCAATAATAGTATAACCAAAATCATTGATTTGCCAGGAACAAGGAGAGAGAGAGAGAGAGTTACAAGGAATATTTAGAATATCAAGAGACCTTGCCATCCATTCCGAGGAGATACTCGAAGTGGAAGAAGGTAGCCGGTTTAGTTCACTACACTCATTACAGTGTGTAAAGTACTATCTACTCTCTTCTTGAACTGCTCTACTTAAGAACTGCTTACAATTTCTGAGGGAAGTTTGTTCCGGGCAGGACAGATCTTATGTGAAAAAGTGTTCACAATTACTAGCTCTGAACCTCTTCATTTATAACTTCCAGCCATGGTTGAGTATTGTTTTCATAATGAAGCCAAACATTTTGAGAGAGAGAGAGAGAGAGAGAGATAGATGGATATATATATAGAGAGAAAGAGAGGGGGGAGAGATATGTAGATAGAGAGAGAGAGAGACTATAGGTAAGTAATTGTGAACAAAAGAATATGACAAGTGAGTGCTAACTCCGCCTCCAACCCTAATTAAGGGCAGGTAATGTTTAGCCTGTGACCTCAGGTCACAGATGTGGGAATCTCTCTCTCTCTCTCTCTAATGAAACATAGTGATAATATACCTCCTTTTTGTTAAAGTATTTATGCAATATATATGTTTGGTGATTAAAGCATCAACTGGTATCTATTTTTTTTTTTTTTTTTTATAATTGCAGTATTTCATGACAATTTTTTTTTTTTTTTTTTTTTTTCTATGTGATTGAGGGAGGCAAAAGGCATAACTGCCTATAGCGAGTGCCTCCCCCATAGTTGAAAGAGTGACAGGGCCAAAATCAAGGGACGTTCGAGCCAAAATGCCTGGACACGCGGAGTTTGAAGCAATTTAAGTCATAGGAAGAGGGAAAGACTGATTCTGGGAGAGAGTTCCAGAGCTCAGCTGTTGAGTAGAAGAAAGTTTGAGAGTAACGTTTCACTCTTGGGTTGGAGAGTTGCACAGAGTAGGGGTGGGATTGAGTTGCAAGACGGGTACCACGTGCCCTACGTAAAGGAGGTGGTATGCACTGGGATAGCTCTGAGGAACACTGATTATTATAGTAGCGATAGAATACCGAGAGAGATGCAACATTGCGGCGGAGAGAGAGAGATTGCAGAGAGTTGGTGAGAGGACGGGAGTTAATGATACGAAAGGCCTTCCTTTCAACTTTGTCTAGGAGAGCGGTGTGAGAGGAACCTCCCCACACATGTGAACAATACTCAATACAAGGGCGCACTATGCCCCTGTACAGAGCAAGAAGCTGTGCAGGGGAAAAGAACCCCCTAAGGCGGTTGAGCACACCCAGCTTCTGGGAGGCTGCCTTAGCAAGACTGGTAATATGGTCCTTCCAAATGAGAGCAGAAGAAAAAGAGACACCAAGAATATTGAGAGAAGATGAAGGGTTGATTTTTGTATTGTTGAAGAATAAGGGATAGTCCGCTGGGAGATCCTGACGGGTAGATAGATGGAGAAATTGGGTTTTGGAGGCATTAAAGTTAACAAGGTTTTCTCTGCCCCAATTGGAAATAGTATTTAGATCAGAATTTAAGAGTTCTATGGCTTCATTACGTTTGTCGTTGAGGGATTGCTGGCTGGGGCGTTCTGAAAAACTAATGGAGTAGTGTAAGGTTGAGTCGTCTGCGTATGAATGGATGGGAATTAAGGTACAGTTAAGGAGATCATTTATAAAAATTAGAAAGAGAATAGGAGATAGGACAGAGCCCTGAGGAACACCGGAGTTTATAGGGTGAGGAAGTGAACAATGGCCGTCCACAACCGCGGCTATGGAACGGCCGGAAAGGAAATTAGAGACAAAGGCACAGATGGAGGGATAGAAACCGAAGGAGGGTAGTTTAGAAATTAAAGATTTATGCCAGACTCTATCGAAGGCTTTCGATATGTCTAGTGCAATAGAAAAAGTCTCGCCGAAGTCCCGAAAGGAGGATGACCAAGAGTTAGTAAGATATGAAAGAAGATCACCAGTAGAGCGACCCTTAAGGAAGCCATACTGGCGATCTGAGAGCAGATTATGAGAAGAGAAATGCTTAAGAAATTTAGAAGCAAGAATAGTTTCAAAAACTTTAGAAAGACAAGAGATAAGAGCAATTGGACGATAGTTGGAGGGTTGAGAGCGGTCACCCTTCTTTGGGACAGGTTGAATGTGAGCAAACTTCCAGCATGAAGGGAAGACGTTAGAGGATAGACAGAGACGAAAGAGTTTGCCTAGGCAGGGAGTCAGCACGGAAGCACAGTTTTTGAGAACAACAGGAGGAACACCGTCCGGACCGTACGCCTTATTAGTGTTAAGCCCAGAGAGGGTAGAAAGTACATCTTTAGAAGAGATCAGGATATTAGGCATAAGTAAGAGAGAGGAGGGCGGAGAGGGAGGAATAGCACCGGAATCATCCAAGGTGGAGTTTCTAGCAAAAGTTTGAGCGAAGAGTTTAGCTTTGTCAGAGGAAGAAGTGATGGTTGTGCCATCAGAGTGGGAAAGGGGAGGGAAAGACGAGGAAGAGAAATTGTTGGATAGGTTTTGGCTAGATGCCAGAAAGCTTGGGAAGAGCTAGAGTTGGATAGTTCAGTGCATTTATTATTGATGAAAGAGTGTTTGGCAAGTCGAAGAACAGATTTGGCTTGATTCCGGGCAGAAACATATGAAGAATGAGAGTCTTGAGTTTTAAGGCGTCGGTACCGTTTGAATGCTTCCTCCTTATTGCGGACAGCAGTAGAACAGGCGTGAGTAAACCATGATTTTTTAGCATTAGTCTGAGAGAAAGAGAATGGAATGTATGCTTCCATGCCCGATAGGATTACCTCGGTAATGCGTTCAGCACTCTCCGAGGGTCCTCGGCCATGGAAGCAGAAATAATTCCATGGGAAATCAAAGAAGTACTGCCGATATATATCTGCGCTTTTCACTTTTTGTTTTTATCTAAAACCGTGTTAATATATACAGTTCAATAGATCACAACAAACTGTTAATCTGAGTTGTGGATTGAACCAAGATATACTGTATA
The DNA here is from genome assembly GCA_032716605.1 of Paralithodes platypus. Classification (NCBI taxonomy): domain Eukaryota; kingdom Metazoa; phylum Arthropoda; class Malacostraca; order Decapoda; family Lithodidae; genus Paralithodes; species Paralithodes platypus. Next base: position 11,912,293 of record CM064569.1, on the reverse strand, counting down.
TCTTGGATTGAACCAGTGCGAGCGTTGGTGACTGGCCTCAACCAGTCACTACCCGCACGCGGCTGACAGCCTCTCCCGCGTGGCCATTTCGGTTTGTGGCCATTTCGGTCTGTGGCCGTTTTGGTTGTGGCCATTTCGTTTGTGGCCATTTCGGAGTGTGGCCGTTTTGACTTGAAAGCGCTCATGGCACATGTAAAGAAACATCGGCTGGCAGACTACTGGATCACAGGCGACATAATTGCCACATCTGCTTTTGGCAAATTTATGGCCAGGGACCGCTACTTCCCCATACTTGGTAACCTTCACTTCGTTACCAACACCAACACACACCGGCCAGACCGCCTGTGGATGATAAGGGGATTCTAGGACATGATGAAGGCCAAGTTTTCCACATTCTTGAAGCCTCTTTAAAAGGTCGTGATCGACAAGTCTATTCTGCTGTTCCGGGGGAACCTTCACTTCCGGAAGTACATACCATACAAGAGACATCAATTCGGCATCAAGCTCTTCGTCCTCTGTGACTGCAAGACGGGTTATGTGCTGGACTTCATTGTCTACAGTGGGAAGGAGGGTGAGGTACTTGCGGATCAAGAAATAGGGTTCGTCGGAGCAGTGGTGAAGGCGATGATGGATCGCTACTTCAACAAGAACCACATACTCTACACGGACAACTATTACATGTCCCCAATCCTCACCCAGTACCTGAACACACAGCAAACCCAGACTGCGGGCACAGTACGGGGGACGAGGAAGAACATGCCGGAATTCCCCCAAAAGACCAAGAAGAAGGACATCTTCCTCAAGAAACATGGTCCGATGCTGGCAATCCATTGGTACGACCAAAGGAAGGTAAACATGATCACCACCATCCACAAGGGCAACCTTGTTGACTCTAGCAGAGTCAACCACAGGACCAGGGAACCCATCATGAAGCCAGACGCAGTTATGGACATTAATTTAACATAAACATGCGTCTGGTTGACAAGTCAGACATACTGGTCGGCTTCATCAACTGCCTGCGGATCTCCTGCAGGTGGTATAAGAAGTTCTTCTTGCACATGATGGATGTGTCTGTGCTCAATGCCTACAACCTGTACAAGCTCATGAACCCCACAATGCCCAGGAAGTACACTAACCTTCGGAGATTCCAGAAGAAGATCATTTTGGATCTCATTGGGGAATATGCCCTACCTGAGGATGCCCCACGAGTTCAACATATGCCAGAAGTTGGCACTATGGACCGCACATACGCTTCCGAACACCACAGGAAGCACAGGATCGTCGCCCTTCCAGTAATCGGTGGTTACAAGAGCCAGAAACGGTATCATGTCTGCAGCAACATCACCCAAGAAAACCAACAAAACCTTGTATCAGTGCCAGGAATGCGAGGTAGCACTGTGCATCACACCTTGTTACGATGATTTCCACATCCTGGTAAACTTCTAAGTGGCATTGAACCTGAGAACGCTAGTGAAAGTGACACTAAAACAATAAAACACTATCTGCAAGTGAAAGAGACACTGTATTCTATAATTATTATAAGTTAAACCTCTAATAATAAGTGAAAGTGACACTAAAAACAAGTTTGTTATTAAATTGTTTCTGCAATTTAATTCCGTTATCTATCTTTTCCTTGAAGCTTTAAGTCAACTTAATTGTGTGATCTTTTATATAGCCTGCTTGACTATCAGCAGTCTATAGGGCGTGCACCCTGTAACCGAGTCATAGGATACCTTGTTGTCCAGGCAGGACTCTTGACGGTTTAGGGTGGTTTGTTGCCTGGGTTTATAGATAAGGGTTGGATCTAGCGTTTCCGTTGTTGCTTGTTGCCGCATACCTAGTCCAATAGAAAGAGCCCAGTGTTTATATATCCCAGGACGTAACAAATGGCGAACTTGCCAGGATTTACTGAACAGAGGAATACAGTGGTCATTTGTTTTGAGATTCCTTATGATTAAAGGAATACAGTGGACATAGAGTTTTTTTTTTGGAGCAACCAATATAACACATTAAAGACTTTAAATAACATTACTATATACATACTTGCATAGGAGATAAGGCACATTCTATAACCGTGATAATTACTGCAGTACACAAACATGTCTAATACATTGGAACACAGTGATGGGTCAGGTCACGATACGGGCTCGGAGGGAGAAAGACCTGTGGAGTGGCTAGTCGATAGTGAGGAGGGTGCTAGAAGATTTTTAGAGGTGCCCCTTACCGCTGCCAGGGTGTTGAAGCTGAATAAGTATGGCTTAAAGTGTGTGGCAGGTCTTCAGGGTCACCAGGGTTTAAGTGTCATGAGGAAAGATCAGCTGAGGACTTTGATATTGGGTTTAGAAGGGAGAGACCTGGGTGGAGAGGCGACTGGGGGCCCCGGTCCCCAGCCCCCCCTCCACTCTACCCCCATATCAAATGTCAGAGTGCCTGAATTTAGTACATACACCCAAGTTGATGGTCAATGGCAGCGTGGAATTCAATCACAGGGACCCTCTCCATTAAATGCACCTTCCCCTCCTCAAGGGTTGACTCCAGATTTGTTGTTTCGGCTTGAGATGGCCAAGGTTGAGGTTGCTAGAGCTCAGGTTGAGGCTACCGAAAGACAGGCTAGAGCTCAGGTTGAGGCTGCCGAGAGACAGGCTAGTGTGCAGGCTGAGGTTGCTAGAGCTCAGGCTGAGGCTGCAGAGAGAACAGCTATACGAGAGGCTGAACTGCAGGCAGAGTCTACTAGGTATCGGGCTGACAGGGAGCTGGAGAGATCTCGAGTGGAGGTAACAGGGCGAAATATTGGGGGAGGTAACAGACATCGGGACCAATCATTGTCGCACCTGCTTAAACTAGTTCCTGTGTTCGATGAATTATGTGTGACTGAGTTTTTTATGCGATTTGAGAAGAAGTGTCAGGAACACCAGTGGCCTCAGGAAAAGTGGGCAGCATTAGTTTCATGAAGACTCCTAGGAAAGGGGCTAAAAGCGTATGATGCACTACCTTTAGAGTCCTGTGTAGTTTATGATGAGCTAAAGAAGGCTGTGCTACGGGCCTATGAGTTACAACCAGAAACTTACCGCTTGAAGTTTCGGGGTGTTACTAAGGGCAAGGATAGTACCTTCCTAGAACACGCCCGGGACTTGTCTGATGCACTACGACATTGGCTGCGTTCCGAGAGGGCAGCTACTTTTGAGGAGTTGAGTGAGCTGATTCTCTTGGAGCAGTTCTTTAAGTGCACAGGCGGGGACTTAACATTAAATATAAAGGAAAAAATCCTAGAACTCTCCAGGAGGCAGCAGAAATGGCTGACCTCCGACTGTCATTAATTCGAGGGTGCGGAGCAGCAGCTAGGAGTGAGTCGGGTGCAAAGGATCGTACCCCTCCCCCTCCCAAGAATTTTGATACACATAAATATACAAAACCATCTAGCACTGACAATAAAACTGAACATAAACCAAATACCGTCCCGTATAAGAAGTCTAATGGTACCTCCCACTCCCAAGGGAAACCAAAGAGTAAAGAGTGCTTTGCATGTCACAAGGAGGGTCACTTTGCAAATGCTTGTCCGAACAAGCCACCAAACAAGGTTGTGTCATTGGCCCGCAGCATAGGGGTGTCGCCTATATCTTCTGAGTTTGCCAAGGGTAGTTCGTCAGAGATTGGGACACAGCCTGTGTTCAAGAGCCCGGAAGGCTCGAACCCTGTCCGCGACGTCTTTGGGGGTCATAGAGGGCACGGTTTTGTGAGGTGGGCTGGCGAAAGGCGAGGAGTTAAGCTATTGCGTGATACTGGGGCTTCTCAGACCTTGTTAAAGAACTTTACTGGTAGGCCGATTAACGCTGCTCGGGTGGTGGTAGTACAGGGGATCAATGCTACGAAGTCCTACCCGCTGGTGCGGATGGAGCTGGAGGTGGGTGGTGTGGCGAAGGAGCTGGATGTAGGAATCGTAGAGAACTTGCCTGTTGGGGGCGTCGACCTCCTCCTCGGCAACGACTTTGCGGTGCGTGCTTCTAAGGTTTCACCCTTGGTCGTTGCCGAGAAGGCGGCCGACGTTAGTAGGGAGGAACAGGAGTGGGTTGAGAAGTGTAGCGTACAAACCATGGCGTGTGTTGTGACGCGTTCTCCGACATCCGGAGCCTTGCAGCCACCACCTCAGTCTATCAAACCGCGGAGGAAAGGTCACAAGAAAACGGGAAGTGTTGGTCAATTGGAGAGTTTTGAGCCGGCAGTTTTTCTTGGTGACTCATTATTGGCACCTATGTTAGAGTCTGGAGAGGCCCTGGGGCCTGTCACCGCTAGTGCAGGTGCAGGGCAGGAAGAGACTCTGCGACCGCATCGTTATGCGCAGCGTGAGGAAAGGATGGCTCAGCGGGACATTGGAGGTGGAAATAAATTATTTAAGATGAACTTGGATAATCTCACACCTGCTGATATATGTTCTTTGCAGCTGGAAGATCCTGAACTTAGGGCGTGTGGTAATGGTGCTGTCGAACTGGAGAGCGATGGGGATGCGCAGCCTGGTGATTTTTTCTTGTCCGAGGGGATCTTGTATCGGAGACATCAGGATCCCAAGAAAAAGTGGGATGGCGGGTCAGGATTAGTGGACCAGTTAGTAGTACCGAGGGTGTGCCGTGAGAGCTTATTGAGATTAGCTCATGATGTGCCTTTGGCAGGGCACCTGGGGGCACATAAGACGGAGGCAGCTCTGAGCAAGCTTTTCTGGTGGCCTGGGTTAAAGGCGAGTGTCGTGTCATGGGTGTCACAGTGTCACACTTGTCAAGTTGTTGGGAAACCCAATCAGGTCATCCCGAGAGCCCCGTTACAACCCATCCCTGTCATTGGGCCGCCCTTCAGCAAAGTAGTAATCGATATGGTTGGCCCATTGCCCCCCACTAGTGCCGGCAATAAATGTTTACTAACTGTAATGGATGTAGCAACACGGTATCCAGATGCTTACCCCATGTGCAACGGGATGGCTAAGACTGTTGTCAAAAACCTACTTGTCTATTTCTCTCGTTATGGCTACCCTCAGGAGATCCAGTCTGATCAGGGATCCAAATTTACTTCTGCCCTGTTTAAGCAGACCATGCAGCAACATGGTATAGTGTCTGTGGTGTCATCTGCCTACCATCCCGAGAGTCAGGGAGTTTTGGAAAGGTGGCACTCGACTCTCAAGAGTATGTTGCGGTGTTATTGCATGGAAAATGGGAAGGACTGGGATCTAGGTCTCCCATACGTTTTATTTGCTGCGAGAGAAGTACCTGGGGAGAGCTTGGGATTTAGCCCGAACGAGTTGTTTTTTGGACACCGGGTCAGGGGGCCCCTCCACATAGTCAAGGAGATCTGGGAGGGAGTCACAAAGCCATGCTCGCTTCTAAAGTATGTAGTTGAAAGCCGTGAGAGAATGCTAATAAGCTTGGAGGTAGCAGGTCGGAACCTTAAGAGTTCACAAGCTCAGATCAAGGACAGATACGACCAGAAGGTGAAGCTGAGGGAGTTTGAAGTAGATCAGGAGGTACTGATACTACTGCCTCTGGTGGGACACCCCTTGTCTGCCAAGTATTCTGGTCCGTATCGGGTTGTAAGGAAGGTTTCTGATCTCGACTATTTAGTATCTACTCCTGATCGTAAGAAAAAGAACCAACTTTGCCATGTAAATCTGATGAAAGAGTATGTGAGGCGCCCCTCCGAGCCTCTCACTGTCCCGGTGTTGATCTGCAGCGATCGTGGTGGAGAAGGAGCAAGGGACAGTCAAGCTGTGGGGGAGGATAATTGGGATTGTCATGTTTCCGCGGATCAGTGGGCGGGGAATTCTAGACAAGTGGCTCACGAGTTGATATTGCACCTGCCTGAGCAACAGCGTGTAGCTGTGCAGCACTTGTTTGATTCAAACCCAGCTGATTTCGCGGAGCATCCTGGCCTCACTACTCAAGCGGTGCACGATGCCGATGTTGGGGACCACCCGCCCTTTAAATCAGTGCCATACCGTGTTCCCCCTATTAAATTACCAGCACTTAGGGAAGAGCTGGATTATATGCTGAAACGTGGGCTGATTTCTGAGGGTGCAGTAAGGTGGACTTCCCCCGTCACACTGCAGCCCAAACCAGATGGCAAGGTGCGGTTTTGTATAGATTTCCGCAGGTTGAATGGTTTAACCCCCACAAATGCCTACCCTCTCCCTCGCGTGGACGACAGTGTGGATAAGATAGGAAAAGCCAAGTTCCTCACTAAGATGGTCTTAGACCTTGTCAAAGGTTATTGGCAAGTGCCCTTGTCTGAGCGAGCGCGAGAGGTGTGTGGGTTTGTGGTGGACGGTGCCACATATCGTTGCCATGTTATGCCATACGGGCTGAAAAATGCCCCTGCAACGTTTCAGAAATTAATGAACGACATTGTAGCCGACATTCCCAACTGTACGGTGTACCTAGATAATGTCATAATATACGACGATGATTTTAACAGTCACTGTGCTCACATCGGACAGCTTTTTAAAAAACTGAATGAAGCAGGTTTGGTGGTAAACCTGGGTAAGTGCGATTTTGTCAAAGCCACAGTTTTGTACCTGGGGTTCGAGGTGGGGATGGGTCAGGTGTGCCCTCCACAGACAAAGATCAAAGCCATCGATCAGTTTCCCCAGCCTACGACTAAGAAACAAATCATGCGGTTTCTAGGTATGATAGGCTATTATCGTCGCTTCATCAAAGGCTATTCGACTGTACTTGCACCTTTAACTGACTTATTATCTAAGGACAAGAAGTTCCGGTGGTCTCCTGAGTGTGCAGAGGCGTTTTCCTTGGTGAAACACCTGTTATGTACCCACCCCATACTCAGGGCCCCGGACTTCAGCAGACCTTTTCAGCTGGCGACTGATGCCAGTGGCGTAGGGGCTGGGGCTGTGTTGTTACAAACAGATGATGAAGGTATCGAACATCCAGTGAGTTTTTACAGTAAAAAATTCAATAGTGCACAAAGGAATTACTCTGTAATTGAAAAAGAACTCCTGGCGATAGTGCTGGCGCTCAGGCACTTCGATGTATATGTTCCTGCTTTCGGACCAGTCGTAGTGGTTTATACCGATCATCACCCTCTGAAATTCTTGAATCAGTTTCATAACTGGAAAATGAGGCTGACCAGGTGGTCACTCATGCTTCAGGAGTATAATCTGGACATACGCCATATTGCCGGTTCTGATAACGTGATAGCGGATTGTCTATCAAGCGTGGATGATGTTGGTTAGACTGCCACAGGATTGAGGGTTGAGTGTGGAGAAATAGGCTGTCACTGTAGTTCAGCCGAAAAAAACAAATTAAAAAAAGCAAAAACCTTATAAAAACTCTTTATTTTTATAACGTGTAGAATTTTGTATAAGATGTTGTAGCAGTATCTAAGTTGAATGTTTTCGCTTATTGTCGGTGGAGCACAACAGTCTTTATTTTTTTTATATATAGTGCCTTGTGTCGCAACAGTGTGTGGTACTATGAGACGCTTTCTGTTAGATATGAAGAACTTAGTCAAGGGTCTTATATCTTGGGGGAGGTGTGACGCTCCTGCATAGTAGCCACGTGCGGGCATGCACACGCGTCGGCTGCCCAGCCGTTTAGAAACCGGCTGGCGGCAGCCGGCCGGCTTTTCCTTAGTATATATCCTACGATAATGTAACTAATGTCTGGGATATTCTTATGTTGTTTCACAGCTTGAAGCTGCCCTTATTCTTAACCAACGCATCTTAGTATATTTTATTCTCGATAGTTGATTGTTTCATTATAATATATAAGATGTAAGTCTAGTGAGAGTGGGAGGAGACGAGCGGGAGAGAGAGACCGGCTGGGGGACGTTGCTTCGCGCGGAGAGTCTAGCTTGGGACGAGCCTGATGTTGCCCATTTGATTGCAACGTTAGGCTTAGTTTCGACTCACGCAAGGGGTAGAGGATTTTGACCCGGCAACTGTGTTGAGTGTTGCCAAGCATGGGATGTATTTCGCATGCCTAGGGTGGGGCCCAGACAGATTCAAGACTCAGAGCTCACCTCACTGTCGTACCCTTCGGACCCCCTTGATATCTATCCCTCTCAACCCCACTTAGAAACTTTCTCTCTTACTTTGTATACCTTCCTTCCACTACTTCACCAATCTATTTAATTATCCCATCCCCTTGATAGACCTTATATCTATTATTGTATTAACGACGAGCTCTCAGTTAACTAGATAGGATTTTGGGCCTTATGCAGAGATTTAATTGTTAATGAGACCTAGGAAGCTTTTTTGTTGTCTCATATTTGGTGGTTTCATGCTTGCTAGTGTGTTCTTGTGTCAGGTTAGCAGGGGCTAGACCGGAGGGGAGGCTTTTTGCGATCCTTTAAGTAAAGTCTGCTGGTGCGAGTCCTGTGGACCCGCACGACTTTACTAGGATACCCGTGGGAGTCTGGGGGCATTTTCTTGTCTGTGTCCCTGTGGTGTCTAGCGTCGTGTTGTGTGAGGGCCCTTGCCTAGTCCACTCAGCACTGCGCTAGCACGTCTTGCTTTTGTTTTAGGGTCGCCAGGAGAGAGTCAGATACTTGCGATCTGAGTCTCTCAAGAGAGCACCCTTTCAATTAGAGTAATTTGGCGCACAGACTTGGGAACGTCCCTAGGCTAGAGCAGGTGGCTCAGCCCGGGTATCCGAAGCCTATATCCTTCCGGCTAGACCTCTGCCACCTGGCAGATTAACAGCTAGGGGTTTATGATCTCTGTATGCTTGTTATTGTGCCACAGTTTACCGTTTTTGTGAGCATTGTGAGTCAGGGTGTGGCTTAGAGACTCTGTCCGAGCAGGCTTGCCTGACTAGGAGTGAGAAGCACACCTGTATGTGGTTATGTTGCGAGTTGCTGCCTGTATTTAATTATACCTATGCCATTATACACTGTATGGCCTATCACTAGTATTTATTCCTGCTTATGAGTTAAGAGTTCTCTAAATCCGTAACGTACTTTCTTTGCTAAGCATCGGATCCTACGGTAGCCACATGCAGTTTAGAAACCCGCATCTTGTCTACCGGTACGATGTTTTGAGGACTGTTTGCTTTCACCTTCTTTCACGCAGGGGTGATTAGTTGTATTAATTAACGTAACGTTAAATGTACTTTCTTCTAGTTTGTTATTAAATTGTTTCTGCAATTTAATTCCGTTATCTATCTTTTCCTTGAAGCTTTAAGTTAAATTTATTGTGTGATCTTTTATATAGCCTGCTTGACTATCAGCAGTCTATAGGGCGTGCACCCTGTAACCGAATCATAGGATACTTTGTTGTCCAGGCAGGACTCTTGACGGTTTAGGGTGGTTTGTTGCCTGGGTTTATAGATAAGGGTTGGATCTAGCGTTTCCGTTATTGCTTGTTGCCGCATACCTAGTCCAATAGAAAGAGCCCAGTGTTTATATATCCCAGGACGTATCACTTCCCCTACTCCACCCTGGGCAAGTGGAAGGGGGGAGTCGGGTCCAAGTCTACCCCCATCTTCCACCCTTAAACTATCCCCAACTCCCCCACCTTCCTTCTCTAACAGGCAGGTAGTGATTAGTGTTACGACAGGGATTCGTATAAAACAAGGGCTCTTAATCATTGGACTAGAAAGGCACACAGCCACAACGGTAACACTAGATCCAACCCTCAAACTTATAATGCTGGCGCACAAAAACACCTATACCCTCCAGAGTTAAATCTGCGATAGCGGGGTATCCTCTAACTCGGTATAAAATTAATGCACTACTACTACAGGCTGATGATATCTGATACATCCTGATCACAACAACATACAATTATGTTAATAATGTATACAAGGAAAAAGATAGAGAGCTTAATTAAATCACTGGAATGATTTAATGCAAACAAGAAGAAGGTATAATTAAAGTTACTCTAAACATAATAAACTGTCACTCCTATATTAAAGCAAGTGAATGAAAGTCCTAAAGCATTGAACAGGAATCTTCTGAAGAAAGTCTGATGCTCCTTAACCTCTGAAGTGCGCATGGGGGTAATTGGAAACGTCCCCCTGTGCTGACGTATTTGAGGTGTTTCCGTCACTAAAATATTCATTGTGCCATTATAGCATTTCTAATGTTAGCACGAAATATACCTCAGAATAACTGAAGGAGAGGAGGAAAGTGGAAAGGGAGGTAGAGGACTGAGATTTTGCATGGCCAGGGGCCAAAAAATAAAAAAATAAAAAAAAAAAAATATAAAAAATATTTTTTTTTCGATGTCCTCCCCGCAGCTCCCGGGTTAAGATGATCGAATCGGATTTTGAACTGTTATATAAAGCAGGAACAAGATATGACAAGTGTATGGACATACAGTGTTAACTGGCACGGGAATAACGATAAATGCGCAATAGTATTATCTGCAACAACAAAAGAAGCACTTCCTCAGGCAACGCAAAAGCCTGCTCGGGTTGTGCAACTCAACAACAACCAAGGCTTACACTCAACGTGAATAAAAATGCTGCATACATAACATAAGAGTTTATAATCCTAATCGGGTGTCTACTAGGCGAATAAAGTCTAGCTGGGATGTCGTAGGCTAGGAAACAATGGCTGAGCAAGCGGCTCGTAGCCTAGTGAGGTCCTTAAGACTGTACGGCCAAATTACGTTAAATGACAGGGTGCTGTCTTGAGAGATCCAGATCGCTAGTATCTGGTTCTCTCCTGGCGACCCTCTCAAAGTCAAAGCAAAATGAGTTAGCACAGTGTTGGGTGGCAGAGGCAAAAGCCCTCACTCGCAACACAGTGCTAAACTCACAAGGTACACAGTCAGAAAGACAACCTAGGCTTCCCACGTATCCGTTGCGATTGTACAACTTCAACAAAACATGGTTCACATCGGAAATCACAACACCAGTAGCCTTACCCCAGTCTAGCATTAAATAGCCCAGCAGACAACCTAGAAATAGGTAGGGAGACACCACAAGTGTGTCGAACCTCTACAGACAAAATGTTAACCCCTCCAAAGTGTCTAACTAAACATGGAATATCTGAGAGCTTCAGCATATAATACGATGGCCGATATGTGAAATCTTGCAGAACCAAAGGGGAGGTATGATGTTAAATAGATTGGAAGAATGAGAGGTAAGAAATTGAGAGAGAGAGAAAGTGTTCTATAGGTAGAAGTCGGGGACAGGTGGCAAGGGAGATGTGAATAGTATGCTGGTCAATCAAGCTCTGAGCAAGGAAGACACAAAGGCAGCAGGGAGTGCGGCTGAACCACTTCCTGACGCGGCAGGAGGGTGGTAAGACGGCCAGCCACTCAGAGGGCCCGGCCGTGGCATGACGTCACCGAGACAACGTGTAACACTACGCGCACTACCCTCTGCCTCCTGCACTTACTCACTCACACTCTCTAGCTGTATCATTCAGTCTTATACATTAAACTTATAACTGATGATATAAAATATAATGCATTGTCACAGGCAAAAATAAAGACCACTTCTGTACTGCCTGTGACATGACGATTCACAAGAAAGAAAGTACAACATTGTAGATAGACTGTAGCCAAATTCATTGCCCTGGCGAGTGTTAGCAAGTGGCCTAGCGAGCGGCTGAGCCCACGTGGCGTTCTGCTAAGCTGCAGGCGTCACACCCCACCCAAGATATTTGACGCTCAACCATGAGCTCCATATCTGACAAGCAGAACCCCGATAAGACTCGCCACCCCTAACCACTTCGCAACAAAGAAAGGCAAAGCTCAGTTCTCATCAAAAAAATTAAAACCCCTCCCAACACAATAGCTTAATTCATACTGCTATGCTCCTAGAGCGAGCTTCTACTAGCCCAGCCTTCTGAGAGAAGTACAGGTTCGACTCAGAACTTCAGCTATAACATACTTTAAACATTTAACTATTAAAGAAAGAGTTTTTATAGAATTTTCATTTTTTGTTATATGTTTATGGCAGCTGCAATACAGGGGCAAGCCTATTTTACTCCACTCTCAACACACACTGACTGAACGGCGAGGGTTCTCCTGCAAACAAACCCTCCCGTGACAAACAATCAGCCAAAACATTATCAGTGCCCTTAGCATGCCACACATCCAACTTGTGTTCCGGCAGCACAACAACACCTGACACTGATAAACTGCCCAGTTCATCACAAGACTGGCACTTCTCTTCGCTCTTTCCGGCAACGGGACCTGCCAAAAGCCTTTCACAAGTTCTACCTTCGTGATAGGCGATGCAGCCCCGATGCGGTCTATGGTGTCGTCAACTCTCGATAAGGTATAGGCGTCTGTCAGGGATAATTCACACCCACGCTTGCAATCAACACACACACTGATCTTGCCACTTAACACAGGTTGTAAAGTTACAGGCAATGACCACTCATGATATCCCTTATCCCTGAGACCCTTGGGCAATGGATAGGTGTCTGTTAGGGATAATGCTTCCACACTCTTGCAATCACCATACACACGGATCTTGCCACTCAACTCCGGTTGCAAACTCACTGGCAACGACCACTCACGATATCCCTTATCCCTCAGACCCTTTTTCCACATGTCGTCTAGCTCTGTTTTCACGACAGGATGTTGAGCAGGATTTATACGGTAGGGAATTAAACTGAGCCTAGCACTGTCTCCATCCTCTATGTCGGATTCTACCCCGTACATCAGGCCTGGAGAAGCAACAAACATGCGGATGCACTGCCACAGCCTAGTAAACAACTTATCTCGCAGAACAACATGCCTAGTGCCCTCCCACAACCCAGCCGAGACCGCAGCTTCTAACCTGTAGTCTCCCTCCTTCTCCACCTTCATCCCTAGAACAGCCAGGTCATGAGAGGGACAATCAGTACCACCTGTGCAGTCACTCCCATAGTTCATTATTGCTAAGGCTTCCCCGCCGATACCGTACATGCGCACCCCCGCATTGCTTACGACTACATCTGCCTGCGCAGCATCACCGGTTTTAGCGACATGGCCAGATACAGTCGGTCTATGGTAGGGCTGTAGCATTCGACTAGAGCAGCATTGGGAGGCTATACGACGACCGGGCACATCCACTCCACAGCCAAACTCACCAATCTGCTCAATATCCTCCTTCTGACCACCACCCTTGGCAGCCATGGGTCGACCTTGACCTGACAACCATGTCCAAGCCTCGTCGCCCACCTTGAACCACCGAAACAACGAGGCTAACGGTCTCCCAACATTCAAGTGACCTGCCCGCAGAACATCTTGCACCGCCTGAGTTGTGAGGCTCTGGTGCTCGGCACGACCATTGGGGTATGAACCGAGCTGGTGCTGGAGCGCTGCACACTGCTGCTCAGGCAGGTGCTCTAGCGCTTCCACAGCCATCAGACTCGTGTCCCCCGCCCACTGCTCCGCCGAGACATGACAATCCCTACTCTCCTCCACCTGTGCCCTACTGCCCCCCTCTCCTTCTCCACCTTGGCCGCTGCAGACCAACGCAGGGACAGTAGGCTGCTCAGGTGGTTGCCTCACAAACTCCTCCAACAGGTTCACATGACATGTTTCCCCGTCCTCGTGTTTGATCTCGACAGCACCATTACCACATTTCTGAACTTCCGGATCCTCCAACTGCAGTTTACAAATATCTGAGGGAGCCAACCTGTCTAGATGCTTCCGAAGCAACCCATGTCCTCCCCCAATATCAAACTGAGGAACCCTTTTTTCTCTCTGTGTGTAAAGTTGGTGCCTCGGAGTCTCTTCCTGCCCTACCTCCTCACTAGCTGTGACAGGTCCTGGGGCTTCTCCAGACTCCAACAATGGTGCCAATACTGAGTCGCCAAGAAGAGCTGCTGGTACTAAACTCTCCAAACTCTTACCAACATTAGCCGTCTTCTTCCAACCGTTCCTCCGTTGATCAGAAGACTGAGGAATAGGCTGTGACACTTTGGATGCAAGAGATCTTGTAACAACACAAGCCATAGGTTGTACAGGACACTTCTCTACCCACTCCTGTTCCTCCCTACTCACGTCAGCTGGCTTCTCGGCAACGACTAAGGGTGAAACCTCAGAAGTAGGCACCGCAAAGTCGTTGCCGAGAAGGAGGTCGACGCCCCCAACAGGCAAGTTCTCCACAATTCCCACATCCAACTCTCGTGTCACACCATCTACCTCCAGTTCCATCCTGACCAACGGGTATGACCTGATAGCATTGATACCTTGCACCACAACCACCCGTGCCGCGTTTATTGGTCTACCAGTAAAGTTCTTCAACAAAGTCTGAGAGGTACCCGTGTCTCGCAACTGCTCAACTCCATGCTTCTTACCAGCCCACTCCACGCAGCCATGCCCTCGATGGTCACAAAAGACATCGCGGACAGGGTTCGAGCCTTCCGGATTCTTCTCCACTGGCTGTGTCCCAGCCTCTGACGTTATACCCCGGGCAAACTCAGACGACTTCGGGGACACGCCAATGTTGCGAGCCAAAGACACAACTGCATTAGGTAGCTTGCTCGGACAGGCTCTTGCAAAATGCTCCTCCTTATGACAATGGAAGCACTCTAGCTTTCCCTTGGGCTTCCCTTGAGGTGAGGAAGGACCCGGACCCTTTCTAAACGGGACGGTACTAGGTTTATGGTCAGTTTTGGTGTCGTTGCTCTTGTTCTTAGTGTAATTAAGTGTATCAGTGTTTCGGGGAGGGGAAGGGTTACGCTCCTTATTGCCTGCATCACTTCTCTGTGCAGAACCGCACCCACGAATCAAAAATAACTGAAGGTCAGCCATCTCAGCTGTCTCCTGAAGAGTTTTTGGGGTTTTTTCTTTAAGATTCAATGTCAAATCGCCGCCCGTACACTTGAAAAAAAATTCTAGAAGCATCAGCTGTTTCAACTCCTCAAACGTCAATACCTTCTCAGAACGCAGCCAGTTTCTAAATGCATTGGACAGATCCCGGGCATGCTCAAGAAAGGTGCACTCACGACCCTTCGTTACACCCCGGAACTTCAATCTGTACGTCTCTGGTTGTAACTCATATGCCCGCAGGACACCCTCCGTCAATACCTCATAATCGACGCAAGACTCCAAGGGCAACGCATCATATGCCTTGAGTCCTTTGCCAACCATCCTAGAGGAAACAAGGGATGCCCAATTAACCTCGGGCCATTGGTGCTCCCGGCACTTCTTCTCAAACTGCATAAAACATTCGGTGACACCCGACTCGTCAAATACAGGGACTAACTTAAGAAGGTGCGATAAAGACTGATCAAGACCTCGATTCCCAGAACCGAGATGCTGCCCTGTTGACTCCACCATAGTTTTCTCAAGATCTATGTCTGCACAGTACATGGTCTTTCTCTCCTCAGACTGAATCCTGAACTCAGCCTCATCCTCAGCTCAGCCTCATGCCTTCGTTGCTCAGCTCGTTGCTCAGCCTGCTGGTTAAGTTTAGCCATCTCAAGCTGGAAGATCATATCTGCAGTTAAACCTTGAGGAGGAGGAGATGCAACAATTGGAGACTCACCCAAGTGCAAACCACGCTGCCAGTGACTATCGGCCTGCGGGAACGTACCCGACTCCGGAGCCCGAGGGGGCGAAAAGGTAGGAGTCGAGTGGAATGGGGGCTGGACCGAAGGTGCCCCAGCTCCCGCTCCACCCGAAGCCCCATGCACCCCGCCGAGCACACAGGCCACCAGGTCACCTCTTGTCATGCTGCTAGTGCCCACATGACCCATGACCGTGGCCAAATACTGGAGACCATTCCGATCAATCCCCGACACCCGGTCAACAGTAATAGGCATCTCCAGAAACTTCTTTGCATCCTCCTCACTAGTTATAACTCTAATGCCTTCTAACAAACCCCGCTTCTGCACCTCAGAGCCTGCTTCCCGTACTGTGTCCTCACTGTACACTGATCCGTCGTCCGACATATTGTCCACCGAAAATTCTCAACGTTTATATAAAAAAAGGAGTACCTAAACTCTAATGCAGCACTATTCACTCAAAAATGCTTGAAGACTCTTAAGTGTTATACTACTTGCCAAAAAAAATCTGTGTCCACTACATTCCTTTAAACAAAAAAACAAATGACCACAACACTCCTGCAATATATCTCTAAAGTTCACAAAATCCTAAGCAAGGTCGCCATTTGTTACGACCGGGACTCGTATAAAACAAGGGCTCTTAATCATTGGAGTAGAAAGGCACACAGCCACAACGGTAACACTAGATCCAACCCTCGAACTTATAATGCCGGCTCACAAAAACACCTATACCCTCCAGAGTTAAATCTGCAATAGCGGGGTATCCTCTAACTCGGTATAAATGCACTACTACTACAGGCTGATGATCTCTGATACAGCCTGATCACAACAACATACAATTACGTTAATAATGTATACAAGGAAAAAGATAGAGAGCTTAATTAAATCACTGGAATGATTTAATGCAAATAAGAAGAAGGTATAATTAAAGTTACTCTAAACAATAATAAACTGTCACTCCTATATTAAAGCAAGCGAATGAAAGTCCTAAAGCATCGAACAAGAATCTTCTAAAGAAAGTCTGATGCTGCTTAAGATGATCGAATCGGATTTTGAACTGTTATATAAAGCAGGAACAAGATATGACAAGTGTATGGACATACAGTGTTAACTGGCACGGGAATAACGATAAATGCGCAATAGTATTATCTCCAACAACAAAAGAAGTACTTCCTCAGGCAACGCAAAAGCCTGCTCGGGTTGTGCAACTCAACAACAACCAAGGCTTACACTCAACGTGAATAAAAATGCTGCATACATAACATAAGAGTTTATAATCCTAATCGGGTGTCTGCTAGGCGAATAAAGTCTAGCTGGGATGTCGTAGGCTAGGAAACAATGGCTGAGCAAGCAGCTCGTAGCCTAGTGAGGTCCTTAAGACTGTACGGCCAAATTACGTTAAATGACGGGGTGCTCTCTTGAGAGATCCAGATCGCTAGTATCTGGTTCTCTCCTGGCGACCCTCTCAAAGTCAAAGCAAAGCGAGTTAGCACAGTGTTGGGTGGCAGAGGCAAAAGCCCTCATTCACAACACAGTGCTAAACTCACAAGGTACACAGTCAGAAAGACAACCTATGCTTCCCACGTATCCGTTGCGATTGTACAAGTTCAACAAAACATGGTACACATCGGAAATCACAACACCAGTAGCCTTACCCCAGTCTAGCATTAAATAGCCCAGAAGACAACCAAGAAATAGGATGGGAGACACCACGAGTGGGTCGAACCTCTACAGACAAAATGTTAACCCCTCCAAAATGTCTAACTAAACATGGAATATCTGAGAGCTTCAGCATATACTGTAATACGATGGCCGATATGTGAAATCGTCAGAACCAAAGGGGAGTTATGATGTTAAATAGATTGGAAGAATGAGAGGTAAGAAGTTGAGAGAGAGAGAAAGTGTTCTATAGGTAGAAGTCGGAGACAGGTGGCAAGGGAGATGTGAAGGGTATGCTGGTCAGGCAAGCTCTGAGCAAGGAAGATACAAAGGCAGCAGGGAGTGCGGGGGAACCACTTCCTGATGCGGCAGGAGGGTGGTAAGGCGGCCAGCCACTCAGAGGGCCCGGCCGTGGTATGACGTCACCGAGACAACGTGTAACACTACGCGCACTACCCTCTGCCTCCTGCACTTACTCACTCACACTCTCTATCTGTATCATTCAGTCTTATACATTAAACTTATAACTGATGATATAAAATATAATGCATTGTCACAGGCGAAAATAAATACCACTTCTGTACTGCCTGTGACATGACGATTCACAAGACAGAAAGTACAACATTGTAGATAAACTGTAGCCAAATTCATTGCCCTGGCGAATGTTAGCGAGTGGCCTAGCGAGCGGCTGAGCCCACGTGACATTCTGCTAAGCTGCAGGCGTCACATTAGCGTCAATTGTTTTCATGCATTGCAAATTATTGTTAAACCATCATTGCACATGCTTACAATGGCCAACATTTAACATTTATTAGGAATTTACTTATACAATATACTGCATAATTGTATTTTCAAAATGAGTTTCTATACGCAACATGGGTTATATGAATCTTGTCTGTAGTGGTCTTGTGCTTCTCTCTCTTTCTCTCTCTTGTCTTTCATTGCACTACTTTCTACGATCAAGACTTAATGTTATTTGAATATAATAATACCTTAACCCGTCCAGCCCCGGCTAGTTTTGTAATGTTTGTTCACCAGAACCCGGCCGGTTTTCAAAAAATGGTTTTATTCCAGAAACAATAGCGAATGGGTTAGGAATGAAGGAAAAACCACGAAAAACCGCTCAAAAAGCTTAAAGAATGGTCCTACAGAGCCCCTGAAAACGTATTTTACAAGAGTAAAAAATTGAAGGCAATTATCCCAAAAAAACAGGTTATTGCGCGCTCGCTCGCACGCACGTGGACTTTGAGAGTTTTCAACCATCGGCACGGTTGCGTGGGATACGTACACAGTTCCCATACTAATCTGAGCCCTCTTGAGTGGCTACACCTGAGGTTACGGGTGACGCGCCAGGCGCGTCTCTGGGGCTGTGCGTTACATACATCGCTGACGCGCCAGGCGCGTCGCTGGGGCTGTACGGGTTAAGTAAATCCAATCTCATACAGTATGCAGGATATTATGCTCACCATATTGCAATACACATCAACGTGCCCTCTACTATCTACTCCTAGGTTCTCAAATTAATTACACAGTCGGGCTATTATATCATAAAAGGAAAGGACTAAAGGCAAAAATTGGCTGGAATTGTGTTGCGACTGTTATTGATTGTTTCGCTTATCATTTCAATCAGTTTATCCCATGTATTCAATAATATACATACAATAAACGGTCTTTATTTAATTATGTGTGGCATATACACTGTTTTGTTCTCAATCAATTAAATGTAGAACTCGATACAGTTTACGATCAAAGTCGGTGTTAATTTTTAGTAAAGTTTGAGAATCGAGCCCTTGAGTAGCAGGGCTCTCCTTCTAACTTCCCACTTCTTTGTCTCTATCTGTGATCCCAGCCTCTTTTACAACCCCCATCAACTCTCCTCTATGTGTAGGCCTATCTAATGCAGGCAACATTCCTTTAACACACTAATAAAGGGAAATATACCCCATTCAGACCTGTTATATCTTGGTTGTAGAACATGTGTGCTATGAGAGAGTAACAAAGAGTTACAAGGAATAGTTAGTATCTCAAAGCCCTTGCGGTCCATTTCGGGGAAATATTCGAAATGGAAGGCGAGACATTGGTCAGTGCACTACACTCCCTACAGAGTGTGCAAATACTATCTACTGACTACTGTCCTCATGAACTGCTCAACTGAGGACATGTTTATAACTTCTGAGGAAAGTTTGTTCCAGGTAGAACAGATCTTAAATGGGAAACATTGTCCACAAATACCTGTGCTGAACCTTTTCAATTATAACTGCCAGCCATGGTTGCGTATTGTATTCATATTGAGGCTAAACATTTTGCTATGATCCACATTGTCAAACCCATTACATATTTTAATAACTTAAATGAACTGACGTAGTCTGCGTGTTAAGAGAGAGAGAGAGAGAGAGAGAGAGGGAGGCAGAAGATCACTACCGCTGAGATTCTTGTAACGCACGTTATGTATAGAGACTCATTTTGAGAAAACAATTATACAGTATATTGTATTAATAAATTCCTAATACATTTTAAATGTTGACCATAGTAAGCATGTGCAATGATGGTTTAACAATAATTTGCAATGCATGAGAGCAATTGTCGCTAATCACTAACTGCCAGCTAAAGAAGGAAGGTGGGAGGGAGTTTGGGATAGTTTGGGGGTGGAAGGTGGGGGTAGACTGGGACCCAACTCCCCCCCTTCCATCTGCCCAGGATGGAGTAGGGGAAGGAAGGACCCACCCCTGAGCAGCTTTTAGTAAGCGTGAGTGTACAGTCATGTGGTAGAAATATGAAAGCCATAGGTGCAGTCGTTTCGCTGCTACGATTTTTTTTCGGCGAATCCGTATATATACGGACCTGGCACTGGGCATGACAAGACCCTAGTCCGTATATATACGGACCTGGCCATCAGGGGGTTTTAACATTGAAAACAAAATGAGTTGAAAGGTCTCAAAATCGTCAAACTAATCGTGTCTTAAAACCTCAAAACTAATATGCTAAACATGAGGGAGTAAGGGGTTTATAAAAAGTGAGTACTATCCCCATAAGTTAATTGCTCCTTCTGGCAAGCATAGAGGTATCAGTTAAATGTAGAATATCTAGTAGCGTAAATGACATGGATATACGTTTAGGTCTCAGCCAGGATTCAAACCACAGTCAATCAGAATGACATTCCATGCTTTAATCTACTGATGAAAGCTAACCAACCTTTTTCCATAGATATTAATATTTTGTGTCATGCCCCAGCCAGGGTTCGAACCCAGTCCAGTAGTGTAGCACTCCAGCACCTAAACCACTAGACCACCGGAAGTGAAATCCTACTTGGAATTAACTCTCTCTCTCTCATGCAGACACACAGCTACTCATAAATCAATACATACCAAACACAAAGGCGTCTTCCCCTGACGCCTTAAATGTCAACTATATTATTACAACACTATTAAACTTAAGGGGGTAGTACTCGCGTTTTTGGACCCCCTTCTCCCTCTTGTTTATTATATTAGTTTTCAGGTTTTAAGACGTGCATTCCGTTATTTTGGCGATTTTGAGAGCTTTTCCCTTATTTTGTTATAAATATTAAGATCTTTCGTACCCTTTAGGTGTCGATTTTTTCCTGGGGAGTGATAGCGAGCCTCTAATTTTAGAAGGAACCGGCCTTCGGCCGGGATTTTTGTTTACCGAAAAATGTACAAATTTATCTTGAAAGGAGGTCTAGGGGGTGGTTTTCTAAGCTTGATGGAGCTCTAGCGAGGAAACTAAAAAAATAAATGAGTAGATAAATATATATACCAAAAACCAAGCACTACCTCCTTAAGAAAACAACATAACCTTATCATCCGTACCACTGTTCAATCACATGATGACATTAATTTCCAGAAACTCATTACTGAAAGGTGGCGATGATATTATGGTGCTTAACCCCTTCTGTACAGTCGCGCTAATAAGTGATGTCTCAACACCAATTATGTTTTGATCACTAGTTGGTATCAGTAATATCTAAGCTTCATTTCTTCATATCAAGTGAAAGATACAAACATGTTCCAACACTTACCCACCCTATTCAACATCTGACAAACATTATTACAGCACAGAGAGAGCCAAACGTAATGACAGCTGAGACATAACTTATTAGCGCGACTGTACAGGCGACGTCCTTTCAGTCTCATTCTTTTTCTTTTTAGACGATTTTGTGCAGTTTAAGCAGGATCTGAGGTAGTAAAAAGGGTTAAGTGAGATAGTTCGAAGCCTGTTCATTGTTGCAGCCACCTTTTTAAACCAAAACAAATCGTCATATAGTAGCCAGAATAGAGTTCAAAGGACCTCGCCGGTACAGCAGGGGTTAATGAGCCTCGCATATTATTAGTATTAAGGGGACAGTGGTTATTTTGTTGGGCCTAATTATTTATATATTAACTTATTTTTCAGTTTCCTCGCTAGACCTTCATCAAGCTTAAAAAAAAAAAAAAATCCCTATAGACCCTCCTTCAAGATAAATGTGTACATTTTTCAAATAGAAAAAATGTTCCGGCCAAAGGTCGGTTTCTCTTAAAATTACAAGGCTCGCTATCGTTCGCCAGGAACAAATCGACACCTAAATGGCATGAAAGGTCTTGATATAGATATAGAAATGGAACGAAAGGTTTTAATATAGACAAACTAATGGAGCAAACGTCATACAATCTTAAAACTAATGGGGCTAAATACGAGGAAGAAGGAGGAACAGAAAAACGACCCATATCCCCTTAAGTAACATTAATTCACACTCATTAAACACAATATTAAGTTGTATACTATAACGTACGAACCCCATAATCACTTACATCATTACTGTAACTACAACATAATTATTGCAAAATACATATTTCTTGAAGTTACTATAGAAAGATAAGATATTAAGAAATTATATATTGCTATTACTATTATTACTATTATTACTATTATTACTATTATTACTATTATTACTATTATTACTACTATATTACTATTAGGCGGGTGCCCAACTCCGAAAGGAGTTGAAGTAAGGGAGCTATCCCCCCGCCAAAGGCGGCTTTCTAGGGCCTTTCCTAGCTGATGCTGAGAGGATTGGGTTCTAGTCATGTGGTGATGGGCTGGTCTATCAGAGTGAGAGCTGAGCGATCTCTGCCATACCCATAGCTTACTCTGACTGTTCCTTTTACTTATATATCTTCTAGATCTCAAGTGACGGCGTCTTTTCCGTGGATCGACCTCCCTACTGCCAACCTAAAA
The DNA here is from genome assembly GCA_032716605.1 of Paralithodes platypus. Taxonomy (NCBI): domain Eukaryota; kingdom Metazoa; phylum Arthropoda; class Malacostraca; order Decapoda; family Lithodidae; genus Paralithodes; species Paralithodes platypus. The sequence continues at coordinate 11,889,946 of CM064569.1, read as the reverse complement.
GTTGGCAGATTGGGAGCCAAAGCGTCACATTTTTCCCTTGCCCCTCAACTTTCCCTTCATAATTGCTGAGGGGCACAGGGCCTTGGGTGGGGCTTTGGTTTCCCGGGCGTTTCCGCGCCCTCCTCAGCTCCCTGCCTTAGAGTGGCTTCGGTCACCTGGGTTTTGTTAGTGGTAAGCAGGGAGGGTTTTGTGGGGGCGCTCTATGGCCTTGGCCTTGCTCGGGACCTTGGGGCTGTTCGGCCAGGCAGCCTGGGGAACAACAACAACAACAACAACAACTATTATTCCTGTTTTAATTTCCAACTTACATAAAATATTTCAATTATTCTATCAGCTGAATTTGTATTACTATCATTAATTACCCATTAATAGGGGTACAAATCATAGCATTAATTGGGTTTGTGATTACAATGGTTATGTAGATCGTTATAATGTTAATTTAGAATACTTTTGATCACAGTTTAGACAATTGAGATACAAACAAATAACAAGAAGATATGAATTGTATTTTTGATGATGTGAATTGTAAATAGCAAGTAAAAAGTTTCAGTTATTGATAGTAGTTTTGTATGCAGTAAGTATTGTATTATACACAATTTCCTAACACAATATTTTTAATTAGCGATACCTTTGGAATCCTCTAGCTTAATTATACTGTACAAATAACTAGAAACATAATTGATATTCTTTTAAAGGAACAAAGGATGTACCAGCACAGAAAACCAACCTTTCTATAGTCACCTTTGTCAGATTAATCAATAAATCTACCACCCATCTGCCATTCTCTTTCTAATGTTCATAAATTATCTTCTTAACTGTACATCCAGTCCCATTCATTCATACGCAGACGAATCTACCTTATACTACTCAATTAGTTTTCCTGAACACCCCAACCAGCAATCCCTCAAAAACAAACGTAATGAAGCCATACAACACTTATCTTCTGATCTAACTAATATTTCCAATTGGGGCAGAGAAAACCTTGTTGCCTTTAATGTTTCCAAAACCCAATTTCTTCATCTATCTACCCGTCCGGAACTCTCAGAGGACTATCCCTCATCTTTCAACAATAAAAATATCAATCCTTCATCTTCTCTCAATATTCTTGGTCTCTTTTTCTTCTGCTCTCACTTGGAAGGACCATATTACCAGTCTTGCTAAGGCAGCCTCCCAGAAGCTGGGTGTGCTCAATTGCCTCAAAGTTTTGTTTACCCCTGCACAGCTTCTTGCTTTGTACAGGGGCACAGTGCGTCCTTGTATTAAGTATTGTTCACGTGTGTGGGGTGGATCCTCTCACACCGCACTCCTAGACAAAGTAGAAAGGAAGGCCTTTCGTATCATTAACTCCCGTCCACTCACCAACGTCCCTTGATTTTGATCCTGTCACTCTTTCAACTCTGGGGGAGGCACTCATTACAGGCAGTCCTGCCTTTTGTCTCCCTCACTCACATAGAAAAAAAAAAAAAAAAAACGGAAGACCCAAGAATTCTACATTGCATCTCCAGATCCAAACGGCCCATCATATTTTCATATTTATAGGATCATGTTGTACTGACCTGAGGATGGACACAGCGTCCAAAATATTGTAATAAACTATGAAGATGGGATCTTCTTTGTTTTGTCTATATAATCTCAGTAATACATGTGAGTTACATACATAAACATTTCATACACCACAGGATTCGTTCCATGGCGCCAACTGAGCCAGCACTTCTGCACCTTAAACGAAATCTAAAGCTCGGTTCACACATACCCGTCCTGAGCTCCCGTCCTTCCCCGACCACTGAAAACGTATGCAATCGTGCAAGGACTCCGACATAAACGGGTATGGTCTGTTCATGAACGTACAGTGACGCCACAACACAGGCCGCGGCGGCGAGGGAGCCGAACATTATTGACATACCTAAAATAAACGGATCAGGACGGACCAACCGCCAAAATCGGTTCAAGGGCGGGTCACCCACGTGACTGTTCAGCGCATAGGCGCCGTGTATAAGCGTCTATGCGCCGCCTAGACGCTACCAGATGTAGTCTATGCCCCGACCAAAATGTTTGAAAGTTGAGACTGCGACGTGCCAACGTCGCCTCACGTGATCACCCCGCGCATCCCCGCTAGTCCCTGCCCACCAAGCGTCCATAAAAGAGCCAGCTGAGTGTGGTCCTATCTCAGTTCCCAAGCCGCTGTCAAAATAAAAAATCCCTCAAGTGGAAATCTGCCCTTATTAATATTGTATAGTAGGATGCAGTTGGCTTGCATCTTCGTAGGTTTAATTGTTAATTTGTACATTTGTTGGTAGAAAAATTTCAATTTTAACCCGCTGAGTGCCAGGGACGTATATATACGTCCTCGCCGAAAAAAAAATCGTAGCAGCGAAACGGCTGCACCTATGGCTTTCATATTTTTACCACATGTACCTTACCCTTTTGGCTACCCACCACAAAAATCCCAAATCCCTCCTCCCACCCACTCGCTGACTGTCGGTCCCGCCAGAAGGAAAAAAAAGGAAAATCTGTGGCGGCTAAAACGACAGCACCAATCGGTTCCATATTTGTGTGACAAGTCCCTTACCCTTCTGCCTTCCCTCCACCACACCCCCAACCGCCTCCAGCCACCCACTTCCAGCGTATCCGTACGAAGATAAGGAAAAAAGGGAAAATCCGTGGTGGCGAAACTACCTCACCAGGCTTCATATTTGTAACATGAGTCAATTATGCTTCTACCTTCCCCCCACCATCCCCCAAACCACCCTCCCACGACCCTCCTACCCATACATTCCGATACCATAAAAGTCTCTGTAGTCTATAGTGTCTTTTCAGCTACTTTCGGGACCATCGGGGACCTGATTTCTGGCGAAAATGGACAAGGGGAGTGTTTTTTTTACCATTAACCTTCCTTTCTCTCCCAACTTGATAGATTTAGCCCCCCCCCCACATCCCCCCACCCCCCCACACCCCACCCCCCCAAAAAAAAAAACTCTGGCACTGGCAGAAGCACACCGTCAAAATTGGCTGGCACTCAGCGGGCTGGTTGAGACTGAGGTGTCTCTGTGCCACGCCCCAATATATATGCATGATGGGGGCCATCGCCGACGACACTGCGTCCATCATATTGTGGTCGCAGTGTCGTTGCAGTGCCGTCACAGTGCGTCTCAGACAGGTCGTATTCAGACTTATTAGGTCGCCTTCCAAAGGGACTGGTCGTGGCACCAAGTCGCCGCCCATGATCCGTCTGCCGGGGCGGTCACATGTTGAGATCTCCGTCCACTAGCCGTGCATGCGCCGTCTTCCGGGGCGGTGACGTGTTGAGGTCGGGCATCAGGGCCACACGTGGCCACTCGGGCCCACTCGGGACACAAGGTCATCCGTTTGATGCCGTCCAACAGTTTTTGGTGGTCGGGGAAGGACGGGAGCTCAGGACGGGTATGTGTGAACCGAGCTTAAGTGAAAGAGCAGAGCTGTGCAGGAGCGTCACAGAAGGAAGGACCCACCCCTGAGCACGTTTTAGTATGCGTGAGTGTACCTTACCCTTCTGGCTTCTTGCCACCACCAATACAACCCCCTCCCCCCACCCACTCGCTGACTATCGGTCCCATCACAAGGAAAAAAAAAAGGAAAATCTGTGGCGGCGATACGACTGCACCAATTGGTTCCATATTTGTGTGACAAGTCCCTTACCCTTCTGCCTTCCCCCAACCACACCCCCAACTGCCTCCCATCTACCACTTCCAGCGTATCCGTACGAAGAAAAGGAAAAAAAGGAAAATCCGTGGTGGCGAAACTACGTCACCAATCGGCTTCATATTTGTAACACAGTCAATTACGCTTCTACCTTCCCTCCACCATCCCCCAAACCACCCTCCCACCACCCTCCTACCTATACGTTCCGATACCATAAAAGTCGATGATTTACTCTGAAAATTTCAGCTACATTGGGACCATCCGGGACCTGATTTCTGGCGAAAATGGACAAGGGGAGTGGTTTATTTACCATTATCCTTCCTTTCTCACCCAACTTGATAGATTTAGCCAAAAAAATAAAAATAAAAAATCCTCTGGCACTGGCAGATGCATAGGGTCAATAATTGTCTGGCACTCAGCGGGTTAAGACCTTCATTGCCCTTTAGGTGTTGATTATTTCCTGGCGAGCGATAGCGAGCCTCTAATTTTAGAAGCGGAACATTTTTCTACCGAAAAATGTACAAATGTTTCTTGAAAGGAGGTCTAGGGGATGTTTTTCTAAGTTTGATAGAGGTCTAACGAGGAAACTAAACAATATATAGATAACTAAATATATAGACCAAAAACCAAGCACTACCCCCGTAAGGCCATATTTATTTTTATCACCGCCAACTCAAACCGCGAAAATTCGATTTTTTTCACCTCAAACAGTGATATAGCCCCTTAAATCAATTCCAGTGATATAGCCCCTTAAATCAATTCCAGTGATATAGCCCCTTAAATCAATTCCAGTGATATAGCCCCTTAAATCAATTCCAGTGATATAGCCCCTTAAATCAATTCCAGTGATATAGCCCCTTAAATCAATTCCTCCCAAGTTGCGTGCATACTGTAAAAATCACTTGTAGTGTACCCTGAAACATAGGTCCTACGACTTGGTATGGAATTTACTTACAAGTAGGATTTCCCTTCTCCTATATGTTGGTTAGCTTTTATCACGTCGTAGTCGAGTGGGTTAAAGCGTGGGCTGTGATTCTGATTGACTGTGGTTCAAACCCTGAATGAGGTCTAAAAATGTATTCATGTACAGTAACTAGAGCGTAGTTGTGAGCTATTCTACACACACACACACACACACACATATATATATATATATATATATATATATATATATATCATAGATAACAGGAGAACTGGATTTGACACGGGCCAGCGAAGTCGACCTGCAGCTGCAGTAACGGGCCCAACCCTGTTTAGTTGAAGTGGTGCTCTCTGTTTAGATTTTGTGAAGTATTATAATTTTGTAATTATTAAAAATGCAAAATGCTTTGAAAGTGTCCATTTTGTAGGCGTGTTTAGTGCTAGCTGAGACGAATGTCCATACCAAGCTGTTGTGGTGAGCTATGGAGGGCAGGTTTCTCGATTCCCCAAACCACCACAGCTATAATATAGCTGTTGAAGTACATACAGTAAGGTAAACAATGTCTAAAATATTAGAGTATTATTAGACAATAAGGATAAGTCACTGGAATAACGAAAAACGTAAAGAAATACGAAATAACTGAGCCACCAGAAACATTTCGCTTCCCGCACCCTGCACACCTCATTGTTTATGTTTAAAAGTTTACACTTCCACAGTGTGGCCGACTCTGCTGAACTGCGTATTATTTCCAGTGATATATCGTGTTTTAGTGCTTAATGTTCCTCTGATTTAACACAACAATGGCAAAATGTACAAGTGATGAGAATGTGACTAACTGGTAGCCTGTAGCTACTCCATCTGGCCTTCAATCAGCATAAAAAGGAAGCGTTTCGTCTTTTTATCAGGGCTAGGCTAAAACAAATTACATTCCTCATTGGATTCCAAGTGTTTCTAGTATTATTATTATTATTATTATTATATGAGATGCCGAAGTCTCCAACCAGGGTGCAGAAACACCATCAAGATCAATCCACACAAAACACCCGGAGGCACTGGAGAGAGACTACGGCAACTTAGGAAAAAACAAAAACATATACTGTATACTGTACATATACACATATTAAACACAGATAACATATTATGCAGTTGAGGATATCAAGCTTAAATATAATACAATAAAATAGAATAAAATAAATTTAAAAATTAGAATTAATGCTGCAAAAAAGCATTAACTCTAGACTTTAAAATGGAGATATGAGCTGAATTGACTAGCTCATTTGGCAACTTATTCCACAAGTCAACCATGGCCGGCACAAAACACCGTGAAAACTGTGTAGTAGAAAAATTAACACGGCTCATGGCAAGATCATTAAGATTGCTTGTGAATCTAGTTGCACGAGCCCTGACATAGGGCCCAGGCAGAACCCCATGAAAGGGATGCTGAGGGTTGTTAAAAACTTTAAATAAAAGATTAAGGGCACCAACTTTACGTCGATGACACAGATCAAGAGACAAATGAGGTAGAATAAAACTGATGGAATTTAGCGACCTGTCAAGCAACTTGAGATGGCAGTCAGCTGCTGACAACCAGACAGGTGAGCAGTACTCGAAATGTGGCAAAATAAAAGCATAAAAAGACTTGATAACTGTGGCGTCACAAGCAAATGTTTTATAAACCTTGCGAAGCAGACCAATTTTTTGGGGAAATGGAAGAGGAGAAAGAACGAATATGCTTTTCAAAAGTAAGTTTGGGATCAAGAGTAACTCCTAACAAACGCAGAGTATCCACATTCTCAATTTGCTCGCTAGAAACTTGTAGATAAGGATGGGGAGGATCCAAGGTACGAGATCTGCTGATGATAATGGAGTGTGTTTTACTAGCATTAAGTTTCATGCCCCAAAGTTCACACCATGATATAATTTTGGCTAAATCCCTATTCAGAGCAGTAGCAATTACGTGTCGATCTATTGGTGATGGAATTGACGCATATAAAGTTGTATCATCAGCATAGGAGATTAGTTTATTTTCAAGCTCGGAACACAGGTCAGCAGTAAAAATAATAAAAAGCAAAGGCCCAAGGACACTGCCTTGTGGAACACCAGAAACAACAGTAACAGAAGGGGAATGACACCCATCAATGACCACAGACTGAGATCTTTTCGTCAAAAAAGTTAGTAGCCTAACTCCAGTGATGGCAGCGATGCTGTCGATCCCACATACTATCCTAAAAGTGGTGAAAGGCATAATGATGACAGTGAAGGCACCAATGATGTTAAAGGCGATAAATGGAAGTGATGTGGAAGCAGTTAGCCGAAACAGTAGTGACACCAGAGACAGTTTAATTTGACACCAAGAATAATGCTGGATCTTGTAAAATAACTTAGCCTACTTACAAATATTTTATTTATCTTTATAATAAGCTTTCCAGAAAATCTATGGAGTATGGTATTTTATTAAATATCTAGGCTAGGCTATGTAAAAATTTAACACCTAAGACAATTCCTTGATAGGCTAGGCTACCCATAAAGGTAATAGTAGCAGTAACACTCCACACCTATTAAACGAAGCACTTGCAAAATACAGAAAGAGTAACCCATCCTATTTAAAGTATGGTTTATTTGTAGGTGCATTTCAAGGTTTTAATAGTTTTTAAGGTAATTACTGTATAGGGAAAAGGCTCGCACCCTTATTTTTCATGTTTTTTTTTTCCTCCAGATTTTGAGAAATGAGTGTTTTCATGGTTTTAGTTACCGGTACCTATATTTCCAATGTGGGATACAGGATGGGTTGAGGGGTGGGGGGGGGGGGAGGGGGGGGGGGGGGGGGGGCGAAGCCACCCATGACTTATTGAAATCATCATCTGTGACTCTGTGTTACCAGGCTACCAGCAGGGGGTAAATATCGATTATACTCCATACCGAATAAGTTTGTAAACAGTGAGGATATCCGAAGGAGCTCTGAGAGTGTTATGACTTTTTTCCACTAATATCGGGTTATATAAATATGATCAAAATTATTCTTCCACAGTGGATTATACATGAGTACAGTATAAGGATTCCATAGACCTGCATTGTCCCTAATAAATTATTTATAATAAGGTGGCGATCCTTTTCTAAATAATTATCGTTTTTAACAATATTTACTAGGCTATTTTTAAGCAATATTGAAAAATATATCCCAGACGTCCGAGTGACCCGACGACGCTACCCCGCGAGCTTTGTACTGTATTAGTAGGTTACACGGTTTCGTTCATTTCCTTTTAGAATCCTTTTTGATCAATATTAACCCATTGCCTGCAGGAGACGTTCCCGAACGCCATGGCAATTTACAGCAATTTATAGATTTTAAAAGCCTCTTAAGCCTTTCTCTGCGGGAGACGTTCCCGAACGCCATGGCAATTTACCTCAATTTACAGGTCCTGATGTATCTAGCCCCAGCCAAATCCACCGCAACCCTGCTCACAAGTTGACAATTTACAGGCTTTAAAAGCCTCTTTAGAGCAGGAGCGCGACCGGGCACACGTCCATCTCCCAGCTAAGCGGCCGTGGAGACTGAAGGCTCTGAGTCAGAGTCTCGCGAGATATACAGTGCCGCCATAGGCAAATTTAGCGAGACATTAGCGAGAATTGCTCATTTTAGCGAATGTCTATGCTAGCGCTGCAGGTGAACCCCACGAGCCACGAAGCTCGTTTTGGTGTAATTTTGAAACTATTTTCTTCTAGTTTTCAGCTGAATACATTACATTTCATTCAGACACTTGCCTAATCAATCAGGAGTGCCTGAATGAACCCTAATATGGCGGAAATAGGCGGAAAATACCCGTACCAGTGTTAAAGCCTGTAGAATTGAGTGCGAGGGAGCGGGAGCACGACAGGCCACATTCCTTCCGCCAGCCAGCCGGCCGCGGCACTGAGGAATCTGAGTCATGCTCTCGCGAGATATACAGCACTGCCAAAGACAAATGTAGTGCGACATTAGCGATAATTCCTCATTTTAGCGAATGCCTATGGTAGCGCTGCGGGTGAAGCCAGCGAGCTACGAAGCTCGTTTTGGTGTCATTTTGTAGCTATTTTCTTCTAATTTTTGGCTGAATACTGGCACATTTAATTTCATTCAGACACTCGCATAATCATTCAGGAGTGCCTGAATGAGCGGAAATATGGCCGCAGCCAGTGTTAAGGAAACGGACCACAGTTATTTTAATTTTTTTCTTTTTTTTTTAGGTTTATAATCTTTCTATAATAATGATTATTACTGGAAATTAGTGTTGTTTTAGTCTTATGTTATTTAAGAAGCCCTACTACTGATGTGCGGACAGCAGCAGTGGCAACTCACAGGTTAGGTTAATGCTTCCCTTGATAATGTGACTCGGCTAGGCTGCACTTGCGGCGGAATGTAAACAAACCCACCTCCAATTTTGGGAGGCTTTAACTTGAAATAACTAAATATTAGAGGTGTGGGTCTATACAAGAAGGCTTCTTCATACTCCCCGTCTAATTACGATTAGGTAAGCTCCCGCTTCCTCCTCCGACGACAATAGTGTTACTAACCTTAGCTGACAACCATAACTAACTTAAGGGCTGCCGCCCCCAGACCCCCGTTGCTCCTAAAGATGATGCAGAAGACGTCAAATAACTAAATATTACTGCGGGAGAGTGACAAACAAACCCCAAATCGCACATCGTAAGAAAATGGGTTAACAGAAAACGGTGAGGTGCGAGGTTAAACTACTCGTCGGCAATAGCGTCGATGGACGTCTTCAAATATTGTTTAAAAATAGTAGATATTGCTAAAAACTCCTAAAACCTTGAAATGCACACATAAATATATCATACTTTAATTAAGTAGGATCACTTTATCTTTCTTCATTATGTAAGCGCTTTTTTTAGTATGCGGGGAGTGTTAATGCTAATATTACTATGGCCAGAACCGGGTGCTCCCACAAAATCCCCAAAGAAATTTTACCGGGAACGTTCGGCAACCAACAAGTGTGGTGCCTGTGCTGACCTGCTGGTCGACAGGGAGGCTGCACCGTTGGAAGCCAGATTTGAAGAGAACGATGGCGAGCAGGTGGAGGCCATTTACAGGTCATTCAAGGAGCTGTTGGACCGTGGCAAGCTCCTGGCTCCATCCTCCACTGCCATTGATGTCACACTGGACATCTGTCATATCTGGAGGTTCCTGGTGATGGAGGAGACCAACCGGCACAAGCTGATACAGAATGACCTGCCCCGGAAGGTGTTCATTTAGGTGGTGAGCACCCTGTGAAGCGAGAACGCCCAGCTGACTGGGGCCTCCTGTTCTGAGGGACACAGCTTGGTGGACAAGCTCGTGCGACAAATGGCTGGCGCCCTTTTACATCTGTTTGCCGGCAACATGGTGCGCGACATCAACAGTAATGTCCACGCTAAGTGCAATCCTGATGCTGCCACAGGGGCTGACACAAGGTCACAAAATGACGACAATAGGCGCAATCTCACAGGTGTGAAAAAGAGCTGTGTAAGTGGACTGTCAAAGCTATGTACAGTGATCTATTTGATGAGTGATATAAAATTAGTATTTTTGTGTGCATTGGCTTGCGTTTGTAAATGTGTCGACTAGAAATATAACTGTGTATGCTTGAAGTTTTACTTATATAGCCAGCCGTTATTATATAAATTCTCATGTTTGACTTGTATATTCCAGCGGTGCAAAGAAACAAGTGGACGGATTTAGATACCGCTTTCAGACATTAAAATAGACATTGAATAAGCTGACTTCACCGTGAGTTTCATCAATTTATGTGGGTTGTGAGACGATATTTTGAGGATTGAAGTTAAAGGTCCATTTTCCAGCTTTGGGTCCCTTACTGCAAAGTGGCCATTTTCGTGTCAAATCCAGTTCTCCTGTTATCTATGTATATATATATATATATATATATATATATATATATATATATATATATATATATATATATATATACCCGGTATTTATATATATATATATATATACTGTATATATATTGTCACTCCCAAATGAGTTTTGTAACCTATGTCATTTGTGAGTGAGTTACAATTACATAGCCTTTGTTATATTGAGGGAGCTTTTGGAGAGGCTAGTCTCTTGTTATCCCTCTGTCTTTCTCCCCTTGTGGCTAGCAGGACGGCGCCTGCAGTCTGTGTTGTCGTTCGGCTAGCAATATAATTAGTTAGTTTTTTTAGCCTTGGTGCAATTGTTTCGTTATCATAAGTTTACACAATGTGTCTTATGTTTTACTTGATTACTTTTGTAGTGTTAATGAGAGCACGACTGCCTAGTATAATTGTGCAGTCTAGTGACGCTTAAAGCTCTCCTGGCTCTCGCTCTGACAACATCACGGTTTGGTGTTGGTCAAGCTTGCTTCTTAAGTTTCCCTTATTACCGCATTTAATCATTTTGTTCCTTATTAGATCGAAGCATTGAAGGGCTGGAGTCATTATAAGCATATTGGTTTTGTTTTAACTTCATTAGTTTAAGTACTAGAGTTTAGTTAGTTTCACTGCATATTTCGTCCTCTGGCAAATCTTAATTATAAGCTTCTACACTGTTTCCTTCCATTTCTCTTCCATTATTCTGCTGCATTGTTTTACCATTATTAGATGTGCATATTATAATTCATGGTTGATATCTCTGGGGGGATTGGGTGACTGGACTGGTTATCTCTGTTTTTGTCAGGCCTTTGAGGACCGAGGTTACTGGGTTGGAGCGAGGGTAGGCTAAGACCACTTTTCCACCACACAGCATCCTTTGACTCGGGTCTTATCCAACCCTTTATGGGTGGCCGCCAGTATCCAACTTCCCCAGAATATCAGCCCTTGGGCCTTGTGTAGTTTTACCAGCAATACATTCAATGCAGTTTGGGACTAGGGGTGGAGGCCGTTACTAGGTGAGGTTTTCCCCATTGCACTCGGGTAAATTGAGCTAACCCCAGATGATCTTGTAAGTGTTAAGTCATTAAAGTTGTTTATCCCTTACAACACCACCGCCGAGTGTGCTGAAGAGAGCCACAAGGTGTATTATTAGGACATAGACTAGGGATGGCACAGAGGTTTATTGCACTGGACTTTCCATGGTTTTTGCTCTGTATTGTTCTCAATTCCTAAGCGATTGGGCATGATATAGATTGTTCTGGGAGTCTAGTAGTGGTATGGTTAGGTAATATTTGGGCATGTTAGAATAACCTAGAAGTTCTCTTGCAGGCTACACGCACTATTATTAACCAGACTCGGGGACAAAAGATATTTTTGTGTCTCCTTGTTACTGCTTTACTAGAGCAAAGAGGAAGATAACCATTTTTCCTAGAGACCCTGCGTGTCTTGGTGTTTGAGTCAGATATTAAGAGCGTGTCTGTTGCAGGGTAGTACGGTGCTGTGGGCTAGGCATATAGTGTGATAGTATTATATAGAGTTCTTGTGGTGTGAAGCAATTATATTTAGATTGTCAGTATTTGTTGAATTTGACCCGGATATATAGGTACACAAATATCAATAACAACCCGCGACCATAACAAATTCGTCTGCAGTATAGCTCTTTATGACACACTAAGTCATTATTGAGGCAATAATAGCGCAACATGATTGTTAACTTGTGTTTACAACACCATTAAGGCATTTAATACAAAGTATGAATATATTTGTATCCTTAATGTCTTATGACAGGCCGAATTAAGCTATGAATAGCCTACATATGCCAGCCTAGACCTAGTCAAGGTTAATTGATGCACAAATTCATGTGCTGCGACAACACGTAGCCTACCATTAGTAGATTGTAACCCTCATTTATTGCGGACATGTTTTATTCCAACTCCCCACCACCTCTGAGTTAGATTAGGGTAGCCTATTCCTCAACAAATTTGAAAGTATCACAGGAACAAAATGATGAAAAGAATTACCCTAGCCCTAGCCTAAAAAATAAATCTTAATAAATAAATGTCAATGTTTGTCAGTTACCCGATCAGTTACCCGACCTTTGTTACTAAACTCCTCCCACAGTTTTGGTGCCAGGTGGGAGTGTGGGGCACCGTTGGAAGGCCCAGGCTTTGGAGATGGTTTTAGGCGAGTTTAGTGGAAATCAGAGACACTTTTGTTTAATACAATTTTCGGCAGAACTTATGTAGTATACGGGAACGAAAAAAAATAAAAAAAAAATCCGTTTGGGGCAGGAGGCCTCCGATCGAAAAGGTGTATGGAACGAAAGTTGTTCGCAGCCCCCAAAATGGGGGTACAGATGAGGTCAGATCCTAAATCGGAGGTCATTTAGCGGCCGAAATCGAGGTCGCCGTTTAATGAGGCACAGGGAGGTCGAGGCCGGTGATTATGGTAGTAGTAGTATTGTGATGATTGTGGTAGTAGTGATTGATGATGGTGATTATGGTAGTAGTAGTGATGGTAGTAGTGATGGTGATAATGGTGATTACCCGGGCAACGCCGGGTACCCCTGCTAGTAAATAATAAACGGTGTTGTGAATAATTTTGTTTAGCCTAGCCTAGGCTAAAACCTAGGTTTATTTTGAAAAAAAGTTAGGGCTATTTAGGCTAGAAAAGTTAGGCCTATGTATGGTATTTTGGTTAGGCTAGCAATGCCTAGCTGGGTTAGATTAGGGTAGCCTATTTCCTCAACAAATTTGAAAGTATCACAGGAAAACAAATATGAAAAGAATTACCCTAGGCCTAGCCTAAAAAAAAAAAAAATAGGCTAGCCTATATGGTGTTGTGAATATTTTTGTTTAGCCTAGCCTAGGCTATAACCTATGTTAATTTTGAAAAAGTTAGGGCTATTTAGGCTAGAAATGTTAGGCCTACGTATGGTATTTTGGTTAGGCTAGCAATGCCTAGCTTGGTGTAGCCTAAGAATGGTAAAGTAGAAGCCTAGCAGGTAAAGATGGTGTTTGCAGGCGTACCGTCCACATTGTTAACTAGCTGTTATTAGTCCCATGCTGGTAATATATTTGATGATGGCAATAAGTCATGGGAGGTGAGGGGGACAAAGCCCCCCTCAACCTATCATTATATCCCATGGCCAACTGTTGGGTAATAGGTTGAGGAGGCCTATGCTAGGCCTATTTTGAAAAGGTAGATAGGCCTTGAGGTGTTGTGAATACAAAAATATTACCCTAGCCTAGGCCTATTTTGAAAAATTAGGCCTAGGCTAAGTCTGGCATTTTGGCTTGGCTAGAACTGCCTCTGTAGGCATAGACATAGTAAAGTCTGGCATTTTGGTTTGGCTCGCCCTGTCTAGGTGTAGACATGGTAAAGTAGAACAATATACTGTGGTTAAGGTATAAATAATACACTAATTTCCCAACTAGCCTAACAGATGATTATCAATGATCAATCCGTCGGAAATCCTTTAACTTGGGCCACTAACAGGCTTCCCTGTAGCCTAGCTAGGCTAATTTCTTATCATCAATTCACAAGATACTCTATTCTTCTTCCTGCTGGCTGTGGTGGATCGATTTAGCCATACTAAACAATGAAAAGCTCATAAATTAAATTATATTAGGTTCTTCTTGGCGCTTCGGTCATGTGAGTGACATAGTGTTTATTTACAAAGGCCAAGCGCCTGATTGGTCAAGAGAAGCCTCGGTGAAAATAACCGAAAGGGAGCCGTAAGGGAGCTCAATGATGCGTTCGTGAATACACCTTCCGCACTCCCTTAGGAACGATCGTAGGTTGCTGTACGACATCGCACGCTACGACCGTTAGTGAATCCGGGTCCTGGACTACATATTGGAGAAGGGTCTGAGGGATGAGGGATATCGTGAGTGGTCTTTGCCAGTGACTTTGCAACCTGAGCAGAGTGGCAAGATCCATTTTTGGGTTGATTGCAGTAGTGTTAGTGCCTTATCCCAGACAGACACCTCTCCATTACCCAGAGTTGACGACCCCATAGACCGCATCGGGGCTGCCACGTTTATCACTAAGGTGAAATTAGTGACAGGTTATTGGCAGGTCCCGTTGCCGGAGAGAGCGAAGAGAAGTGCCAGTCTTGTGATGGACTGGGCAGTTTATCAGTGTCAGGTGATGTTCTACTGCTGGAATACAATTTGGATGTGTGGCATGTTAAGTGATGATATTTTTTGGAGAATAGTAGTATTGAAATTAATAGCAACATTAATTATGTAAATATTAACAACTTTGCAGTAAGGGAAAAGAAATTATGAGAATAGTACAATTATATTAACGAAACAATATTTATACACTATACTGTATATACAGCATATGTAGCAGAATACGAGTTGATACTAATTTGACTAATATTTATTATAGCCATATAATATTTAGTTGGAGAACAGAAAAGATAATAATTATGTGTAAAAACATAATTGGTGTAGCAGCGAGCAGGTTGTGTCAAAAACTAAGAATTAAAGAAGAATGTGATCAATATGCAAATTTAAAGAATATAATAGAAATGTGATAAATACGAAGTATGGGAGTATTCTAGTCGATCCCAGATGCTTATATTCTCTAACTGTATTTAATTTTTCTGACTTTGACTCTCACTATCAAACAAACCCCAAAATCCCTCCATTAACACCCCCCCCCCCCCAATTACTTCCAATCCAAACACCCAAATCCTCCAATCCATTACAGTTTGTGTTTTCCTAACTTCTAACTTATAGCCATCTGATCTGATCTGATGAGTAGAGCTTCGAGGATAGGCAATCTTCTTTGATCTTGATTAATTGCTAGAATTTCTGTGTTCTTAACCCGTTAACAGCGGCAAAGCTCTTAAGAGATTTTACTGGGCGACGGCGGCAAAGCTCTTAAGAGGGAGGCCTAAAAAAACCATTTAAACAGCACTAAACAATTTTTATTTTTATTTTTTATTTTTTTGTTTTCCCTATACCTCATATCACTCCTCCACATCCCCTCCTTCCTCCCTTTCCCCTCCCCCTTCAATTATCACCTATTTTCCCTGTTATTCCCTAATTTGTTGGTATATTTTTGTGCTAACATTAGCAAACTGTGTGGGGGATGTGCTTACATGCCTAGCGGGTGTGTTACACAACCGAGTGTGTGTATGAGTAGGCTCAGTGTGGCTTGAGGTCTCGTGGAGGAAGGGGTTGCCTCAATTTTCTCCATAATTCAACGAATGGGCTGGTCCATCTATATTCGCGATTTTGACCAGAAAAATTATATTTTCACTTGTTTTATTGTTGTTACAGGTTACTATCTTCATAGTGAAGGTAAAATAGGCTCATATGAATAGGTAATAACTATATTTATCGTAAAATGACGATTATAGGCCTGAATGGAGCCAATATGCTCGCCCATGGGGAGCTAGTTCATTACCCCCCCCCCTCGCCGTTACCGGGTTAACCACGATCTCTCTCTTCAAGGTCGCCTGATGTGCGTCTTTGTGGTGATTTTTAGGGTCTCCTGAAGATAAATGGTAAGACAAACGACGTCGTAACTTCATGGTTGTCATGCCAATATAAGTAGATCAAATGTTGGGAGGGAGATTGGATAACCTCTTCTTTACACGCCATTGTGGTGCCGCCATTATCAAACAACGGGGTTACTTTGTTTTCGATCGTGTACAACAACACCGACACCAACAACAACAATAGTCAAGTCTTTTCTTAAGCACAATTCAAAGACCAAACTTTAAAAGCTAATTGGGCTAAACATGAGGGAGAAGGGGTCCCGAATCCCAATCCCTCCCACACACACACACACGCACTTATTCTTTTTCTTCCGAGAACGGTCGTTGATTAACAACATAAAAGTGCCTTTTTATCTTGATAATGTACACTATCTGCTTGCATAAGTCACTGTTAACCCATTCAGTACCAATACCGTCTTTTTAACTCTATTTAGCCGTCCGGCTGGCTCAGTTGATAGCGTGCCTGATTCCCACCTTGAAGGTCTGGCGTTCAATCCCCGCTCAGGTTGAAAAGTTTTTCTGGGATACAGCCGGCGGTTACCATCTCCCCATGAGCAAGGGGGATGGGTAATGGTCTCTGGTAGACTAAAGAAAGCCAAGCGCTTGCGAATCCTCGAAGGAGGAGAGACGGGCGCTATATAAGTACCAGAAGATTATTATTATTATTATTACTATTATACGATTGTGGTCAGTTTAAAAAGGGCTTCCATAAGCTAACAAGCTTCGAACTATCTCTCTTAACCCTTTTTACTACCACAGACCCTTCTGAAACTGCCTACAATTGTCTAAATGTAGCTACATTAAAATAACAAATACGTCGCCGGTATAGAGAGGTGTTAGCTGTCTTCCAAGAATCTCTGTCCCTGAGAAAGCAATAAAAAATAATATATAAGTGGCTTGATTTGATTTGATTCTTTATTGAGAAAGCATAAGTACATGGTAATACATAATCATACGTTGTCTCAAAAGGGCAAAGATGGTAAAACAGTATTTTACCCTACTCTTACTTTACATGTACAATATAAACACAAATATGAAAACAACATTTAGTAAGTTTTCTCTCTACTTGTTTTTCCTGGTAGCACAGCAGTTGTCCCTAACTCAACTCATGCCAGATTTAAAAGAACATAAGAACATAAGAAAATGGGAGTCTGCAGAAAGCCGATTGGCCCACACAAGGCAGATCCCTCTCTCACTCAACCCTAATTATAAGGCCTAATTATAGGCCCAGCTATATTTATTATTTAATTATTTGATTTCGGCTACATTTAGACTATTAATAGGCAACAAACTATACCAATTGATCCTTTTAGCTACCACAGATTCTACCAAAGCTGAATTCAATGGTCCAACTGTTGCCGGAACAATGATGAAAAGGACGTCGCCGGTACTGAATGGGTTAAATGAAAATCTCCTCTTGACCTACAGCATGCAGTACCGGTGACATCCTTATCATTATATTCCGGTAATTATCAGACCACTATATTAAGATTAGAAAGGATCTCTAGCAATAATAAGGCTAACTATATCAACCAATCTTTTCAACTACCGCAGATCCTTCCTAAGCTGCACAATATTGTCTAAATATAGCTAGACTAAACCATAACACACGTCGCCGGTACTCAAAGGGTTAATGCGCGCCTCTCTCTCTCTCTCTCCCACTCCCTTCGATAGCTCAGTTGGTAGATTATTGAAGTTACTGGGGCGCAACATGAGGGAGAGAGGGATTCTGACAATATATAAAACCTTAAGGGGAGATGGCCCGTTTTTCTTCTGGTCCCCTTTCTTCCTCATGCCCATTAGTTTTGAGATTTCAAGAAGTCTGACCCATTAATTTGTCGATCTTAAGACCTTCTGCCCCATTTCCCTGTCAATACCAACACATTTCGTACCCTTTTTCCTGGCGAACGACAGTGAGCCTGTAATTTTGGAAGGACCGGCCTTCGGCCGGGAAATTTTTCTACCGAAAGCTGCACAAACCCATCTAGAAGGAAGATCAAATGGATGTTTCCTTCAAGTCTGATGGAGGTCCAGGGCGAAAACTAACAACATAAATTAATATATACATAAATAGACCCTCAACAATAACCACTGTCCCCTTATGTGTAAATCTGGTGTTAATGCTCGGCTCTTCCTTCCACCTCCTTCAATAGCTCAGTTGGTAGAGTGGTGGACTGGTTCAAATCCGATTGGTAGGATAAATATTTGTTTTCACTAAATAACATTGCAAGGATCGGTAGTTCTGCTGTCGCTTGCTTTCCTTTGTATTCCCTTGTGAAAATATGGTCGATAATTCCAAAGAACTTGACATAACATTACAAGAACTTTAATTGACACATACGGACGCGCTAATAAGTCATGTCTCAGCTGTCATTACGTTTGATTCGCTCTTTGCTGTATTAATGTCTGACAGATGTTGAATAGGGTGGGTAAGTGTAGGAACATGTTTGTATATTTCACTCGAAACGAAGACATCCTGTTTAGATATGGCTTATACAAATTATAGAGCAAAAACAAAACATAAGAAAATGGGAGTCTGCAGAAAGCCGATTGGCCCACACAAGTCAGATCCCTCTCACACCCACCCTATTTATAGGCCCAACTCACTAACATAATGAGGACTGACTTCACCAAAACGGTCAGAGGTCAACATAAGAAAACGGTGGTCTGCAGAGGGCCGATTAGCCCACACCCGGCAGATCCCCCTCACACCCAACCCATCTCGTCCTTATGGTGCCGAGCATTCACTTATTAGGCCGACTGTTCATTAACCCCCTCTGTACCGGCGACGTCCTTTTCGCTATATTTTGGCTACTATTAGACGTTTTTTTCAGCTTTGGTATTACGTCTACCAATTAATAACTACAGACTATCTCAACTTCTCCTTTTAGCTACCATATATCCTTCCTAAACTAAATAAAATCGTCGAAATGTAGCTGAAACCGAATCTAAAAGACTTCACCGGTACAGAAGGAGTTAAGGGGATAGTGTAAATAGTTTGGTTTATTTATATATATAATTATATACCCGGTATATATATATATTTTTTTTTATTTTTGTTTTTTTTTTGTTTTTTTTCAGTTTCCTAGCTAGACTTCCATCAGGCTTTAAAAGGAACATAAGAACATAAGCAAATGGGAGTCTGCAGAGAGCCGATTGGCCTACACAAGGCAGATCCCTGTCACACCCAACCCTAATTATAAGCCCAGCTTAAAAACACCATTATGACTGACCTCACCGAAACGGTCAGAGGTCAGAAAAACAGGGGTCTGCAGAGCCCCACACCTGGCCCACACCAGACAGATCCCCCTCACACCCAACCCATCTTGTCCATATGCCTATCTAATTTTATCTTAAAGCTCCCTATCGTTCTTGATCCCACTATAGCACTTGGCAGCCTATTCCACCTATCCACAACTCTGTTACCAAACCAATATTTGCCTATATCTTTCTTGAAACGAAATTTATCTAATTTGAAATCTTTTGTACGAGTTCTTTCCTTTCGCTATCACTGAGCTTTAGTACATTTTTCATGTCCCCTTTTTTAATCCCACTAACCCACTTGAAGCCCAGTTTAGTTTAAGGAGGACCCTTCGCTAAGCCTTTAGCTGGGCTTAGGCTTAGCGCGGGTTTGTTATAATCCTGATACTTTAATTCCCTTAATGTCAAAGAATGATCCTCCCATTCCAGTTAAATCCCCAATTTCCAAAAAGATCCTCTCATCACTGTAAATACCCTAATTTCCGAATTGGCGGTGGCACAAATATAAAACCAGAGTTGTGTCAGTGCTAGCAGGGTTTATTATATATGGATAATTATATATTTTGTTTCCCTCTTCATATGTGTTGTGTTACCAAACCAAAAAAATGCATCTTTTAATAATATACAGTAAATACAGTTCTTATATCAATCACACCAGTAATGGCATAATCAATGAGATGCTATTCATAGTGGCAATGACAATAATAGTAATGCTAAGAATAACGACAATAACTAGAGTAATGATACAACCAAAAGTAACAGCTACAAAATTGGTAACACTAACCACACCAATAATAATCTTAATAAAAACAACGATAATATAAATATTATTATTATATACCGGTATACACACATACATACATATATATATATATATATATATATATATATATATATATATATATATATATATATATATATATATATATATATATATATATATATATATATATATATATGCCTACATTTACACACATAAATACATATATACATACACACACACATACAGTATATATATATATATATATATATATATATATATACACACCAGAGTTGGGTCAATTAACTGAACGAATTAACTAGTTAAGTTAAGTTAATTTTCAAACTTAATCGGTTAAGTTGTTCAATAAAATTTTACTAGTTTTTTGGATTTTACATTTGTTTATTATATTTTGCCGATTGTACTGCAACTAGTCAGATTTACTATTGTTTATGTGGATTTTTCCTCTTGTATGAAGATGACCGACTAATATAATATATGTTTTCCATATTAACCTCTTCATCAAAATGACGTCCTTATATATATATTCTGGATAACATTAGGCAGTGTTATTACTGTTAGGAATGACTAATGTTATAAAAAAGTTAAAACTGGAGTAAATCCTTCCATATTATTTTACATTGCATTCTTCTATTCACTTAAACACAAACAAAACTATATTACGCCCAGGAAAAGCCTCTGACAGTCAAGGAGTTAACCAATTTAGTATAGTTTCACATTGTATTTGTATACATTGTAAACCATGTTACTTGACATGGGAAGGAATTGATGCACTGTAGTCAAAGACTAAATCTGATCTGTTTTTCAATACAATAATTATGTTTATGATATTCCAGGCACTATTAGTCGATTTTTTCAGCTTAAGCAGGACCTTCCGTAGTAAGCAGGTAAAAGACAGTAGTTTTCAACACAATATATATTTATGTACAGATAATTTTTTGTCAAGCCAACTAACAACTAAAGTACCGGTATGAGATAGATTCAGGTACCCCAAGACTATATTTACATGAATTTAGGTTTGTATAATATTGGATATATTAGTTTACGCTAGTCAAGTTCAATGTAGATGCATGTATGAAGTTCAATGTAGATAAATGCAGTGTATTACATTTATGAAATCGATAGAAAATGCAGGATATAGATTAGATAACGTGTATATAAAAAACTCGGATAATGAAACAAAAATTGGAGTCATCGTCAACTGTGATTTGAAACCTAGAATTAATTGATTTTCGGTGTGAGCATCCTGGGTTCGAATCCACGGACTGCCACATGTGTTTGTAAATGTCATTAATCGATTTTAGGAGTATAGTTGGTTGTTGGAAGGAACATAATAATTAGTGCTCGAAATAAGGCAAATAGAGTTCTCGGATTTATGTCTCGAAGTGTGAGTAATAGAACTGTAGACGTAATTTTAAAACTTTATCTAGCGTTATTAAGACCACATATGGATTACGCTGTCTGCTTTTGGTGTCCCTATTACAGAATGGACATAGATTCCTTGGAGAGAGTGCAACAAAGAATGACAGAAATGATCCATAATATTATAAATTTTCCATATGAAGAAAGGTTGAACAAACTAGGCTTGCATTCGTTAGAGAGACGCAGAGTTAGAGGGGATATGATAGAGGTGTTCAAGTGGGTAAGTGGGACATATAAAGGGGACATGAAAGATGTACTGAAGCTCAGTGATAGCGAAATAACTCGAACACATGGTTTTCAATTAGATAGATTTAGTTTCAGAAAAGATATAGACAAATATTAATTTGGTAACAGAGTTGTAGATAGGTGGAATAGGCAACCGAGTGCTATAGTGGGATCAAGAACGATAGAGAGCTTTAAGATAAAATTATGTAAACATATGGACGAAATGGGTTGGGTTTGAGGGGAATCTGCCTGATGTGGGCTAATCGGCTCTCCGCAGACTTATGCCGATCTCTGACCGTTTTGGTGATGTCGGTCCTCATGGTGTTAGTGAGTTGGGCCTATAATTATGCCTTATAATTAGGGTTGGGTGTGAGAAGGATCTTCCTTGTGTGGACCAATCGGCTTTCTGCAGACTCCCATCTTCTTATGTTCTCATATGTTCTTATGTCATAGTAATCAAGCATACTCATTCAATTTGCAGAAGATTAGAGTTTCAAAGTTAGCCTGTTACGCTCAGGTCAAAATATCTTGCCAGTAACTGAAAATAATCGTTCCACTGGTGATGATAATGTTGGCATACTTATGTCATACATGGCAACTGGAGCAAGACGTTTATACTTGGCAGCTGCATTCTTCCTGTTAACCCTTGTCTATCGGGGCCCGACTTAAGTCCGTATCGAAAAATTTGGACTATGTGGCGGAACCCGACTTAAGTCCGAGTGCAATTTTGGCGCAATATTGGCTCTGAGAGAGAGACGAGTGACAGGAGGAGCATGGGTTACCTCATGACCGCTCGCCACGGCCGCCATGGACCAACTGAGGTGTACTCCACTTACATCCACCCTCACTCCCTCGCTACATACGTAATTATATAAAGAAATTACCGTATTTTAGCAATTTTGCCCTTCGGTTGCACGATCGTTGCAAGACAACCAGTGATCGTAGAAGGATGGTTCGGGTGTCATTGGAAAGCTCAATGTACGCCCTTTCACGAATACATACTTGTATTACGCTCTGGGTCTTGTTTATGCATGAAAAAGAGCACGCAAACAACCCCTTTTGTGGTAAAAAAAAAACACTGAGCGGCACAGTGAAATATACTCCACCACCCGCTCGTAAGGTGTTAATCCAGGAGACAATGTCGGTGAAGCTCAAAATGAATCTTAATGAATTAACACAATGGTGAGAAGTACACCCCAAATATCTGGAGTTAAAGATTAAAATCTGTCGTCGAATTACTTTACGTGGGGCAAAATTTTACCTCAAGCAATAACCCCACATTAGTATATGGTGAAAGATATTTGGCGCGCTCGGTTGTTTAATACTCAAAGGATATTGCGTCAATAATATAATGTTCATAATCAATATATTCATAATTTTCATGTAATATCTTTATGAACTTCGGTTTGTATAATATAGGATTTATTACTTTACGTTAGGTTATTTAGGCAAGGTTAGGCTTCATAAGTTAGGTTCATATAGGTTAGTTTACATAAATAGCATTTAAATATTTGGTTGGGTTGAAATAGGTTAGGTCATGTTAGTTAACCCGGCCAGCCCCAGCGACGCATCTGACGAGTCACCTATGTATGTAACGCCAAGCCCCAGCGACTCGCCTGACGAGTCACCCTTTTAGCTCAGTCGTAAGGCTCAGAGTGGCTCTACCTAGAGGGCTCAGATTTGTATGGGAACTGTGTAAGTATCCCACGCACCCATGCCGATGGTTGAAAACTCTCAAAGTCCAACCGTGTGCGCGTGAGCGCGCAAAAACATGTTTTTTGGGGAAATTGCCTTCAATTTTTTACTCTTGTAAAATCCGTTTCGGGGGCTCTGTAGGACCATTTTTTGAGCTTTTTTATCGGTTTTTCGTGGTTTTTCCTTAATTCCTAACCCATTCGTTATTGTTTCTGGAAAAAAAATACTATTTTCAAAACCGGCCGGGTTCTGGTGGTACATTTATTAATAACTAGCCGGGGCTCGACGGGTTAATATTAGAGTAAACAATAAACTGGCATGATATCGGTAAGATTAAGTAACTATAATAGTTCTCATGAACGAAGAATGCCATGGATTTTGTCTTCAATTCTTTTTGTTTGTCCTTCGTCTATTCATGTATGTAAAAATAGAAAAGGTTGTTGTTGTTGTTGTTGTTGTTATAGAAAAGGTAGAATGACATAACTTGAATATAGGGAAGTTGAGACAAACAATAATTTATTTTTATGACTTTAATGTCTCGAAGCATGAAAGGGGACAGAGGAAGTAATAGGAGGTGAGGAAGGGAGCTGGAGGAGGAGATGAAAGCATCGGGGCTTACCCAACATGCGTGTTTTATCGAGCAGGACCGCAAATTCACAAAGTTCCTTTGGCCTGAAGATCCTTTTCAGCCTGGTGGGCGGATAAAAGAATACCGCTTTCGGTCAGTGTTATTTGGTTCCTGCTCTAGTTCCTGCTCTTGTTGTGCAACACTTTGAGATATCATTTCCAGAAGACAGAGAAACCGGAAATGGGTCAACTGTTTTACATGGATAATCTTCAGGGCGTTGCCGACAGTGGAGAAGAGGTGATTGAAATCTACAATTTGGCAAGGCAAGAATGTAATAAAGCCAATATGCCACTACAAAGTTGGAATTCAAACTCTCATATTCTCTTTGACCAGATAAGAGGAGACTATCCTGACTACCAAATACCAGAATGTCAACCCGTACTAGGATTACAGTGGAAAACGACTACTGATGAGATGTCTCTAAAGCCACTCAAGTTTCCTGATGTAAAACTCACAAAACGCACTCTCTAAAGTCAGGTCTCTATGATGTTCGACCCATTGGGCATATTTAGTCCCATATCAATTAAAGGGAAGATTTTCGTTCAGGAAGCCTGGAGAGAAGCACTGAGTTGGGATACTCCATTACCTGGAAAGTATACAGAAGAGTGGAACAAATTGAAGGTGGAATATGAAAAAGTGTCATCAGTCAAGTTTCCTAGATGTGATCCTACCTCTGATAATGAGTGTGCTCAATTGCACGTATTTTGTGATGCCTCATCTAAGGCGTATGGTGCAGTAGCTTATTGTGTCACTGAAGTCCGATCTACTATGATTATGTCCAAATCCCGAATAGCACCATTAAAACAACGTACCCTTCCACAGTTGGAGCTGACCGCTGTTGAATTGGGAACTAGGTTAGCTACTTATTTGAATGGTATGTTTCCCTTTATAGGTGAGACATATATATGGACAGATAGTGAGATATGTTTGCACTGGATAGCTATGGATGATAGTCACATAGTTTATATGCGTAACAGAATACACAAAATAAAGGAACTGCAAATGAACTATAAATTCATGAATGTTAAGTCCAAGGATAATCCGGCTGACTTGGTGAGCCGAGGTGTAAGTGTCAAGAAACTGATTAACGAAACTCTGTGGTTTCAGGGTCTGGTTTGACTACGTCAGAGTGATTGGCCAGAACGAAAATCATACCAGAGGGTTAATGATGATCAAGTTCATATGGACCCAATAATTATCCCAGAGCCTTCAGTGATTGACATCACCAAGTTCTCCAATTTGGACAAACTATTAACGGTAACTAAATTTGTGTTTAAGTTCCTGAGCAAGAAGGTAAAGATGAAGGAATTAGACCCACTTACCTACTGGATCAAAAAGATACAAGCTGAAAAGTATGAGGAGGAATTAACACAGCTACGTAAACCCAATCCCAAGCCAACCAAAACGATGAAGGATCTTGGGCTGTACCTAGACAATCAAGAATTAATATGTTGTCAAGGTCGTATTGGTAAAGCTGATCTACCCCTCAAAACTCGGCATCCGATCCGATTGCCCAAGGATTGCAACCTCACCAAATTGATGGTTTTAAAAGTGCATGAAACCACTAAACACAGTGGGGTAGCAGACAGTCTAGCCTATATGCGGCAAAATTATTGGAACCCCAGGGACGACAAGCTGTTAAACGCTGTATCAAGTATTGCATTATTTGCAAGAGGTTTACAGCTATAGCTATTCCTTACCCTGGTCCACCAGCTCTCCCGCCAGACCGCATTCACCAAAGGAAACCGTTTGAGGTAACAGGTATAGATTATACTGGTGCCATCACTCTCACAGGAGATAATGGACCGCCCAAGAAGGTATACAGTACATATGTCTATTCACCTGTACCAGCACTCGGGCTATACATTTGGAGATAGCGGAGGACATGAGCTCGGAAACCTTTATAAATTTGTTCAGAAGATTTGCCGCTCGGCGAAGTTGTCCCAGACGTTTGATTTTTTTTTTTTTTTTTTTTCTATGTGATTGAGGGAGGCAAAAGGCATAACTGCCTATAGCGAGTGCCTCTCCCATAGTTGAAAGAGTGACAGGGCCAAAATCAAGGGACGTTCGAGCCAAAATGCCTGGACACGCGGAGTTTGCAGCAATTTAAGTCATAGGAAGAGGGAAAGACTGATTCTGGGAGAGAGTTCCAGAGCTCAGCTGTTGAGTAGAAGAAAGTTTGAGAGTAACGTTTCACTCTTGGGTTGGAGAGTTGCACAGAGTAGGGGTGGGATTGAGTTGCAAGACGGGTACCACGTGCCCTACATAAAGGAGGTGGTATGCACTGGGATAGCTCTGAGGAACACTGATTATTATAGTAGTGATAGAATAGCGAGAGAGATGCAACATTGCGGCGGAGAGAGAGAGATTGCAGAGAGTTGGTGAGTGGACGGGAGTTAATGATACGAAAGGCCTTCCTTTGAACTTTGTCTAGGAGAGCGGTGTGAGAGGAACCTCCCCACACATGTGAACAATACTCAATACAAGGGCGCACTATGCCCCTGTACAGAGCAAGAAGCTGTGCAGGGGAAAATAAAACCTAAGGCGGTTGAGCACACCCAGCTTCTGGGAGGCTGCCTTAGCAAGACTGGTAATATGGTCCTTCCAAATGAGAGCAGAAGAAAAAGAGACACCAAGAATATTGAGAGAAGATGAAGGGTTGATTTTTGTATTGTTGAAGAATAAGGGATAGTCCGCTGGGAGATCCTGACGGGTAGATAGATGGAGAAATTGGGTTTTGGAAGCATTAAAGTTAACAAGGTTTTCTCTGCCCCAATTGGAAATAGTATTTAGATCAGAATTTAAGAGTTCTATGGCTTCATTACGTTTGTCGTTGAGGGATTGCTGGCTGGGGCGTTCTGAAAAACTAATGGAGTAGTGTAAGGTTGAGTCGTCTGCGTATGAATGGATGGGAATTAAGGTACAGTTAAGGAGATCATTTATAAAAATTAGAAAGAGAATAGGAGATAGGACAGAGCCCTGAGGAACACCAGAGTTTATAGGGTGAGGAAGTGAACAATGGCCGTCCACAACCGCGGCTATGGAACGGCCGGAAAGGAAATTAGAGACAAAGGCACAGATGGAGGGATAGAAACCGAAGGAGGGTAGTTTAGAAATTAAAGATTTATGCCAGACTCTATCGAAGGCTTTCGATATGTCTAGTGCAATAGAAAAAGTCTCACCGAAGTCCCGAAAGGAGGATGACCAAGAGTTAGTAAGATATGAAAGAAGATCACCAGTAGAGCGACCCTTAACCCGGGAACTGAGGAGAGACTCTTAAGAGTTCCCCCGGCGGACTGCGGGAAGACTCTTAAGAGTCAGAGAAAACAAAAATCAACTTTTGACATCGAAAAAAAATATATATTATTTATATTTTTTTATTTTTTTATTTTTGTTTGGCCCCTGGGCCATGCAAAATCTCAGTCCTCTACCTCTCCTCCTTCCCCACTTTCCTCCTCTCCTTCAGTTATCACCTATTTTCCCTGTTATTCCCTTATTCTGAGGTATATTTTCGTGCTAACATTAGCGAGTTGCAAGCAGGGCATTGTCATCAGTGTTAGCAAACGAGTGCAAGAGAGAGAGAGAATATCGATCGACTGTGTCTCAGTGGCCTTAGGGGAAATTGGCGGGAAAGCAGCTTGCCTCACCCATACATTATACAACTCGCGGGCTATATCTCCAATTTTGACCATCCAAACGCTGTTTTCACTCGTTTTATTGTTGTTTCAGGTTAATACCTTTATAATCAACCCATAATAGGCGCATATGGATAAGTATTAATGCTATTAATGGTACAATGAATATTTTAGTGACGGAAACACCTCAAATACATGAGCACAGGGAGAGATGTCTAATTACCCCCATGCGCAGCCGAGAGGTTAAGGAAGCCATACTGGCGATCTGAGAGCAGATTATGAGAAGAGAAATGCTTAAGAAATTTGGAAGCAAGAATAGTTTCAAAAACTTTAGAAAGACAAGAGATAAGAGCAATTGGACGATAGTTGGAGGGTTGAGAGCGGTCACCCTTCTTTGGGACAGGTTGAATGTGAGCAAACTTCCAGCATGAAGGGAAGACGTTAGAGGATAGACAGAGACGAAAGATTTGCCTAGGCAGGGAGTCAGCACGGAAGCACAGTTTTTGAGAACAACAGGAGGAACACCGTCCGGACCGTACGCCTTATTAGTGTTAAGCCCAGAGAGGGTAGAAAGTACATCTTTAGAAGAGATTAGGATATTAGGCATAAGTAAGAGAGAGGAGGGCGGAGAGGGAGGAATAGCACCGGAATCATCCAAGGTGGAGTTTCTAGCAAAAGTTTGAGCGAAGAGTTTAGCTTTGTCAGAGGAAGAAGTGATGGTTGTGCCATCAGAGTGGGAAAGGGGAGGGAAAGACGAGGAAGTGAAATTGTTGGAGAGGTTTTTGGCTAGATGCCAGAAAGCTTGGGAAGAGCTAGAGTTGGATAGTTCAGTGCATTTATTATTGATGAAAGAGTGTTTGGCAAGTCGAAGAACAGATTTGGCTTGATTCCGGGCAGAAGCATATGAAGAATGAGAGTCTTGAGTTTTAAGGCGTCGGTACCGTTTGAATGCTTCCTCCTTATTGCGGACAGCAGTAGAACAGGCGTGAGTAACCAAGATTTTTTAGCATTAGACTGAGAGAAAGAGAATGGAATGTATGCTTCCATGCCCGATAGGATTACCTCGGTAATGCGTTCAGCACTCTCCGAGGGTCCTCGGTCATGGAAGCAGAAATCATTCCATGGGAAATCAAAGAAGTACTGCCGAAGAGCCTCCCAGTCGGCAGCGCCAAAGTGCCACAAGCGCCGCCGGCTAGGAGGATCGGGTGGCTGTATTGGAGAGATAGGACAGGTGACAGAGATAAGTTTATGGTCGGAGGAGCCCAAAGGAGAAAAGATCGACAGTATAAGAAGAAGGGTTAGAAGTTAGAAACAGGTCAAGAATGTTGGGCCGATCTCCGATGCGATGGATACGGGTGGGTTGCTGAACTAACTGCTCTAGGTCATTTAGGATAGAAAAGACGTAGGCTTGTTCACCAGGTGGATCAGTAGTGTGAGAGGAGAGCCATTGGCGGTGGTGAATGTTGAAATCTCCTAAGATGGAGATTTCTGAGAAAGGAGAAATGGATAGAATGTGTTCCACTGTAGAGTTTAGATAGTCAAAGAATTTGGGAAAGTTGGTAGAGTTAGGGGAAAGATAGACAGCACAGAAATATTTAGTAAGAGAATGACAGGAAAGTTTGAGCCATAAAGTTGAGAATTCAGAGGAGTCGAAATCGGGAACAAGAGAGCAAGTGAGTTTTGTTGTGCACATATACACAACATCCGCCTTTGGCTTTGAAACTAAGATAGAGAAAGTAGGAGGATACAGAGAAGGGGTTGCTGGATGTTGCTACAGACACCTGAGTTTCGGTGAGGAAGAGAAGATCAGGTTTGTAGGATGGTGCTCAACAGAGTGAAAGTTAGAGGAAAGTCCGCGAATGTTGCAGATATTAATAGAAAGAGTAACAGGCCGAGGTCCAGGTAATTGTGTGGGGTCGTCAGGGGATGGTCGGTCGGGTGAGGGGGCATTTATGGTCCCCCCCCCTGGGGACTCCGAGGCTGGGCTAGAATTCATAATTTTGTTTTTTGTTAATTTTGGTGTGGAGGAATGAAGTGTGGTGTGCATGTTTAGTGTAGTGAAGTGGATAGGAGGAGGAGGTGTTTGTGAGAGCTAGCTGGATTGCTCTCAGTGTAAATGAGGCACAAAGAAAATCAGTAAGAGAGGCCAAGCAAATGAAACAGGAGTTCCAGCGACTCTTTATCACATGCCTATAACCTCACCTGGGTCTAGCCCTGATCGATTGGTGCCTACAATCTCCCCACAAGAAAGCTAGTGACAATGGGACAACTTTGTGGGCGCAGTACAGCAAATGCTAGATTCTAGAAATTGTTATTGGTCATTCACAACTCCCAGAGCCCATTGACAAAACTGATTTACCGAAAGAATGATAGGCATCGTGAAATCGTGCCTGAAAAAGATTCTTCACAAGTCAAGAGTCGCCTTGGATGAGTTAAGAACTGTTGTCACAGAGATAGAAACAAGAGTCAATAATAGGCCACTAACATATCAAGGCGACTCCAATTTGGAAATTGAAGCCCTAACTCCGGCTCATTTGTTATATGGTAGACGACTAGACCCAGTACCTCATTTGGACGTGACAGAGGAATTAGTGGATCCCACCGTTAATGAAGCAGACGCTCAGTTGCGACGAAGCTACCATAAACTCTGCAAGATACTGGATGCCAGCAACAAGCAGTGGGCATCAGAATATATCCTATGCCTACGGGAGAGGTATTATGGTGCGAATCCTGCTAGTAACCGTCGCAAACCTGAGAAGGGAGATATAGTCTTATTGAAGGCAGACCAACCTCACTCCAAATGGCCCTTGGCAAAGATCCTAGAAGTCTATCCTGATCCCGAAGGAGTCATCAGAACAGTTAAAGTTTTATCTCGAGGACAAACAACTCTCCGAACGGTTGATCGGCTCATTCGTATGGAACTCACCATCCTACCGGAGGAACAGCAACCCATTGTAATAGGGGAACCTAGACCACAACGAGCAGCTGCTGCTGGATCTAAAAAAAAATGGCGTGATTTGTTAGCCGCAGGTAATATAACATGATGCAACACATCATACTTCGCCGGTCCCCAATCTGTGAGAAATAAATTGACTACACGGGTATCTTGGTAGTGTTGGCAACAGCCTTCCAATAGGGTAACCTCATTAGAGTGAACCATTTCCTGCCAGAACCTGGTGATTGTAAATATTGTAAAGGATAATAATTAATATTAAGTAATTTAGAACTGTATAAGATTACCTTGGCCAAGTTAATTTAGTTATAAAACGTTGTATGATTAGATTTAGAGGTACTGTATCCGGTATCAGTTTTGAAATTCCCACGCTCGCAGGCGCGATCCACAATTTGTAGTGGTAATTTCAATTCCTGGATATTATGTTTACTAAATCGTTGTGAAACTATATTTATATTAGTATTTATATAATTAAATTCTTATTTTTCATTTATATGATAAAGTGAAGAGGGAATTAACCCTTGGTAACGAATTAGTGTATAGTTTATTTATAAGTCGGAAATTGAAGTTCCGATCAGACGCCAGTAAACTTTTGAACTGTAAAGACCTGTCCCGTGATCTCTTCCACCACACTCCCCGCGCCAGGCCCGGAGTCCTGACCCTTTAACCCTTATCTACCGAAGCCGGAATCCTCTGAACTACACCAGGACCCTAGTTATAGCTAAGTCATTGATATACATGGCCATTTATACAATGTTTAGTTAGGGTATCCTGAGAGATAGGCTACCATGGATTAAGAATAGGCTACTATAAACAACCCTCATCTGCTCCTATAGTTAAAAAAAAAAAAAAAAAAAAAATAGAAGGTCCCACCCCTTTCCCATTCTTAAGTAAGCCATTTTAGATTTACAGAAGAGTGACCATTACTTGCATTACTGCATGTCCACAAACATTTCAGCAATGTAAGCATGTTTCCTTCTATTTTTTTTTATTTTTTATTTTTTATTTTAATTTATTAAGGTGACAGTTACAAAGTGGTGTACAATCTATCGTATTCTAGTTACATTGTAGTTTATCTTATTGTACCAGTACCTCCCTACAATCAACCTAGTTGTTCCCCAATTCGTCCCTCCGCCACGACCATTTCAAAGTCCAAGTCTCTCACTCTTGTCCTCTGTAGCGGGGAGGACCTTGTACCCCTGAGACATAGGAGTGCAGACCTGAGAAGAGAGAAAGAGAGCCGGCATCTCATCCAAGTTATGACTTGGCTTCTATGCTGGCGCTTTTTCTCCGATATTTGTTCAGCTAATCTGGCATAGAATACACTTGCAGAAGGTCCCATACCTCCCGACGATGAGGAGTAAAGCTTCCTTGATCCCTGTTCAAAATTCTTTCTTCATAAGCGCGTTTTTTCTCACTTTCGTTTCTCAAGTATGCCGCCTTGTGTCCTCGCTCACGATATGTTTGGGTTGAAGATTCTGATGTCGAAAAAAGCCCGTTGTCCCCTCGTCCAAAAACCTCGAGCACTTACGTCCACTCTTGCTTCATTTGAAGTATTTGCAGTATTGTGGGCCAAGCGCTGTCCGTCCATAGGCAGAAGTTCCGGTTCGATTCTGACATCATGGCACACCTCGTCCAGCATTTGTGCAGTGATGTCTCGTACTTCATCATGCCGGATACAGATGAATCCTCCTTTCTTACAAGTCATACAGTGGTCTGAGTTGTTTATTTCACCACATGCACATTTCAGCGGCAGGTTCGAAACTGGCCACCCATACCTCAAGGCTACGGCATCATTGAATTCTTGTTTATTTAAGCTGAAGCCTTTCTCCTTTATTGGTAATGATGTGAGCCAATTTGAAGCCCCCGTGTCTTGTGCCATCTCAACTCTCATTTTCAGTTCTTCCCTACATCTGGTCTTAATTTGTTCTAGGCTATGTTTCTGTCTCTCTTCTCTGCTCTTTGTAATTTCCTGTCTTGCATTTCGTTGTTCCTCTTCGTCCACCTCATCATTTTCATTTTGCTCCCGTATTTTTCTGTCAGAGACGTAGTAAGTTTAAGGGAATTTTGGTAGTCATGTAGTGCCGCCTCCACTGGGTTTATGATCCCCATACCTCCGAACCTTGGCGGAAGAGCTAATAGATCTCTTAGCTCTTGCATGACGCCTTCCATCTCTGTTAAGGCCGGTATGAATGTTCCTCTGATTGCTTCTTCAAGCGGTTGGAGCATCTGTCTAATGCCAGGCACTGTTCTCATAAGAAAGGTCCATCTGTGCTTAACACCATATGTGAAGGCAGTATATGCAGCATGTGGTTCAGATTTCGCAATGTCTGCCAGGGTTTTCACTTCCTTTACCCACTCCGCTACCTTTTTTCGCACATAGTCTCTCTTGCATTCTTCTGTGCCTATTACTGCTCCCAAATGGCGTTCACCCTCCTTTGTAATCTTCACTCCTGTCCCATCAAAAGTCCGCACCGCTTCTTCATACTTGTTTTCTTTCACTATTAGTACAGATTTACTAGCATTCGGATGGTACCCAATGACTTCGCCTACCGATTGTACTCTCCACCACCATTCTTTGAGATCCCCTATTTTTCCTGCACCTGTGAGGTCATCTGCATACGCCACTTGTTTCACTCGGGTTACCTCATGTTTTATTTCTGCTGCAGAATTGATAGTGCCAGTGCGTACATTGCCATTGCCACTGGATCTCCTTGCGTTGTTCCTTCATTTGATTTGAGAATTTTCATTTCTTCCTTCTTTGTGCTTCCAACTATATACAGGTTAGCTGGCTCCTTATAAGTATTTTCTATGTACTTTGCGATGCTCGGGCATTTGATCTTGATGTTGTGAATTGCTGCCTCCCTATTAATGGTGTTAAAGGCATTTGTTGCATCCACTAGCAGTACCGCTTCACAATCTTCCTCATGATACACCTTCCCCATTGCATGTATTCCCCAACGCCTACTGGTCTAACTCCTGGATTCTTATTTAAAGGTATCAGGCGACATGCTGTCAGAGCTTCTATGTTCACGCATGGTGATGATGCAAGTTTCTTTGCCAGCATTGCTATTGCTTCACAAAGGTCACCCGCGGCTGAACCAAACTTATTTTGACTTAGGAAGATCCTCCAAGTCTTAGCATCTACTCCTGATGGACCTGCTCCTCCCTGTGTTTTCAGCACCTTTCTCCATATGAGGTCTCCAGTTATATTCTCATATATCACCGGGTCTGGAGGAACATATT
This sequence comes from Paralithodes platypus, assembly GCA_032716605.1. Taxonomy (NCBI): domain Eukaryota; kingdom Metazoa; phylum Arthropoda; class Malacostraca; order Decapoda; family Lithodidae; genus Paralithodes; species Paralithodes platypus. The sequence continues at coordinate 11,856,093 of CM064569.1, read as the reverse complement.
CCCCGTCTAGTTTGGCCTCATCACTTGCTGGTTTTGCTTCTGGGTGTTTCTCCTTCAGCTGGTCCAAGATGCGTCGATTCACTTCGTGCACCCCACTTGAGGCTTCCCCAGTGACCATTCTGACTGCCTGTGCCACTTTACCAATCCTCATGCTATTTCCCACTGATCGTGCCATATCATCTGGCTTCCTCTTTCTTCGTTGTTTTGTTTTCAGTCTTTGCTGGATTGCTCGTACTTGGCTAAGAATTTTGTCTAACTCCCCATTTTTACACCACTCCATTCTCTGTTTCAGCGCTTTAATGTTCTCATTCAGTTTTCCCTTTGGTCTTTTTCTTTGAAGGAACAACTGAGGAATGAAAGAAGCTATCTTGATTGCCATGTGCGCCAAAGGGGCATCCTGAACATACTTTAGGATCATACGTCTGAGTTCCCCCAGCATGTCTTTTGCGGCTTCACAAATCGGTAGTTCAAACTTATTATGTTGCCATTGTATCACTTCTGTATAGATTTCATTCACTAATGTTGTGAGTCCGTCACCAGAATGTCCCATCCATTCTCCACCATTCATGTTTACGTTACGAGGTCGTTCGTTCTGTTCACGATTTTCGATTATTTCTCTCTCATTATCTTCGTTTAGGCCTACACTATTTTCATTATTTTGTTCCACACCTCTGTTGTCTTGCGAATTATTGATTCCTGCGTTTTCTTCTGCGGGCTGCAGTTGTTGATTGTTATTTTCTGCATTTTCTCTAACAGGGTTTGCTTGTACATCTCCATTAACTTCATTGTCTGTTTCACGGTTCATTTGTACTGCATCTCTCACTGCGTTTTGTCTGTCATCAGGATTATTCCTCGACTGGGACCGAGTTAATATCATCTTGTCTTATTATCATAATTTCTTACCTATTCCCTAATACTGAGTCTATCTATCATTTCTTCCTAAGGGACGAGCCTCTGCCCGATAAAGGTGAAAATGTAAACATCCTATGAGTAGCGTTAGAGATAGAAAGAGTAAGAAAAGTTATTTAACTCACCTAGTATGATGCAAGGCTACAGAAGATCAGGCTATATTACAAGACTGTGGGTGCAACATAAAATAGAAAAATAAAGTAAAATAAAAGTAGTGTTTAAAAATACGCACAAAGAATAAACACGGGAAAAAAATATATATATATATAATACAAAACGATTATTGTAGTGAGAAAGGAAATACACTAATTAAGAGAGTAAAATGATTAAAAAGACAAGTGTCAAAATAGTGCTAAGGATTAAAGAAGGATGTTAGAAATCTACTATTAGTTTGAGAAAAAGGTCCTGGTTATCAGTATGCACATAATATATCAGCGAATTATACCTTATTTTAAATAGAATACTTAGTTACTAGTTCGTTAGAGATAACTCTCACATGAAATATACCACTTCAAGTCTGATTTCCTGACTCGGCCATAAATCATATATAACCTTACCTAATATAATCGGCCTGTTTCCTCAGAGCTAAATGACTCTACACAAAGCTAAAGAAACCTTGGCAATTTGAGCCGCTTTACATTCTAAATATGCCTAACTTTAAATGGAAACCAGCCAATTATGTCCTAAGATATAATTATTTTCAAGTCAAAAATATGTACAAAATATTACATCATGTTACTCATGTAAATTATTAGCATGAGGGACATTGAGGAAAGTGGAAGGAAGAGGGAAGGAGGGAAGAGGGAAGGAGAGGAGAGGGAAGTGAATGTGTGGGTAAGGATGGGGGGGGGGGGGAGGGAGGGTTGAATACTTGTTGTCACTGTGTTTCTCTCTCTATTATACAGTAGCTACTACTACTCTTACATAAACACACATTTATTTTTAAGCTGCATTGCATCAAAAACTACCACTGACATTTTGTTTTCAATACAAATCTCCCCCATGGATTTAGATAAGAACCATACTTAAATACACTTTTGTTTTGCTTTTATACTGTCAGGTATCATATTACTTTAAGCGAGGGGGGGGGGGGGAGTGTTGTGGTCAGCGAGGTTTATGGCTTCTTCCTCTATTCCCTTACTCCGCCTTTTCGCCTCTGCTGTACTTCGCTGTCTCTCTCCTGCATACTTCCCCCTGCTGCAGTCGTCCTCTCAGCATTAGCGCCATGCAGAATATTTCGGTCCACTTTCACATGACCAGCTTCTCCATGCACTGGCGCGATGACAGATGAGATGTGGGTGGGGAAGGGGGGGGGGGGCACACCCTAGGGTGAGTGGTGTTGGCTGGAGACAGTCAAGGGTGGAGGGTATTTTGCCTGGCATCGGCTTGCCCCTCGTCCGTACGCCTCCCTCGCTGCCTGGCACAGCACTCTTCAATTTTCCGTCTCTTCTTTCACATGTTGTTTGATTTTGGTTAGATAGAACTCCAGAGTTTCACCCAATATCAAATCACCGTAATTTCCCACTCACCCTGTTGTATATTTCACAATTCCATCACCACCCCTTCCCTCACTAACTTGCTGTTCACCACGGAGAGAAAAATCCATACGTCCTCTCCCTTCAAAGGCTCGAACAAACATCACAGTGTGGGCTGGTCTATCAGAGTGAGAACTGAGCGATCTCTGCCATACCCATAGCTTACTCTGACTGTTCCTTTTACTTATATATTTTCTAGATCTTAAGTGACGGCGTCTCTTCCGTGGACGCCAATTCCCCATTCTGCCAACCTAGAGGGTGGCAGATTGGAAGCCAAAGCGTCACATTTTTCCTATGCCCCTCAACTTTCTCTTCATAATTGCTGAGGGGCACAGGACTGGGGATAGGGCTTTTGTTTCCCGGGCGTTTCCGCACCCACCTCAGCTCCCCGCCGTGCAGTGGCTTCGGTTACCCAGGCTTTATTGTGGCAGGCAGGGAGTGTTCTGTGGGGGCGCTCGGTTATGGCCTTGGCCTTGCTCGGGGCCTTGGGGCTGTTCGGCCAGGCAGCCTGGGGAACAATAATAATAATAATAATAATATTTATTCAGTTAGCATTTTACAATGTTGGTACCACATAATATGTTACAAATATGACATGCACCAGCCTTGCATAATTCCAGCTAAGGATAGCCCAATAAGGCCGTTAGGCGTATTTCCATTGGGGTCCTTCGCCGAGCGGCAAATCTTCTGAACAAATTTATAAAGGTTTCCGAGCTCATGGACCCACAACAACAACAACAACAAACTATTATTGAATGAGACTGTACAGTAACTCATTACAATAGGTGAACCGATTATGTTTTTTAACTCTTTCAGTGCCGCTGACGTATTTTTGTTCTACTATTATATTTCGAGGAGATAAACGGGACGTTGGTTGAGAGACTCAGACCAAGAGTGAGAGCAGTGGCAATGACTTACTTAAGGAGTGCGTGCGGAGTTACATGCAGGGATAGACAGACTAATGAGGAAGTAAGAAGGAGGTGTGGTGTGGAGGTAGATGTGCTGGAAAGTGTGAAAAGGAACAACTTGAGATGGTTCGGCCATATGGAACGTATGGAAAGCGAGAGAATGACTAAAAGGGTGTACGAGAGCGAGGTGGAGAGACAGAGAGGGAGAGGTAGACCGAATGAGAGGTGGAAGGATGGAGTGAGGAAGTACATGAACGAAGGCGGTGCTGGTTGGGGCGAGGGGCGTCGACTGACTGGGGACAGAGGTGCATGGGGGCGGTTCGTTCGTGGCCACCCCTTCGGGGATCACAGCGTCAGGCAATAGATAGATAGATAGATAAACGGGATAAATGAGAGAGTTGTAGTTATTTTGATTGCTAGATGTCCTTCCTTAACTGAATAGAATCGTCTAATTGGATGAAATACTGAATTTTTAGAGGTCAAATATAAATACAAATACTTGTGACATTATGATGCAAAATTACAAATACAAATACTTGTATTCCTTAATTCAAAAATACAAATGTTATACCAGGGTTTTTACCGGGTTATATTGGATTTTGGTAGGTTCTACTTAACTGGAGAAGTCAAAATCATACAACACATGCACAGAAGAAATAAAGGGTAACATAAAACACTGCGTACATTTTATGAACAACTTTATTTATGTAATCAGTAAGTTTAACAATACTATTAATTATGCGTAAACAATGGTTAAAATATATATGTGCCTAGCACGGCCGAGGATCTGCAAGGGAACTAGGAATATACTTTGTCATCTCTCTCTTTCAATATGCTTCATTCACCTTAATTCACGGGTGTGCAATATGTTCTACTTTATTCTCTCTCAATATTGGACCTCATCTTTAGTCTTGATGAAGATGCCTATAGCTGAGTTGAATTATTACTATCAAGCTAACACTTATATTTTAGAATTAAGAACGGGTGATATTGAAATCTCACGGCTATAAGAATAATTAAAGTCTAAATGGTGGACTCTGTTTTCGTAAGCTTTCACTTAGTCACACTGGTGTTAAATAAACAGAGTCTCAAAGGTGGACTCTATCTTAATGAGATATCACCTAGGCGCACTTGGCGAGAAATATAACGAGTCAAAATTGTGGACTCTATTTTTATAATGGTTCACCCGTCTCACTGGTGTGAATTAAACAGAGTCTTAATTTTTGGACTCTACCTTAATAACTATTTCACCTTGTCACACTGGTGTATGAGTGAGAGTGGATTATCAACATTTACTTCTAGGCTAAGACTTGAAGATTGGAGTGACGAAAGTAGTTTGGGTCGAGAGGAGATAAGTGCAGTCTGGTCTTCTAGTTTTCCGTTGGGCCGTTTAGGTAGTCCTGCCGTGTGGATGGGTAGTTTGGGATACAGATGGATTAGCTGGTTTTGGGCCTTAAATGATAGTTCCTTGTTGTCATGACATTGGACACTTTCATTGGATTAATTCTTTGACTATCTAAACTCTAAAGTGGAACACATTCTATCCATCTCTCCCTTCTCTGAAATCTCCATCTTAGGAGATTTCAACGTTCACCACCGCCAATGAGGGTTCTACTCTCACACTACTGACCAACCTGGTGAACAAGCCTACGTCTTTTCTATCACAAATGACCTAGAGCAGCTGGTCCAGCAACCCAACCGTACCCTGGATCGCTTCGGATATCGGCCCAACATTCTTGACTTATTTCTGACATTCAACCCTTCTTACAATGTCAATCTTTTCTCTACTTTAGGGTCCTCCGACCATAAAAATATCTCCGTCACCTTTCCTATCTCTTCAGTACGGCCACCCAATCCTACCAGCCGGCGGCGCTTGTGGCACTTTGGCGCTGCCGACTGGGAGGCTCTCCGGCAGTACTTCTTTGATTTCCCATGGAATGACTTCTGCTTCTGTGGCCGAGGACCCTCGGAGAGTGCTGAACGCATTACCGAGGTAATCCTCTCGGGCATGAAAGCGTATATTCCATTTTCTTTCTCTCAGTATAATGCAAAAAAATATTGGTTTATTCATGCTTGTTCTACTGCTGTCCACAAAAAGGAGGAAGCATTCAAACGGTACCGACGCCTTAAAACTTAAGAATCTCATTCTTCCTATGTTTCTGCCCGAAATCAAGCCAAATCTGTTCTTCGACTTGCCAAGCACTCTTTCATCAATAATAAATGCACTGAACTATCCAACTCTAGGTCTTCCCAAGCTTTCTGGCATCTAGCCAAAATCCTCTCCAACAATTATTCTTCCTCGTCCTTCCCTCCCCTTTTCCACTCTGATGGCACAACCATCACTTCTTCCTCTGACAAACCTGAACTCTTCGCTCAAACTTTTGCTAGAAACTCTACCTTGGATGATTCCGGTGCTATTCCTCCCACTCCCCCCCTCTCTCTCCTACTTATGCCTAATATCCTAATCTCTTCTACAGATGTAGCCTACTTTCTACCCTCTCTGGGCTTAATACTAAGAAGGCGTACGGTCCGGACAGTGTTCCTCCTGTTGTACTCAAAAACTGTGCTTCCGTGCTGACCCCCTGCCTAGGCAAACTCTTTCGTCTCTGTCTCTCCTCTAATGTCTTCCCTTTTTGCTGGAAGTTTGCTCTCATTCAACCTATCCCAAAGAAGGGTGATCGCTCAACCCTCCAACTATCGTCCATTTGCTCTCATATCTTGTATCTCTAAAGTTTTTTAAACTATTCTTGCTTCCAAATTTATTAAGCATTTCTCTTCTCATAATCTGCTCTCAGATCACCAGTATGGCTTCCTAAAGGGTCGCTCTACTGGTGACCTTCTTTCATATCTTACTAACTCTTGGTCATCCAACTTTCGGGACTTTGGTGAGACTTTTTATGTTGCACTAGTCATATCGAAGGGCTTCGATAGAGTCTGGAACAAATCTTTAATTTCCAAACTGCCCTCCTTCGGTTCCTGTCCCTCCATCTGTGCCTTTGTCTCTAATTTCCTTTCCGGCCGTTCCATAGCTGCGGATGTGGACCGCCATCGCTATCTTCCTTATCCTATCAACTCCGGTGTTCCTCAGGGTTCTGTCCTATCTCCTATTCTCTTTCTAATTTTCATAAATGATCTTCTCAACTGTACATCCAGTCCCATCCACTCATATGCAGACGACTTTACCTTACACAACTCAATTAGTTATTCAGAACTCCCCAGCTAGCAGTCCCTCAAAAGCAAACGTAATGAAGCCATAAAACACTTATCTTCTGATCTAGCTACTATTTCCAATTGGGATAGAGAAAACCTTGTTGCATTTAATGCTTCCAAGACTCATTTTATCCATCTTACTACCCATCAGGCACCTCCAGAGGACTATCCCATATTCTTCAACAATACAAAAGTCAACCCTTCACCTTCTCTCAATGTTCTCGGTGTCTCTTTTTCTTTTGCTCTCACTTGGAAGGACCGTCCATATTACCAGTCTCGATAAGGCAGCCTCCCAGAAGCTGGGTTTGCTCAACTGCCTCAAGGAATTCTGAACCCCTGTGCAGCTTCTTGCTCTGTACAAGGGCACAGTGCGTCCTTGTATTGAGTATTATTCACATATGTGGGGAGGACCCTCTCACACCACACTCCTAGACAAAGTAGAAAGGAAAGCCTTTCGTATCATTATCTATCGCTACTACAATAATCAGTGTTCCTCGGAGCTTTCCCAGGGTATACCACCTCCTCTACGTAGGGTACGTAGTACCCACCTTGCAACACAATCCCACCCCTACTCTGTGCAACTCTCCAACCCAAGAGTGAAACGTTATTCTTTGACTTTCTTCTATTCAACTGCTAAGCTCTGGAACTCTCTCCCAGAATCAGTCTTTCCCTCTTCCTATGAATTAAATTGCTTCAAACTCTGTGTGTCCAAGCATTTTAGCTCGAACGTCCCTTGATTTTGGCCCTCTTACTCTTTCAACTCTGGGGAGGCACTCAATGCAGGCAGTTATGCCTTTTGTCTCGCTCATTCATATAGAAAAAACCGAAAAAAAAAAAGCTAGGACATGTCCTGGGTCTGTTATTACTCGTCTATCCTGACTGTTATGCTTATCGGTGGTGAAGTTCTGCTTTGGTACTCTTGACTTGGGGTCTTTAATACAATGTCTCTAGTGTCATGACACAGCGACAAGTTATCGGGCTAATGCTAGGAGATAGTAAGATCATGAACTTACTGATTTCACCCGATCTGCCACTGACCGTTATAAGAGGTTCAAAGAACTCAGGGGCGGTGTTTAAACCTTTTACTTGTAAGTGTCCTCGACCATGGAGTCGGACAGATACACTAAGGACTTTTATATGTAGAGTGCCGTTGTTAGCAGTATCTTATAAAGCCCTAACTATTCAAATGACCTTTACCATGGCAAGTATCCTTCTATAGTTTTAGAGTGCGGTTTTGGCAAAAGAAGTAAAGTGGGGACATGTCCGACAATTATGCTTCTAATACCAAAGGAGCAGCCTATTAGGGATCTTACTATTAAACACTATATCATGGCATGTGATAATATTAATTCCTCAATAGGTAAAATAACTCCTCAGACCTCGAAAGGCATTCACCATGGTTTCAGTACAATCCTTGAATGGGAGGGTAATTTTAGGGCTAGATTGCGAACATGTTCGTTAAACCAAGCCCTAGAATTGCTTGCCTGATCGAGGTTTTCGTCGGGGTAGTGACGACTTTGGCTGAGATGTCCTAGGTCAGGTGTGCGAAGGTCAAAAGGTCATAAGTACAGGGGAGCGTATTCTGGGGGGATTAAGAGGACCCCCTAGACGTTTGCGGGCAGGTGAGTGGACCTCTTAGCGGAATAACGGCGTATGTTTTCTTGATAGCGCTGGTCCATGTTGACCATGTTGGTCTTTTTGTCCCTGACTGAACATTATTTTCTTCTTTGTGGCTTCGTGATGTTGGTGTGGAGCTGCAGTGGTTTTGCCTGGTGTGGTTGGTAAATTAGGTTTGATGGTGGCAATTCTGGTGTCTCGTTTGGTAAAATGTAGCGGTGCACAGGTGGGTTTTGAGCGGCTAGGTATGGTGGGCTTTGTTCTGGTTTTATTGTCTACACATGGTTTTGATTCTGCGTTGATCTTCCGTGATGGAGGAGAGTTTTACTTCTCGATGTAGGTATTCTGCTTGTGGTTTCTGTTGTTGTCTTCCTTGTTTATGATGTTGTGGAGTTTGGGTAATCTGGGCATCTTCGTTGTCTTGTTCTTATTATTTCCTTCCTTGGTCTTGGTTATTTCTCTTTGAGTTTCTCCTTCGTCCATCTTTTTCCGTTTTCCTTGCTGCTGTTGTCTGCTGGTGCTGGTTACATTAGTCTCTCCTACTTTGGTTTCTTTCCTCTTGTGTGGTATGGTGCTATTCCATAACCCACTAAGCCCCAGCGACGCAGCGTTTGCGTCCACAATGTATGTAACGCTCAAACCATGCATCCACCACTAAAAAATCTATTATTCGGCTCGTATGGTAGGAAATGGCTTGATAATTGGAGGGGATGTACCGTAGAGTGTTGGCGAACAGGGACGGTATGCGTGAACTGGCCAGCCAGGCCGTGCGGGTGGTGGTGGTGGGATTAGTGGCGCCACTTTACCCACTTATTTCACCGCGACTTTGGACCTTATTTACTCCTGTCGTATGGGAGCTAGAGGCTTGAAATTTGTGTGAGATACACTTTACGATGTACGCATTACATTGCCATACTCAGTTGTCACCATAGTGCTGCCGGGCGGGTGGTCATGCAGGGGAGGTGATGAAAAACACTGTACCCACTTATATCCAAACGATTTTCGACCTCATTTACTCTTGTCCTATGGTAGCTATTGGCTTGAAATTTGTGTGAGACACACCTTAGAATGTACGCCTTACTTGACCATGCTCAGCTATCCCCCAAGTCCTGCCGTGTGGGTGGTCATGCGGGGGAGGTGATGAAAGACACTGTACCCACTTATCTCCCAACGATTTTCGACCTCATTTACTCTTGTCCTATGGTAGCTATTGGCTTGATATTTGTATGGGATATTCCTTAGGATGTAGGCAATGTATGGCAACCCACAAATCTCGGTTTGTTGGGACAAGGGACGTGCGTGACAAAGGAAAGTCAGTTTACCCATACATCTCGCGAGTGCAACACCATGTCGGATTTACCACGCCGTTACCCACGCAGGGGAATATCCCTGGCCGATGCCTTGGCCATACTTGAGGAGAGTGATGTGCCTGATAGTGACACTGGATCATCAAATGACGATTCAGAGGACGAATATAGTCCCACTGTGGCCGAGTATGATGAAATGTATGAGGAGGAACCCTATCTCCCCATCGCTGAACGGTACACCAGGTTACAACAAAGGGAGGAGAGTAGCTATCGTTCCCCTGCTCCCCCCCCCCCGTGACATAGTGGACTCTCCAGCAAGTGGGGAAGAGGAAGATGACCCAGACCCCATGGCCTTCCTCAACATTCCACCTTCTTATCGTAGGGCAGAGAAGAGAAGAGGTGAGGATTTGGAGGGGGAGGAGGAGGAGGAGGAGTAGAAAGGAGTACAAAGGAGTACAAAGGAAATCAAGCAACAAAAGGTCTAGTGACCCTTCTAGGCTGCTTGTCCTCCAAAACACTGAGGATCAAGTGTCCAAACAGTGGTTTAGAGTGGGTAAGGGAACATTGGAAAGGGAACTACTGCCCTGGAACTAATGTCCGTGGCAGGATTAGGAAGTTAGTAGGGGACAGATGGGTTAGTAACTGAGGGGGGATAAAATTAAGTTATTCATTTACAAACGCAGTCAGTCGCGGGTTTGATGGGAGATATTTGTCTAAGCGGAGTTTAAATGAATCAACGGTGCTGCAGTCTATAACGTCTCGGGGAAGCCCATTCCACAAGTTGACAACTCGATTGAAGAAGAAATTCATAGATTCGTGTGAGTTAAAAGATTTACCAATAATTTTGCAACCGTTTCCCCGCGTGTAATTAGATTGGTCGATAGTGAAGTACTTACTACAGTTCATATTGTCGATGTCTTTGATGATTTTGAACACTTGAATTAAGTCACCTCTTAATCTGCACTGGGTTAAAGGAAATAGATTTAATTCTCTAAGACTCTCTTCGAATGGTTTGTTCTTTAGGCTAGGTATCATTTTGGTAACTCTGCGTTGAACTCGTTCTAGCTTGTTTATATCTTTTTGGTAATAAGGGCACCAGGAGTGAACACAGTATTCCAGAAGAGGGCGCACTAAGGAATTGTAAAGGGTTAGGATAACTTCTTTGGATTTATGCTCAAATGACCTGCCTATAAAGCCAATTATTTTGTTTGCCTTCTTAACAACTTCTGAACATTGTTGACTCGGTTTTAGGTTACTCGATATTGTTACTCCCAGATCGGTTTCTCTGTTTACATTCTTAAGCTGAGTGCCATTCATCGAATAGTTTGCTTTCTCATTTAGGTATCCGATATGTAGTACTTTACATTTATCCGCATTGAAACTAATTTGCCAAATTTGGGCCCAACATGACAATTTATCTAGATTGTGTTGCATATCGTCAACTTGTTCTTTTGAGAGTACGCTATTTGCAATTTTTGTATCGTCAGCAAATTTTGAGATTGTACAGGTGAGATCCTCATTTATGTCGTTGATGTAAATTTTAAAGATAATTGGTCCTAGTACAGATCCCTGGGGTACCCCGCTACTTACATTGGTCCATTTAGATGCCTTACCGTTTATGACTACTCTTTGCTTTCTGTCACTGAGCCAATTTTCTATCCATTTCAACACACCGTCTTGTATTCCATGCGCTTTTAGTTTTAGCAGTAACCGTTTGTGGGGAACTTTGTCAAAGGCCTTTTGAAGATCAAGGTATAATAATATCTACAGCTTTACTCTCATCGTAGAGGTTGAGGATATCGTGGAAGAAGTCTAAGAGGTTTGTTAAACAGGAACGTTTTTTACGAAAGCCGTGTTGAGTATCTGTAAGTAAGTTATTTGCCTCCAAGTGATTTACGAGTCTGTCTCTTATGACGGTTTCTAGCATTTTACATACAATTGAGGTTAAGCTAATTGGACGATAGTTACTGGGTAGGGATTTGCTGCCTTTTTTGAATATCGGTGTTACGTTGGCTAGCTTCCACTGATCAGGCATAGTCCCAGACTGCAAGGATTCATTGAATAGCAATGTCAGTGGTTTGGAGAGCTCATCCTTAGCTTCCTTTAGAACTCTAGGCGAGATTGTATCAGGTCCAGGCATTTTATTTACCTTGAGTTTATCTAAACAATTCAATACTTCTCTCTCTGTAACGGTGATATTGCTTAGAACATCTGAATTATAAATCTGAATCGGCGATGGTGTAGGGATATCACTGAGGTCTTCGGTTGTAAAAACTGATGCAAAGAAGGTATTGAGGGCATTACTCATTTGTACTTCGTCTTTGGTGTATTCTCCATTTTCATCGACTAACGGTCCAACAGTTGAAGTAACTACTTTTTTTTTTTTTTTTTTTTTTCACCCTGAGGAGGGTGAGGTGCGCCAAGATCCGACACCACACGTGCCTCGCCGTGGTGCTCCCCCACCGTTTTTGCCTTCCCCACCACCCCTCATTCCCTCGCCACTCAAAGCGCCAACCCCTCACACTTTCTATGGGTTGTGCAGGGGTGCAACCATACTAGCAGCGCAGCCATTGACTTCTTCTTCAGAAGCAACAGATGAGGATATGCCTGCCCTAGAATCATCTCCACCACGCCACCCACGCCGCCACCCACGCCCTGCCGCTCGCCGCCTGTTTCCCTCATCACCCCGGATTGACTCGCCCCCACCATCACCTCCCAGACCACTACCATACTCACCTGTACCTTCTCCACAGCCTGGGCCCTCCCACAGACACGACACTCAGACACCATCACCGCCTGCGTCGTCACAACGCCCTGATCGTGCGCAACGCCCTATAAACATACGTGGGCGTGCCCGTGGTCCTGTGCGTGTGCGTGGCCGAAGGGTGTCTAAGGTGACCCTAATACGCCCCATCCCTGGTGGTGCGAGAGCAAGGGCTGGGCCGGCTCGACCAAGGCCGAGGGCAGGGGCAAGAGGGGCAAGAGGCACGGCAAGAGGCAGGGCAAGGCCCTCCCGCCCTGATGGTGACTCCCCTCCTAACGACTCTGACGATAAGGTGCCGCTCAACCCGACGTGTGGGATTGGGTTGATGGCGACAACTTTGTGCCCACCGACTACAACCTTGTGGGCGCTGGGATTGCCTGCCCTACACTCCCAAACTAGGGGCGGCAGACCACGAGACTGGAGATCTTCAGGCAGTTCTTCACTACAAATCTCGTGGCTCTAATTGTTGACCAGACCAACTGGTACAATTATTATTTCATGGCTGGGAAGGAGCAGTCAAAATACTCTGCAAGGCTGTCATGGTCCTCCCTAGATGTCCCAGAGTTTTACACATTCTTGGCCATTGTAATGCTGATGGGGGTCACAAGGAAATCCTCCATAAAAAAAGTACTGGTCCGGGGATCCCCTCGTCCGAACCCCTATTTTTTGCCAAATAATGAGCAGAAATAGGTTCACGGCCATAATGGGGAACCTCCATTTCATCGACAGCCTGGCAGCCCACACCCGAAATCAAAGTCAACCTAGAGCACTGGAGAGAATAAGACCCATCTTCGAGTACATGAAGCTGAAGCTTGCTGCCGCCTTCAAACCCCATCAGAAGCTCATTATTGATGAGAGTTTGCTGCTGTGGAGGGGGAATATTGGCATCCGGCAGTACATGCCCAGCAAACGACATTGATATGGCCTGAAGACCTTCGTGATGTGTGACTGTCGAACCGGTTACATCCAGGACCTAATTCTGTATATGGGCAAGAAAACAGAATTGGTGGAAACGAGGACATACGGAATTTCTGGGGCTGTCGTCATCACCATGCTGCAGTGCTACCTGGACAGGGGCCACATACTGTACCTGGACAACTGGTACACCAGCCCCTCCCTTGCCAAGTTCCTGCATAGCCGCACAACAGGAGCCTGTGGCACCATCAGGAGGAATCGGATCTTCATGCCCGAACTACCACCCAGGCGGGAAAAGGGCTCCATCATCCACAAGCAGGCTAACAATGTCCTCATGTTGTCCTGGATGGATAACCGGGATGTGAACGTCCTCACAACAGTCCACCTTCCCATCTTCCAAGACAGCAGACGTCGTGACAGAGCAACTGGCGAAGTTATCAAGAAACCTTTGACCATCTGTGATTATAACATCAACATGCGGCTGGCGGATAAATCAGATGCTGTCATCTCGTCATGTGAGTGTGCAAGGAAGACGATGAGGTGGTATTAGAAGTTATTCTTCCACCTCCTCGATCTCACCCTCTATAACAGCCATATCCTCTACTCAACAATCACCGGCAAGCAGGAAACGATGGAGAAGTTGTGCATCGAGTTGTCCAGGGAGGTGTTGAGGGAATACATGACTGCCCCCCACTTCCAGCCCATCGACGCCCAGCAGCAGAAGGGTTTGCCAGGCTGACACAACGCCACTTCCCTGAATATGTGCCGCCCACAGAAAACTATGACAAACCCCGAAGACGGTGTCATGTGTGCCGCAACACGACACAGAGGGAGCCTGAGAGATCAGATACCAGGTGGATGTGCAGAGAATGTGATGTTTCACTGTGTCTCCCGGACTGCTTCAGGGAGTATCACACACTTGACCATTTATAAAACTGTACTCAAAGACTGCGATAAAAGACGCTATGAAATGTGAAGTGTGTGTATAAACCTAGTGTAAATAATGAATATATACAAAGTGCCGAACACAATATGTAAGTGAGATTGACACTCAAATATACGTAAAACAGTGACGGACACCAATATGTGTAAATATATACTATTTCTAAGTCAAACGTGTGTAAAACAATGTGTGAAACTCATATTGTATAACTATAATACATATGATAAAGTATTAAACTGAATAAAGAGGGGAAGAGACATGAAAACTGAATAAAGCAGGGGAGTAAGAGAGAGAGACGCAAGAAAAGGGAAAGTGTTGGTGGCGCGTGTCAGTCAGCTGGGTGTGTGACAGTTCGTGCGTTCTGTTATTGCCCGAGGCCATGATGGCCGCCAGTATCCATGGCAACGAGGACACGCCACGCTCTTGCCACTCGTGTGCACTTACAAGACTTATATCTAAGCACTTTCCACACTGTAACTTCACTTACAATGACATTATGTGATACATGTTGCTAATATATGAACTATGAAGGCACACATGATGCTCGGGTGGTGTAAATAACCGTCACTCAAAAACTGGCCGCATCGTACATCTGCCATGCTGCCGCGCTCAACTGTGGCTGGCCGGGCGGGAAGTTTGAAGGCCGCCTGGCACCAGCTTATGTATGAGGCTGCCCCCCCTCCAAATTACTCACCTCGGACATTTGGGGGTCGTATGGGGGGGGGGGGGCCCCCATACGACCCCCAAATGTCCGAGGTGAGTAATTTGTTGTTTTAATTTCTCACCTTTTTCTTCCATTTTAGCAAAAAAAAAAAAAAATAAATAAAAATTGCCAAACAGCTGGTCCTTGGATGTACATTTATTCTAAACTAGCTGGGGTTCAGTGGGTTAAACTGGTTATTTTAACAAATATAAATACAAATACATCTGAAATTAAGATATAAAAATACAAATACAGATAGGCCTAATTTGCATTTATATTCAAAACAAGTGGGAAAAGAGGCACAACAGATTCAGAATGTTCAACGCTACTGCTTGCAGATAAAAATAGCAGTAATACAAATATCAAAATTACAAAAATAAAACAAATTCACGTGTTTTTGTCTCACAAATTGTCTGTAAGTAGCAATACAAGATACAAAAATGCCTTTGTTTATAGAAGAGGCAAAAGGCAGTAGCCTTAACCCACTGAACCCAAGCTAGTTAACCCGGGAACTGCGGGAAGACTCTTAAGAGTTCCCCCGGCGGACTGCGGGAAGACTCTTAAGAGTCAGGGAAAACAAAAAATCCATTTAAAACACCCAAAAAAAAAAAAAAAAAAAAAAAAATATTGCCCCTGGGCCATGCCAAATATCACTCCTCCACCTCCCCTCCTTCCCCACTTTCCTCCCCTCCTTCAGTTATCACCTATTTTCCCTGTTATTCCCTTATTCTGTGGTATATTTTTGTGCTAAAATTAGAGAGTTGCAAGCAGGGCATTGTCATCACTGTTAGCAAGCGAGTGCAAGAGAGAGAGAGAGAGAGTATCGATCGACAGTTTCTCTCCAGAGGTGGAGAAAAGTTGTGGGAAGTGAGGTTGCCTCAGCCATACATTATGTAACTTCCGGCCTGTATCGCCGATTTTGACCATCCAAACGCTGTTTCCACTTGTTTTATTGTTGTAACAGGTTAATACCTTTATAATCAACCTATAATAGGTGCATATGGATAAGTATTAATGCTATTTATGGTAAAATAACGATGTTAGTGATGGGAACAGCTCAAATACGTCAGCATAGGAGTGTGGTGTCTCATACCCCCCATGCGCACTTCAGAGGTTAATAATAAATGTACCACCCAGGACCGGCAGGTTGTGAACAAATTTTGTTTCCAGAAAACACCAGGAATGGGTTTGAAATGAAGGAAAACCCACAAAAAACCGATCCCCTAGGTCATTAAACCTTAAAAAGCGGCTCACCACTTAAGTCGAGTTAAATAAAGCTGGACTATGTGGCGGCGCTCGACATAGGTCGAGTGGCAATTTCAGCACGTAATGTGGCTGAGAGAGAGAGACAAGTGGTGGCAGGAGACTAGCGAGCGTATGACTGCTCCAGACCACCGTGGCGAACCTACTGACACAAATCTCAGCTCCCTCCTCCCTCTCTCACTCGCTACATACTCAATTATGTACTGAAAGTACCGAATTACCTGCTTTTTGCACTCGCGTTGCACGGTTATTGCAAGAAAACTATCCATCATACAAGGATCGTTATGGTGTCATTCGAAAGCTCTGTTTATGCCCTTTCAGGGATAGATACTTGATTTACGTTCTGGGTCTTATTTAGGCATGAAAATGATCACGTAAACAGCCCTATTTTGGCTAAAAACACCCCGCTGGGCGGTACACATAAATAAACCGCATAGGCCGCTCTTAAGGTGTTAAGGGGTCCTACGGTGCGCCCGAAAGTCGGAATTAACATGGGGAAATGGGTAGGCAAAAATAGGTTTTTGCGCGCTCACACGCACGCGGCTGGACTTTGAGAGTTTTCAACCATTGGCATTGTTGCGTGGGATACTTACACAGTTCCCATACAAATCTGAGCCCTCTAGGTGCCATAGGACCGGAGTAATTAACCGTGACGCACCTTATGTGACGCTGGGGTTGGGGGAAAAATACATTGCCGACGCACTGTTTGCGTCGCTGGGGTTCAGTGGGTTAAACTAGCCTACTGCCTGTAACACTAACAAGTGTCGAAATACAAATACAAATACAAAATACCTTTTCTTCTGGCTGCCAAAATACAAATACAGATACATTGAAATTTGTACTTAAATACAATTCAAATACAAATACAATTTTATTTGATCCACCCCTGCGTCTAATAGTTACCAGAATAAAGGTAATGTTGACACTGGTACTGAATGGGTTGCTGTATATAAAACCACTGTGATTGAGGTATGCAATTTACTTGTCATTATGGTATTTCTATAATTGTACATTCGAGCTATGAAGAATACATCCATATATCAGTGCACAGTTGCTTGAAACAAAATTAATTTTCCAAACCTTTATACAGGTTATGTTAAAGGTGTTATCTCTCTCACCGTATTCAGTGGGTCATTGTTGTTATGGCAGTGACAGTTAATAGGTCGATATGTCTCTGCTATAACCGTTTGATCTCATCCATAAATCTGCAATACCTGCAGCTACCTCTTGGCTCATCTCAAAATATATGTTTTACTTCTTATGATCTATTCAGCCTATAAAGTGTATATATTCTGACATACGGAGCCCTGTATGTTAATTTAAGAGTTAGAATTAGAGTTGAAGGAGTCAAACTACCCAAACGGCGAAGCAGACTAGCGAGCGAATTAGCGAGTGGGAAACCAGCTCGCCCGCATACCAGCAAACAAGCCTTCACACCTGCGTGAAGGGGACCCTGCAAACTACTTCGATGACCCGACGCTATGACGTACGATCGACGCCAGGAGCTGTGATTGGACCAGGCACCTGCTATGCAACTAGAGGAGCTATGATAGGGGCGCGCACCATCACTCGCCTCCTGATTCGTTCCTACACCATCATTGTTTAGTATATAAGACCCGAGTTGTGGGCATTCAAATCAGTCTCATTTGAAGTTGGGGAAGGTGAACTTGCAGCTGGAGGAAGACGGGGTGAAGTATTATAATGGGATTGTGACTGTCAGTCAGATTATATATGTGTGTTAAGTGTGTTCCGTGTAAACACTTACGTTATGTTGGTTAGTGAGATATGTGATTGGGAATTAACGTTAACGCTACTATTATGTGCTTAACTATTTGATTGTGAATTAACGTTAACGCTACTATTATGTGCTCAACTATTTGATTGCGAATTAACGTTAACGCTACTATTTATGTACTTAACTATTTTAGTTGACTAACTTGTGGACTAAAGCAACTCTTTAAGTAATTGGGTTATGATGAAAGTAATACTATTGTTTTATATTAATACTTACGAGTTCTTTCATTTTCTTTTAATTAAGCTTACATTGCTTAACGGTGCTTAGTACGGTGATGCTATTGTCTCAGATTAGTAATATCGCCTTAGACTAACATGGCTGTGTTAATATTACTTATAGTGATTTCCTAAGCTGAAGAAAATTCTTTTAGCTTCAAAATATTATTTTTGCTTTTCATATTATTTGAGTGAGACCTGAATCGAATCTATGAAACGATCCTGTAACTTAATTTACTCATAATCAAACCTCAATGTTACGTGGTTAAGAAAGACATTTAACTAATTATTAAATATATATCTAACTTTTTATGTGACTTTGATATAAATCCTGATGATAATAATAATATAATACTGTTAACGCAAGACAAGAACCAAGAATAATTACATTAAATATAAATAAACGGACATATAAGAAAACTATCTATTCATTTCAAAAAGGGTAAGAGACAGAAATATTCTTACTTTAATATTTATCTTTCAAGACTGTTTATAGTATTAATAGTCCTTCTTTAGATATAACTTCTTCGGTTTATAACCATAGCCTACTAAGCTTCGGTTAAATAATAATTCTTTATAAATACTACATGACTTTAATTAGTTTCAGTATTTTTCATAATTAAAGAGTATCAGTCAATAAAGGATACTAAGTCCTAAGATCCAAAAGGAAAGGAAGCAACAACATAAAATAATTTTATTAGATTTTACTTTTGTTTTGCCTTCAGGTGACTGATACCTTAATATATATCTCTGTGCTATCTAGATTCATCAAGTTAACCACTTGAGGATCCAGATACGTAACAGAAGAGTGGCGACCTCGCCAGGATTCGTTTCATACAGTTTCACTCAGTTTCATTAATGTTTCACTACTTAAAAACCAAATATTAATCATGCCTCAACTAATTAATGACGAAGATGCTCGAGTTTTCATAGAATCAGACTCCACAGCCCCTGATATTGACTGTCTGTCAAAATTTGAACTGAAAGTGCTTGCCTCACATCTCCAGTTAACTGTCTCAAACATGTCTAAAGTAGAGGTGGCTCAGACCATAAAAACCCACCTGTTCCCTGTAGAAGGCGGGGAGGGTGACGGAGCAGTTGGTGGGATCCCGAGTAAACCTAGCCAACTTGATGAACAATTGCCACCTGGTTTGACCGGTGATCAAGTAGCCAAACTAAAAATAGAACTAGCCAGAATAAATGCCGAACAAGCCAGAGCAAATACCGAAGAAGCCAGCATAAAAGCTAGAGCAACTACCGAACAAGCTGGACTAAATATAGAACTAGCTAGAATAAATGCCGAAGAAGCCAGAATAAAGACTGAACATTATCAATATCAATATCAAACGGCTCAACTAAATGTCAATACAAATGCTCCCGTAATTGCTCCCCCTCTGGGATTGACTATGACTAGTGTCATTCCACCTTTCACTGAGGATAATGTGCAGGATTTCTTTGTTTTGTTTGAGGAAGTTGCTGGAGGTATGAAGTGGATCAATGGCCTTTTATGTTACAAACCGTTTTGACAGGGCAGGCTCGAGCCACGTATTTGTCAGAAGTAGCAGAGGTTAGACAGGATTATGACAATCTCAAAGAAGCTATCCTAAAAACCTATCAATTGCAGCCTGAGGCTTACAGGCAATCTTTCCGTAAAAACCAGAAGAAAGTAGAAGAAACCCATAAGGTATTTGCCAGGACCATGACTAAAACTTTCAATCATTGGGTCAAGAGTAAGAAAGTCACAAGCTACAACGATCTGAAGGAGTTGGTCCTGTTAGAAAATTTCCTATGGAAAATTGATTCTTCTGTATCCTATCATTTAAAGGGGAAAAAGGTAGATTGTCTTGCCGACGCCGCTGACATGGCTGACACATACGTGCTCAACAACAAATTTCGTGGAAAGAAGCCCTACGATAATTCTAGTTCTAATTTTAAGTATCCCAATCACAAATCTGACAGACCCAGTCACAAACCTATACCGTCTTCCCCAGCTAGCCAAAACAGAATTGTTCCCCCAACTAAAAATGCGACTCAGGGCAATGGTAACAGAGGTGGGCCCCAAAGTAATAGTAATGCTCAAAGTGGGAACGTTCCCGTATCCCCTAAAGTATGTACTTTTTGTGGCATGAGAGGCCACCTAGCTTATCAGTGCTGGGCCAAGGAGAAAACCGAGAGATCGGGGCAGACAGTTGCCGCCGTATCTCAAATTCCATATGTGCATTTAATGCAGGGCTCCCGACAGAAGGAGTACCTAGCACCAAAAGTTCCTTTAATGCAGGACTCCCGACAGAAGGAGTACCTAGCACCAAAAGTTCCTTTAATACAGGACTCCCGACAGAAGGAGTACGTAGCAGCTAACGTAAATCATCTAGACAGGGGTGTAGTAGCATGTGTGGTGCAACCCACTAGGGTTAAGCCAATAATAATTTCACCATCAGTGGAGGACAGTTACCGTCCCTTTATTTCTTCTGGCAACGTGAGATTAAATGGTTGTATGCATGAGGTAAAAATTATGAGAGACACAGGTTCTACTAGCACCCTCATGGTGAATCCTTACACTGAGTGCCCACCTGGCGAACCAGTTGTAATGAGAGGTGCTGGAGGCCAATTTTATGCACACTTGGTAAAAGGCGAAATTGAATGTGAGTTACTACAGGGTGAGGCCACCATAGTTTTGTGTAGGTCCCAAGATATTCCTGTGCCTGGGGTAACACTCCTTTTGGGGAATAATGTAGCAGGTGAGAAGGTCCGACCAGACCCCATTTTGTCACTTTCCCCTGTTAACGAGCCACTAACCAGTGAGCTCGAAAAGGAGATGCCAATTGTTTTCCCTGTGTGTGCTGTCACACGTTCAATGTCTCAAGTAGCAGTTCCCTCAGACAGAAATGTACCGAATGTAAGAGTTGATGAAAGGGATGATGAGAGTGTGAATGACGCTCCAACTGTGCCTGATGATGTGACTGAGGTGGATTTATTTGACACCTTTATGGCTCATCTTGACCCTAATGATGACCATGAAACCACTCCAAATTGTCCTAGTGGCCTGGTAGAGCTACAGAGAGATGATAGTGAATGCAAGGAGTTAGCTGCCAGGTCCATGAGTGAAGAGGAATGTGAGAAGGAGGGTGGTGAATGTTTCTACCTCAAAGGAGGAGTATTGTGGCGTAGATGGAGACAGCCACACAGACCAATCGATGACGGGGCTTGGGACGTCCATCAAGTAGTAGTCCCCAAACCTTGTCGTAGAGATATCATGGAAATGGCACATTGTATACCATTGGCAGGACACCTAGGTGTGAGAAAAACTCTAGACAGAATCAGAGCCCACTTTTACTGGCCAGGAATGCGTGCAGATGTAGTGGAGTTTTGTAGAGTGTGTCACACTTGCCAGATGACAGGAAAACCCAATCAGAAGGTGCCTGTACATCCTCTGGTGCCCTTGCCCGTTTTCGAGAATCCTTTTACTCGGGTGGTAGTGGACATTGTAGGCCCATTGCTTAAGACTTCCCAAGGTAACATTTATTTATTAACTATCATGGACATGGCAACTCGCTACCCAGAGGCTATACCCTTAAGGACTACCTCTGCTCCAACTGTCCTCAAGGAACTTCTCAAATTCTTCACCAGAATGGGTTTCCCCCATGAGGTGCAAAGTGATCAAGGAACTAATTTTACCTCTAACATTTTCCAGTAGTCCCTGAAGGAGTTGGGTATCGAGCATGTTAAGTCTAGCACCTACCACCCAGAGAGTCAAGGGGTTCTCGAACGATATCATCAGACATTAAAGGGAATGTTACGTAAGTATTGTGACAGAGACCGAAGTTGAGTGGGATAAGGGGGTACCTTTTCTTTTATTTGCTACTCGTGAGGTTCCAACTGAATCCCTGGGTTTTTCCCCTAATGAGCTAGTTTTCGGTCTCCAGGTAAGAGGTCCTTTGCAACTATTGAAGGATAGCCTAGTTGGCCAGGAGGGGACCCAAAACCTCCTCAAGTATGTTTCAGATTTCAAAACCCGGCTGAGATCCTCATGTGAGTTTGCCGCTCAAAACTTGACAGTGGCTAAAAGCTCCATGAAGAACTGGTATGACAGAAAAGCCCGTGAGAGGGAGTTTCAGCCCGGTGATGAGGTTTTGGTCCTGCTCCCCCTTTTTGGCCAACCTTTATCTGCCAAGTTCAGGGGCCCATATAAGATCATTCGGAGGGTGAGCATTACCGATTATCTAGTAACTACCCCAGACAGGAGAAAGCCCACGCAAGTATTCAATATAAATATGTTGAAACCCTACCATAGGTCCCCTGATTCCTCTCCTCCAGATTCTCCCACTGTGGCAGTGAATGTCAGGACCTGTGGACAGCCTGGTGCGGACAAAGTCTTCAGTTATCTTACTGACCCGCAACAGACTGTTCCAGAGCCTGAAGGTATCCATGCAGACTTTGACTTGTCATGTAGCCTATCCAACTTTCAGTATAATTCAGTAGCTTGGGGTGAATTACCATCTAAACTATGTCATCTTCCCTCTGATCAAGCGAACCAACTAATCTCTGTTTTATCTCAGTCTCCCAGTGTGTTCCGTGATACTCCAGGGCTCACTTCTTTGGCCGTGCACGACATCGACGTAGGGGATGCAACTCCCATTAAACTATCCCCCTACCGTGTCTCGCCACAACGCAGGAGTATACTGCAGGTCGAGCTTGACTTTATGTTGTCTAACGAACTGATCAAAAGGGCCTTATGCCAGTGGAGTAGTCCGGTCATACTTGTGCCAAAGCCAGACGGGAGCCATAGGTTTTGTAGGGACTATAGGCAAGTTAATGCTGTAACAAAGAACGGTACCTACCCACTGCCACGGATCAAAGATTGCATTTACCAGGTTGGCCTCATACAGCAGTAAGCTTAACTTAATGTGAGGATTTTGGCAATTAGCTCTCCCTTGTAGCGAGGTAAATATTATGCTTTAGTAGTGCGCTTTCAAGCCTTCAGCTGTGAGATGCCTTGCAGTTCGAATAACGCTCCATCTACGTTCCGGCTATGTTCTGATGTGGTACCTGGAGACGTTGCCTACTTTGGGTGATATCCTTATTGTATCCTCATTATAATCTTGCTGTTGCCAATCTGGTGGTGAATCAATTTATGTATTATGTTTAATATTATGTACTGTACTCCTTAAACTCTTTTCTAGGGGGGAGGTCTGACATACGGAGCCCTGTATGTTAATTTAAGAGTTAGAATTAGAGTTGAAGGAGTCAAACTACCCAAACGGCGAAGCAGACTAGCGAGCGAACTAGCGAGTGGGAAACCAGCTCGCCCGCATACCAGCAAACAAGCCTTAACACCTGCGTGCGTCATAGGGGACCCTGCAAACTACTTCGATGACCCGACGCTATGACGTATGATCGACGCCAGGAGCTGTGATTGGACCAGGCACCTGCTATGCAACTAGAGGAGCTATGATAGGGGCGCGCACCATCACTCGCCTCCTGATTCGTTCCTACACCATCATTGTTTAGTATATAAGACCCGAGTTGTGGGCATTCAAATCAGTCTCATTTGGAGTTGGGGAAGGTGAACTTGCAGCTGGAGGAAGATGGGGTGAAGTATTATAATGGGATTGTGACTGTCAGTCAGATTATATATGTGTGTGTTAAGTGTGTTCCGTGTAAACACTTACGTTATGTTGGTTAGTGAGATATGTGATTGGGAATTAACGTTAACGCTACTATTATGTGCTTAACTATTTGATTGCGAATTAACGTTAACACTACTATTATGTGCTTAACTATTTGATTGCGAATTAACGTTAATGCTACTATTTATGTACTTAACTATTTTAGTTGACTAACTTGTGGACTAAAGCAACTCTTTAAGTAATTGGGTTATGATGAAAGTAATACTATTGTTTTATATTAATACTTACGAGTTCTTTCATTTTCTTTTAATTAAGCTTACATTGCTTAACGGTGCTTAGTACGGTGATGCTATTGTCTCAGATTAGTAATATCGCCTTAGACTAACATGGCTGTGTTAATATTACTTATAGTGATTTCCTAAGCTGAAGAAAATTATTTTAGCTTCAAAATATTATTTTTGCTTTTCATATTATTTAAGTGAGACCTGAATCGAATCTATGAAACGATCCTGTAACTTAATTTACTCATAATCAAACCTCAATGTTACGTGGTTAAGAAATACATTTAACTAATTATTAAATATATATCTAACTTTTTATGTGACTTTGATATAAATCCTGATGATAATAATAATATAATACTGTTAACGTAAGACAAGACCCAAGAATAATTACATTAAATATAAATAAAAGGACATATAAGAAAACTATCTATTAATTTCAAAAAGGGTAAGAGACAGAAATATTCTTACTTTAATATTTATCTTTCAAGACTGTTTATAGTATTAATAGTCCTTCTTTAGATATAACTTCTTCGGTTTATAACCATAGCCTACTAAGCTTCGGTTAAATAATAATTCTTTATAAATACTACATGACTTTAATTAGTTTCAGTATTTTTCATAATTAAAGAGTACCAGTCAATAAAGGATACTAAGTCCTAAGATCCAAAAGGAAAGGAAGCAACAACAGGAAATAATTTTATTAGATTTTACTTTTGTTTTGCCTTCAGGTGACTGATACCTTAATATATATCTCTGTGCTATCTAGATTCATCAAGTTAACCACTTGAGGATCCAGATACGTAACAATATATAGTACATAAAAAGTCAAATAGTAGTTTACAGTAAATGTCGATATATTAGTCGTTTGCGTGTTTACAACATTTTAATGTTGATGTTTACTTAGTGACGCCTTGAATATACCTTCATTTCATCCATTTTTGGCGTTTATACTAATTTGAAATCGGGTATGATTTACAGTATGCAATTATTTCAATCCAATATTTGGTGCACCACATTCTGTAATTGCCACAGCTTGATTATTTGTGAATAATCACACTTTTTAATGCTCATTTAAAATATTCTAAGGAAGAAAGTGTTCTGGTTGAAATTAGTGTTAGTATTCACAATGCATAATCATGTTAGACTAAATGGCTGTCAAACAAGTTTACATATTATGCCAGAGCACCAGCCAGATCAGTGGAAGCTAGCCAACGTAAAACCGATATTAAAAAAAGGCAGCAAATCCTTACCCAGTAACTATCGTTACTTAACCTCCGTTGTATCGTTGCTTAACCTCCGTTGTATGTAAAATTCTAGAAACACTCATAAGAGACAGACTCGTAAGTCACTTAGAGGAAAATAACATACTTAAAATACTCAACACGGCTTTCGTAAAAAAACGTTCCTGTTTAACAAACCTCTTAGACTTCTTTCACGATATCCTCAACCTCTACGATGAGAGTAAAGCTGTAGATATTATATACCTTGATTTTCAAAAGGCCTTTGACAAAGTTCCCCACAAACGTTTACTGCTAAAACTAAAACCGCATGGAATACAAGACGGTGTGTTGAAATGGATAGAAAATTGGCTCAGCGATAGAAAGCAAAGAGTAGTCATAAACGGTAAGGCATCTAAATGGACCAATGTAAGTAGCGGGGTACCCCAGGGATCGGTACTAGGACCAATTATCTTTCAAATTTACATCAACGACATAGATGAGGAATGTCGGGAATAGGGTAATGATCCTGAGTCCAATAGGACATTTGAATTTGGCGGTATCGTATCGCATGTACGATTTCGGCTGGTTCTTTGTGTATTGTAGTTTATTCTTAAGTTAGGTTAAATATTAACTGTAATGTATAAATATCTACATCAGCTCTAGATGTATTATGAAACCAAGTTATGGGTTATAATTATTATGAGCCGGCAGCCATATGTAATTTCGCGAAGCGATCGGAGGCCGGCCCTAGAGTCTCTCAACCAACACCATACAGTCAACATCTCCTCCCCCGGCCCTGACTCAACCCACAGTTCACCATGTGCTACAACTACTAATAATATTAACAAAAGTCCTACATCACCAGTCCTCTAAGCTAAGTTCATTGTATCGATATTGTATTATGTGAACATTCCTACATGTCATGCAATTGAACTAGCCGCGTGTGGGGGACTGGATTACACCCATCGACGAATACCTCGTTGGTAATTATATTATAACTATTTGTTGGGATATTTCATGTACCAGTGATATGTAATTTAACCTTTATCTAAATTCCCGATAAATAATGGTCCTTCGTGCCCTAATGCTTCCTTACTGTAGTACCGTTTTGTTTGCTTCCTTGACGCTTGTGGGCTTACAAATGGCTGCCGCCTCGCGCGTTGTTGGCCGCCTGCCATTTCCCTAGTTTAGGCCCTGCTTCTTCCCTCGTATTTTTTACCGTTTCGGCACCGTCCCTATCTTTTTTGGGACTAGTTTCCAGGGTTTTTTTGGGTGTGTGATCCTTGGCGTTTTTTGGTGGGTTAACTGGGCTGGTGTTTGAGGTGGGAGTAGTTTCGTCGGTCGCCATTTTGCGCTCGAGGCTAGGCTAGGCCTGCAGGTGTCTGTGGTGGCTATTCATTTCGCTTTGGTGGTGTGCCTGTGGTGTTAATTGTGTTTTGTCTTTGTGGGACTCATTATTGATTTTGCTGGTGGGGAGGGTTCTCATGTGACCTTTTATATTTAAATTTCATAATAGCCTAGGCCTAGTTGCTTAAAGTGGCGGTCATGAGTGTCGGTCTTTGTTAATTCCTAAGCGATTGACAGTGAATAGTCAGACCTCATGATTGTAGCTTAACCAACTAGGCTTACCTATAAAGGGCTTACAATAATTAGTGCTTCACCTTACCCTTTCTTTTAATGGATTTAGTATTTAATTCTTTTGTCAATACATCATGGCTCAAAGGAACCATCCCACAGCTGCGTCAGGAAGTAGCATTGGGGTGAATTTTACACCAACCTCCTCATACAATCAGAGCCCTGGGAAAGTGGTGGGTATATTAGGCCACAGTTATGTTGGTCGCCTAGGGGTTTCCCGCCGAGAGTTTTATGACCCGGGTTTTGTAGTGAGGGTGTTTAGTGCCCCAGGAGCCACTCTCGATAATATCAGGTCCCAACCAGCCTGGGATGGTCTTTTGAGCCTAAGGCCCGAGATCACTGTATTAGTGTTAGGCGGTAACGACATCGTCTCTGGGGTAGTCCCGCAGGAGCTCGCGGCTAAGATCCAGGAGTTGACCTATGAGATTGAGGCATCCACGAATGGCCGCTGTCTTGTATTGGGATTAGAGCAGAGGGAGTCTCCTCGGGGTATACCAGCAGGCGAATACCACAAGGTGAAGAACTCGGTCAATGCTCTCCTCAAGCGGAAATACAAGCATCTTGGTGGTCGATTCTCCCCATATAGTTTTGGGAGCCAGTATATGTCCGAGGACGGCGTCCACCTCACCAATGAAGGCAGCGATCGTTTGTTGGCCCAGGTCATTAAGATGGTAAGGGACTATCTTGCGTCGTAGTAGTCGGTCTCCTCATAGATAGCCCCAGTGTACTTTATGTTGTTGTCTAGTCAGATAAATTCCTTTCGTTAGTTTATATTAAGGGGACTGTAGGTATTATGTAATTCTTTTTGAGTAAATTTCTTAAGTAATGGGGGTTTGCCGCTGTTGATTCCTAAGCGATTAACGGTTTGTAGTCTGCCCTCATTGTAGTTTAAGTTGCTTAAAAATTAAACCTTAACGATGACAGATTTGAAGAAACTTAAGATCCTTAAGGGAGGGATGAAGGGAAGTTTAAATAGAGGTTTAAGAGATCTTGATGAATTTTTAATAAGTGCCACGGCTGATCAGATAAAAGGTAAAATTGCTACTGTTACTAAATCGCTAGCTGCTTATGATAGTTATTCTCAGCAGGTATATGGTTTATTGACAGTTACTGACGATGTGGAAGAAGAAATGTCGGCAGATTTTGAGTACTTTGAGGACGTTAATACAGCCTTAGCCAGACTATCTTCCACCCAAGAATCAACCTCTGTTAAGGATACCGGTACACCAAAGGCGACTGGTTTTAACCTGCCGAAGCTTACTTTGCCTACCTTTTCCGGGGATTCGGCTACCTGGACTGGATTTTGGGATATTTTTGAGTGTTCCATCCATCATCATAAAACACTCACGTCCATCCAAAGGTTCACATATCTCCGTGGTCAATTGAAAGGGGAGGCATTGAAGCTAATCGATGGGTACAAGCTAGAAGCTACCAGCTACGAGTCTGCAGTGGAGTTGCTGAAGAGAACTTACGGGAGAGTGGAAGTCATCAAGACCGCGTTAATTACTAAGTTCTTCACGCTAGATCCTCCATCCTATGATGTGACGGCCCTAAAGGAGTACTATGCCTCCTTTGAGAGCCTCCTCCGATCTATGGAGACAATGGCCGTCACCAAGGAGGAGATATTTAGTGTGAATATCTTGAATAAAATACCCTCTCCCCTAAGGGAAATCTTAAGACGACAACTAAGCGACTCTCCACTAAACTTGGAAGCGTTGGTGCAGGTGTACCAGACAGAAGTTTTTAATATGGAGAGTACTGGACACTACCGACAAGTAGAGATGTCGCCATCTACTGCAGCTTTCCCGGTACAGACTTCTCCTAAACAGAAAAGGCCAATATCATTAGGTTGTAAGTTGTGCAGTGTCCACGGTCATCTGTGGTATCAGTGTCCTAAGTATCCTAAGGCTACACAGAAGATTAGCAAGGCTAAATCGCTTAAGTTATGTACCAGCTGTCTGGCAAGAGACCACTTCAACAGTACCTGCACCAATTCCTACATCAAACCTTGTAAGTATTGCAAGGGGAAACATTGGTTTTCCCTTTGCACCCAGTCTGATCGGCACGACGGCAAAGAAAAGGGGAGAACCCCCAAAGAGTCACATGAGAAAGATAAGAGCGAGGGTCATAAAGTATCTGCCATGTCCATTGCTTCTCGAGAATGTCAATTGCTTCCTACTATGATGCTGCCAGTAGTGGGGAGTAATAATAATACTAGCAGTAGTGGGGAGTAATAATAATACTATAATGACGCGCACCTTACTTGACCAGTGCTCACAGAGGTCATTCGTTCTGCGGTCATCATTACCCCAGCTCAAGTGTACCAGCAAGGGTCAAGAGAATTTGCGTCTCCATGGTTTCACTGGTGAAATAGATTCCAGTGACTATGATATTGTGGAGATTTCATATGTTTATAGAAAAAAGGTATGTCCCATCAAGGCTGTTGTGGTCGACACACTACCCAGTTTCTATATAGCATCAGAGATTCAACCACATTTGAAATATCTCAGAAGCAAGGGTTATAAACTGGCTGATGATCAACTCTCTGCTAACAATGGTATTATGCTACTGGTCGGAGCTGATTATTACTACGACCTGGTTCACCCTGGATATCGGCGGGTAGATAAGCTTATAATGCTCCCCACGATCCAAGGGTATGCCATTTCTGGATCCTATGCCACTTCCTCTCAAGACACACAGGTGGAGGTGGTTACGGTCCTGAAGGTAGCAGTAAGCCCCATAGATAAATATATTAGGCCAAATGTGCCTGATAATACATGTACTGATATAGATAAGCTATGGGACTTGGACAATATTGGAATTGACCCACATGAACTTGATCGTGAGTCCAAGCTAGCGTTAAGCTCGTATGAAGAGACTGTAACGTATGACTCTGGCAGAGGTCAGTATGTGGTAAGGCTCCCTTGGAATGATAACTAGAGTAAATTACCTACTAATTTCCATCTAGCACTTGGTAGGTCACGTGGCCTTCAGAAGCAGTTTGTCAAGGATCCAAGGTATTGTGAGACTTATGCGGCAGTTTTAGCCGAGCAGGTACAACGTGGATTTGTGGAGAGAGTAGATCTCAGTAAGTATGGGGATAACATCCATTACCTTGCTCACCATGGGATTAAAAAGGACAGTTCCACCACTCCTGTTCGTATTGTGTATGACTGCTCTGCTAAATCCAGTGATCGCTCCTATAGCCTGAATGATTGTCTGTACACGGGTCCGTCCCTGGTCTCTGATCTAGCGCAAATTATGTTGTGCTTCAGATGTCATAAGTTTGCATGGGTCGCCGATATTGAGAAGGCCTTCCTGATGCTTCAACTCCATCGTGAAGACAGGGACTCGACAAGATTTTTATGGCCACGGGACCCAATGGATCTAGATTCGGAGTATCTGGTCTACAGGTTCAGAGTCGTCTTATTCGGGGCGACCTGTTCCCAGTTCCTTCTCAACGCTACTATCTTGCGTCATCTTGAGGAGGCTGGACTAGATCCTGACTTCAAGAATGAGATCAAGCAGGGGATCTATGTGGACAATCTTCAAGGCACCGGAGACAATGAAGATTTATTGCTCAAGAGATGCTGGGAGATCCGCGATATATTTGCCAAGGCTCATTTATACTTAAGAGAATGGGCCACTAATAGTGATCTTTTGAAAGGTCAATTTGCTTCTGACGGTGTAGCTACTGAGAATAGTGAGGTGAAGTTTTTAGGCCACAAATGGGACACTACCACAGATTGTATATCCTTCTGTCACACCCCATGCGGCAGTGAGCTTATGACCAAGCGAAACTGCTTAAGCTTGTCAGCGAGGTTGTTTGATCTCCTAGGTTTTTTGCTGCCTGTAACAATCCGTGCTCGTATGTTTTTACAGCAACTGTGGCGGCTAAAACTAGATTGGGACATGCCCCTCCCGATTGAGTTACAAGATACTTGGCGGTTGATTCGGTCGGACCTTTCCACATGTTGCAGGGTCCAACTTCCTCGTCAGGTTATTAGAGGTCAACAGGAGATCTACATGCCTTTTCTGATGCTAGTAATAGTGCGTACGGTACTGCCATATACATATGCAATGGTAGTGAAGCGACGCTGGCTATAGCGAAGGCCAAAGTAGCCCCTATAAAGAAGATTACAGTTCCTAAATTAGAACTTACTGCATTGCTTCTGTCTGCTCGTCTAATAAAGTTTACACTGGATGCTTATGCAGACATACTACAGATTAATAACGTCTATGTCTGGAGCGACAGTCAAATAGCGCTTTCATGGGTACACAGCCAGAAAGTGTTACCTGTTTATGTTTCTAATCACACTGATGAGATTCATGACTTAGTTCCTACAGCTACATTTCGCTATGTGAGCACCAGGGATAACCCCAGTGACATAATTTCCCGGGGATCTCGGCGCAGCAGTTTATGTCGTCCTCTATTTGGTGGCATGGATCTCCATGGCTTACATCTCCAACTGAATGGCCTCAGGATTTCAGGGAATACATATCTGATCCTTCAAGTCGGCCCCAAGATGATGTGTTAAGTAGTTCGAATGTGAGTACTACACATCAGGATAACAAGTTGGTAGAGTGGGAACGTTACGGCAGCTATGATCAAGTAATACGGGTATTTGCATGGATATACCGTTTCATTAACAACATGAGAAGTCGGGCTCACGGGTCTTTCCTTAGTGAAGATTCGAAGCATATCAGACTCCATGAATTGAGATCAGCAGAAGCAAAACTAATATGTTTAGTACAAAAGGAATCTTATTCTACTGAACATCAAATCCTGAGCAAGGAGTCAAAGGCCAAACCCTCAAACTTAATGAGGCAGCTAGGATTATATATGGAAGGAGGCATAATTAAGTGTAGAGGCAGGATACAAAAGGCGGACATTATTGATTCTGCGAATGGTTTCCCTCAAATTATTATGAGCGATAATGCGACTTGTTTTGTCGGGGCCTCTAAATATCTCCAGAGTTTAATGGATGACCCGCAGGTTGTGGCTACCCTCACTGGAAAGGGTTGTCAATGGAGATTTATACCAGCACGTGCACCATGGTTCGGGGCGATTTGGGAGAGAACAATCGGTATCGTCAAATCTGCCTTGAAGAAGGTATTAGGAAGGGCACTGGTGACCAGACGGGAGTTGCAAACCATCTTAATAGAAATTGAGATGTCAGTCAACGACAGGCCCTTGACCTATACCTCGGCAGATGTTGATGACCTCTTACCCATTTCTCCTTCTATGCTAACACGTGGACGAACCCTTAATACCTTTCCTAGATCGTCCGTCAATGACGAAGATCTGCATGACCCTACGTTCGGCAATGCTGACGCCACACGTCGTCGCTTCCAGTATGTAAACAAGGTGTCCGACGATCTATGGAAACGGTGGACCCAAGAATATTTGCTGTCTCTTCGCGAGCGTCACTCTCATAAGATCAAAGGGACGAATCAACGATGGCCTCGTATCGGGGATATCGTCCTGATTCATGATGAGCGTCCTAGGTTATTTTGGAAGCTTGGGAGGATTATCGATTTGTTCCAGGGCATTGATGGTCTTATAAGGGTTGCTAGAATACGAACTTCGACTGGGGTTACTACTCGCCCAGTCGTAAGGTTATATCCCCTGGAGCAGGATGTAGAACTGCCGGATGATCCTGGCGTCTCTACTGATACCCCTCCGCGGGAGAATGCTGGTGACAGTGCTCCTCAAGGTGGGGCAGCTGATAATGAGAAGGATGATCCTCCTCAGGCTTCAGGTGGCGCTCGTCCCAAAAGGAGGGCGGCTATGAGTTCCGTGGATCTTTGGAGATCAAAGATCAAACTAGGTGATCTTTGACTTCGATGTCCTTTTGTTGTATATCATTTTGGTGGCGGGCAATATGTCGGGAATAGGGTAATGATCCCGACAGTTTTAGGTCCAATAGGACATTTGAATTTGGCGGTATCGTATCGCATGTACGATTTCGGCTGGTTCTTTGTGTATTGTAGTTTATTCTTAAGTTAGGTTAAATATTAACTGTAATGTATAAATATCTACATCAGCTCTAGATGTATTATGAAACCAAGTTATGGGTTATAATTATTATGAGCCGGCAGCCATATGTAATTTCGCGAAGCGATCGGAGGCCGGCCCTAGAGTCTCTCAACCAACACCATACAGTCAACATCTCCTCCCCCGGCCCTGACTCAACCCACAGTTCACCATGTGCTACAACTACTAATAATATTAACAACAGTCCTACATCACCAGTCCTCTAAGCTAAGTTCATTGTATCGATATTGTATTATGTGAACATTCCTACATGTCATGCAATTGAACTAGCCGCGTGTGGGGGACTGGATTACACCCATCGACGAATACCTCGTTGGTAATTATATTATAACTATTTGTTGGGATATTTCATGTACCGGTGATATGTAATTTAACCTTTATCTAAATTCCCGATAAGGATCTCACCTGTACAATCTCAAAATTTGCTGATGATACAAAAATTGCAAATAGCATACTTTCAAAAGAACAAGTTGACGATATGTAACACAATCTAGATAAGTTGTCATGTTGGGCCCACATTTGGCAAATGAGTTTCAATGCGGATAAATGTAAAGTACTACATATCGGATACCAAAATGAGAAATCAAACTATTCGATGAATGGCACTCGGCTTAAGAAAGTAAACAGAGAAACCGATCTGGGAGTAACGATATCGAGTAACCCAAAACCGAGTCAACAATGTTCAGAAGTTGTTAAAAATAAGGCAAACAAAATAATTGGCTTTATAGGCAGGTCATTTGAGCATGAATCTAAAGACGTTATCCTAACCTTTTACAATTCCTTAGTCCGCCCTCTTCTGGAATACTGCTTTCGATCCTGGTGCCCTTATTTCCAAAAAGATATAGAGAAGCTAGAACGAGTTCAACGTAGAGTTACCAAAATGATACCTAGCCTAAAGAACAAACCATATGAGGAGCGTCTTAGAGAATTAATTCTATTTCCTTTAACCCAGCGCAGATTAAGAGGCGACTTAATTCAAGTATTCAAAATCATCAAAGGCATCGACAATATGAACTGTAGTAAGTACTTCACTATCGACCAATCTACTTACACGCGGGGAAACGGTTGCAAAATTATTGGTAAATCTTTTAACTCACATGAATCTAAGAATTTTTTCTTCAATCGAGTTGTCAACTTGTGGAATGGGCTTCCCCGAGATGTTATAGACTACAGCACCGTTGATTCATTTAAACTTCGCCTAGACAAATATCTTGCATCAAACCCGCGACTGACTGCGTTTGTAAATGAATAACTTAATTTTATCCCCCCTCAGTTACTAACCCATCTGTCCCCTACTAACTTCCTAATCCTTCCACGGACATTACTTCCAGGGCAGTAGTTCCCTTACCCACTCTAAACCACTTGATCCTCAGTGTTTTGGAGGACAAGCAGCCTAGAAGGGTCACTAGACCTTTTGTTGCTTGATTTCCTTTGTACTCCTTTGTACTATATACTACTGACGTCGAACGTGGCGTGCGTGACTTTACTATAATAAGAATAGCACTTGTCATTATGGATAATGGACATAATACAGGGTGGACTCCTTCACTGACATAAGAGCCTTTGATTTAATTATTAACCCTTTCGCATTCTTACGACGCGATCGCGTCATAACGCCACCCCTCCAAGAGTGCTCGTATGACGCAATCGCGTCATAATGCCACCTGTAAGTTAGAAATATTCGCCAAAAATAAGTTTATGACTCGATTTTGACTCAGTTTGGACTGGTAAGTTAGGCATTAGTAAGTTACAAAAGGAAGTATCTAGCAACCCCATAGCGTCCCTCTCTGAGGAGCCCGGGCCTTTGTTAAGTCAGTAGTTTCTCGGCCCCCAGACTGTGAGGCAGGGTCCCGGCCCTTTAAATTCTGGGCTCCCTCCCTCTGGCCCACCATACCTAGCTATAGGTAGGCAATTATGGATTATTTCATCTACCCAGTGAAAGTGTTTAGTGAATAATTTGAACTATATATGTACATAATATGTTACTTGTGACTTTTGGTGACTGATGGGAGTGAATCTTGGTTAACCCCTTGCGTATTGATGCAGTTTTGTCTAGGTATCATTGATGACTTTACACTATTTTTTGCTTGAAAGACAAATATATTTATCAATAAATACTGCCTACGAAATAAATACATTATAATCACGAAGATGTCAAAGGAATGCTTACAGGAAGTATGGTAAGTACTCGATGGAATTTTAGTTATATTACGGTATATATTATATATATATATATTATATATATATACAGTATATAACAGCCCCAAGGTCCCGAGCAAGCCCAAGGCCCATAATCGAGTATTTATATTATTATTATATTTTGTATTTTATTTAAATATTTATTTATTTGATTTATTATTGATTTTATTGATTTTATTTTATTTATTTCATTTCATTTATATGTTTATTTTATTTATTTTATATACCGGTATATATATATACCGTATATTTTTTTTGGTAATTCCTGTTCCCCAGGGTGTCTAGCGATCAGCCCCAAGGTCCCGAACAAGCCCAAGGCCCATAATCGAGTATTTATATTATTATTATATATTTTTTTTTATTTATATTATTTATATATATATATACAGTATATATATTTTTTTTTTTTTTTTTTTTTTTTTTTTATTCCTGTTCCCCAGGGTGTCTAGTGGATGAGCCCCAAGGTCCCGAGCAAGCCCAAGGCCCATAATCGAGTAATTATATTATTATTACATTTTTATTTTATTTATATATTTATTTATTTGATTTGATTTATTTCATTTTATTTATATTTTTATTTATTTATTGATATATTATATATTATATATATATATATATATACCGCATAAATATATATATATATTTATGACACCTTGTATGTATACCGGGTATATATTTATATATATATATATATATATATATATATATATATATATATTTATATATACTGTATATATATATATATATATATATATATATATATATATATATATATATATATATATATACCGGTATATATATATATATATATATATATATATATATATATATATATATATAATTATATATATATAGATACCTACACACACATACATACATTTTTGTTACCATTCATTATATTTTGTTAGACATCTTGTATATATATATATATATATATATATATATATATATATATATATATATATATATATATATATATATATTTATATATTACTTTATTTGTGTGTACAATAGAATTATTTCTGAATTTATTACCTGAAGATAACCTGGCTTTCTTGTTTTGTTTTTTCACTGACAACCCAGGAACCATTTCCCTTCTCGTTGGAAAGGGTTGTGGCCCTATCAGGTAAGTAAAATTGACAACCTTCATGACTGACATGTGTTCTATGAACATTATACAATTATTGGCAAGGAAAATTATATAAAAGTGTTGTACATTGTGGCAAAGATATACAACTGTATAAACATTCTCATATATTTACATAACAATAACAATGCATAGAAACAATTGCGCATAGCTCGCGAACCAATTAGGCTATATTATTTTGGTTTTCACCCTTAGAAAGAGCAAAATTTTTCGATTCCGGTGATATATACAGTTATATACGTATCCAAGCAAATAACGCAACGACGAGGTGGGGAACAGCTCGGAACCCGGCTAGCGTCGGCGGAACAGAGACGGGTGAAGCATAAATATTCGCATTTTGGCTCTTCATTTCAAATATTCATAGCGCAAAAAGTATTTGTCGTAGGAACTTCTAGTTTTTTTATACTCATCAGCATTATTTGCCGTATTCATGCAGCCTAAATTTAAAACCATACACTTCGTAACAACGAAATAAATTGAAAATGTTATAAACCATATCAATCAAAATTATATATATTTTTTTTCGGTCACTGCTTGAGAACTATTGAAGATAAATAATTTCTTTTTTCAGATTTGGAAAGAGGAGAAAAAATACTATTATTTGAGCAAAAAACAAATATATCGTCATCACTTACAATTTAGAGATAGGACGGTGTAAAGACAATTGCATGGGAAATATTTGTATTCCGGACTCATTTACACTTTCATATTTCGATTTATTTAATTTTTGTTTGTTTTATCATGTACTATAAATATTCCTCTTTCCATTGACATATGATATATCACAATAAACAGCATTCTGGTGAATGAAAATACAGAAACACACAAGGCTTCGAAAACTCGCCCAGCCTGGTATTTCATGGAAAATTAGAGAATGTCTGACCATAAGTTAGATAATTAAGTTACCGGATGCAGGAGGGTTAAATAGGTTAGCGAATAGTAGATGTAGAGTGCGGTCATAATTGAGTTGTCACGGTTGTACCTCAAGTATGAGTAATAAAACTTATTATTTTTGAAAAAGGAGGTTGTCGACTGTGATTTTATTAGCAGCGTTTTACAATTTTAACATTCCAGGTACAGTGTTTAGCTATAGTATTCATCACTTTCGCTACAAGTGTCAGCACCTCAGCTAAATCTATGTTACGGCCCAGTGTGATTCTTCAACATCTTTATCACCCTCTGGTAGTACAGCCTTATTGTTTGTGATTAATTCGTAAATTGTTCGCCACCGCGGCCGACGAGGTAAAAATATTGTCTGAATATCAGTTCACAGGCCTCTCAGTCAAAGAGCAGTCTGTTTCATTTACGATATCGAAGACAGGAAAAAATGACAACTCGTCCAAGAACAGATGCATATACTGTACAGTATCTGTATTAGTGGTGTTCACCTGTTTTTTAATCGGGTAGTCCTTTTGATCCAGAATACAGATACAAACTGATGTTGCTATACAATGTTTTGTTTTCTATGTGAATGAGGGAGACAAAAGGCATAACTGCTTGTGACGAGTGCCTCCCCCAGAGTTGAAAGTGACAGGGCCAATATCAAAGTTTGTTCGAGCCAAAATACCTGGACACACTGAGTTTGAATCAATTTAAGTAATAGGATGAGGGGAAGATGGATCCAGGGAGATAATTCCAGAGCTCAGCTGTTGAATAGAAGAAAGACTGGGAATATCGTTTCACTCTCGGGTTGGAGAGTGGGATTGTGTTGTAAGATGGGTGCTACATACTCTATGTAGAGGAGGTGGTATACATTGAGAGAACTCTGAGGAACACTGATTATTGTAATAGCGGTAGAATAGTGAGAGAGATGCAACATTGTGGCGAGGAGAGAGAGACTGCAGATAATTGGTGAATGGATGTGAGTTAATGAGATGGAAGGCTTTCTTTTCTACTTTGCTTAGAAGTGCTGTGTGAGAGGATCCTCCCCACATGTATAAACAATACTCAATACATGGTCGCACTGTGCCTTTGTACAGAGCAAGAAGCTGTGTCGGGGTAAGGAACCCCCCGGAGGCGGTTGAGCACACCCAGGTTCTGGGAAGCTGTTTTTAGCAAGGGTGGTAATACAATACAGTGATGTTTTCATTAAATACGCTAACCACCTTGATGCAATAGTTATATACTATGCCCATGGGATATGTATTACAAAATTATGAACCATTAATAAATACTAGAGGGCCACTAGGGATCACATCCTAAATAATATCACTTCTTCCTTGGCGCATATCCTATTTGCCCACAACATTTCGTTAACATAGGTTCATAACTGTTTGCGATATCTTGTTTATAGACAAACGAGGCAAAAATATAAAATCTTTCCAACTCTATTATCTAAAAATTTCGGACATTTATTAGAAAGTGTGTTATAGGTTTCTGTTGTATTATGTCATGTTTAATTTAGAACTGTTATACCTAATATACCTACATGCGGAAAGGTACAAGATGTCAGGGTGTTCTTGTCTACACCACTTATATCTTTGTCTCTGTCCTATAGAACTAGCAGTGGTGATCTTCCCAGCCTGGTACACTGGAGTAACTGAATATTTTTAACCCTCTCAGTATTCAAGGATTAGTTTTCACTTTATTCTGATTATCAACTCTGCGAAGCAGAGTGGTATCGCGCACACAGATCCCGCCCGTATACTGTGCACCACCAGCCAGCCTGTCTGTCGTCGTCGTTGTCGTCCGTCGTCGTCGTCGTCGTCGTCCGTCTGTCTGTCTATCCGGAAACTCCTCCTAGACCGTTTCATGGATTTTCACCAAATTCACAGGTATATTCATTAGGTTAATGCGAAGGTCAGTCAAAAAGAAATATTCCATTTAACTTAAAGGTTAAGGTCAAAGGTCAAGGTTAAAAATTTGGTCAATATTTCATATTTTTTAGTTCTTACTCAAATGTCTTAATTTTCACTATACAAGTTACTGGTAACCTATATATCATATTCACCAAATTTTAGGTAAATATTCTTAAGGGTAAAGTCAAAGGTCAAGGTCAAAGTTCAAAATAAGTTTTTCACTAGTATTTCTTATACTAACTGTTAGATTCTCACTAGGCTTACCATGTCTATTCAGAATACCTAGGCGAAGTTCATACAAGAAACTATACAATTCCATAATAAAGGTCAAGGTCACATGTCAAGCTCAAATAAAAGGTCAATATGCTATTTTCTTTACTTTTCATGCAAACTTCACAACATTTGGTGAGATAGTTGCACTTTAAATGAAAAGGAAAATAATAAATTTGGACACACATATCATAAAGGTCAAGATAAAGGTCAAAGGTCATGGTCAACTATTCTATTAATATATATGAAACTAACTGATGGGTTTAAATGAAATTAGGCATGCTTATTTGATTTTCCAGGGCAATGTCAATAACACAAACAAAAAACACTCCTACATAAAGGTCCAGGTCACAGGTCAAGGTCAACTTTTACTATTTATTTTACTTTTAACTCAAATGTCTTCATTTTCACTATACAAGTTACTGGTAACCTATATACCGTATTGACCGAATTTTTATGTAAATATTCTTAAGGGTAAGGTCAAAGGTCAAGGTCAAAGGTCAAAATAAGTTTTTCACTAGTATTTCTTATACTAACTGTTAGATTCTCACAAGGCTTATCATGTATATTCGGAATACCTAGGCCAAGGTCATACAAGAAACTATACAATTCCATAATATAGGTCAAGGTCACAGGTCAAGGTCAAATAAAAGGTCAATATGCTACTTTCTTTACTTTTCTTGCAAACTTCACAAAATTTGGTGAGATAGTTGCACTTTATATGAAAAGGAAATAATACATTTGGACACACATATCATAAAGGTCAAGATAAAGGTCAAAGGTCAAGGTTAACTATTATATTAATATCTATGAAACTAACTGATGGGTTTTAATGAAATTAGTCATGTGTATTTGATTTTCTGGGGCAGTGTCAATTAAACAAAAACAAAACTCTTACATAAGGTCCAGGTCACAGGTCAAGGTCAAAGGTAAACTTTTTACTATTTATTTTACTTTATACTCAAATGTCTTAATTTTCACTATACAAGTTACTGGTAACCTTGATATCGTATTGCCCACATTGTAGATACATATTCTAAAGGGTAAGGTCAAAGATCAAGGTCAAAGGACAAAATAGTCTTTCTACTAGTATTTCTTATACTAACTGTTAGATTTTCACTAGGCTTACCATGTTTATTCGGAATACCTAGGCCAAGATCATGCAAGACACTATACAATTCCATATGAAAGGTCAAGGTCACAGGTCAAGGTCAAATAAAAGGTCAATATGCTATTTTCTTTACTTTCCATGCAAACTTCACAACATTTGGTGAGATAATTGCACTTTAAGTGAAAAATAAAATAATAAATGTCGAGACATATAAAGGTCAAGATAATGGTCAAAGGTCGAGGTCAACTATGCTATTGATATATATGAAACTATCTAATGGGTTTTAATGAAATTATGCATGCTTATTTGATTTTCATAGGCAATGTCAATGCAAACAAAAATGTACTCTTACATAAAGGTCAAGGTCACAGGTCAAGGTCAAAGGTCAACTTTTATTATATATTAAGAAAGATTACTAAAATTTTGGAAAACTGGCTGTGTTATGGCTTATTACTTAAATATTATATATGTATCAAATTTCACATATATATTGTAATAGTTAAGGTCAGAAGTCAAGGTCAAAACAAGAGTATTTGTCATTTTTCCTAAACTCCTCCTAGAATGTTTAATGTATTGTCACCAAGTTATACAGGCAAATTCAGTTGGTCAATGTGACGACCATCCAAATATATGTATTTTATTTTATGTCAAAGGCCTATATGATCATTATTTGTAATAAATATTCAAAATGCTACAAAATAGTGTTACGCTGACCTTATTATAGATAAATATTTTAATAGTTAAGATTCAATGTGATCATAAATGTAATTATATATATACAGTACATATATACTCCCAGGCGGACACGAACCACCAACAGCCAGGACGAGTGTCTATGCTTTAATCCACTACATATACGTATCCTCTATCACACCGTAGTATAGTGGATTAAAGTATAGGCACTTGTTTTGACTGTCGGTAGTTCAAGTCCGGCTGTGAGTATAAAAACATTTAATATATATACAGTATATATATAAATTGCATATAAACCGATTTCACCTAAGAGATTCAATACTACTTGCAGAATTCTAGGTCGCAGAGTTGCGTATGCATTTTTTTTTCTTTTTTTGGTAATGCGAAAACTGCACACCTACTTTATTATTAGACGATCATTCATATTCAAATGGTAAGGGTAAAGGTAAAGGTAAAGGTAACCTAACTTAACCTGCCTGTAAGTGTGAACAAAACACTTGGGTAGTATGTATACATGTGAACCACCTTACGGTGAATGAACCGGTACCCATATAAGGGATACTGGCGAGGTATTATATAGGGCCTGAAGGGACAGAGAAGATTGATAGAGGTGGAAATATGAGGCGAGGGTGAAGACTGGTGCTGGTGAGAGAGATGAATGTAGAGGGACTATTAGACACTGATGGTGTACTGTGGGGGGAGGAAGATACTGATCAACATGAAGGAGTAACACAGTTTACATAATATGTTAACTTTGCGTTACTCCTCTTCGATGATCAACAATATATTGTTGATTATCGAAGATCATTTGTATTGTTAATCAGTTTAAGTCAGTTTTAAATAGTAACTGGTTGCTATACCTTACAATTATTAGATTTGCTGAATTATGACAATACGATGTTTTTGCTTTGTATGTTATCGTATTAGAAGCTAATATTTAAATGTAATTTAGTATTTTAATTAGATAATTAATGTTCATATATCATACCATTGCCCGACATCTTTATTAGTATAATATTGTTACCTTCTTTTTTTCGTCCTGGGTGCTAACTTTAGGAAGACAGGCAAGTTGCGAAAGTTCAGGAGAGTGGTGTGCAAGGAATAATTGGATTGTTGACGCAGTGGAGAAGTTAGATGAAAGTAGTTTAGTATTTGAGGCTAGTAGCTACCAGGGTGGTGTGGTCCAGTAGCTCAGTGTGAGAGGCTGGCAGCTACCAGAGTGGTGTGGTCCAGTATCTCAGTGTGAGAGGCTGGCAGCTACCAGAGTGGTGTGGTCCAGTAGCTCAGTGTGAGAGGCTGGCAGCTACCAGAGTGGTGTGGTCCAGTAGCTCAGTGTAAGAGGCTGGCAGCTACCAGAGTGGTGTGGTCCAGTAGCTCAGTGTGAGAGGCTGGTAGCTACCAGAGTGATGTGGTCCAGTAGCTCAGTGTGAGAGGCTGGTAGCTACCAGAGTGGTGTGGTCCAGTAGCTCAGTGTGAGAGGCTGGTAGCTACCAGAGTGGTGTGGTCCAGTAGCTCAGTGTGAGAGGCTGGTAGCTACCAGAGTGGTGTGGTCCGCTAGCTCAGTGTGAGAGGCTGGTAGCTACCAGAGTGGTGTGGTCCAGTAGCTCAGTGTGATAGGCTGGCAGCTACCAGAGTGGTGTGGTCCAGTAGCTCAGTGTAAGAGGCTGGTAACTACCAGGGTGGTGTGGTCCAGTAGCTCAGTGTGAGAAGCTGGCAGCTACCAGAGTGGTGTGGTCCAGTAGCTCAGTGTGAGAGGCTGGCAGCTACCAGAGTGGTGTGGTCCAGTAGCTCAGTATGAGAGGCTGGTAGCTACCAGAGTGGTGTGGTCCAGTAGCTCAGTGTGAGAGGCTGGTAGCTACCAGAGTGGTGTGGTCCAGTAGCTCAGTGTGAGAGGCTGGCAGCTACCAGAGTGGTGTGATCCAGTAGCTCAGTGTGAGAGGCTGGTAGCTACCAGAGTGGTGTGGTCCAGTAGCTCAGTGTGAGAGGCTGGTAGCTACCAGAGTGGTGTGGTCCAGTAGCTCAGTGTGAGAGGCTGGCAGCTACCAGAGTGGTGTGATCCAGTAGCTCAGTGTAAGAGGCTGGTAGCTACCAGAGTGGTGTGGTCCAGTAGCTCAGTATGAGAGGCTGGCAGCTACCAGAGTGGTGTGGTCCAGTAGCTCAGTGTGAGAGGCTGGTAGCTACCAGAGTGATGTGGTCCAGTACCTCAGTGTGAGAGGCTGGCAGCTAACAGAGTGGTGTGCTCCAGTAGCTCAGTGTGAGAGGCTGGCAGCTACCAGAGGGGTGTGGTCCAGTAGCTCAGTATGAGAGGCTGGTAGCTACCAGAGTGGTGTGGTCCAGTAGCTCAGTGTGAGAGGCTGGTAGCTACCAGAGTGGTGTGGTCCAGTAGCTCAGTGTGAGAGGCTGGCAGCTACCAGAGTGGTGTGATCCAGTAGCTCAGTGTGAGAGGCTGGTAGCTACCAGAGTGGTGTGGTCCAGTAGCTCAGTGTGAGAGGCTGGTAGCTACCAGAGTGGTGTGGTCCAGTAGCTCAGTGTGAGAGGCTGGCAGCTACCAGAGTGGTGTGATCCAGTAGCTCAGTATGAGAGGCTGGCAGCTACCAGAGTGGTGTGGTCCAGTAGCTCAGTGTGAGAGGGTGGTAGCTACCAGAGTGATGTGGTCCAGTACCTCAGTGTGAGAGGCTGGCAGCTAACAGAGTGGTGTGCTCCAGTAGCTCAGTGTTAGAGGCTGGCAGCTACCAGAGTGATGTGGTCCAGTAGCTCAGTGTGAGAGGCTGGTAGCTACCAGAGTGGTGTGGTCCAGTAGCTCAGTGTGAGAGGCTGGCAGCTACCAGAGTGGTGTGGTCCAGTAGCTCAGTGTGAGAGGCTGGTAGCTACCAGATTGGTGTGGTCCAGTAGATCAGTGTGACAGGCTGGTAGCTACCAGAGAGGTGTGGTCCAGTAGCTCAGTGTGAGAGGCTGGTAGCTACCAGAGTAGCTCAGTGTAAGAGGCTGGTAGCTACCAGAGTGGTGTGGTCCAGTAGCTCAGTGTAAGAGACTGGTAGCTACCAGAGTGGTGTGGTCCGCTAGCTCAGTGTGAGAGGCTGGTAGCTACCAGAGTGGTGTGGTCCAGTAGCTCAGTGTGAGAGGCTGGTAGCTACCAGAGTGGTGTGGTCCAGTAGCTCAGTGTAAGAGGCTGGCAGCTACCAGAGTGGTGTTGTCCAGTAGCTCAGTGTGAGAGGCTGGTATCTACCAGAGTGGTGTGGTCCAGTATCTCAGTGTGAGAGGCTGGCAGCTACCAGAGTGGTGTGATCCAGTAGCTCAGTGTGAGAGGCTGGTAGCTACCAGAGTGGTGTGGTCCAGTAGCTCAGTGTAAGAGGCTGGCAGCTACCAGAGTGGTGTG
Organism: Paralithodes platypus; assembly: GCA_032716605.1. Classification (NCBI taxonomy): domain Eukaryota; kingdom Metazoa; phylum Arthropoda; class Malacostraca; order Decapoda; family Lithodidae; genus Paralithodes; species Paralithodes platypus. The sequence goes on along the minus strand of CM064569.1, from coordinate 11,811,591 downwards.
GTCCAGTAGGTCCGTGTGAGAGGCTGGTAGCTACCAGAGTGGTGTGGTCCAGTAGCTCAGTGTGAGAGACTGGTAGCTACCAGAGTGGTGTGGTCATACACTGGGAGAGCTCTGAGGATCATTGATTATACCATTGTAGTAGCGATAGAATAGAGAGAGAGATGCAACATTCCGGCGAAGAGAGAGAGAGAGATTACAGAGAGTTAGTGAGTGGACAGGAATTAATGATACGAAAGGCCTTCCTTTCTTCTTTGTCTAGGAGTGCGGTGTGAGAGGATCCTCCCCACACATGTGAACAATACTAAATACAAGAACGCACTGTGCCCCTGTACAGAACAAGAAGCTGTGTAGGGGTAAAGAACCGCTTGAGGTGGTTGAGCACACTCAGCTTCTGGGAGGCTGCCTAAGCAAGACTGGTAATGTGGTCCTTCCAAGTGAAAGCAGAAGAACAAGAGACACCAAGAATATTGAGAGAAGATGAAGGATTGATTTTTGTATTGTTGAAGAATTAGGGATAGTCCTCTGGGAATTCCGGACGGGTAGATAGATGGAGAAATTGAGTTTTGGAAGCATTAAAGGCAACAAGGTTTTCTCTGCCCAAATTGGAAATAGTAGTTAGAATATAAGTGTTGTATGACTTCACTACGTTTGTTTTTGAGGAATTGCTGGCTGGGGCGTTCTGGAAAGCTAATTGAGTAGTGTAAGTTAGAGTCGTCTGCGTATGAATGGATGGGATTGCAGGTACAGTTGAGAAGATAATTTATGAAAATTAGAAAGAGAATGGGAGATAGGACAGAACCTCGAGGAACACCAACTGGTAAAAGTTGATGACATATTGATAACCTGTATTTAATGATAATGTACTGTTTCATATAATTATATATGTTGTTGATTGAGTATCTCATCATACAAGTGTTTCAGTGTCATTAGTAGTTAGTAATGATACAGGCACTTAATATCGGCCATAATCCCTCTCTTTATAATTTTTTTATTTTTTTTTGTTTATGTATGCTTTACATTTAGTTATTACAAAACGATTTTCAAATAGTTATTTCTTCGTTTAGACAGATTGTATACACTCGGATTTCGGAGGATCAATGACAAACTATTCAGTAGATGCATTAATAATTGAGACAATATTATATATATATATATATATATATATATATATATATATATATATATATATATATATATATATATATATATATATATATATATATATATATATATATATATACTGTATATATATATATATATATTTATATATTTATATCTGTATACATTTATATATTTGTTTATACTTTTTTCTCTAGACCTCTATCAAGCTTAAAACAATACCCCAAAGATACCCCTTCCAGATAAATCTGTGCATCTTTCGGTAGAAAAATTTCTTGGCCATAGACCGGTCCTACTGAATATCAGGCTTGCAATCGCTAGCCAGGAAAAATCAACACCTAAATGGCATGAAAGTTCTTAAAATCGTCATACTAAAGGGGCAAATGTCTTAGAAGCTCATTAATAATGGGGCTCAACATGAGAGAAAAGGTAGTCCCGTATAGTTAAGACAAAAAATCCTTAACCCCTTCAGCACGATGACGCCTTTTAAACTATTATTCTGGCTAAATTTGGACGATTTTGTGCTTTTTAAGAAGGAGGATTTATTGAGAATGAATTTACCCCTTTGAGTCCCAGAGATAGATTCGAGGCTAAATAAAGTCTTCTAGTAATTACCAAAAATGATGCAACATACGTCATCGTGCTGAAGAGGTTAAGGGGGGTCACCTGCTGTTTTTTTTCTCACTTACTCTCATTTTCTCTTTCTCTGGGTTGTTTCCACTCGGCCCCATTCAGCCAACTGTTTTAAGACATTTATTCCCATCCAGGTGTCAATTTCTTCCTTGCGAGCGACAGCGAGCCAGCATTGTATGGAGAAATCCGACTTCGCCGGAAACATTTTTCTATCGAAAAATTTACAAATTTAGCTTGCTGTCAAAACAAAAATATATACAGTATATGCTGGCTCGCTACCGATCGCCAAGAAAATATTGACACCTGGATGGGGGTAAACGTCTTAAAACTGTAGGCTGAATGGGTCCGAATGGATACAAGCCAAAGAGAGAGGGAGAAAAAGAGAAACAAAGCGAGGTGGGTTCCCTTAGCTAGGTATTCAATAGTGAGGCTACATAATTACCTCGCTCCTCCAGGATCCACATCATTACCAGGGACTACAACCTTGTTAACTCTCAATCTATAGTTAGTCCATAATAATAATGGTACAGTCTGTGAAAGATCCAGCTGACCCACCGTCGCTCTGCGACTCTCAGTTGTATCTGGCAATACTTGGTGCAGTAAGGAGGCGTGTCTTACAGAGATTGTGATTGGTAGATCTGTTTTGGCTATATCAGTGTCATACCATATATTTAACAAGATAAATGAAACATATATGTAATACAAATGCATAAATTGCTATATAATATAATAACATTTCTCTAAATGTTGGTAGCTGTTCTTAAATAAATTGACACTATAATGGCAGGTGGTATCATTAAATAGCGGCGAACGATTATACATGTGTGTTTGTGTGGGAAGGGGGGGGGGGGGGGGGGGGAGAGGGTTGTGGGAGAGGTAAAACACTAACGTGGGTATTTGTTGTTCTACTAGCTGCCTATGGAATTACAATGTTATTAATAACACCTTACTATAAGACAGGGAGAGACAATGTGAGGCATAACGACCGACATAAAGGCGCGTGGAGAGAGAGAGAGAGAGAGAGAGAGAGAGAGAGACCCATACGCCCCCTCCAGTATTGATTGAAATACATATTCGCCAAATATCAGTTATTATTGTTGTTCACATTTAAGCTCTTCATTACCTACGCACATCACCTAATGTATGGCGAATTCATATGACAATTGCTAAATATAACAATCGCTTTGACGAAAATATCTGAGACAACGTTAAATCAGACTGAAAAATATGTGTATTAACCTAGACTTAAATTAAGGTCCTATAATACCTCAATAGACATGGTGACAAATGACAATGGTATTGAACAGTCACAATTTGTGAAACTAAATACACTATTGCATAATAACTGCATTCCATGTTATATGTAAATATACAAATAATTAAAAACAGCACCATTATACAGTATTGTTGATTAATCCATATATTGTATATTACATTTTAGATTATTATTACGTAAACAGTGTTAAACAAATGTATTAATACGGTAAATAGTATTATTACATCAATTAAATTAACACAAGATATGAAATATCATGATTTAGATAGATTATCTTTGTGTTGGGAAAATGTGTTGAGAGTCACAGTTGATAATGAGTTTGTTAAATATTTATTAAAGTTATCATGATTCACGATGTTTTTAAAATCAATTGCATGTATAGGTAAGACAGTCATAGATTCATCATGATTCTATATTACCAGTAGCCAGAAAGAAACATTGCCGATGATGTCATATTTTACTGTATTTAGCCAAATGATAGTTATGACACTTCTGATTATATATTAAATAATTGATTTACATCGAGGCATATTTGTTGATCAAACGTTTCCCTCATGGTCACAGTATAATTAGACCAGCTGGCAACCGTGTTTGAACTTTATATATCAAATTCATCTCTATTCATGATGATATAAAGTCGATTTTCATGTGTGGCTCCTGTCAAACTCCCCACTTTCCTCGCCCCCTCCCTCCCCCATAGTATATTTTGAGTATCTTGGCCTTTCTTGCTCTCTGACACTAGGTTGAGATTAGCATGATTCGTTATACAGATCCCTTCACCAACACCACTTATACAGCTAAATTTCACATTTCTTACTCGTAAGACCTACCAATATGTCTCGGAGTGAATCCTATGACCTAAACTATTCAGCTTCAGTAACAATCTGATTCTTTCTGATTAACTTCCACTAAATAATTATGAACATTAATAATTCGTATTTGCTAACTTGGAAGACAATAGACACAATATTTACAAACATATAGTAGAAATGTGTTGGTATGACTGGTGAACCCTGTCCAGTTCTTCGGAGAAAGACAGAGAGAATATTATGCTAATTTGTATTCAGACTATCAAATTTCAATATGATTGCAAATGGCGTGGTGTGAAGAATAATTACCAGCGATTAGATGGAAGATAAATATCGTTAACCAAATCAACATATTATATAGCATAGGGCCCTAACCAGCTTAGGGCTCTTCATAATGTATACAAGTGTGTCTCACTAAAGTATGTCTTGCACCGTCTATGTTTTTTGTTTTGTTCATGTAAATACTAATATCGTCATTGACAACAAATAGGACCGTATTTCTAGTCATGCCTACGTCTTGTCTACTGCTTTATGAATGATGACAAAGTGAGACTGAGTGTTATTATGTGAAAGATAAACTTCATATCAGACAGATTCTTCGAGGTAACACTTTGTTTCTACAATTTTCGTTCGTGAAGGAAAATAATTTAACTCTGCACACACCCGTTCGCTGCTATGCAGGGATACCATTAGCCATTACTGGGTCAACTGTGTCTGTCCCGTATATTACGGCAAATTATATTATGCAATGTTCACATTGTGAAGACAATTACCTCCTTCATTATGCAGACAACATTAAAACACGAATATATATTCTTGAAACTCGAGTAAGTTGTGGCATCCAGCGGGTTTTATATGCGTTGCCAACCAATCAATATAATGTGTTTAAATGTTTAAGCATATCAACGAACTTTTGGTGACATTTCATGATCATATATTGCGATGTATACATTTGCATTAGGCTATTTGTTTCCTTTGCCTTGTTTAATATGTCTCCTGACACTGATATAGGCGAAATCAGATCGACCAATCACAATCCCTTTAACAAAAAAATCCTTACTACACCAAGTATTGCTAGATAAAACTGCGAATCCCAAAGCGAGGGTGGGTCAGCTGGATCTTTGACAGACTGTGCATATATACAGTATATATATATATATATATATATATATGGATTTTCTATCACCTGATGCTTATATTCTGGGTATGGTGTCCCGAGTTCGAATCCCGGGACGACAATATGCTTTCATTAGTTTATTCAAGTACATTGGGGTTTGTAATGGATGATTAATGTTAAAAACGGGGTGTTACTTAAACCTTACTTAAGGGGCCAGTGGTTATTTTTATGGGTCTATTTATTTATGTATATATCTATTTATATATTCATTTGGAGATAAATTTGTAAATTTTTCGATAGAAAAATATTCTGGCCGAAGGCCGGTTTCTCATAAAAATGACACCTAAATGGAACAAAAGGTCTTGATATTCATATAGAAATGGGACGAAAGGTATTAAAATCGACAAACTAATGGGGCGAACGTCTTAAAATCTGAAAACAAATGGGGTTAGACGTGAGGAAGAAAGGGGACCAGAATAACGACTCATCTCCCCTTAAACAATATGTATAATATACTATGTGTAGGCTAACGTTTGGTGTGATCAGTAGGGTAGTATCAATATTTATAATATAATATGTGTAGGCTAACGTTTGGTGTGATCCAAAGAGGCTAGTATCAATTTAGTGTTTAGATTGTTATTGCATCTTTGCCTAGTTCAATGAAACCATGTAGCCTAGTAGCTAACACTAACGTTCAAGAACTTGTTATATCAAAAGTTGTTTTGTTTTATTTATATTATTATTTTTCTTTATTAGATTAATGATTCCTTTCTCTTATTAAATGATCTGTATAATTATCAAGAAACTGATTTTACTTGTCAAACTTGAGATACAATTTATCATATCAAATCAATCGCTATTATTATTGTAATATTATATATATATATATATATATATATATATATATATATATATATATATATACACACAGAGATGAAGTAGATTTTAGAATTTAATGCCAACCAAATACAAGACAAAACAATCGTGTATACCCCATAGCAAGCAAGTTTGTTTAAGGGGGCCCACCTCGCTTTTTTTTCAATTTCTCTCCCTCTCTCTTTGGCTTGAATCCATTCGGCCCCATTCAGCCTACTATTTTAAGACGGTTACCCTCATCCAGGTGTCAATATTTTCTTGGCGAGCGAGCCACCATATGTTTTTGTTTTACAGCAAGCTAAACTTGTACATTTTTCGATAGATTTTTTTTTTACGGAGAAGCCGGATTTCTCCATACAATACTGACTCGCTATCGCTCGCCAGGAAGAAATCGACACGTGGATTGGGATAAACGTCTTAAAACAGTTGGCTGAATGGGGCCAAATTGATACATGTCAGAGAAAGAGAGAAAAGGAGAGAAAGATAAGAAAAAGCCGGTGACCCCCCTTAATAACACATGTTTGCAGGAATCAGAAAAATGAAAACATAGTTAGGGGAATGACAAAATGCATGGGCAATGAATTCCCCCTGTGACGCATGTCCAGTGTGAGCATGCTGTACAGAACGCCTAGTCATGCCCCACTCTCGCTAGGATCGTCAGGGCAGGAACTTTGGCTGTAGTCTATGTAGAGTTTCCTAACTTAGTTCATGTGAGCCGTTGTACTATAAGTAATATGAATATGTATTTTGTTTTCATCTGAGTCAACGAGTTCTATTTTATATCATTAGTTATAAGTATTGTGTGTAAAACTTATTTGTAATGATGGGAGAAGCGGCAGCCACAGTTGGGGGTCAGTGGGTGCGCCATGCGGGAGGTGGGCCTAACTCACTAGCACTCCCCCCCCCTCCCCCCTCCCCTCAGTGCTAGGAAAGCCTTTGCCTATACCAGAGGAGAGAGAGAAATTACGTAATGATTGTCAGTGGGCGGTCCTTAGTAGTTCACGTTGGGCTCACTAGAGGGCCGAGTATAAAAAGGGAAGTCTAGCCATTTTTTGATCAGAACTCATTAGACAGAGCGACTTTTCATTTCCCTTGCTAACTATATATATTCTTCTGACTGATGTGAACTTTCTCTACTACCTTACATTCTTATCTCCTCTTTTCCCTACCCTTTTTAACTTCCATGGTCCCGTTGGTGCAGAGCTAGTCAGCCAACGTATTATCGCTTGAGTTCTCATGAGATACATACCTATTAGATAGCCTATTTTGGAAGGGTTAACTTAGAATAGGATTGATTTATGTTTGTTGCACTTGTCTATGCATTTCCCTGTGTGTTATTATTATTATTCCTGTTTTCTGCTAGTCTAGGTAATGCTAGACTGGGGTAAGGCTTTTCTGTGTTACGAGTTGTTGTTTGATGCAGTGGTTAAGCGATAAACCTGCATACTCGTTTCGGTTCAGTGAAGCCTAGGTTGTCTTCGCGGCTGACTGTGTTGAGTTAATAATTTACAGTGCGTGAGGGCAAGAGCCTAACCACCCTGTATTTTATTAACAGCTTGTTTTTACTTTGTCAAGGAGCCGGGAGAAAACCAGATACAAGGGATCTGGATTTCTCAAAGTGCACTTGTTAGTGTTAACGTAATACTTTAAACAGTTGTGAGGACTTCGCTAGGCTACGAGCCGTTTTTGCTCAGTCACTGCTACCTTTTGCCCACAGTACCCCAGCTAGACTTTACTCGATTAGTAGATACAGAATAGTATTGAAGCTTTCCTTATGTATGATATTGTTTATGCACTATTGATTTCATGTGTTGCAAGCTTGGCTACTTTAGTGATTAGTGGCCCACGAGCACAATCCGAGTAGGCTATTGCCGTTGCATTTGCGGAGTACTTCTTTTTAATGTTTGCCATTTACTATTGCATATTCTTTTAATTATTCTTATGCCAATTTAAACCTTTAATAGTATTTAATTGCCAGTGTTTTTCTTATTGAATTACTGTTCAAAATCCGATACGTACTTCTTACGAGCATCCGAGAAGCATCTAACTTTTTTCAGAAGATTCCTTGCTCGATGCTTAAGGACTATTAATTAACGTAACGTAATAGTGCCGATCCGAAGTAGAGGGTGGAGGACTTCTTAAGTTCTTAGTCAAGGGTGGATTACTTCGGCTTCGGCCAACACTATTCTTTGGTGTTGTTGTTTCTTACTACTTTGTTTGATTGTTGACCAGACTAGAGAATTCCTGTTTCTTTATTAGTCTGTTGTTGAACACTAGTACCGAGTTCTTGTATACCCCGTTATAGCAGATTGAACTCTGGAGGGTATTGGTGTTTTTTGTTCGGCTGGCAGTACTCAGGGGTTGGGATCGTGTGTTTCCGTTGTGGCAGCGAGCCGTATTCGAGTCCTGATTGAGAGCCCTTGTGTACCCGAGTGCCAGGTCGTAACAAATGGCGACCTTGCTTAGGATTTTGTGAACAGTATACATTTTTGCAGAGTTGTACAACATTTGTTTGTTTGTATTTTAGCGTGCATATTGAAGAATATTTTTTTGTATGGCAATTAGTAAAGCATTTAAGAGACTCCAGTTAATTTAGTAATTAGTGCTTGAAGTTTAACACTTTTGTCTCGAGAATTTTTTTGTGGACTTCAGTATGTCGTGCATTAGCACTGACGATGAGCGAGAGATGCCATTTGAAGGTGTGCCGTTAGTAACCAGTGAGGAGGATGCTAGAGTTTTTGTGAGTAAACGGTACCACGTGACGGAGGAGAGGCTGACTGGGGTGGATGTTTGTGGCTTGCACCTGATAGCCAAGGTTTTGGGCATTTCCAATGTAGTAGGGATGTCCAAGGGGGAGCTGATTTCCTGGGTGTTGCGTGGGCGACATGGGGTTTCGGAGGAGAGGGCGTTTGGGGGGGTTCCTCCCCAGATCCCCTCTCACTCGACTCCCACAGTGCCGTCCACTCAGTTACCGGAGGTTAGCACGCTCCCGCAGAGGGATGAGAATTGGCAGATTGGAGTGCCCTCGGGTGGTGCACATGGTTGTTCCCCAGTTTTTGCCCCCCCTCCTTCAATAGTGGCAGCTCCCTCTTCCTGCCTGTCTCCAGATATGGTATTTAGACTTGAGCTTAGATTGAGGATAGGAAGCAGGCAGGAGATTGAGGCTAGGAAGCAGGAGGATGAGAAGGAGGAGAGGAGAATGAGGCAGGGAGGAGGAGACGAGGAGGCATGAGATTGAGGTTAGGAGGCATGAGGCTGAGCTTAGGTACGACTCGGAGAAATATTGTGCTAAATTAGATTTAGATAAGTCTCGTGCAGAGTCGACAGGGACTTGGATGGGCCGTGAGGGCCAAGTAAGAGAACAGTCCTTGGCCCAATTAGTCAAATTGGTGCCGGTATTTAGTGAAACTGAAGTCACAGAATGTTTTAATCGTTTTGAGAAGAAATATAGGGAGCATAATTGGCCTGAAGAGAAGTGGGCAGCTCTAGTCTCCTCAAGACTTACGGGTAAGGGTCTGAAGGCTTATGATGCACTGCCTTTAGAGTCTTGCATTGACTACCCAGAATTGAAGAGAGCTGTCCTACGGGCATACGAGTTGCAACCGGAAACATATCGATTGAAGTTTCGGGGTGTTACAAAGACTAGGGAGGCGACCTTTCTTGAACATGCCCGGGACTTAAAAGATGCACTTAAAAACTGGACACGTTCTGAGAAAGCTGAGACGGCCGAACAGTTGACTGAGCTGTTTCTGCTCGAGCAGTTTTATAAGTGTACTGGTGCAGAAATGACTTTAACTATTAAAGAAAAGAACCCAAAAACTCTACAGGAGGCAGCTGAGATGGCTGACCTCCGGCTATCACTAATTCGTGGGTGCGGGTCTGCCCAGCGTAGTGAGGCAGGTAACAAGGGGCGTGACGCCCCCCCCCCCCCCCCCCCCCGAGTTAGTGATATACCTTATGCAAACAAGTACAAGAGCCATGATACCAAGACTGACCACAAGACTAGCACCGTCCCATTTAAGAAGGGGCCGGGCCCTTCCCAGTACCAAGGGAAGCCCAAAGGGGAGTTGGAGTGTTATCATTGTCATAAAAAGGGGCACTTTGCAAGAGTCTGTCCTAGCAAACCACCTACAGCAGCTGTGTCTTTGGCCTGCAACATTGGTGTGTCTCCGAAGTCATCTGAGTTTGCCTGGGGCAGTTCGTCAGAGGCTGAGGCACAGCCAATGCAGAAGCACCTGGGAGGCTCGAACCCTGCTCAGGATGTTTTTTGCGACCATAGAGGGCGGGGTTGCGTGATGTGGGCGGGGCGCAAGCATGGAGTAGAGGTCTTGCGTGATACAGGTGCTTCCCAGACTCTGATGAAAAACTTGACTAGCTACCCTATAAACGCGGCTCGGGTGGTAGTGGTGCAGGGTATTAATGCAACTCGGTCATACCCGCTGGTGCGGTTGGAGTTGGAGGTGGATGGTGTGGCACGTGAATTGGATGTCGGGATTGTGGAGAAACTGCCAGTGGAGGGCGTCGACCTTCTTCTCGGCAAAGACTTTGCAATGCCCGCTTCTGAGGTTCTACCCTTAGTCGTTGCCGAGAGGCCGGCCGACGTGAGTAGGGAAGAGCAAGAGTGGGTCGAGCGGTGCCAGACACAACCCATGGCGTGTGTTGTTACCCGAGCTCGGGCAGCTAAAGTGTCACAGCCTAGTCCTCCATCTTCAGACCAGCGGAGGAACGATCAACAGGAGGAGGCTAAAGCTGGAGTTGGTTTTAAGAGTCTTGACTCGGCGGCTCTCCTGGGTGATTCAGTATTAGCACCATTACTTAATTCTGGAGTAGCCCCTGGGCCTGTCATCGAGAGTGACGAGGCTGGGCATGACGAGTCTCCACGACAGCAACGTTATGTACATCGAGAGAGACAGAGGGAGCAGCCCAGTATCGGGGAAGGTCATGCATTGCTCCGGGAGCAGTTAGATCGCTTGGCACCCTCAGATATACGTCGGTTGCAACTAGAGGACCCTGAGCTCCAAACGTGTGCTAATGGAGCTGTAGAGCTCGACGAGGACGGCGATGCACAGCCAGGAGATTTTTTTTATTTAGAAGGCATCCTTTATAGGCGTTTTCAAGACCCTAAACGTAGTTGGCAAAAGGGGTCCGGAGTAGTGGACCAGTTGGTGGTGCCACGGGAGTGCAGGGATAGCCTACTGAGGTTGGCGCATGACACACCACTGGCAGGACATCTAGGGGTGAGAAAAACGGTGGCGGCTTTGGGGAAATTGTTTTGGTGGCCGGGGATGAAGTCTCATGTGCAGTCATGGATAAACTCCTGTGATATTTGTCAACGTGTCGGGAAACCGAACCAAGTTATTCCTAAGGCTCCGTTACACCCTATTCCTGTGATTGGGCCACCCTTTAGTAAAATTATTGTTGACATGGTTGGTCCACTCCCTCCCACTAAGGCGGGAAATAAATTTTTGTTAACCATAATGGATGTTGCCACTAGATACCCCGATGCATACCCTATGAAAAATGGAATGGCTAAGACGGTAGTCAGTAACTTGTTGTGGTACTTCTCAAGGTACGGGTACCCGGAGGAGATTCAGTCTGATCAGGGATCTAATTTCACCTCCAACATGTTCAAGCAAACAATGCAACAGCATGGGATACGAGCAGTAGTATCGTCAGCGTATCACCCTGAGAGTCAAGGGGTGCTTGAGCGGTGGCATGCTACACTTAAAAGCATGCTCAGGTGTTATTGTGCTGACAACGGTATGGATTGGGATCTTGGATTGCCTTATGTGCTGTTTGCTGCTCGGGAGGTACCTGGTGAGAGCCTGGGATTTAGTCCAAACGACCTGATTTTTGGACACCGTGTCAGGGGCCCCCTTAACATGCTGAAAGAAATTTGGGAGGGGACTGTGCAGCCTTGTCCATTATTAAAGTATGTGCTTGAAAGCCGTGAGCGCATGCTTAAGAGTCTGGAGATGGCAGGTAGAAATTTGACAGAATCACAAGCTTTGATGAAGGACAGGTATGATCGCAAAGTGAGGCTCCGGAAGTTCACTGTAGGACAAGAGGTATTAATTTTGTTGCCTTTGGTTGGTAACCCCCTCTCTGCGAAGTACACTGGACCTTATAAAATTGTAGAAAAAATGTCAGACTTAGATTACCTTGTTGCCACTCCAGACAGGAGGAAAAAGAACCAGTTATGTCACGTGAACCTTATTAAAGAGTATGTGAGGCGCCCCTCTGAGCCTCTCACTGTCCCTGTGTTGGCTTGTTGCGGCCGTGGTGGAGAAGGAGAGGGGGACAGTCAAGCTTCAGATGAGGATAGCTGGGATCAACATGTTTCAGCGGATCAGTGGGCGGGGAACTCGAGCCTAAGGGCTGACGAGGCTATAGCTCATTTGCCTGAGCCGCAGTTTGATGCTATCCGTCAGTTGTTCGGTTCATACCCCACTGTATTTGCTGAACACCCAGGCCTCACTACTCAGGCTATGCATGATGTTGACGTGGGGGACCATCTACCCTTTAAGTCAATCCCGTACCGTGTGCCCCCCATAAAACTACCAGCTCTGAGGGATGAGTTGGAGTATATGCTCGGTAGAGGGTTGATAGAGAAAGGCACAGTTAAGTGGACTTCCCCTGTAACACTGCAGCCTAAGCCAGATGGCAAGGTACGCTTTTGTATTGATTTCCGTAGGTTAAACGGTTTGACTCCAACTAACCCATATCCTCTTCCTCGGGTTGATGATAGTGTTGACAAAATTGGTAATGCTCGTTTTTTGTCTAAAGTAGATTTAGTAAAAGGTTACTGGCAAGTACCTTTGTCCGAGCGTGCTAAAGAGGTATGTGGTTTTATTGTGGACGGGAGTACCTACCGGTGCAATGTTATGCCTTACGGACTTAAGAATGCACCAGCAACGTTGACAGACTGACCTGGTAGCATTGATACCTTGCACCACAACCACCCGTGCCACGTTTATTGGTCTACCAGTAAAGTTCTTCATCAAAGTCTGACAGGCACTCGTGTCTCGCAACAGCTCAACTCCATGCTTCTTACCAGCCCACTTCACGCAGCCACGCCCTCGATGGTCGCAAAAGACATCGCAGACAGGGTTCGAGCCTTCCGGATTCTTCTCCACTGGCTGTGTCCCAGCCTCTGACGTTATACCCCGGGCAAACTCAGACGACTTCGGGGACACCCCAATGTTGCGAGCCAAAGACACAACTGCATTAGGTAGCTTGCTTGGACAGGCTCTTGCAAAATACCCCTTCTCATGACAATGAAAACACTCTAACTCCCCCTTGGGCTTCCCTTGAGGTGGGGAAGGGCCCGGACCATTCTTAAACAGGACGCTATTAGGTTTATGGTCAGTTTTGGTGTCGTTGCTCTTGTTCTTAGTGTAATTATGTGTATCAGTGTTTCGGGGAGGGGGAGGGTTACGCTCCTTATTGCCTGCATCACTTCTCTGTGCATAACCACACCCACAAATCAAAGATAACCGAAGGTCAGCCATCTCAGCTGCCTCCTGAAGAGTTTTCGGGGGTTTTTCTTTAAGATTCAACATCAGATCGGCGCCCGTACACTTGAAAAATTGTTCTAGAAGCATCAGCTGTTTCAACTCCTCAAACGTCGATGCCTTCTTAGAACGCAGCCAGTTTCTAAATGCATCGGACAGATCCCGGTCATGCTCAAGAAAGGTGCACTCACGACCCTTCGTTACACCCCGGAACTTCAATCTGTACGTCTCTGGTTGTAACTCGTACGCCCGCAGAACAGCTTCCTTCAATACCTCATAATCGACGCAAGACTCCAAGGGCAACGCATCATATGCCTTGAGTCCTTTGCCAACCAACCTAGAGGAAACAAGGGCTGCCCACTTAACCTCGGGCCATTGGTGCTCCCGGCACTTCTTCTCAAAACGCATGAAAAATTCGGTGACACCCGACTCGTCAAATACAGGGAATAATTTAAGAAGGTGCGATAAAGACTGATCAAGACCTCGATTCCCAGAACCGAGACGCTGCCCTGTTGACTCCACCCTAGACTTCTCAAGATCTATGTCTGCACAGTACTTCGTAGCCTCAATCTGAAGCTCAGCTTCCCACTGCTGTTGTTGCTTGAGCTCAGCCTCATGTCTGGCCTTTCTCTCCTCAGACTCAACCTCTCGCTGCCGTTGCTGAATCTTAGCCATCTCAAGCTGGAAGAGCATATCTGCAGTTAAACCTTGAGGAGGAGGAGATGCAACAATTGGAGTCCCCCCCTGTGATCCACCCGGGGGCAAACCACGCTGCCAGTGACTATCGGCCTGCGGGAACGTCGGATCCGGTGTTCTAGAGAGCACGATGGCAGTAGAGTGGAGGGGGGGCTTGGCCGAAGGTGCCAAAGCACCCGCTCCATCCTGTGCACCACGCACCCCGCCCAGCACACATGCCACCAGGTCACTTCTCGTCATGCTGCTAGTGCCAACATGCCCCATGACCGTGGCCAAACACTGGAGACCATACCGATCAATCCCCGCCACCCGGTTAACAGTAATAGGCATTTCCAGAAATTTCCTTGCATCCTCCTCACTAGTTATTACTCTCATGTCATCTAACAAACCCAGCCTCTGCACCTCAGAGCCTGCTTCCCGTACTGTGTCGTCACTGTACACTGATCCGTCGTCCGACATAGAGTCCACCGAAAATTCTCAACGTTTATTAAAAAAAAGGAGTACCTAAACTCTCATGCAGCACTATTCACTCAAAAATGCTTGAAGACTCTTAGGTGTTATACTACTTGACAAAAAAAAATCTGTGTCCACTATATTCCTTCAAACAAAAACAAATTACCACAACACTCCTGCAATATTTCTCTAAGTTCACAAAATCCTGAGCAAGGTCGCCATTTGTTATGACCGGGACTCGTATAAAACAAGGGCTCTTAATCATTGGACTAGAAAAGCACACAGCCACAACGGTAACACTAGATCCAACCCTCGAACTTATAATGCCGGCGCACAAAAACACCTATACCCTCCAGAGTTAAATCTGCGATAGCGGGGAATCCTCTAACTCGGTATAAATGCACTACTACTACAGGCTGATGATATCTAATACAGCCTGATCACAACAACATACAATTACGTTAATAATGTATACAAGGAAAAAGATAGAGAGCTTAATTAAATCACTGGAATGATTTAATGCAAACAAGAAGAAGGTATAATTAAAGTTACTCTAAACAATAATAAACTGTCACTCCTATATTAAAGAAAGTGAATGAAAGTCCTAAAGCATCGAACAGGAATCTTTTGAAGAAAGTCTGATGCTGCTTAAGATGATCGAATCGGATTTTGAAGTGTTATATAAAGCAGGAGCAAGATATGAAAAGTGTAGGGACATACAGTGTTAACTGGCACGGGAATAACGATAAATGCGTAATAGTATTATCTCCAACAACAAAAGAAGTACTTCCTCAGGCAACGCAAAAGCCTGCTCAGGTTGTGCAACTCAACAACAACCAAGGCTTACAATCAACGTGAATAAAAATGCTGCATACATAACATAGGAGTTTATAATCCTAATCGGGTGTCGGCTAGGCGAATAAAGTCTAGCTGGGATGTCGTAGGCTAGGAAACAATGGCTGAGCAAGCGGCTCGTAGCCTAGCGAGGTCCTTAAGACTGTACGGCCAAATTACGTTAAATGACGGGGTGCTCTCTTGAGAGATCCAGATCGCTAGTATCTGGTTCTCTCCTGGCGACCTTCTTCAAGTCAAAGCAAAATGAGTTAGCACAGTGTTGGGTGGCAGAGGCAAAAGCCCTCACTCGCAACACAGTGCTAAACTCACAAGGTACACAGTCAGAAAGACAACCTAGGCTTCCCACGTATCCGTTGCGATTGTACAAGTTCAACAAAACCTGGTACACATCGGAAATCACAACACCAATAGCCTCACCCCAGTCTAGCATTAAATAGCCCAGCAGACAACCAAGAAATAGGTAGGGAGACACCGCGAGTGGGTCGAACCTCTACAGACAAAATGTTAACCCCTCCAAAATGTCTAACTAAACATGAACTATCTGAGAGCTTTAGCATATAATACGATGGCCGATATATGAAATCGTGCAGAACCAAAGGGGAGTTATGATGTTAAATAGATTAGAAGAATAAGAGGTAAGAAGTTGAGAGAGAGAGAAAGTGTTCTATAGGTGGAAGTTGGGGACAGATGGCAAGGGAGGTGTGAAGGTTATGCTGGTCAGGCAAGCTCTGAGCAAGGAAGGCACAAAGGCAGCAAGGAGTGCGGGGGAACTACCTCCTGCTGCGGCAGGAGGGCGGCAAAGCGGCCAGCCACTCAGAGGGCCCGGCCATGGCATGACGTCACCGAGACAACGCGTAACACTACGCGCACAACACTCTGCCTCCTGCACTTACTCACTCACACTCTCTAGCTGTATCATTCAGTCTTATACATTAAACTTATAACTGATGATATCAAATATAATGCATTGTCACAGACTAAAATAAAGACCACTTCTATACTGCCCGTGACATGACGATTCACAAGAAAGAAAGTATAACATTGTAGATAGACTGTAGCCAAATTAATTGCCCTGGCGAGTGTTAGCGAGTGGCCAAGCGAGTGGCTGAGCCCACGTGGCATTCTGCTAAGCTGCAGGCATCACACCCCACCCAAGATATTAGACGCTGAACCATGAGCTGCATATCTCACAAGCAGAACCCCGATAAGACTCGCCATCCCTAACCACTTCGCAACAAAGAAAGGCAAAGCTCAGTTCTCATCAAAAAATTACAACCCCTCCCAACACAATAGCTTAATTCATACTGCTATGCTCCTAGAGCGAGCTTCTACTAGCCCAGCCTTCTGAGAGAAGTACAGGTTCGACTCAGAACTTCAGCTATAACATACTTAAAAATTTAACTATTAAAGAAAGAGTTTTTATAGAATTTTTTCATTTTAATATGTTTATGGCAGCTGCACTACAGGGGCAAGCCTATTTTACTCCACTCTCAACACACACTGACTGAACGGCGAGGGTTCTCTTGCAAACAAACCCTCCCGTGACAAACAATCAGCCAAAACATTATCAGTGCCCTTAGCATGCCACACATCCAACTTGTGTTCCGGCAGCACAACAACACTTGACACTGAAAAACTGCCCAGTTCATCACAAGACTGGCACTTCTCTTCGCTCTTTCCGGCAACGGGACCTGCCAATATCCTTTCACTAGTTCTACCTTCGTGATAAATGAGGCAGCCCCGATGCGGTCTGTGGTATCGTCAACTCTAGGTAATGGATAGGCGTCTGTCAGGAATAATGCTTCCACACTCTTGCAATCACCATACACACGGATCTTGCCACTCAACTCAGGTAGCAAACTCACTGGCAACGACCACTCACGATATCCCTTATCCCTCAGACCCTTGGGCAATGGATAGGCGTCTGTCAGGAATAATGCTTCCAAACTCTTGCAATCACCTTACACACAGATCTTGCCACTCAACTCCGGTTGCAAACTCACTGGCAACGACCACTCACGATATCCCTTATCCCTCAGACCCTTTTTCCACATGTCGTCTAGCTCTGTTTTCACGACAGGCTGTTGAGCAGGATTTATACGGTAGGGAATTAAACTGAGCCTTGCACTGTCTCCAGCCTCCATGTCGGATTCTACCCCGTACATCAGGCCTGGAGAAGCAACAAACATGCGGATGCACTGCCACAGCCTAGTAAACAACTTATCTCGCAGAACAACATGCCTAGTGCCCTCCCACAACCCAGCCGAGACCGCAGCTTCTAACCTGTAGTCTCCCTCCTTCTCCACCTTCGTCCCTAGAACAGCCAGGTCATGAGAGGGACAATCAGTACCACATGTGCAGTCACTCCCATAGTTCATTATTGCTATGGCTTCCCCGCCGATACCGTACATGCGCACCCCCGCATTCCTTACGACTACATCTGCCTACGCAGCATCACCGCTTTTAGCGACATGGCCAGATACAGTCGGTCTATGGTAGGGCTGTTGCATTCGACTAGAGCAGCATTGGGATGCTATGCGACGACCGGGCACATCCACTCCACAGCCAACCTCACCAATCTGCTCAATGTCCTCCTTCTGACCACCACCCTTGGCAGCCATGGGTCGACCCTGACCTGACAACCATGTCCAAGCCTCGTCGCCCACCTTGAACCACCGAAACAACGAGGCTAACGGTCTACCAACATTCAAGTGACCTGCCCGCGGAACATCTTGCACCGCCTGAGTTGTGAGGCTCGGGTGCTCGGCACGACCAGTGGGGTATGAACCGAGCTGGTGCTGGACCGCTGCACACTGCTGCTCAGGCAGGTGCTCTAGCGCTTCCACAGCCACCAGACTCGTGTCCCCCGCCCACTGCTCCGCCGAGACATGACAATCCCAACTCTCCTCCACCTGTGTCCTACTGCCCCCCTCTCCTTCTTCACCTTGGCCGCTGCAGACCAACGCAGGGACAGTAGGCTGCTCAGGTGGTTGCCTCACAAACTCCTCCAATAGGTTCACATGACATGTTTCCCCGTCCTCGTGTTCGATAGCCCCGTTCCCACAACTCTCCTCCAACTGGGAACTACTAAGTCGCGGAGTGCCATCACGCCCCACCATGTCACTAGGGGTGACAGGTTCTGGGGCCACTCCGGAGCTCACCTCTGAGTCAAGTACTAGGCCGCTAAGGAGAGCCGCTGGATCAAAACTCACAAAACTCACAACTTTAGCTTGCTCCTTCCGACCGTTCCTCCGCTGGTCTGAAGACTGAGGAATAGGCTGTGACACTTCCGATGCAAGAGATTTTGTAACAACGCACGCCATAGGTTGTACTTGACACTTCTCTACCCACTCCTGTTCCTCCCTACTCACGTCGGCTGGCTTCTCGGCAACGACTAAGGGTGAAACCTCAGAAGTAGGCACCGCAAAGTCGTTGCCGAGAAGGAGGTCGACGCCCCCAACAGGCAAGTTCTCCACAATTCCAACATGCAACTCTCGTGTTACACCATCTACCTCCAGTTCCATCCTGACCAACAGATATGACCTGGTAGCATTGATACCTTGCACCACAACCACCCGTGCCACGTTTATTGGTCTACCAGTAAAGTTCTTCATCAAAGTCTGACAGGCACTCGTGTCTCGCAACAGCTCAACTCCATGCTTCTTACCAGCCCACTTCACGCAGCCACGCCCTCGATGGTCGCAAAAGACATCGCAGACAGGGTTCGAGCCTTCCGGATTCTTCTCCACTGGCTGTGTCCCAGCCTCTGACGTTATACCCCGGGCAAACTCAGACGACTTCGGGGACACCCCAATGTTGCGAGCCAAAGACACAACTGCATTAGGTAGCTTGCTTGGACAGGCTCTTGCAAAATACCCCTTCTCATGACAATGAAAACACTCTAACTCCCCCTTGGGCTTCCCTTGAGGTGGGGAAGGGCCCGGACCATTCTTAAACAGGACGCTATTAGGTTTATGGTCAGTTTTGGTGTCGTTGCTCTTGTTCTTAGTGTAATTATGTGTATCAGTGTTTCGGGGAGGGGGAGGGTTACGCTCCTTATTGCCTGCATCACTTCTCTGTGCAGAACCACACCCACAAATCAAAGATAACCGAAGGTCAGCCATCTCAGCTGCCTCCTGAAGAGTTTTCGGGGGGTTTTTCTTTAAGATTCAACGTCAGATCGGCGCCCGTACACTTGAAAAATTGTTCTAGAAGCATCAGCTGTTTCAACTCCTCAAACGTCGATGCCTTCTTAGAACGCAGCCAGTTTCTAAATGCATCGGACAGATCCCGGTCATGCTCAAGAAAGGTGCACTCACGACCCTTCGTTACACCCCGGAACTTCAATCTGTACGTCTCTGGTTGTAACTCGTACGCCCGCAGAACAGCTTCCTTCAATACCTCATAATCGACGCAAGACTCCAAGGGCAACGCATCATATGCCTTGAGTCCTTTGCCAACCAACCTAGAGGAAACAAGGGCTGCCCACTTAACCTCGGGCCATTGGTGCTCCCGGCACTTCTTCTCAAAACGTATGAAAAATTCGGTGACACCCGACTCGTCAAATACAGGGACTAACTTAAGAAGGTGCGATAAAGACTGATCAAGACCTCGATTCCCAGAACCGAGACGCTGCCCTGTTGACTCCACCCTAGACTTCTCAAGATCTATGTCTGCACAGTACTTCGTAGCCTCAATCTGAAGCTCAGCTTCCCGCTGCTGCTGTTGTTGCTTGAGTTCAGCCTTATGTCTGGCCTTTCTCTCATCAGACTCAACTCTCGCTGCCGTTGCTGAATCTTAGCCATCTCAAGCTGGAAGAGCATATCTGCAGTTAAACCTTGAGGAGGAGGAGATGCAACAATTGGAGACCCCCCCCCTGTGATCCACCCGGGGGCAAACCACGCTGCCAGTGACTATCGGCCTGCGGGAACGTCGGATCCGGTGTTCTAGAGAGCACGATGGGAGTAGAGTGGAGGGGGGGCTTGGCCGAAGGTGCCAAAGCACCCACTCCACCCTGTGCACCACGCACCCCGCCCAGCACACATGCCACCAGGTCATTTTTCGTCATGCTGCTAGTGCCAACATGCCCCATGACCGTGGCCAAACACTGGAGACCATACCGATCAATCCCTGCCACCCGGTTAGCAGTAATAGGCATTTCCAGAAATTTCCTTGCATCCTCCTCACTAGTTATTACTCTCATGTCATCTAACAAACCCAGCCTCTGCACCTCAGAGCCTGCTTCCCATACTGTGTCCTCACAGTACACTGATCCGTCGTCCGACATAGTGTCCACCGAAAATTCTCAACGTTTATAAAAAAATGAGTACCTAAACTCTCATGCAGCACTATTCACTCAAAAATGCTTGAAGACTCTTAAGTGTTATACTACTTGCCAAAAAAAAATCTGTGTCCACTGTATTCCTTCAAACATAAACAAATGACCACAACACTCCTGCAATATTTCTCTAAGTTCACAAAATCCTGAGCAAGGTCGCCATTTGTTACGACCGGGACTCGTATAAAACAAGGACCCTTAATCATTGGACTAGAAAGGCACACAGCCACAACGGTAACACTAGATCCAACCCTCGAACTTATAATGCCGGCGCACAAAAACATCTATACCCTCCAGAGTTAAATCTGCGATAGCGGGGTATCCTCTAACTCGGTATAAATGCACTACTACAGGCTGATGATCTCTGATACAGCCTGATCACAACAACATACAATTACGTTAATAATGTATACAAGGAAAAAGATAGAGAGCTTAATTAAATCACTGGAATGATTTAATGCAAACAAGAAGAAGGTATAATTAAAGTTACTCTAAACAATAATAAACTGTCACTCCTACATTAAAGAAAGTGAATGAAAGTCCTAAAGCATCGAAGAGGAATCTTCTGAAGAAAGTCTGATGCTGCTTAAGATGATCGAATCGGATTTTGAACTGTTATATAAAGCAGGAACAAGATATGACAAGTATAGGGACATACAGTGTTAACTGGCACGGGAATAACGATAAATGCGCAACAGTATTATCTCCAACAACAAAAGAAGTACTTCCTCAGGCAACGCAAAAGCCTGCTCAGGTTGTGCAACTCAACAACAACCAAGGCTTACAATCAACGTGAATAAAAATGCTGCATACATAACATAAGAATTTATAATCCTAATCGGGTGTCTGCTAGGCGAATAAAGTCTAGCTGGGATGTCGTAGGCTAGGAAACAATGGCTGAGCAAGCGGCTCGTAGCCTAGCGAGGTCCTTAAGACTGTACGGCCAAATTACGTTAAATGACGGGGTGCTCTCTTGAGAGATCCAGATCGCTAGTATCTGGTTCTCTCCTGGCGACCCTCTTCAAGTCAAAGCAAAACGAGTTAGCTCAGTGTTGGGTGGCAGAGGCAAAAGCCCTCACTCGCAACACAGTGCTAAACTCACAAAGTACACAGTCAGAAAGACAACCTAGGCTTCCCACGTATCCGTTGCGATTGTACATGTTCAACAAAACCTGGTACACATCGGAAATCACAACACCAATAGTCTCACCCCTGTCTAGCATTAAATAGCCCAGCAGACAACCAAGAAATAGGTAGGGAGACACCGCGAGTGTGTCGAACCTCTACAGACAAAATGTTAACCCCTCCAAAATGTCTAACTAAACATGAAATATCTGAGAGCTTCAGCATATAATACGATGGCCGATATATGAAATCGTGCAGAACCAAAGGGGAGTTATGATGTTAAATAGATTAGAAGAATAAGAGGTAAGAAGTTGAGAGAGAGAAAAAGTGTTCTATAGGTGGAAGATGGGGACAGATGGCAAGGGAGGTGTGAAGTTATGCTGGTCAGGCAAGCTCTGAGCAAGGAAGGCACAAAGGCAGCAAGGAGTGCGGGGGGACTACCTCCTGCTGCGGCAGGAGGGTGGCAAAGCGGCCAGCCACTCAGAGGGCCCGGCCATGGCATGACGTCACCGAGACAACGCGTAACACTACGCGCACAACACTCTGCCTCCTGCACTTACTCACTCACACTCTCTAGCTGTATCATTCAGTCTTATACATTAAACTTATAACTGATGATATCAAATATAATGCATTGTCACAGACTAAAATAAAGACCACTTCTATACTGCCTGTGACATGACGATTCACAAGAAAGAAAGTATAACATTGTAGATAGACTGTAGCCAAATTCATTGCCCTGGCGAGTGTTAGCGAGTGGCCAAGCGAGTGGCTGAGCCCACGTGGCGTTTTGCTAAGCTGCAGGCGTCACACCCCACCCAAGATATTAGACGCTTAACCATGAGCTGCATATCTGACAAGCAGAACCCCGATAAGACTCGCCATCCCTAACCACTTCGCAACAAAGAAAGGCATCATCAAAAAATTACAACCCCTCCCAACACAATAACTTAATTCATACTGCTATGCTCCTAGAGCGAGCTTCTACTAGCCCAGCCTTCTGAGAGAAGTACAGGTTCGACTCAGAACTTCAGCTATAACATACTTAAAAATTTAACTATTAAAGAAAGAGTTTTTATAGAATTTTTTCATTTTAATATGTTTATGGCGGCTGCACTACAGGGGCAAGCCTATTTTACTCCACTCTCAACACACACTGACTGAACGGCGAGGGTTCTCATGCAAACAAACCCTCCCGTGACAAACAATCAGCCAAAACATTATCAGTGCCCTTAGCATGCCACACATCCAACTTGTGTTCCGGCAGCACAACAACACCTGACACTAATAAACTGCCCAGTTCATCACAAGACTGGCACTTCTCTTCGCTCTTTCCGGCAACGGGACCTGCCAATATCCTTTCACTAGTTCTACCTTCGTGATAAATGAGGCAGCCCCGATACGGTCTGTGGTATCGTCAACTCTAGGTAATGGATAGGCGTCTGTCAGGAATAATTCTTCCACACTCTTGCAATCACCATACACACGGATCTTGCCACTCAACTCAGGTAGCAAACTCACTGACAACGACCACTCACGATATCCCTTATCCCTCAGACCCTTGGGCAATGGATAGGTGTCTGTCAGGGATAATGCTTCCACACTCTTGCAATTACCTTACACACGGGTCTTGCCACTCAACTCCGGTTGCAAACTCACTGGCAACGACCACTCACGATATCCCTTATCCCTCAGACCCTTTTTCCACATGTCGTCTAGCTCTGTCTTCACGACAGGCTGTTGAGCAGGATTTATACGGTAGGGAATTAAACTGAGCCTTGCACTGTCTCCAGCCTCCATGTCGGATTCTACCCCGTACATCAGGCCTGGAGAAGCAACAAATATGCGGATGCACTGCCACAGCCTAGTAAACAACTTATCTTGCAGAACAACATGCCTAGTGCCCTCCCACAACCCAGCCGAGACTGCAGCTTCTAACCTGTAGTCTCCCTCCTTCTCCACCTTCGTCCCTAGAACAGCCAGGTCATGAGAGCGACAATCAGTACCACCTGTGCAGTCACTCCCATAGTTCATTATTGCTATGGCTTCCCCACCGATACCGTACATGCGCACCCCCGCATTCCTTACGACTACATCTGCCTGCGCAGCATCACCGCTTTTAGCGACATGGCCAGATACAGTCGGTCTATGGTAGGGCTGTTGCATTCGACTAGAGCAGCATTGGGAGGCTATGCGACGACTGAGCACATCCACTCCACAGCCAACCTCACCAATCTGCTCAATGTCCTCCTTCTGACCACCACCCTTGGCAGCCATGGGTCGATCCTGACCTGACAACCATGTCCAAGCCTCGTCGCCCACCTTGAACCACCGAAACAACGAGGCTAACGGTCTACCAACATTCAAGTGACCTGCCCGCGGAACATCTTGCACCGCCTGAGTTGTAAAGCTCGGGTGCTCGGCACGACCAATGGGGTATGACCCGAGCTGGTGCTGGAACGCTGCACACTGTTGCTCAGGCAGGTGCTCTAGCGCTTCCACAGCTACCAAATTCGTGTCCCCCGCCCACTGCTCCGCCGAGACATGACAATCCCAACTCTCCTCCACCTGTGCCCTACTGCCCCCCTCTCCTTCTTCACCTTGGCCGCTGCAGACCAACGCAGGGACAGTAGGCTGGTCAGGTGGTTGCCTCACAAACTCCTCCAATAGGTTCACATGACATGTTTCCCCGTCCTCGTGTTCGATAGCCCCATTCCCACAACTCTCCTCCAACTGGGAACTACTAAGTCGCGGAGTGCCATCACGCCCAACCATGTCTCTAGGGGTGACAGGTTCTGGGGCCACTCCGGAGCTCACCTCTGAGTCAAGTGCTAGGCCGCTAAGGAGAGCCGCTGGAGCAAAACTCACAAAACTCCCAACTTTAGCTTGCTCCTTCCGACCGTTCCTCCGCTGGTCTGAAGACTGAGGAATAGGCTGTGACACTTTCGATGCAAGAGATCTTGTAACAACGCACACCATAGGTTGTACTTGACACTTCTCTACCCACTCCTGTTCCTCCATACTCACGTCGGCTGGCTTCTCGGCAACGACTAAGGGTGAAACCTCAGAAGTAGGCACCGCAAAGTCGTTGCCGAGAAGGAGGTCGACGCCCCCAACAGGCAAGTTCTCCACAATTCCAACATGCAACTCTCGTGTTACACCATATACCTCCAGTTCCATCCTGACCAACAGGTATGACCTGGTAGCATTGATACCTTGCACCACAACCACCCGTGCCGCGTTTATTGGTCTACCAGTAAAGTTCTTCATCAAAGTCTGAGAGGCACTCGTGTCTCGCAACAGCTCAACTCCATGCTTCTTACCAGCCCACTTCACGCAGCCACGCCCTCGATGGTCGCAAAAGACATCGCAGACAGGGTTCGAGCCTTCCGGATTCTTCTCCACTGGCTGTGTCCCAGCCTCTGACGTTATACCCCGGGCAAACTCAGACGACTTCGGGGACACCCCAATGTTGCGAGCCAAAGACACATCTGCATTAGGTAGCTTGCTTGGACAGGCTCTTGCAAAATACCCCTTCTCATGACAATGAAAACACTCTAACTCCCCCTTGGGCTTCCCTTGAGGTGGGGAAGGGCCCGGACCATTCTTAAACAGGACGCTATTAGGTTTATGGTCAGTTTTGGTGTCGTTGCTCTTGTTCTTAGTGTAATTATGTGTATCAGTGTTTCGGGGAGGGGGAGGGTTACGCTCCTTATTGCCTGCATCACTTCTCTGTGCAGAACCGCACCCACAAATCAAAGATAACCGAAGGTCAGCCATCTCAGCTGCCTCCTGAAGAGTTTTTGGGGTTTTTTCTTTAAGATTCAACGTCAGATCGGCGCCCGTACACTTGAAAAAAAATTCTAGAAGCATCAGCTGTTTCAACTCCTCAAACGTCGATGCCTTCTCAGAACGCAGCCAGTTTCTAAATGCATCGGACAGATCCCGGTCATGCTCAAGAAAGGTGCACTCACGACCCTTCGTTACACCCCGGAACTTCAATCTGTACGTCTCTGGTTGTAACTCGTACGCCCGCAGAACAGCTTCCTTCAATACCTCATAATCGATGCAAGACTCCAAGGGCAACGCATCATATGCCTTGAGTCCTTTGACAACCAACCTTAAGGAAACAAGGGCTGCCCACTTAACCTCGGGCCATTGGTGCTCCCGGCACTTCTTCTCAAAACGCATGAAAAATTCGGTGACACCCGACTCGTCAAATACAGGGACTAACTTAAGAAGGTGCGATAAAGACTGATAAAGACCTCGATTCCCAGAACCGAGACGCTGCCCTGTTGACTCCACCCTAGACTTCTCAAGATCTATGTCTGCACAGTACTTCGTAGCCTCAATCTGAAGCTCAGCTTCCCGTTGCTGCTGTTGTTGCTTGAGCTCAGCCTTATGTTTGGCCTTTCTCTCCTCAGACTCAACTCTAGCTGCCGTTGCTGAATCTTAGCCATCTCAAGCTGGAAGAGCATATCTGCAGTTAAACCTTGAGGAGGAGGAGATGCAACAATTGGAGACCCCCCCCTGTGATCCACCCGGGGGCAAACCACGCTGCCAGTGACTATCGGCCTGCGGGAACGTCGAATCCGGTGTTCTAGAGAGCACGATGGGAGTAGAGTGGAGGGGGGGCTTGGCCGAAGGTGCCAAAGCACCCGCTCCACCCTGTGCACCACGCACCCCGCCCAGCACACATGCCACCAGGTCATTTCTCGTCATGCTGCTAGTGCCAACATGCCCCATGACCGTGGCCAAACACTGGAGACCATACCGATCAATCCCCGCCACCCGGTTAGCAGTAATAGGGATTTCCAGAAATTTCCTTGCATCCTCCTCACAAGTTATTACTCTCATTTCATCTAACACACCCAGCCTCTGCACCTCAGAGCCTGCTTCCCATACTGTGTCCTCACAGTACACTGATCCGTCATCCGACATAGTGTCCACCGAAAATTCTCAACGTTTATAAAAAAAATGGAGTACCTAAACTCTCATGCAGCACTATTCACTCAAAAATGCTTGAAGACTCTTAAGTGTTATACTACTTGCCAAAAAAAAATCCGTGTCCACTATATTCCTTCAAACAAAAACAAATGACCTCAACACTCCTGCAATATTTCTCTAAGTTCACAAAATCCTGAGCAAGGTCGCCATTTGTTACGACCGGGACTCGTATAAAACAAGGGCCCTTAATCATTGGACTAGAAAGGCACACAGCCACAACGGTAACACTAGATCCAACCCTCGAACTTATAATGCCGGCGCACAAAAACATCTATACCCTCCAGAGTTAAATCTGCGATAGCGGGGTATCCTCTAACTCGGTATAAATGCACTACTACTACAGGCTGATGATCTCTGATACAGCCTGATCACAACAACATACAATTATGTTAATAATGTATACAAGGAAAAAGATAGAGAGCTTAATTAAATCACTGGAATGATTTAATGCAAACAAGAAGAAGGTATAATTAAAGTTACTCTAAACAATAATAAACTGTCACTCCTATATTAAAGAAAGTGAATGAAAGTCCTAAAGGATCGAACAGGAATCTTCTGAAGAAAGTCTGATGCTGCTTAAGATGATCGAATCGGATTTTGAACTGTTATATAAAGCAGTAACAAGATATGACAAGTGTAGGGACATACAGTGTTAACTGGAATGGGAATAACGATAAATGCTCAATAGTATTATCTCCAACAACAAAAGAAGTACTTCCTCAGGCAACGCAAAAGCCTGCTCATGTTGTGCAACTCAACAACAACCAAGTCTTACAATCAACGTGAATAAAAATGCTGCATACATAACATAAGGGTTTATAATCCTAATCGGGTGTCTGCTAGGCGAATAAAGTCTAGCTGGGATGTCGTAGGCTAGGAAACAATGGCTGAGCAAGCGGCTCGTAGCCTAGCGAGGTCCTTAAGACTGTACGGCCAAATTACGTTAAATGACGGGGTGCTCTCTTGAGAGATCCAGATCACTAGTATCTGGTTCTCTCCTGGCGACCCTCTTCAAGTCAAAGTAAAACGAGTTAGCACAGTGTTGGGTGGCAGAGGCAAAAGCCCTCACTCGCAACACAGTGCTAAACTCACAAGGTACACAGTCAGAAAGACAACCTAGGCTTCCCACGTATCCGTTGCGATTGTACAAGTTCAACAAAACCTGGTACACATCGGAAATCACAACACCAATAGCCTCACCCCAGTCTAGCATTAAATAGCCCAGCAGACAACCAAGAAATAGGTAGGGAGACACCGCGAGTGTGTCGAACCTCTACAGACAAAATGTTAACCCCTCCAAAATGTCTAACTAAACATGAAATATCTGAGAGCTTCAGCATATAATGCGATGGCCGATATATGAAATCGTGCAGAACCAAAGGGGAGTTATGATGTTAAATAGATTAGAAGAATAAGAGGTAAGAAGTTGAGAGAGAGAGAAAGTGTTCTATAGGTGGAAGTTGGGGACAGATGGCAAGGGAGGTGTGAAGTTATGCTGGTCAGGCAAGCTCTGAGCAAGGAAGGCACAAAGGCAGCAAGGAGTGCGGGGGGACTACCTCCTGCTGCGGCAGGAGGGCGGCAAAGCGGAGCCACTCAGAGGGCCCGGCCGTGGCATGACGTCACCGAGACAACGGGTAACACTACGCGCACAACACTCTGCCTCCTGCACTTACTCACTCACACTCTCTAGCTGTATCATTCAGTCTTATACACTAAACTTATAACTGATGATATAAAATATAATGCATTGTCACAGACGAAAATAAAGACCACTTCTATAATGCCCGTGACATGACGATTCACAAGAAAGAATGTATAACATTGTAGATAGACTGTAGCCAAATTCATTGCCCTGGCGAGTGTTAGCGAGTGGCCAAGCGAGTGGCTGAGCCCACGTGGCGTTCTGCTAAGCTGCAGGCGTCACACCCCACCCAAGATATTAGACGCTCAACCATGAGCTCCATATCTGACAAGCAGAACCCCGATAAGACTCGCCATCCCTAACCACTTCACAACAAAGAAAGGCAAAGCTCAGTTCTCATCAAAAAATTACAACCCCTCCCAACACAATAGCTTAATTCATACTGCTATGCTCCTAGAGCGAGCTTTTACTAGCCCAGCCTTCTGAGAGAAGTACAGGTTCGACTCAGAACTTCAGCTATAACATACTTAAAAATGTAACTATTAAAGAAAGAGTTTTTATAGAATGTTTTCATTTTAATATGTTTATGGCGGCTGCACTACAGGGGCAAGCCAATTTTACTCCACTCTCAACACACACTGACTGAACGGCGAGGGTTCTCTTGCAAACAAACCCTCCCATGACAAACAATCAGCCAAATCATTATCAGTGCCCTTAGCATGCCACACATCCAACTTGTGTTCCGGCATCACAACAACACCTGACACTGATAAACTGCCCAGTTCATCACAAGACTGGCACTTCTCTTCGCTCTTTCTGGCAACGGGACCTGCCAATATCCTTTCACTAGTTCTACCTTCGTGATAAATGAGGCAGCCCCGATGCGGTCTGTGGTATCGTCAACTCTGTCTGCTAGGCGAATAAAGTCTAGCTGGGATGTCGTGGGCTAGGAAACAATGGCTGAGCAAGCGGCTCGTAGCCTAGCGAGGTCCTCAAGACTGTACGGCCAAATTACGTTAACTGACGGGGTGCTCTCTTGAGAGATCCAGATCGCTAGTACTGGTTCTCTCCTGGCGACCCTCTTCAAGTCAAAGCAAAACGAGTTAGCAGTGTTGGGTGGCAGAGTCAAAAGCCCTCACTCGCAACACAGTGCTAAACTCACAAGGTACACAGTCAGAAAAACAACCTAGGCTTCCCACGTATCCATTGCGATTGTACAAGTTCAACAAAACCTGGTACACATCGGACACACAGGTACCTCGCTACCGCCAGACGCTGCAGACGCTCTGTCAACGCTCTCAAGATATCGATCATAATTTGAGTATTAACTACTCATCCTCTTCATTCTTGTGCATGAAAGGTGGTTAAGAGCACGTTTAACCATCCTGTAGCTTAGTAAGTAACACTGCACGATATTTCGCTGTGTATTGACTGATAAACTTTGTGTTTATCACAAGACTCCTGCTCGGACAGGGCGCCACTAGTGCCATCTGTTGTTTTGTTTTGTTTTGTTTGTAAACAAACGCTCTCTTCTTATTTTGATATAAAATCGTAGCCCCTAATTTTACCCATTACCTACTGTAGTAAGTATCAATTTATCTGCCTTGTATGTAAGTAAAGCTTTGCATATTAATTTGCTAATAAACAATATTGTGTACTAACTAACCTGCCTACAGGAACGAATGCCGACGCCATTTTGTAAACAAACCTTTTTGGGGGGGATTATACATATTAAATTCCAGCCAATTTTGTAGTAAATTTAAGTGCATTCATTTATCTTTTTCCCCTAGATATATTCTTGACTTTTTCTCCTCAGAGTGATTTTACTTTAAGCTAAGGGTGAACGACCGTGAACGTGAACCGTGAACGACCGCAGCAGTGCAAGTACTGGTACTGAGCTGGATACACAGGCATAGTTTGCCTTTTTCCAGAGGATCTACTGTAAGAAACTGTAAGAATTTGTACAAACTAACCTAGCCTAACCCAACCTGCCAAGCTTTTAACCTAATCCAAACCTAGCCTAGCCTATAGCCAGCCAATCTGTTGTTCTTATTAACTCTAGTAGATATTGTATTTAGTATCCTACTGTAGCTATATATATCTGTAATTTTAGTTGTTGCTTGCACGATCTTGTAGTAACCTTTAACTGATACATTTTTTTTTTTAACTAAAAAGAGTAGGTTACTGCTTTACTAGGCTACAGTGACACCAGGGCCATCTGTTGATACAGTATATTAACCCCTTGTGTGCAGTCACACTTTATTTTTATATAATCTCTATTTGGTGAATTGTATATTTAGTTACATATTCTGTTATATATATATATATATATATTTGTTTAAGGTTAGGTTATCACACCTGGTAGCCTATTTCTGCGTATTTCAATTTTATTATTTTCGGTTAGGCTATTCAACGCTGGTAGCCTATTGGTGCGTATTTCAATTTTTGTTAAACTTTTGGTTAGGCTATCGCCCCTGGAAGCCTAATTCTGCGTATCTCAATTTTTTTGTTTTCGGTTAGGCTATCACCCCTGATAACCTATTGTTGTGTATTTCAACATATTTGTTTTCGTTTGAAGTGATTGAAGTGCTTCTAAAGTGAGTGAAGTGTTTTAAAGTGAGTTAAGTGTTTTAAAGTGAGTTAAGTGTTTTAAAGTGAGTGAAGTGATCTGAAGAAACTGACTGTTACCATGCCTCGCACTTGTACGAACTGCGCCGGTAGGTTTGGTGAGTCCATGTTTGTTACTGTCGATCTTCAAGTATGCCGTCTCTGCCAGCAACGAGAGAATTTGACAGTGAAATTAGATGAAGCCTACAACAAGATCAACGTCCTCACCATGAAGCTGGAATCACTCCAAGAGTTTGTAACACTCAACGTTGGAGTACCACAAACTTCAATTGTCACCGCAACTCCAGCAGCCACCAACGCCCCAACGTCAACTGCCAACAATTCAACGCCTGCAGTAGCCATTTCATCTGATGGTTCCGATACTCAAGAAACCAATAAACTCTCTTCCCCCTCAAGACAACTTCCGTGTCGTGAGGAACAACGTTTGCCCCAAGACCAGGAAACCCATACCGATTACCGAGTGTCAAAACCGCTTCCAGATACTCGCAGACTCAGATGACGAAGCGGAAATAGAAGAAGTCCGTCTCGTGGGAGACTCGATGATACGTGGTCAGCTCACAGAGTTTTGCGCCAGAGCACCTAAGACCAGGAAGCGTTTTTGTATCCCTGGTGGTGGTGTGGACGACATAGTTGCTGCAGTTGACGAAGTATCTAAGCTGGCCCCTGCTAATACAATGTACGTCATCCACGTTGGATCCAACGATGCACAGCGAACCCGGTCGGAAGATTTGCTTTTAAAGTACCAGCAGCTGATCAAGTCGTTTAAGGAGAAGTCATCAAGAATCATCGTCTCAGGAATCGTCCCCCGGATTGGTGTAGAGAGCCGATTTTACAACATAGCCACCAGCACAAATCGTTGTCTAGCAAACCTCTGCAGGAACGAAAACGTGGGATTCGTCGACACCTGGGACAATTTCTACTACGATGACTATTTGTTTTCGGACGATGGAGTTCATCTGAACCAGGTGGGAGCAGCACGTTTTGGGCGTCTTCTCAACGATGCGGTGAAGGATTTTCGGAGAAGAAATCGACTCAGCACAGGACAACCAGGAAGGAGGACTGAAGACAGCGAGGGCGGCAACCTGCGAAGGAATTAAATGCAAATCTGTCAAGAACCGCGAATTTGGATAAAGCTCCACCAACACGACCCAAATTCAAAACCGCCAAGGATAACGACCGAGGACCGATGTCAGCCATGAATGTAAATGTAGATCCGACCAGAACCAAAAATTTGATTAAAGAACGTTCTGTGAGTTCTAAAACTGCAACTTTAAAGGTTTTCTATGCAAACGCTCGTAGCATACGCAATACATTTTCAGACTTAGAGGAACTAGTGTTTACTGAAAATTATGATGTGATTGGTATAACAGAATCTTGGCTCAATACAGTAGATAGAGACTTTTTAGCAGAGTATTCACTTCCCGGTTATGTAATGTTTGAGAAAAGCCAAATAAATAAAAATGGAGGTGGCGTTTTATTTTATATCAAAGAAAGTCTTAACCCGACCCTCTTGTCAAAACCTCAAATTGTGAACGTCGACACATCTTTTGTGCTAATAAAGAATAATAAAGGTACAAAAATAATAGTTGCATTAATATACAGACCTCCAGCTCAATCAGTGCAAACTGACCGAGAAATTTATGAACAAATTGCAGATGTAAGTAACTCACAAGATACCGTATTTATTGGCGACTTTAATTTACCTGTGACCAAGTGGGGCGATACTCTTACTTCACACTCCGGACATGACTTGTATACGAACTTGCAAGAGAGTTCACTTTATCAATTTGCTCGAACACCGACCCGTGGTAATAACGTTCTTGACATTATACTTGCAACAAAAGAAGAATTAATAGAGAATTTGAATGTTGGTGATGAATTCAGTAACAGCGACCATCGTACGATAACTTTCACTTTAAACTTTACTAGTAACGAACCAAATAGTAGCATCGAAAAGTCCCTAATTTCAAGAAAGCAAACTTTCATAAACTTAGAGCTATGTTTAAAGAAACTGACTGGAGCTTTTTAATTAACAATAACGACATAAATACATCTTGGAAATTATTCGAAACCACTTACCTAAAATCAGTGCAAGACTGCATACCATCGAAAATACGGCGTCCAGGCCATAATAATAAGCCCAAATGGTGGAATAAAGATATTTCAAACTGCCTGCTTGCTAAAAAAATTGCTAATGATAGATTAAAATCCTCACAAAATGACGAAGAACGGGTGAAATTTGTAGAGCTACGACGCAAAGCCAAAAAGTTAATTAAGCAAAGTAAAAAGACCCTAGAGTTACATATTGCGAATCAAAGTAAAACAAACCCGAAAGAATTCTATAGTTATATCAGAAAGAAAAAAGTAGTTACTTCAACTGTTGGACCGTTAGTCGATGAAAATGGAGAATACACCAAAGACGAAGTACAAATGAGTAATGCCCTCAATACCTTCTTTGCATCAGTTTTTACAACAGAAGACTTCAGTGATAGTTACAGAGAGAGAAGTATTGAATTGTTTAGATAAACTCAAGGTAAATAAAATGCTTGGACCTGATACAATCTCGCCTAGAGTTCTAAAGGAAGCTAAGGATGAGCTCTCCAAACCACTGACATTACTATTCAATAAATCCTTGCAGTCTGGAACTATGCCTGATCAGTGGAAGATAGCCAACGTAACACCGATATTAAAAAAAAGGCAGCAAATCCCTACCCCGTAACTATCGTCCAATTAGCTTAATCTCAGTTGTATGTAAAATACTAGAAACGGTCATAAGAGACAGACTCGTAAATCACTTAGAGGAAAATAACATACTTAAAGATACTCAACACGGCTTTCGTAAAAAACGTTCCTGTTTAACAAACCTCTTAGACTTCTTCCACGATATCCTCAACCTCTACGATGAGAGTAAAGCTGTAGATAATATATACCTTGATTTTCAAAAGGCGTTTGACAAAGTTCCCCACAAACGTTTACTGCTAAAACTAAAAGCGCATGGAATACAAGACGGTGTGTTGAAATGGATAGAAAATTGGCTCAGCGACAGAAAGCAAAGAGTAGTCATAAACGGTAAGGCATCTAAATGGACCAATGTAAGTAGCGGGGTACCCCCGGGATCGGTACTAGGACCAATTATCTTTCTAATTTACATCAACGACATAGATGAGGGTCTCACCTGTACAATCTCAAAATTTGCTGACGATACAAAAATTGCAAATAGCGTACTCTCAAAAGATCAAGTTGACGATATGCAACACAATCTAGATAAATTGTCACATTGGGCCCAAATTTGGCAAATGAGTTTCAATGCGGATAAATGTAAAGTACTACATATCGGATACCTAAATGAGAAAGCAAACTATTCGATGAATGGCACTCAGCTTAAGAATGTAAACAGAGAAACTGATCTGGGAGTAACAATATCGAGTAACCTAAAACCGAGTCAACAATGTTCAGAAGTTGTTAAGAAGGCAAACAAAATAATTGGCTTTATAGGCAGGTCATTTGAGCATAAATCCAAAGACGTTATCCTAACCCTTTACAATTCCTTAGTCCGCCCTCTTCTGGAATACTGCGTTCAATGCTGGTGCCCTTATTACCAAAAAGACATAAACAAGCTAGAACGAGTTCAACGTAGAGTTACCAAAATGATACCTAGCCTAAAGAACAAACCATACGAAGAGCGTCTTAGAGAATAAAATCTCTTTCCTTTAACCCAGCGCAGATTAAGAGGTGACTTAATTCAAGTGTTCAAAATCATCAAAGGCATCGACAATATGAACTGTAGTAAGTACTTCACTATCGACCAATCTAATTACACGCGGGGAAACGGTTGCAAAATTATTGGTAAATCTTTTAACTCACACGAATCTAAGAATTTCTTCTTCAATCGAGTTGTCAACTTGTGGAATGGGCTTCCCCGAGACATTATAGACTGCAGCACCGTTGATTCATTTAAACTCCGCCTAGACAAATATCTCGCATCAAACCCGCGACTGACTGCGTTTGTAAATGAATAACTTTATTTTATCCTCCCCTCAGTTACTAACCCATAATTATGTCCCCTACTAACTTCCTAGTCCTGCCACGGACATTAGTTCCAGGGCAGTAGTTCCCTTTCCAATGTTCCCTTACCCACTCTAAACCACTGTTTGGACACTTGATCCTCAGTGTTTTGGAGGACAAGCAGCCTAGAATGGTGACTAGACCTGTTGTTGCTTGATTTCCTTTGTACTCCCTTGTACTCCTTTGAAATCACAACACCAATAGCCTCACCCCAGTCTAGCATTAAATAGCCCAGCAGACAACCAAGAAATAGGTAGGGAGACACTGCGAGTGTGTCGAACCTCTACAGACAAAATGTTAACCTCTCCAAAATGTCTAACTAAACATGAAATATCTGAGAGCTTCAGCATATAATACGATGGCCGATATATGAAATCGTGCAGAACCAAAGGGGAGTTATGATGTTAAATAGATTAGAAGAATAAGAGGTAAGAAGTTGAGAGAGAGAAAAAGTGTTCTATAGGTGGAAGTTGGGGACAGATGGCAAGGGAGATGTGAAGGGTATGCTGGTCAAGCAAGCTCTGACCAAGGAAGGCACAAAGGCAGCAAGGAGTGCGGGGGGACTACCTCCTGCTGCGGCAGGAGGGCGGCAAAGCGGCCAGCCACTCAGAGGGCCCGGCTTTGGCATGACGTCACCGAGACAACGCGTAACACTACGCGCACAACACTCTGCCTCCTGCACTTACTCACTCACACTCTCTAGCTGTATCATTCAGTCTTATACATAAAACTTATTACTTATGATATAAAATATAATGCATTGTCACAGACGAAAATAAAGACCACTTCTATACTGCCCGTGACATGACGATTCACAAGAAAGAAAGTATAACATTGTAGATAGATTGTAGCCAAATTCATTGCCCTGGTGACTGTTAGCGAGTGGCCAAGCGAGTGGCTGAGCCCACGTGGCGTTCTGCTAAGCTGCAGGCGTCACACCCCACCCAAGATATTAGACGCCCAACCATGAGCTCCATATCTGACAAGCAGAACCCCGATAAGACTCGCCATCCCTAACCACTTCGCAACAAAGAAAGGCAAAGCTCAGTTCTCATCAAAAAATTACAACCCCTCCCAACACAATAGCTTAATTCATACTGCTATGCTCCTAGAGCGAGCTTCTACTAGCCCAGCCTTCTGAGAGAAGTACAGGTTCGACTCAGAACTTCAGCTATAACATACTTAAAAATTTAACTATTAAAGAAAGAGTTTTTATGGATTTGTTTTCATTTTAATATGTTTATGGCGGCTGCACTACAGGGGCAAGTCAATTTTACTCCACTCTCAACACACACTGACTGAACGGCGAGGGTTCTCTTGCAAACAAACCCTCCCGTGACAAACAATCAGCCAAAACATTATCAGTGCCCTTAGCATGCCACACATCCAACTTGTGTTCCGGCAGCACAACAGCACCTGACACTGATAAACTGCCCAGTTCATCACAAGACTGGCACTTCTCTTCGCTCTTTCCGGCAACGGGACCTGCCAATATCCTTTCACTAGTTCTACCTTCGTGATAAATGAGGCAGCCCCGATGCGGTCTGTGGTATCGTCAACTCTAGGTAATGCATAGGCGTCTGTCAGGAATAATGCCTCCACATTCTTGCAATCACCATACACACGGATCTTGCCACTCAACTCAGGTTGCAAACTCACTGGCAACGACCACTCACGATATCCCTTATCCCTCAGACCCTTGGGCAATGGATAGGTGTCTGTCAGGGATAATGCTTCCACACTCTTGCAATCACCTTACACGCGGATCTTGCCACTCAACTCCGGTTGCAAACTCACTGGCATCTACCACTCACGATATCCCTTATCCCTCTGACCCTTTTTCCACATGTCGTCTAGCTCTGTTTTCACGACAGGCTGTTAAGCAGGATTTATACGGTAGGGAATTATACTGAGCCTTGCACTGTCTCCAGCCTCCATGTCGAATTCTACCCCATACATCAGGCCTGGAGAAGCGACAAACATGCGGATGCACTGCCACAGTCTAGTAAACAACTTATCTCGCAGAACAACATGCCTAGTGCCCTCCCACAACCCAGCCGAGACTGCAGCTTCTAACCAGTAGTCTCCCTCCTTCTCCACCTTCGTCCCAAAACTGCCAGGTCATGAGAGGGACAATCAGTACCACCTGTGCAGTCACTCCCATAGTTCATTATTGCTAAGGGTTCTCCACCGATACCGTACATGCGCACCCCCGCATTCCTTACGACTACATCTGCCTGCGCAGCATCACCGCTTTTAGTGACATGGCCAGATACAGTCGGTCTATGGTAGGGCTGTTGCATTCGACTAGAGCAGCATTGGGAGGCTATGCGACGACGGGCACATCCACTCCACAGCCAACCTCACCAATCTGCTCAATGTCCTCCTTCTGACCACCACCCTTGGCAGCCATGGGTCGACCCTGACCTGACAACCATGTCCAAGCTTTGTCGCCCACCTTCAACCACCGAAACAACGAGGCTAACGGTCTACCAACATTCAAGTGACCTGCCCGCGGAACATCTTGCACCGCCTGAGTTGTGAGGCTCGGGTGCTCGGCACGACCAGTGGGGTATGAACCGAGCTGGTGCTGGAGCGCTGCACACTGCTGCTCAGGCAGGTGCTCTAGCGCATCCACAGCCACCAGACTCGTGTCCCCCGCCCACTGCTCCGCCGAGACATGACAATCCCAACTCTCCTCCACCTGTGCCCTACTGCCCCCCTCTCCTTCTCCACCTTGGCCGCTGCAGACCAACGCAGGGACAGTAGGCTGCTCAGGTGGTTGCCTCACAAACTCCTCCAACAGGTTCACATGACATGTTTCCCCGTCTTCGTGTTCGATAGCCCCGTTCCCACAACTCTCCTCCAACTGGGAACTACTAAGTCGCGGAGTGCCATCACGCCCAACCATGTCACTAGGGGTGACAGGTTTTGGGGCCACTCCGGAGCTCACCTCTGAGTCAAGTACTAGGCCGCTAAGGAGAGCCGCTGGAGCAAAACTCACAAAACTCCCAACTATCGCTTGCTCCTTCCGACCATTCCTCCGCTGGTCTGAAGACTGAGGAATAGGCTGTGACACTTTCGATGCAAGAGATCTTGTAACAACGCATGCCATAGGTTGTACTTGACACTTCTCTACCCACTCCTGTTCCTCCCTACTCACGTCGGCTGGCATCTCGGCAACGACTAAGGGTGAAACCTCAGAAGTAGGCACCGCAAAGTCGTTGCCGAAAAGGAGGTCGACGCCCCCAACAGGCAAGTTCTCCACAATTCCAACATCCAACTCTCGTGTTACACCATCTACCTCCAGTTCCATCCTGACCAACATGTATGACCTGGTAGCATTGATACCTTGCACCACAACCACCCGTGCCACGTTTATTGGTCTACCAGTAAAGTTCTTTATCAAAGTCTGAGAGGCACCCGTGTCTCGCAACAGCTCAACTCCATGCTTCTTAGCAGCCCACTTCACGCAGCCACGCCCTCGATGGTCGCAAAATACATCGCGGACAGGGTTCGAGCCTTCCGGATTCTTCTCCACTGGCTGTGTCCCAGCCTCTGACGTTATACCCCGGGCAAACTCAGACGACTTCGGGGACACCCCAATGTTGCGAGCCAAAGACACAACTGCATTAGGTAGCTTTCTTGGACAGGCTCTTGCAAAATGCCACTTCTCATGACAATGAAAACACTCTAACTCCCCCTTGGGCTTCCCCTGAGGTGGGGAAGGGCCCGGACCCTTCTTAAACAGGACGGTAGTAGGTGTATGGTCAGATTTGGTGTCGTTGCTCTTGTTCTTAGTGTAATTATGTGTATCAGTGTTTCGGGGAGGGGGAGGGTTACGCTCCTTATTGCCTGCATCACTTCTCTGTGCAGAACCGCACCCACAAATCAAAGATAACCGAAGGTCAGCCATCTCAGTTGCCTCCTGAAGAGTTTTCGGGGGTTTTTCTTTAAGATTCAACATCAGATCGGCGCCCGTACACTTGAAATATTGTTCTAGAAGCAACCAGCTGTTTCAACTCCTCAAACGTCGATGCCTTCTCAGAACGCAGCCAGTTTCTAAATGTATCAGAGAGATCCCGGTCATGCTCAAGAAAGGTGCACTCACGACCCTTCGTTACACCCCGGAACTTCAATCTGTACGTCTCTGGTTGTAACTCGTACGCCCGCAGAACAGCTTCCTTCAATACCTCATAATCGACGCAAGACTCCAAGGGCAACGCATCATATGCCTTGAGTCCTTTGCCAACCAACCTAGAGGAAACAAGGGCTGCCCACTTAACCTCGGGCCATTGGTGCTCCCGGCACTTCTTCTAAAAACGCATGAAAAATTCGGTGACACCCGAATCGTCAAATACAGGGACTAACTTAAGAAGGTGCGATAAAGACTGATCAAAACCTTGATTCCCAGAACCGAGACGCTGCCCTGTTGACTCCACCCTAGACTTCTCAAGATCTATGTCTGCACAGTACTTCGTAGCCTCAATCTGAAGCTCAGCTTCCCGCTGCTGCTGTTGTTGCTTAAGCTCAGCCTCATGTCTGGCCTTTCTCTCCTCAGACTCAACCTCTCGCTGCCGTTGCTGAATCTTAGCCAACTCAAGCTGGAAGAGCATATCTGCAGTTAAACCTTGAGGAGGAGGAGATGCAACAATTGGAGACCCCCCCCTGTGATCCACCCGGGGGCAACCACGCTGCCAGTGACTATCGGCCTGCGGGAACGTCGGATCCGGAGTTCTAGAGAGCACGATGGGAGTAGAGTGGAGGGGGGGCTTGGCCGAAGGTGCCAAAGCACCCGATCCACCCTGTGCACCACGCACCCCGCCCAGCACACATGCCACCAGGTCACTTCTCATCATGCTGCTAGTGCCAACATGCCCCATGACCGTGGCCAAACACTGGAGACCATACCGATCAATCCCCGCCACCCGGTTAACAGTAATAGGCATTTCCAGAAATGTCCTTGCATCCTCCTCACTAGTTATTACTCTCATGTCATCTAACAAACCCAGCCTCTGCACCTCAGAGCCTGCTTCCCGTACTGTGTCCTCACTGTACACTGATCCGTCGTCCGACATAGTGTCCACCGAAAATTCTCAACGTTTATAAAACAAAAGGAGTACCTAAACTCTCATGCAGCACTATTCACTCAAAAATGCTTGAAGACTCTTAAGTGTTATACTACTTGCCAAAACAAAATCTGTGTCCACTATATTCCTTCAAACAAAAACAAATGACCACAACACTCCTGCAATATTTCTCTAAGTTCACAAAATCCTGAGCAAGGTCGCCATTTGTTACGACCGGGACTCGTATAAAACAAGGGCTCTTAATCATTGGACTAGAAAGGCACGCAGCCACAACGGTAACACTAGATCCAACCCTCGAACTTATAATGCCGGCTCACAAAAACACCTATACCCTCCAGAGTTAAATCTGCGATAGCGGGTTATCCTCTAACTCGGTATAAATGCACTACTACTACAGGCTGATGATCTCTGATATAGCCTGATCACAACAACATACAATTACGTTAATAATGTATACAAGGAATTAGATAGAGAGCTTAATTAAATCCCTGGAATGATTTAATGCAAACAAGAAGAAGGTATAATAAATTAAAGTTACTCTAAACAATAATAAACTGTCACATCCCCACTCTGTACCCCCTACTTTGGCAGGCTTATTCCAAACCTTCAATCCTGATTTTTGGCGAGACGGTAATCCCATCAGCGGCCGGGTTACAGCAGGGAGATCCAGGTGGTCCTGCTCTTTTCTCAATAGGGGTGGATGCAACAGCTAACAAAGTAAGGTCAGAACTGAATGTATGGTACCTGGACGATGCAACCTTGGGGGGGTCAGTAGAGTACGTTCTAACCGACCTAAATAACATCGTAACTGACCTCGGCCGGGCTGGGCTAGTGATAAATGACACCAAATGTGAACTTGTCCTCCTCAACCACACACGTGAACAAGGAGAAGAGACTAAGGCCCTGTTCCGAGGCATATTGCCAGATGTAAAGATCCTTCAGGAGCACCAGCAAACCCTATTAGGTTCCCCACTAACTATGGCAGCAATCCCACCAGCACTTCAAGTTAAAAAGGAGGAGCTTCAACGTTCGTGAGTCGCCTGATACACATCGATGCCCACTCAGCTCTGGCCCTGCTCAAGAACTGTTTCTCCATCCCAAAACTCCAATACCTCCTGCGCACATCGATGACTTACACGAACAATGGTGGCCTCCAAGAATTAGACAGCATAATCCGAGAAGCAGTGACCAGCATCACCAACGTGGAATTTAAAGAACGGAACTGGACACAAGCCACCCTTCCTGTCCGCCTCGGGGGCTTGGGCATACGGAGAGCCTCGGATATTGCCTCCCCAGCCTTTATCTCTTCCCTCATCGCGACCAACGACCTTGTAGTGTCCATCCTTTCTTCTCAACCCGGAATGACACTTAATGGGGACGTAACAGCAGCGATTAACACCTGGAAGGGAAGTACAGGAGTAGAGGAGGAGCCTCAGGGTACCTCCAGGAGCAAGCAGAAAGCGTGGGATACCATCTCGGCGAAGAAAACTCAAGAAAATCTCCTAACCAATGCAGACCAGGTTGCAAAAGCACGCCTCCAGGCAGCCGCCCGTTCGGAGAGTGGCTTGTGGTTACACGCCATCCCCATCCCACCTCTTGGAACTCACTTGGAAGCTGAAGCGCTCCGGGTTGCCATCGCACTCAGAGTGGGTGCGGCAGTTTGTCACCCACACACTTGCAAGTGTGGTGGGGGATGGATGCTCAA
This sequence comes from Paralithodes platypus, assembly GCA_032716605.1. Lineage (NCBI taxonomy): Eukaryota > Metazoa > Arthropoda > Malacostraca > Decapoda > Lithodidae > Paralithodes > Paralithodes platypus. The sequence continues at coordinate 11,769,643 of CM064569.1, read as the reverse complement.
GGTCACCATGCCTTGTCATGTAATTACAACGCAGGCCGCCTGCCAAGACACTCTGCACTAAATTATGTCATAAAACGGGCCCTGCAGAGTGCTAACCGTGCATCAATCCTCGAACCACATGGACTTCACAGAGAAGACGGCAAACGGCCAGATGGGATGACCACTTTCCCTTACAAGAATGGCCGGTGCCTCGTGTGGGATGCCACATGTGTTGATACTTTCTCCACAACCAACATCGCCAGAAACGCCGACGAAGCAGGTGAAGCCGCCCGGATAGCAGAAAATAAAAAGCGAGAAAAATATCAAGCCATCGCCAGAAATCATCAGTTCGAGCCCCTGGCATTCGAAACTTCAGGAGTCTTCGGCCCTACCACCCTTAACCCTTATTTAGCGGGTGGTAAGGTATTTTACACTGTACCGCTCAGCGGGCATAATCCCGAAATATTCGCTCAATTTCACTCGCCCTAGCGCCGTTACTATGGCTCCAATGCGAACGAAACTATCATTTTTGGAAAGAGCAACTCTTCGTCTCCCCATATAAGTCTATGAATGGATGTTATGAATGAGTGTGGAGGGTGGAAAGAGGTGAGGAAGAGGAGGTACTTTTTGGTCTATTTCCCGGGCGCGTTCGGTTGCGTTCGCTTTGGCCTGACTTCGGCCTCTCGCACGTCTACTATTCCTTCGGTAATCGGTCTTATTTTTATCTTATTTCTCCTTATTTCTGTATTCTCTCTCTCTCTCTCTTTCTTTCTCTCTCTCTCACTCCTGTCTGTCTGTCTGTCTCTCTCTCTCTCTCTCTCTGGCTCGCTCGCTTTCCCTCTCGCGCGCTCTGTCTCTCTCTCTCTTCCTCATCCGTATATGTAATTCTCATTATTATTTTCTCTAATCTCTCTCACTCCTCCTGTCTGTCTGTCTGTCTCTCTGGCTCGCTCGCTTTCCCTCTCTTGTGCTCCCTTTCTCTCTTCCTCATCCGTATAATTATGTATTTCTCATTATTATTTTCTCTAACTAATCCCTCTATTTCATTTATTTGCATGTAATATTTCTGTATTATTATATCTTTTTCACTCTGTCTTCAGTTCAGTTTCTGTATTCTCTCTATACGGTGGGAATGGTATTTCGTATGAGGGATGTGCAGCACAAATATTCAATCTTTCGTTGTTTGGTTGTTTGTATTACCGTAAGAAATTTACTGAACGCCTGCAAATAATACGCTATAAAATGCTTGCAATCAAACTCTCAAGCAATTTCAAGGTCACATGCAATTATAAATGTAGGCTATAGGTAGACCCAGAGAGGAAGAGATAAGAGAGAGAGAGTGTCGTGATAATATAACAATGTTACATATGTATCATATATATGAAAAAAATATATACGGTAGGCCTACATCTGTTCCCCACAATCATATAATGCCAAGCACAAATATTCAATCTTTCATTGTTTGTATTACCGTAAAAAATGTACTGAACGCCTGCAAATAATACGCTATAAAATGCTTGCAATCTCTCTAATCTCTCTCATCTCTCTCTCTCTCTCTCTCTCTCTCATTCCTGGATCTCTCTCTCTCTCTCTCTCTGGCTCGCTCGCTTCCCCTCTTCCTCATCCGTATTATGTATTTCTCATTATTATTTTCTCTAACTAATCCCTCTATTTCATTTATTTGCTTGTAATATTTCTGTATGATTATATCTTTTTCACTCTTTCTTCAGTTCAGTTTCTGCATTCTCTCTCTCTCTCTCTGTTTCGCTTGCTTTGCAGGAATGTTGTTTTTGTTTTATATATAATATATAATAATTTACTTATCATTACTTACTATATCGTATAAACAATAGTAGGTAGCCAACTTACCATAATACCGATACACCAAACCGATCCGCATGCGGTTATGTTTATCACCTGTTTACTAAAGTGCCACCATTATCGATTTTCTTGGAGCCGACTCGAGCGGGAGGGTTACCAATTGAAGTTAAATCCGCTAGCATATATTGTTAGATGTAAGACATGATAAATACCACTAGAAATATGAATTGGCAAAATCCATATAATATAACTTCGAAATTGTTCTGAAATTTCAAAACAAACCGCTAGTGTAAGTCATTGCTGCTAGATCGAAGTAAAGGTCTCTAGATCTAGCGGAAGTCGCTATACGTATTGGCAGTACTGCACACTCATTCATTTCATTCATTCATTTTCTATTGAGCTCGTCCTGGAATCTTTACGACTCTGAATCTTACGATTGCCGACGGTGATACGTTGTTGACATTGTTGTTGATGTTCCAGTGGAGGGATGAACAAAATATTGTCCTTGTCCAATAATAGCTATTTCATAGTCCCACAGGACTTATTTTGATATATTTATCAAATTTATTGAACGCCTGAAAATAATACGCTATAAAATGCTTGCAATCAAACTTTCAAGCAATTACAAGGTCACATGCAATTATAAAAAGGTATATTGTAGACCACAATCTTCGCCAAGCTTCGTTGTTGCTTGTATTATCGTGAGAAATGTACCATACACCCTGGTTATCGTGAGAAATTTACCGAACGCCTGCAAATAATACGCTATAAAATGCTTGCAATCAAACTCTCAAGCAATTTCAATGTCAAATGCAGTATAGGTAGACCCAGAGAGGAAGAGAATGACAGAGAGAGAGGGGAAGTCAAAAACATCTGCTAGGTGTGATTTCCCCTGAGAGGGAAGAGATTAGTTAGGGGCGTGCCCTGGCCTACATCAGACAAAGAGAGTACAAAGGAGTACAAACAAAGAGAGTGAGACAGAGAGAGAGAGAGAGTCGTGATAATATAAAAATGTTACACATGTATCATATATATGAAAACATAATATATACGGTAGGCCTACATCTGTTCCCCACAATCATATAATGCCAAGCACAAATATTCAATCTTTCGTTGTTTGTATGTATTACCGTAAGAAATTTACCGAACGGCCTACAAATAATACGCTATAAAATGCAAAGGAAATTTCTTGTAGAGTGCAATTTTGAGGACGTAATGTGCTCTGAGAGAGAGCGGAGCGGTGATTAGGAGCATAAATTACCTCAAGACCGCTCGCCACACAGGGAATTATATAAGGAAATTACCGTATTTTAGGGTTTTTTCACTCGTGTTTTACGATCGTTGAAAGACAACCAGTGATCGTAAAAGGATGGTTCGGGTGTCATTGGAAAGCTCAATTTACGCACTTTCAGGATACATACTTGTATTACGCTCTGGGTCTTGTTTATGCATGAAAAAGAGCACGGAAGAACCCCATTTAGGGTAAAAAAAAAAACCCGCTGGGCGGCACAGTGAAATATACTCCACCAGCCGCTCGTAAGGTGATAAAATGCTTGCAATCACATTTTCAAGCAATTATAAAATATAAATTGTACTTACCAACACCCACACCAGTATGTTCTTCGTCAGGAACATCTCCAATTTGCTCAAGGGTCTGTCCAATATCAACCACAACATCCACCCCACGCAAATTATGCTTGGGGTGAAAGCCTATGATCGGGTTATTTTCGTCTTCCGAGTCATCCACACTACCAAAACTCTCACCCAGACCTTCGACGGTTTCATCCAACAGCTTATTAGAAAGTTCTGAAGAGTTCAGCATGATATCTAGTTCCTGGGTGGTAAGCCGGGCGTGGTTAGTAGGGTGGCGCGACGCACTAGGGATGGCGGCCACCGAATCGAACACGGGCAAATCTTGACCTTCCATTATGGCTGCTTGAGGGTCACTTAGTCACGGTCACGCAGTGGGGATGTGTGGGTGGGCCCTTGTAGTACACCGCCTGACCACCAAGTTTCGCTTTCCACCTAAATTAGGGCGGGAATACGCCCACAGACTTAAGTCCGACCCCGCCATTTAGTCCAATTTTTTCGTATCGGACTTAAGTCCGACCCCGCTAAATAAGGGTTAAGATGGTGAATGAAATAGGCCGTAAAATCAGAGAAGTTTCAGGAGGACCCCTGGAAACCCTCTGGCTCAAGCAAAGACTAGGGATGGCTATCCTCCGGGGCAATGCCACCAGCGTCATGAGCTCAGTTCGACAGGACTGGGTCATGCCACTGTGTGAGGCCCGGGCAGGAGTGGTGTATCCGTAGTCTTTCCACAGTAGGGTAAAAAAAAACATAAACTTTATTTGTATGTAACATGTGTGATGCACATAAATAAAAGGGGATGTGTCGGATGGATGAAAGCCACAGTTGCTGGCGCGTTTGGGGCTAGCAACACGTATTATGAAAAATATGTATCCTCGTTCATTCACTGTCCCCCCCCCTTCACTCACTCAACCCCACAATTTGCCGGAGGATAACAGGTTTTTCACAATACGTAGACGGAGGTCTTTAAGGACTATTAATTAACGTAACGTAATAGTGCCGATACGAAGTAGAGGGTGGAGGACTTCTTAAGTTCTTAGTCAAGGGTGGATTACTTCGGCTTCGGCCAACACTATTCTTTGGTGTTGTTGTTTCTTACTTCTTTGTTTGATTGTTGACCAGACTAGAGAATTCCTGTCTCTTTATTAGTCTGTTGTTGAACACTAGTACCGAGTTCTTGTATACCCCGTTATAGCAGATTGAACTCTGGAGGGTATTGGTGTTTTTTGTTCGGCTGGCAGTACTCAGGGGTTGGGATCGTGTGTTTCCGTTGTGGCAGCGAGCCGTATTCGAGTCCTGATTGAGAGCCCTTGTGTACCCGAGTGCCAGGTCGTAACAGCCCATATTATGTGACCATAAAGAAAGAAGAGAACGTAAACCAGTGATATATAAGAGGATACAATTTTACAGTAAGATTTGCACGGGTGAGAAATGGAGAAACTGGAAATTGTCAGAGGAAATGTCTTAGTTTTCAAATGTAACAGAAAGGTTTGGAGAGAGAGAGAGAGAGAGAGATTATTACACAATTAATGAAATATGTTAAATTTCATTTTACCTTCAGCTGATATAAAACCGATTATAGCAAGTTCACCAAATCAATATACATACAGTATATCAACAGAGAATGCATAGAAAACAAAGTCACAAATGTTAAATAACATTACTACACAAATTACATTATACTTTGTTCATACTATATATACTGGATGTAAAGACCTCAGCCATACCTTGATAATAGTAACCCTATTTGGTCGGAGGAGGGTCTTTTTGGAATTCCCGTTTCCCTTCGTTAATTCAAAGATTGTAAGACGTTTCACCTCATTAGTTTGGCGATAATAATACACTTCACCTCATGAAAGTGTCAATCTTTTCCTGGCGAGCGATAGCAAGCTTGTAACTTGAATAAATAAGCCTTCGGCCAAGACATTATTAATAAAGAATATGTACAAATATAGTTTAAAGGGGTTCTGTTTTTTTTTAGTTTGAAGGAAGTGCGGGAAGACGTTCTTACTAGCATATGGGACGAAGTAAAATACATTGTTCGAACATGGCAAAAGCAAGCAAAATTCTCAAAAACAATTACACAATATATCATAATAACTCCAAAGAGGTCGGCTCAGATATAGCTACAAATGGTGAAGATCATGTATGACTAATATGTGCCTGTGTGTGTCTGCAAGGGAGTGAACACCAACGTTGAACCATCTTATGTATATACAGTACACCCACACGCACACAAAGGAAGCTACACGGACTTCCAAGGAATTGTTAGTATATCATGAATACGGGGTCCATTGGTGAATACAAAAAAAAAAAAAAAAAATCCATAGTGCAATATACTCATCGCAAAGTGTGCAAAATACTATCCACTCATATCTTGAGCAATTCTATAACTGTATGACAGAACGACTTGCACTTTTCCATGAGGTTGGTTCCAGGTAGAACACGTTGTATATTATATAAAAGTGTACATACTGTATACTGCATATAATTTCTATGAATTCTTAGCGCTATCTTACAGCCAATTGTTGCTTAATGTGTTCAGAGAGACAGAGACAGAGACAGAGAGAGAGAGAAAGAGAGAGAGAGAGAGAGAGAGAGAGCAGCAGCAGCAGCAACAGATAAGAGGCCCCTTAATCCTACTTCACACATACGCGAGTTGCCAATAGTGTTGACTCTCGGCAATCACGCAAAAATGAGTGTGCTAAATTCCACGATGCACCACGAGAGAGTACGAATCACCGCGAGTGTAATAACGAGCCACTATGAGTCACTGTGAGTGACCACAAGTAACCGCAATAAAACCGCGATTGAATTGCAAGTGTTAGAAAATTTGAATTTTAACGGAATGATAAGCGTGGGCGGCCTTTATAGCGGCTTGGGGGCGGGACGGACAAGCGTCTGCCAACTCGTGATTCGGTGCTGCCACCACTCGCAGTAGACTTGACGCTTGGAGAGCAATTGCGGTGACTCTCGTTGATTCGTACTTACTCTTGGTGACTGGTGTCAACTCGCCGTAACTCGCAGTGACTCGCGTGTATCTCGTACTTATTTCGCGATCACGCGAGTGACTCGCTTTACATATATTAATATAACGGTCATTTTATATATTGCTGGCAGTGACTCCAATTGCATTCATCTCCACTCGTTGTTGCTTGCCTACAACTCGTGGCGACATATTTTACTCGTGTTCTACTCGTATTCTATTTCATCCACCAATTGGTGGATACCCCACTCGCAGTGACTCGTGGTGATTCACGTGCAGTCGTAGTCACTAGCGCACGTGGAATCGTCCGCGAGTCATGCTAGAGTCATTTACGAGTCACCGAGAGTAATTACAAGTACAGTATATACGTGTAGATACGAGTCACTACGAGTCACCACGGGTCACCGAGATTCACTGAGAGTTGTCGGACTCGGGGTCCAAATTTCGTGCAGGGATGAAATTTTGCCGGTTGGCCAACCCACCGCAACTGACCGCGAGTCAAACATGAGTCGACAGAGTCATTACGAGTCATCGATTTTGACCGCGAGTAGATGCGCGAGTTCACATTTTGCCCTACTCGTGGTGACTTTAGCTCACACTCGCATATGTGTGAACCATGCTTTAGTAACATCGCTCGTCTCTCCTTGCCACCCGACTGTCCCGCCCCCGCCGGATCTGATGAAAACTCACTAGGATTTTGTGGCCTCGGGCGCGACTGCGCCAACCTGACTCCCACCCCTTACCCTCACCCTCCTACCCTCACCCTCCTACCTCAACCTCAAAAAAGCTATATTAGGGTTGGCAAACATGCTCAGTTTGACATGTCTATGGAAACGTTTGACAAACCAATTTTAGTGTATAATGTAGAGGTTTGAATGTTTGCAGATTTATTCCATAGCATGGGCAAATTATTTTAAACTAATAATTTTAGGGGAGATGGGGCGTTTTTCTGTTCCTAATTTGTTCTCATATTCAATTTCATTAGTTTTCAGATTTTATGATGTCCGGCACATTAGTTTAGCGATTTTAAGACTTTTCGGCCCATTTCTTTGTCAATATTAAGACTTTTTGTGTCATTTAGGTGTCAATTTTTACCTGGCGAGCGATAGGGAGCTTGTATATATATTTTCTATCGAAAAATGTCCACATTAATCTTGAAGGAGGGTGTTGGGGCGGTGTTGATTTAAGCTTGATGGAGGTCTAAGGAGGAAACAAACATAAGAACAAAAACATGATACATACATGGGCAAATGAATAAGCCCATCCTCCCTTAACCCTGGAACGGCGAGAACACTCTTAAGAAGTTTTGTTGGCAAAGGAGAGAACACTCTTAAGAGGTAAGGCCTAAGACAAACCTTATAAAAGGCCCCAGTAGCACTTAAAACAAGTGAAATGGTGATTAAGTGAGATAATTCCCCTCCATACCTACTATCACTCCTCCACATGTGTTAAAGTGCCCCCTTTTCCCCCCCCCCCCATCAATTATCGTGTCAATATCTCCAAGCCGGTTCTATGGTGTTGGCATGTGACTAGCGAGTGTGTTGCGTAAGGGAGAGTGTGAGGGTGTAAGTCAGTCAGGCTTCAACCCTCGAGAGGAGAGGAGACGGCTGCCTCACATTTCATGAAAGACCGATTGGCAATAATTCGCGTTTTTCACCATCCAAACACTATTCCCACTTGTTTTATTGTTGTTAATAAAGTAGGAAAGTGTCCGCCCAATCAGGGCGCTCCTTTGTGTCGAACTTTTTGGGCCACAAACGTCCAAATTCCCGGCATGACCACCTGTGACCCTCCTACATCTACCTCATTTGCTCTTTGTACCGGATCTCCTACTTGCCTTTTGTCAGACAACTTAGTGCCAGCATCTGACTCCCGTAAGCCACTAAATGACAAAGGCAATCAACTTCCTGGCACTTACTTTGGAGAAGGAGAGCGAGAGAGGACTGAGTCTAAACTGCAAGTCACGCCTGCTAAAGCACAATTGGCAGCGCGAAGCGGGGCAGCCAATCAGCGCACCGGCCCCCCCTATAAAGGGAAGGGGACAAGAGCCGCTCGGGGTCAGACGGGCACCACGCCTTGAGGAAGCAACACCTCTCCTCCCAGCCTCCCCATCTCCTGCGGGCACACCAGGAACCAAGGCGATAACTACAGTAGCCTTCCAGCCCACACAACAGTTCCAGTAGCAGAGCCCTCGAGTCCTGCATCACTCTCACCATCCCGGAGGATACACCATCAGTATCCCTGGGCCTGTCGCCATATTGCATGCCTGCACACCCGCAGCCAGCAACTTCATCCAGGACGACAGGAGATGGCTAAGAGTGACAATCTCCCAGACCACTACTGGCCAGCTTTGAGGTGGTAGTGCAGCCAGAACGCCCACCACGAGCAACAGACTTTTAATCAGGACCCATATTGGGCCCGCAGAGGAACCAAGAAAAAGAGAGAGGGGAATTTGACTAATTCGAGGGATCTTCAATAAAAATATGTGTTCTTATAGAACAAACAAAAAGAGAAATTGACTTGACTAAGAAATAGAATAAACGGATGATGTGTTATGTGTAACTAGTGTTTATTGATAGAAAGGGCTCCAAGCCATTAGCTACCAAGTATTTAGGATCTTATAGGAAGTTCTTTAATGAACGTAAGAGGGACAGAGATTAAATAACAACTATTGGGTTCAAGGGAAAATAGTGAATAGTTGTTTTACAGATGAGCTTCAGCTAGGGTTATAAGAATTATATTGGAAGGACACACGTCCGGATTAGATTGTAAGAACACACGTCCGAAATTATATTGCAAGGACACATGTCCGAATAATATTGAAGGGCCACTAGTCCGAATATGTTTAACGTAACTTATCATCGATAAAGGAACTTTATGATTAGTCTTGCTACCTCCTAGCTCGGTTGAGTGACCGTTAAAATTGGGCCTGACTTGGTAGTCTTAGTAAATCATAAAATACTTGCCCGAAATGTGTGGTATGTAGCCGCATAAGACGAGGGGCGTCTTTTGAAATAGAAAGTAACGTAAGGGCGTATCCGGCTCTTGAAGCTACCAGAAATATTGTCCGGGGAGCAATGTTGTATTCCGGTGTAATATTGTATTAACAAAGAGTTTATGTTCATGTGTAACGGACTACGCGTTCGATGTTGTAAGAGAACTAAGAGTTAAAGATTATATCCTTTATAGAGAGTTAAACGGCCTACGGGCCAGTGTTGTATTCCGGTGTAATATTGTATTAACAAAGCGTTTATGTTCATGTGTAACGGACTACGCGTTCGGTGTTGTAAGGGAACTAAGAGTTAAAGATTATATCTCTAATAGAGAGTTAAACGGCCTACGGGATAGTGTTGTATTCAGGTGTACTATTGTATTGACAAAGCTTTTATGTTCAAGTGTAACGGACTACGCGTTCGGTGTTGTAAGGGAAATGTGGTGAGTTAAAGATTATATCCTTTATAGAGAGTTAAACGGCCCACGGGCCAGTGTTGTATTCAGAGGGGCTATTGTATGAGCCGAGAATGGTGTTCGTAACGCTCGGGAAAAGGTTAGCCATTTGGGAGTTTCGGAAGCGGATATAGAAATATATATTATTTGTCCACTTGCATTTAGAAATTAGTAGTAGTTTGAGTCAGAGCAGCCCAGGTCTCTTAGAAGACATCGAAGGGCACGGCGATCATTATAAATTCAGTCTGGTAACCTACGATGTATCTAAGTTGAAGCGAGGCATTACCTGAATAGCGGGCATCCGAATAGTATGTGCGGGAGCTCTTGGGTTCCAACGTACCATCTATCACGGGACAACGTCTTATTCAATTTGCGTACTGAACTTATTTCGACCAGAACTGGAAGTAAGCTATTGGACTAGTAGTTAGATTTAGAGTTCGTTCTATTAAATAAACTATACAAACTCTAGCAACTGTCGAATTATTCCCCCACCTCAGTAGTGTGCTTGAAATACAACATTTTGGTGGCAAGCGGTGGGATTCGACAAATTGTTGGGTTATGTGTAGATTATCTGACAGAACCGACATAATGACGACGATATTACCTTTCAGGGTATGGGAAGAGGGCAAACAAGAAATCGAGCTGTGGACTGAACAATTAGAATGCCAGTTCACGTTACTGGAGGTAGGAAATGATGAGAAAAAAATTGCCTATGGAAAGGCGCACCTAGGAAAGGCCCTAAACGATGTGAGAGTACGTCTGGAGGGACTAGTATCATGGGCAGAAGTAAAGGCCTCTCTAATTGAGGAGTTTGGCCGAGAAACTTCCACAAGAAAGGCCCGAGAGAAACTAAAGACGATGAAACTGGACGGTCAGAATGTGAGAACCCTGAGGAGGGGAATCACGAAGTATGTCAAACTTGCGTATCCACACATGGACCCCGAGAGCCAAGAAACAGAAATTAGGGAAATCATTATTCAAGCATGTCCTGTGGAAGTAAAGAAACACTGCATTGTTCATGAAGTGACTACCACCAAGGAACTTATGGGAGTGATCAAAAAGGTAATGAAAGACCGAGAATTAAAAGAGGAGAAAAAGAAAGGGGAAGAGGAAAACCCGAACAAAGGGTACCCAAGAACCACTGTCCGATGTTTTGTTTGTAGACAGACCGGACACCTAGCTAGGAACTGTTCAAACCGACCTCAAACCCAAACCTCTAGCTTTAACTCAAGGCCTCAACTCCAAAATGATCAACCCTTACCCAGGGTAACTAACCCAAACCAGAGAAGATTGCTTCCGGTCGAATACCAAAAGACGGAAACCAAACCGGTAGTCACCATGCCAGGAGGAGGAAGTAAATTTTCCCCTAAACCTCACATAGAAAGGCGATATAGTGAGGTTAATATTTTGGAGAGACATACGCCTTGTGAGCCTATCATGGTCAATGGGAAAGCCGCAAATATGGTAATTGACACGGGAGCTAATAGAAGATGTCTTTTGGAGAACTTCTGGAGAAACCACCAGAGAGAATTAGGGACGTTACAGCAGACTAGTATTCAGTTGTCAGGAGCTGGTGGTCAACCATTGACCAACCTAGGGATAACTAGTTCGGTAGTGATATAGTGGAAGGGAATTAAATTCACTACTACTTTTTGTGTATTATCCGGTCAATCTTATAGCGGAGTTGCTGGGTACTTGGGGATTGATCTTATGAGCCAGTTGGGGGTAACGATAAAGTGTGGGGAGAAAGAGACAACAACGACACTCCGGCCATAGATGGTCGCTACCACGGGAAAACTTTCTATCCCCCCTAGATCTTGGAGAATGATAGAGATTCCGAAGCCCCAGGGAATGACCGCCGGGATTTTTGAACCTGATACTCAAAGTAAAGTAAGAATATCCCCCACCCTTATTACTGCCGAGCAGAGGAAACTAGTCCTTGCTAACTTTGGCGACGAGACGATCAGTTATCAGAAGGGAACACTTTTAGGACAAGTTACACCCGCACAACCCACCACCGTTGGAACAAACGGACCTGTTAACTTACCCGAAATCCCGGAACAACTGACGTCCGACCAGGCCACTACTTTGCATGAATTACTCTGGTCTTACAGAGACATCTTTGCTCAAGATGAAGGGGACCACGGCTCCGCCCGAACCCGACATACCCACGAGATCCTTACTCAAGGGCCCCCTATTAGACAACCATACCGACAAGTAGAGGAGATGCTAAAACAAGGAATCGTAGTGGAATCTTACAGTCCGTGGTCATCTCCCGTAGTTTTGTTAAACAAAAAAAGATGGGTCCACTAGGTTCTGTGTAGATTATAGGAAACTAAATGATGTCACCATTAAAGACGCCCAACCCCTACCTCGCATTGATGACTCGCTAGAATCATTAAATTGGTCAACCTGGTTTTCCACCTTAGACTTACAAAGTGGTTATTGGCAAGTTCCAGTTAGACCAGAGGACCAGGAGAAAACCGCTTTTGCTACGAGCGAGGGGAAACTTTATCAGTTCACGGTTATGCCCTTTGGAGGTTGTAATGGGCCAGCCAGTTTTACTAGGGTCATGGACGAAGTACTAAGGGGGTTGGCATGGAAAACCTGTTTAGCTTACTTAGATGACATAATTATATTCTCAAATAGCTGGGAAGAACATATTATCCGACTACAAGAGGTACTGGAGAGAATTAGGAGGGCGGGACTAAAATTGAAGCCATCTAAATGTCAACTAGGGGCACGCAAAGTAGCATACCTAGGGCATGTAGTTTCAAAAAAAGGTATCCAACCGGACCCCCTTAAAGTCAAAGCGATCGCAGAAATTACACCTCCTACTACTGTCAGTGAGATCCAAGCATTCCTGGGGATGGCGTCGTATTACCGGAGATTCATACCAAATTTCTCGAAAATTGCTCGATCCATGACCAAGAGATTGGAAAAAGGGCGGAAGTTTGACTGGGATGAGGATTGTCAAACCGCTTTCGATCACTTGAAAGACAAACTCACTTCTAACCCTAGTCTGTCATCCCGATTTCACCAAGCCTTTCCAGTTGTATACCGATGCTTCCGATGAAGGACTAGGCGCTGTCCTGGCCCAAAAAGTTGATGGGAAAGAGGGCATAATGGCATGCGCCAGCCGGACGCTTAACAAGGGCGAAAACAATTACAGTGTTACCAAAAAGGAATGTCTAGCTTTAGTCTGGGCTGTGCAGTATTTCCGTCCCTATTTAGCCGGGGTCCAGTTTGAGGTTATTACGGACCACCATAGCTTCTACAATGGCTCCGAAAGATGAAAACGGAAGATGGCTTATTTGTTCGGTGGAAGGGGATTTTAGAAGAATATTCCTTTGAAATTAGACATAGACCGGGGAACTTGCACACTAATGCCGATGGCCTATCTAGATTGCCGGTGGCCCCCCGTTCAAACCCCTTCATTTGGCCAGGAACCAACTAGTCCGGGATGTAGGGACAAAGTAACATTTTCTGAGGGAGCCTGGAGGAATTCGAAGGATCGGGTGGTGTTGGACTATCTTGAGGCCAAGCACATGATACAAATCTTACACGGTCAAGAGGGAAGGGGTGCTCATTTGGGACAGTCTCGAGTCCTTAAACAATTCAATGAAAGGTACTGGGCCCCGAGAGCCGACCAAATTGTGAAGGAAGTCGTGCAAAATTGCTTGGGGTGTCAGAGAGGGAAAGATGGTCGAGGGCCTAAACAGTTGCCTGGACACATTTCGGTAGGAAAACCATGGGAGAAATTAGCAGTGGACATTATGGGACCCCTCCCCCGACAGACGAGCAGAAGGTACATCTTGACCTGTGTTGACGTCTTCTCTAAATATACGGTTGCTTGTGCTCTTCCGGACAAGAAGGCTGAAACCGTGGCTCAAGCTATCCTGGAAAAAGTGATCTTTGTGTATGGTATCCCGGGCTGTCTTTTGATTGACGGGGGGAAAGAGTTCAATAATGCCATTTGGCAGCATATGGGGGAAACCTTGGGTTACCAGATCCAACACACGTCTCTGTATCATCCTCTGGGAAACGCGGTGTGCGAAAGGAACCACAGGGTACTAGCTAACTGTGTACGGGCCAGTCTGAGCTTTCAAGGGGAAGAAATATCCAGGAGATGGCCAGAACTCTTGCCTGAAATTGTCTGGGGGGTGAATACCACGAGTTGTAGAACTACCGGGACTCTCCCTACGAGATTATTTTCGGAGTCGCTCCAGAATTGCCTCAGGAACGATTCTTTACCTATCCGATCCATTCCACCAAATACACACAACCAGAACAGTATTTGAAAGTAAAGGAGGGGCGGAAACGAACAATTCATACTCGTGTTACGCAACAACAACCTCCTAAACTTGATCTTAAAAACCCATATTACCGGGGGGGAATATTGTTACGACCGGGACTCGTATAAAACAAGGGCTCTTAATTATTGGACTAGAAAGGCACACAGCCACAACGGTAAGACTAGATTCAACCCTCGAACATATAATGCCGGCGCACAAAAACACCTATATCCTCCAGAGTTAAATCTGCGATAGCGGGGTATCCTCTAACTCGGTATAAATGCACTACTACTACAGGCTGATGATCTCTGATACAGCCTGATCACAACAACATACAATTACGTTAATAATGTATACAAGGAAAAAGATAGAGAGCTAAATTAAATCACTGGAATGATTTAATGCAAACAAGAAGAATGTATAATTAAAGTTACTCTAAACAATAATAAACTGTCACTCCTATATTAAAGAAAGTGAATGAAAGTCCTAAAGCATCGAACAGGAATCTTCTGAAGAAAGTCTGATGCTGCTTAAGATGATCGAATCGGATTTTGAACTGTTATATAAAGCAGGAACAAGATATGACAAGTGTAGGGACATACAGTGTTAACTGGCACGGGAATAACGATAAATGCGCAATAGTATTATCTCCAACAACAAAAGAAGTACTTCCTCAGGCAACGCAAAAGCCTGCTCAGGTTGTGCAACTCAACAACAACCAAAGCTTACAATCAACGTGAATAAAAATGCTGCATACATAACATAAGATTTTATAATCCTAATCGGGTGTCTGCTAGGCGAATAAAGTCTAGCTGGGATGTCGTAGGCTAGGAAACAATGGCTGAGCAAGTGGCTCGTAGCCTAGCGAGGTCCTTAAGACTGTACGGCCAAATTACGTTAAATGACGGGGTGCTCTCTTGAGAGATCCAGATCGCTAGTATCTGGTTCTCTCCTGGCGACCTTCTTCAAGTCAAAGCAAAACGAGTTAGCACAGTGTTGGGTGGCAGAGGCAAAAGCCCTGACTCGCAACACAGTGCTAAACTCACAAAGTACACAGTCAGAAAGACAACCTAGGCTTCCCACGTATCCGTTGCGATTGTACAAGTTCAACAAAACCTGGTACACATCGGAAATCACAACACCAATAGCCTCACCCCAGTTTAGCATTAAATAGCCCAGCAGACAACCAAGAAATAGGTAGGGAGACACCGCGAGTGTGTCGAACCTCTACAGACAAAATGTTAACCCCTCCAAAATGTCTAACTAAACATGAAATATCTGAGAGCTTCAGCATATAATACGATGGCCAATATATGAAATCGTGCAGAACCAAAGGGGAGTTATTGTCCATACTTAGTGTACTCAAACTAGTATGAACAGTCTCGATGTTACGTAATCTGGGTTGATGTAGCGTTACGTATCTTTCCGTAGTCTTAAGTTGGACGCTTCCATAACCTTGGTCGAGCGTTCCATGATTGGGTAGAATATATTATTCTATAGTTGTATATGGGAAAGTATTGTAGGATTATAATTCCCATATATATATATATATATATTTGTATTATTTAAGATTGTTTATAAGTATCTCATTGTAAAGAAGATGGGATACATTTTCCATATGTTATGCGCATGCGCGGTATGTCACGACAGAGACGAACATAACGCGCTCGCCACTCTCCAACCAACCTCCGTCCCAGCTACACACGCTAAGCCTTCTTCCTATAGTTTCATAATCAGGTGTTTTTGCTTCACTTTCATCTCATATTCCATATAGTCATTACATCATCATCTTCGTTACTTAGCACAACTTAACGTAAATATCTAGCCTATCCTAGCCTATTGTAGCCCCTATGTCCATACTTTGTTTACTATACTAACCACTTCCAGTTATCTAGCCTATTTTCCGCCATCCTCCAATCACCAGCTGAGTTCATCTAAGGGTAATTATATTTCTATATGGTTAATACTTCTTCATTATCAAATGTACAGTCCACTTATCTAAATTAGCCATATAATTGGTCCTTAAACCTTTCGCTAGTTAGCCCCCCCCCCATTTTTTTGGGTGTTGTTCGGCGGTCGGTAGTTGCCTTGCTTGGAGTGGGTCTGGCCTATCCCTGTTTTTGTCATGTGTCCTACGTCCTCCAGGCCCCGGTCTTTTGGCCCCGTGGGGCTGTCGTTTTTTTTTTTCGTTCGCTCTTTGCTCAGGCCGCCCCAGGTGCCTGACCACCAGTGGGACAGGATGTGGAAACTAGTGGATAGGTCAGGGCTGCGACGGGAGTTTTACCCAGAATGAAAGTTATAAATCTGATTCAGTACAGTACTTAAAACAATAATTAGCCTACTTTCAATGCTTTTTCGGGCTCATTACATACTACTTTAGCCCTAGAAAATATTGCATAATTGGCACGGCATTAAGATTAAATTCATTCATACTGTACTGTATTTTAAATTTAATCTAGATTTAATTTATATCTAGATCAAAATTATACTGAAAAATAACTTCTTTAAAATTTAAAGTTTATTCATTCACATGTCTTTCTAAATTCTACTCTCGTCGTGTGCCCTGAAGGTGGGGTAATATGATAGCTGATAGGCTGAGTGTGTTAATCCAACTCAAAACTTTTTTTCCTTGTGACTTCTTGAGATGAATTTTTCTTGTGTACAATTTTCACATTTATTAAATTAATAATATAGAATTAGCGGTACCCAGTGAGTTTAGCCGGTTTCAAATACCGTATAGGCTCACACTCTTCTTTACTTTATTATAACTTTAAACGGTACTGCTCTTTTTGACATCTGGAGACTTTTGGCCTATACTGTATTGTACTAAATTTCCCTCCCGACTTTTCTTAACTTATGGCGTAATGAATCTATAATTTCATAACTATTACATAAGGAGTTAAATTGAAAAGCTCCAGATTGCTTGTCTACATAGCGCACAATTCTTATTCCGCATTTCGTGAGGGTGTTTTATTTTCGGCTCACGATTTAATTTGATTTCTCGGAGTACTGTATTGTTAGCCGCAACTTATTCGGTCTGGCATTATTAGTTTGATTTAACGTAATTAGAATTCCTTCCTGTATAATCATGGCTAAAAGTGTACAAAAGCGTCGGGCTGGACTTAAGGGCTCTTTGACGGTCTTAACCTCTGATATTGACGGATTCCTTGATTCGGCGTCTAGAGTGGAGGTGGAGGCCAGGTTGCTCAGTATTCAAAAGCAACTTGACAAATATGAGATCACACAGGAGGACCTGGCCGACACATACGAGGACGCCGAGTATATCGAGGTGATCAGAGAGGATACCCTATATATGGAGGGCATACAAGTAATCGTTGCCACACTGAAGGGGATCCTGATTACAGAGGTCAAGAAGGAGGTCAGGAAAGAGCCAAAGAAATCCGCAGTCAAATTACCCCATCTTACTCTCTCAAAATTTGAAGGTGATGCCACCATGTGGTCGGGATTTTGGGAGATGTTCAAGTGTACCATCCATGACAATCCCGACCTCACAGATATACAACGCTTCACCTATCTAAAGGGTCAGCTTCAGGGTGATGCACATAAACTAGTCGAAGGATTCATAATCGAAAGTGCAAGCTATGCCCCAGCAATTGAGCTCCTACAAGAGACATATGGGCATCCAGATCGAATCAAGGCAGCTTATGTTACCAAATTCAATCAATTAGTGTCACCCAAACACCAAACAGCTGACCTGAAGGACTTCTATGCCAATACAGAGAGTGTGATGAGGTCAATCATTAGCCATGGTATTTGTCTGGAGGAATTTTGTGTGGTGACTCTTGTCAATAAGTTACCATCACCACTAAAAGAAACCATAAAACGGGAAATGGGAGACTCGAGCCTGGATTATAAGAAATTCACTCATTGCCTCCAGGCTGAAGTGTACAATATGGCGGGTCAAGACAGAGTAGGGGGTACACCCATGGCTACGGCAACATTTACCGCCCAGAGTGAGTACAGGAAATTCAACTGTGTTCTGTGTAGTGGCACCAATCATTTATGGTACAAGTGTATGAAGTATAAGACAGGGCCTCTTAAAGTTAAAAGAGCCCGTCAACTACGTCTCTGCACTGGGTGCTTGTCAAAAGACCATGGCCATTCGGGTTGTACTTATCCTAACATAAGAAGCTGCAAGTTTTGTAAGGGCAAACACTTTCATTCCCTGTGTACACAAGAACAAGGGAAAGAAAGTAGACCAGCGGAGGATAACACCAAGAGAGAGCATACTGCTGCTACTTCAACTACAATGTCCGTTGCCACAGGTAAAAATACAGTAATCTTGCCCACCGTACAGCTGCCGGTAAAGGGTAAGGATAATAATTGTGTTAAAATCAGATCGCTTCTTGACCAATGTTCTCAAGAGGACCTTTGTGAAGTCTTCTGTTCTATCCTCCCTTTCCTACATTTCTAAAGGAACTGAGGAGTTATGTCTTCACGGATTTACCGGGAAACAGGCCTCTAGGGAATATAAAGTTGTGGCACTGCAATACAAACACAGAGGTAAATTTCATCATCTAGATGCAATAGTGGTTGATGAATTGCCAGACCATAAAGGTGAAATTAACCTAAAGTCTAAACTGGTTAGTTTACAAAGTAAAGGCATAAAATTAGCCGATCCTCACGCAATGGACACAGATCAGCTGGAGCTGCTCATCGGAGCGGATCACTACTACGATATAGTGCGACCTGGGTATAAAAGGTCAGGTAGCCTAATTCTGCTTCCTACCAAGTACGGGTACGCCATCAGTGGTTCATATGTGACACAGCCTACAAGCTCCAGCATAGAAGTAATTACTGTATTGAAAGTAGCAGTAACACCAATGGACGAATACATATCCACTGGCAATATTCCACCATGCAAAAATGACTTAAATGTTTTGTGGGAATTAGATCATATCGGGATAACCCCTAAGGAATATTCACTGGTTGAGCGTCAAGCACTATCGTCGTACGAGGATACCGTTACCTATGATCCCGACAGCCAACAGTATAAAGTGAGACTGCCCTGGAACAATTCCAAGGATCAGCTGCCATCTAACAAGGGTTTGGCCATAGGCCGTCTTCGGGGACTTCAGAAAAGATTCCTCAAGGAGCCTGACTTTTGCGAGGAATACTCAAAAGTCATAAAGGAACAGGTGTCCCGGGGTTTTATTGAAGAGGTGCCTTTTGATAAATCAGATACCGGGCATTACTTGGCTCATCATGGTGTAGTCAAGGAGAGCAAAACTACGCCAGTGCGTATTGTCTTCGACTGTTGCGCCAAGATGAGTGAACGTCATCCTAGTCTTAATGACTGCCTGTACACTGGACCCTCACTGGTGCCAGATTTGGCGCAGGTTTTGCTTCGGTTTCGACTCGGTAAGTATGCCTGGGTGTCTGATATTGAGAAGGCATTTCTAATGTTAAGACTCCATGAAGACGACCAGGACTATACGCGATTTATGTGGCCCAAGTATCCGAGGAAACTGGATTCTCCCCTAATTTGTTACCGGTTCCGGGCAGTTTTATTTGGAGCGACTTGTTCCCAATTCCTTTTAAACGCCACCATTTTGAAACATTTGTCTTATGTCAGTGCAGATCCGCAGATTATTCATCAGATTCGGTCAGGGTTATATATAGACAATTTACTGGGTACAGGAAATGAAGAAGATTTCCTGGTTGATACCTACGCAGTAGTCCGAGAGATTATGAATGACGCCCATCTACATTTGCGTGAATGGGCGACTAATAATTCTGTTTTGCGGACTGTACTGCAACGGGATGGTGTGGCGGCTGTACAGCAGGAACATGTTAGAGTGCTTGGGTTGTTTTGGAAAACGGACACCGATACCCTCTCATTCGGCGTTCAGTACGCGCAATATTCGCAGATTACAAAACGAATTTGCTTGAGTATGACAGCTAAACTTTTTGACCCCTTGGGGATAGTTCTACCGGTGTCGATCAAATCGAGATTATTCCTTCAGCAATTATGGAGGATAAAGTTAGGATGGGATGAGGTTTTGACTGGCGATCTGGTTCAGGAGTGGGATGACATTATTTCGGATCTTCGTCTCTGTAAGGGTTTTCATTTTCCTCGGAGAGTTGTCATGGACCATCCTGTGTCCATTCATGCCTTCTCAGACACTAGCAAAGTCGCGTACGGCACCGCCATATTCTTTGTTGACACAAGTGGCAGCCGTCTCGTCATAGCGAAGGCGAAAGTCGCCCCGATCAAATCCCTTTCCATCCCAAAATTAGAGCTGACTGCAGTTCTGTTGGCTGCTAGACTCGTTCACTTTGTAGAGGAAACTTTTAAAAATTTGCTAAATGTCTCGGAGACAGTTGTATGGAGTGACAGCCAAATTACGCTCTACTGGTTACATAGCCGTAAGAGGCTACCAGTGTACGTCAACAACCGTGTCGACGAAATTCGTACCCTGCTCCCAACCGCACAGTTTCGGTATGTGTCTACCAAAGAGAATCCAAGTGATTGCATTACTCGTGGTGTCTCTGCTAAATTTCTCAAATCTTCTGCGTTGTGGTGGAATGGCCCATGCTGGCTTAATGATCCCAACGAATGGCCAGAGAATATAGATTTGAGCGAGCAACACACTGCTATTGTGGCACCGGTAATTGACTCGGTGCCTGACGAAGACACACGGTTATGGGAGTGGGATAGATTCAGCAGCTATGAAAAGTTACAACGTGTTACAGCATGGGTGATACGATTTGTAGAAAATGTAAAAGCAAAAATTAAAGGCACACCGTCCACAGGTAGTGCTTACCTCAATGTGAAGGAGATCAGAATTGCAGATCAATTATTACATAAGCTCTGTCAACAAGAAATATATACGCAGGAATATAAATTACTGGTTAAGGGAACAAAGTCTAGGAATAACCTGATCAACCAATTGGGCTTACACTTGAAGGGGGACTTGATACATTGCGGAGGCAGATTACGATTGGCAGCCCTCTCTGAGGCAAGTAAGTATCCAATACTACTGCCCCCCAATCATCCCTTCACCCATCTTATCATCGATAGGTGTCACCGACTCTGTTGTCATTATGGGGTTGGTCATATAGTCACCTATGTAAGACAACGATGGTGGGTGCCTAGAATCAGGCAGGTGGTCAAGAAAGTCCTTCGCAAATGCTTAAAGTGTAGAAGAGTACAGGGAACACATTATGATCCCGTCGGAATTCCTCCCTTACCAAACCTGCGAACTACCCCAGGTGACCCTTACAAAGTTACCGGGGTTGACTACAGTGGAGCAATCCCTGTGAAAGATTCACCCAATCTTAAGGTGTATATGATACTTTTCACTTGTGCTGTTACCAGGGCAATTCACCTGGAACTGGTCACCAACCTCACTTGTGATAGCTTCCTACATGCCTTCCGAAGATTCTGCAGTAGACAGGGATATCCACGTATCATGCTGAGTGACAATGCAAAGACTTTCATAGGGGCATCTACATATCTCAAAGAAGTGAGCAACAATCCTAAGATTCAGACCTGCCTAGCGGATGTAAAATGCGAATGGCGTTTCATTCCCGCCAGAGCGCCTTGGTTTGGCGCCATATGGGAGAGAGCCATAGGCATCGTGAAGGCGGGTCTGAAGAAGGTGTTGGGTAGAGCTCTCATCTCGATTGAGGAACTCAACACCATTCTCTTGGAGATTGAAGCCACCGTAAATGATCGCCCTCTATACTATGCTTCTGGTGATTTGGAAGACCTTACCCCAATCACACCCTCAGTACTGGTACGTGGATACAGACTGCGGGATCTTCCTGAAGAGCATGACGAGGATACTATGGAAGATCCAGACTACATAAGTAAGGAAGTGATATCGGCCCGCTACAAATACATTCGTAAATTATCGCGAGATATTTGGCATCGCTGGTCAACAGAATATCTGGTGACTTTAAGGGAAGCGCAAAGGAATAAACTAACACCATTAAAAGGTCATTGGCCTAGGGTAGGGGACGTGGTAACCATCCATGAGGAGGGCCCGCGCGCATTTTGGAAATTGGGTCGGATAGAGGAGTTATTACCAGGTCGTGATGGTGAGGTTCGGGTAGCAAAGGTTCGCACCAGGACTGGAGTAATCACACGGCCAACAGTCCGACTATATCCTCTTGAGGGTGACCTCGATCGCAAGGACACCCCCTCGGATCAGTTATCCATTGAAGTCCCCTCTCTGGCTTCTACTTCGGCGCAGCCTGTTGACGCGTCTGGCGAACGCCCACGTCGACAGGCAGCCCAGATATCCTCCCAAGCTTGGCGGGATAAGATTGCCTCCGGGCAAATCTAATCATGTAAATTTTGTATATTTTCTGTTGGTGGGAATATGTCCATACTTAGTGTACTCAAACTAGTATGAACAGTCTCGATGTTACGTAATCTGGGTTGATGTAGCGTTACGTATCTTTCCGTAGTCTTAAGTTGGACGCTTCCATAACCTTGGTCGAGCGTTCCATGATTGGGTAGAATATATTATTCTATAGTTGTATATGGGAAAGTATTGTAGGATTATAATTCCCATATATATATATATATATATATATATTTGTATTATTTAAGATTGTTTATAAGTATCTCATTGTAAAGAAGATGGGATACATTTTCCATATGTTATGCGCATGCGCGGTATGTCACAACAGAGACGAACATAACGCGCTCGCCACTCTCCAACCAACCTCCGTCCCAGCTACACACGCTAAGCCTTCTTCCTATAGTTTCATAATCAGGTGTTTTCGCTTCACTTTCATCTCATATTCCATATAGTCATTACATCATCATCTTCGTTACTTAGCACAACTTAACGTAAATATCTAGCCTATCCTAGCCTATTGTAGCCTCTTTTCATACTTTGTTTACTATACTAACCACTTCCAGTTATCTAGCCTATTTTCCGCCATCCTCCAATCACCAGCTGAGTTCATCTAAGGGTAATTATATTTCTATATGGTTAATACTTCTTCATTATCAAATGTACAGTCCACTTATCTAAATTAGCCATAGTTATGATGTTAAATAGATTAGAAGAATAAGAGGTAAGAAGTTGAGAGAGAGAGAAAGTGTTCTATAGGTGGAAGTTGGGGACAGATGGTAAGGGAGGTGTGAAGGTTATGCTGGTCAGGCAAGCTCTGAGCAAGGAAGGCACAAAGGCAGCAAGGAGTGCGGGGGGACTACCTCCTGCTGCGGCAGGAGGGCAGCAAAGCGGCCAGCCACTCAGAGGGCCCGGCCGTGGCATGACGTCACCGAGACAACGCGTAACACTACGCGCACAACACTCTGCCTCCTGCACTTACTCACTCACACTCTCTAGCTGTATCATTCAGTCTTATACATTAACTTATAACTGATGATATAAAATATAATGCATTGTCACAGACGAAAATAAAGACCACTTCTATACTGCCCGTGACATGACGATTCACAAGAAAGAAAGTATAACATTGTAGATAGACTGTAACCAAATTCATTGCCCTGGCGAGTGGCCAAGCGAGTAGCTGAGCCCACGTGGCGTTCTGCTAAGCTGCAGGCGTCACACCCCACCCAAGATATTAGACGCTCAACCATGAGCTCCATATCTGACAAGCAGAACCCCGATAAGACTCGCCATCCCTAACCACTTCGCAACAAAGAAAGGCAAAGCTCAGTTCTCATCAAAAAATTACAACCCCTCCCAACACAATAGCTTAATTCATACTGCTATGCTCCTAGAGCGAGCTTCTACTAGCCCAGCCTTCTGAGAGAAGTACAGGTTCGACTCAGAACTTCAGCTATAACATACTTAAAAAATTTAACTATTAAAGAAAGAGTTTTTATAGAATGTTTTCATTTTAATATGTTTATGGCAGCTGCACTACAGGGGCAAGCCAATTTTACTCCACTCTCAACACACACTGACTGAACAGCGAGGGTTCTCTTGCAAACAAACCCTCCCGTGACAAACAATCAGCCAAAACATTATCAGTGCCCTTAGCATGCCAAACATCCAACTTGTGTTCTGGCAGCACAACAACACCTGACACTGATAAACTGCCCAGTTCATCACAAGACTGGCACTTCTCTTCGCTCTTTCCGGCAACGGGACCTGCCAATATCCTTTCACTAGTTCTACCTTTGTGAAAAATGAGGCAGCCCCGATGCGGTCTGTGGTATCGTCAACTCTAGGTAATGGATAGGCGTCTGTCAGGAATAATGCTTCCACACTCTTGCAATCACCATACACACGGAACTTGCCACTCAACTCAGGTTGCAAACTCACTGGCAACGACCACTCACGATATCCCTTATCCCTCAGACCCTTGGGCAATGGATAGGTGTCTGTCAGGGATAATGCTTCCACACTCTTGCAATCACCTTACACACAGATCTTGCCCCTCAACTCCGGTTGCAAACTCACTGGCAACTACCACTGACGATATCCCTTATCCCTCAGACCTTTTTCCACATGTCGTCTAGCTCTGTTTTCACGAAAGGCTGTTGAGCAGGATTTATACGGTAGGGAATTAAACTGAGCCTTGCACTGTCTCCAGCCTCCATGTCGGATTCTACCCCGTACATCAGGCCTGGAGAAGCAACAAACATGCGGATGCACTGCCACAGCCTAGTAAACAACTTATCTCGCAGAACAACATGCCTAGTGCCCTCCCACAACCCAGCCGAGACCGCAGCTTCTAACCTGTAGTCTCCCTCCTTCTCCACCTTCGTCCCTAGAACAGCCAGGTCATGAGAGGGACAATCAGTACCACCTGTGCAGTCACTCCCATAGTTCATTATTGCTAAGGCTTCCCCGCCGATACCGTACATGCGCACCCCCGCATTCCTTACGACTACATCTGCCTGCGCAGCATCACCGCTTTTAGCGACATGGCCAGATACAGTCGGTCTATGGTAGGGCTGTTGCATTCGACTAGAGCAGCATTGGGAGGCTATGCGACGACCGGGCACATCCACTCCACAGCCAACCTCACCAATCTGCTCAATGTCCTCCTTCTGACCACCACCCTTGGCAGCCATGGGTCGACCCTGACCTGACAACCATGTCCAAGCCTCGTCGCCCACCTTGAACCACCGAAACAACGAGGCTAACGCTCTACCAACATTCAAGTGACCTGCCCGCGGAACATCTTGCACCGCCTGAGTTGTGAGGCTCGGGTGCTCGGCACGACCAGTGGGGTATGAACCGAGCTGGTGCTGGAGCGCTGCACACTGCTGCTCAGGCAGGTGCTCTAGCGCTTCCACAGCCACCAGACTCGAGTCCCCTGCCTACTGCACCGCCGAGACATGACAATCCCAACTCTCCTCCACCTGTGCCCTACTGCCCCCCTCTCCTTCTCCACCTTGGCCGCTGCAGACCAACGCAGGGACAGTAGGCTGCTCAGGTGGTTGCCTCACAAACTCCTCCAATAGGTTCACATGACATGTTTCCCCGTCCTCGTGTTCGATAGCCCCGTTCCCACAACTCTCCTCCAACTGGGAACTACTAAGTCGCGGAGTGCTATCACGCCCAACCATGTCACTAGGAGTGACAGGTTCTGGGGCCACTCCGTAGCTCACCTCTGAGTCAAGTACTAGGCCGCTAAGGAGAGCCGCTGGAGCAAAACTCACAAAACTCCCAACTTTAGCTTGCTCCTTCCGACCGTTCCTCCGCTGGTCTGAAGACTGAGGAATAGGCTGTGACACTTTCGATGCAAGAGATCTTGTAACAACGCACGCCATAGGTTGTACTTGACACTTCTCTACCCACTCCTGTTCCTCCCTACTCACGTCGGCTGGCTTCTCGGCAACGACTAAGGGTGAAACCTCAGAAGTAGGCACCGCAAAGTCGTTGCCGAGAAGGAGGTCGACGCCCCCAACAGGCAAGTTCTCCACAATTCCAACATCCAACTCTCGTGTCACACCATCTACCTCCAGTTCCATCCTGACCAACAGGTATGACCTGGTAGCATTGATACCTTGCACCACAACCACCCGTGCCGCGTTTATTGGTCTACCAGTAAAGTTCTTCATCAAAGTCTGAGAGGCACCCGTGTCTCGCAACAGCTCAACTCCATGCTTCTTACCAGCCCACTTCACGCAGCCACGCCCTCGATGGTCGCAAAAGACATCGCGGACAGGGTTCGAGCCTTCCGGATTCTTCTCCACTGGCTGTGTCCCAGCCTCTGACGTTATACCCCGGGCAAACTCAGACGACTTCGGGGACACCCCAATGTTGCGAGCCAAAGACACAACAGCATTAGGTAGCTTGCTTGGACAGGCTCTTGCAAAATGCCCCTTCTCATGACAATGAAAACACTCTAACTCCCCCTTGGGCTTCCCTTGAGGTGGGGAAGGGCCCGGTCCCTTCTTAAACTGGACGGTATTAGGTTTATGGTCAGTTTTGGTGTCGTTGCTCTTGTTCTTAGTGTAATTATGTGTATCAGTGTTTCGGGGAGGGGGAGGGTTACGCTCCTTATTGCCTGCATCACTTCTCTGTGCAGAACCGCACCCACAAATCAAAGATAACCGAAGGTCAGCCTTCTCAGCTGCCTCCTGAAGAGCTTTTGGGTTTTTTTCTTTAAGATTCAACGTCAGATCGGCGCCCGTACACTTGAAAAATTGTTCTAGAAGCATCAGCTGTTTCAACTCCTCAAACGTCGATGCCTTCTCAGAACGAAGCCAGTTTCTAAATGCATCGGACAGATCCCGGTCATGCTCAAGAAAGGTGCACTCACGACCCTTCGTTACACCCCGGAACTTCAATCTGTACGTCTCTGGTTGTAACTCGTACGCCCGCAGAACAGCTTCCTTCAATACCTCATAATCGACGCAAGACTCCAAGGGCAACGCATCATATGCCTTGAGTCCTTTGCCAACCAACCTAGAGGAAACAAGGGCTGCCCACTTAACCTCGGGCCATTGGTGCTCCCGGCACTTCTTCTCAAAACGCATGAAAAATTCGGTGACACCCGACTCGTCAAATACAGGGAATAATTTAAGAAGGTGCGATAAAGACTGATCAAGACCTCGATTCCCAGAACCGAGACGCTGCCCTGTTGACTCCACCCTAGACTTCTCAAGATCTATGTCTGCACAGTACTTCGTAGCCTCAATCTGAAGCTCAGCTTCCCGCTGCTGCTGTTGTTGCTTGAGCTCAGCCTCATGTCTGGCCTTTCTCTCCTCAGACTCAACCTCTCGCTGCCATTGCTGAATCTTAGCCATCTCAAGCTGGAAGAGCATATCTGCAGTTAAACCTTGAGGTGAAGGAGATGCAACAATTGGAGTCCCCCCCTGTGATCCACCCGGGGGCAAACCACGCTGCCAGTGACTATCGGCCTGTGGGAACGTCGGATCCGGTGTTCTAGAGAGCACGATGGCAGTAGAGTGGAGGGGGGGCTTGGCCGAAGGTGCCAAAGCACCCGCTCCATCCTGTGCACCACGCACCCCGCCCAGCACACATGCCACCAGGTCACTTCTCGTCATGCTGCTAGTGCCAACATGCCCCATGACCGTGGCCAAACACTGGAGACCATACCGATCAATCCCCGCCACCCGGTTAACAGTAATAGGCATTTCCAGAAATTTCCTTGCATCCTCCTCACTAGTTATTACTCTCATGTCATCTAACAAACCCAGCCTCTGCACCTCAGAGCCTGCTTCCCGTACTGTGTCGTCACTGTACACTGATCCGTCGTCCGACATAGAGTCCACCGAAAATTCTCAACGTTTATTAAAAAAAGGAGTACCTAAACTCTCATGCAGCACTATTCACTCAAAAATGCTTGAAGACTCTTAGGTGTTATACTACTTGACAAAAAAAAATCTGTGTCCACTATATTCCTTCAAACAAAAACAAATTACCACAACACTCCTGCAATATTTCTCTAAGTTCACAAAATCCTGAGCAAGGTCGCCATTTGTTATGACCGGGACTCGTATAAAACAAGGGCTCTTAATCATTGGACTAGAAAAGCACACAGCCACAACGGTAACACTAGATCCAACCCTCGAACTTATAATGCCGGCGCACAAAAACACCTATACCCTCCAGAGTTAAATCTGCGATAGCGGGGTATCCTCTAACTCGGTATAAATGCACTACTACTACAGGCTGATGATCTCTAATACAGCCTGATCACAACAACATACAATTACATTAATAATGTATACAAGGAAAAAGATAGAGAGCTTAATTAAATCACTGGAATGATTTAATGCAAACAAGAAGAAGGTATAATTAAAGTTACTCTAAACAATAATAAACTGTCACTCCTATATTAAAGAAAGTGAATGAAAGTCCTAAAGCATCGAACAGGAATCTTTTGAAGAAAGTCTGATGCTGCTTAAGATGATCGAATCGGATTTTGAACTGTTATATAAAGCAGGAGCAAGATATGAAAAGTGTAGGGACATACAGTGTTAACTGGCACGGGAATAACGATAAATGCGTAATAGTATTATCTCCAACAACAAAAGAAGTACTTCCTCAGGCAACGCAAAAGCCTGCTCAGGTTGTGCAACTCAACAACAACCAAGGCTTACAATCAACGTGAATAAAAATGCTGCATACATAACATAGGAGTTTATAATCCTAATCGGGTGTCGGCTAGGCGAATAAAGTCTAGCTGGGATGTCGTAGGCTAGGAAACAATGGCTGAGCAAGCGGCTCGTAGCCTAGCGAGGTCCTTAAGACTGTACGGCCAAATTACGTTAAATGACGGGGTGCTCTCTTGAGAGATCCAGATCGCTAGTATCTGGTTCTCTCCTGGCGACCTTCTTCAAGTCAAAGCAAAACGAGTTAGCACAGTGTTGGGTGGCAGAGGCAAAAGCCCTCACTCGCAACACAGTGCTAAACTCACAAGGTACACAGTCAGAAAGACAACCTAGGCTTCCCACGTATCCGTTGCGATTGTACAAGTTCAACAAAACCTGGTACACATCGGAAATCACAACACCAATAGCCTCACCCCAGTCTAGCATTAAATAGCCCAGCAGACAACCAAGAAATAGGTAGGGAGACACCGCGAGTGTGTCGAACCTCTACAGACAAAATGTTAACCCCTCCAAAATGTCTAACTAAACATGAACTATCTGAGAGCTTTAGCATATAATACGATGGCCGATATATGAAATCGTGCAGAACCAAAGGGGAGTTATGATGTTAAATAGATTAGAAGAATAAGAGGTAAGAAGTTGAGAGAGAGAGAAAGTGTTCTATAGGTGGAAGTTGGGGACAGATGGCAAGGGAGGTGTGAAGGTTATGCTGGTCAGGCAAGCTCTGAGCAAGGAAGGCACAAAGGCAGCAAGGAGTGCGGGGGAACTACCTCCTGCTGCGGCAGGAGGGCGGCAAAGCGGCCAGCCACTCAGAGGGCCCGGCCGTGGCATGACGTCACCGAGACAACGCGTAACACTACGCGCACAACACTCTGCCTCCTGCACTTACTCACTCACACTCTCTAGCTGTATCATTCAGTCTTATACATTAAACTTATAACTGATGATATCAAATATAATGCATTGTCACAGACTAAAATAAAGACCACTTCTATACTGCCCGTGACATGACGATTCACAAGAAAGAAAGTATAACATTGTAGATAGACTGTAGCCAAATTCATTGCCCTGGCGAGTGTTAGCGAGTGGCCAAGCGAGTGGCTGAGCCCACGTGGCATTCTGCTAAGCTGCAGGCGTCACACCCCACCCAAGATATTAGACGCTGAACCATGAGCTGCATATCTGACAAGCAGAACCCCGATAAGACTCGCCATCCCTAACCACTTCGCAACAAAGAAAGGCAAAGCTCAGTTCTCATCAAAAAATTACAACCCCTCCCAACACAATAGCTTAATTCATACTGCTATGCTCCTAGAGCGAGCTTCTACTAGCCCAGCCTTCTGAGAGAAGTACAGGTTCGACTCAGAACTTCAGCTATAACATACTTAAAAATTTAACTATTAAAGAAAGAGTTTTTATAGAATGTTTTCATTTTAATATGTTTATGGCAGCTGCACTACAGGGGCAAGCCTATTTTACTCCACTCTCAACACACACTGACTGAACGGCGAGGGTTCTCTTGCAAACAAACCCTCCCGTGACAAACAATCAGCCAAAACATTATCAGTGCCCTTAGCATGCCACACATCCAACTTGTGTTCCGGCAGCACAACAACACTTGACACTGAAAAACTGCCCAGTTCATCACAAGACTGGCACTTCTCTTCGCTCTTTCCGGCAACGGGACCTGCCAATATCCTTTCACTAGTTCTACCTTCGTGATAAATGAGGCAGCCCCGATGCGGTCTGTGGTATCGTCAACTCTAGGTAATGGATACGCGACTGTCAGGAATAATGCTTCCACACTCTTGCAATCACCATACACACGGATCTTGCCACTCAACTCAGGTAGCAAACTCACTGGCAACGACCACTCACGATATCCCTTATCCCTCAGACCCTTGGGCAATGGATAGGTGTCTGTCAGGGATAATGCTTCCAAACTCTTGCAATCACCTTACACACGGATCTTGCCACTCAACTCCGGTTGCAAACTCACTGGCAACGACCACTCACGATATCCCTTATCCCTCAGACCCTTTTTCCACATGTCGTCTAGCTCTGTTTTCACGACAGGCTGTTGAGCAGGATTTATACGGTAGGGAATTAAACTGAGCCTTGCACTGTCTCCAGCCTCCATGTCGGATTCTACCCCGTACATCAGGCCTGGAGAAGCAACAAACATGCGGATGCACTGCCACAGCCTAGTAAACAACTTATCTCGCAGAACAACATGCCTAGTGCCCTCCCACAACCCAGCCGAGACCGCAGCTTCTAACCTGTAGTCTCCCTCCTTCTCCACCTTCGTCCCTAGAACAGCCAGGTCATGAGAGGGACAATCAGTACCACATGTGCAGTCACTCCCATAGTTCATTATTGCTATGG
This sequence comes from Paralithodes platypus, assembly GCA_032716605.1. Classification (NCBI taxonomy): domain Eukaryota; kingdom Metazoa; phylum Arthropoda; class Malacostraca; order Decapoda; family Lithodidae; genus Paralithodes; species Paralithodes platypus. The sequence continues at coordinate 11,738,592 of CM064569.1, read as the reverse complement.
CTTCCCCGCCGATACCGTACATGCGCACCCCTGCATTCCTTACGACTACATCTGCCTACGCAGCATCACCGCTTTTAGCGACATGGCCAGATACAGTCGGTCTATGGTAGGGCTGTTGCATTCGACTAGAGCAGCATTGGGATGCTATGCGACGACCGGGCACATCCACTCCACAGCCAACCTCACCAATCTGCTCAATGTCCTCCTTCTGACCACCACCCTTGGCAGCCATGGGTCGACCCTGACCTGACAACCATGTCCAAGCCTCGTCGCCCACCTTGAACCACCGAAACAACGAGGCTAACGGTCTACCAACATTCAAGTGACCTGCCCGCGGAACATCTTGCACCGCCTGAGTTGTGAGGCTCGGGTGCTCGGCACGACCAGTGGGGTATGAACCGAGCTGGTGCTGGACCGCTGCACACTGCTGCTCAGGCAGGTGCTCTAGCGCTTCCACAGCCACCAGACTCGTGTCCCCCGCCCACTGCTCCGCCGAGACATGACAATCCCAACTCTCCTCCACCTGTGCCCTACTGCCCCCCTCTCCTTCTTCACCTTGGCCGCTGCAGACCAACGCAGGGACAGTAGGCTGCTCAGGTGGTTGCCTCACAAACTCCTCCAATAGGTTCACATGACATGTTTCCCCGTCCTCGTGTTCGATAGCCCCGTTCCCACAACTCTCCTCCAACTGGGAACTACTAAGTCGCGGAGTGCCATCACGCCCAACCATGTCACTAGGGGTGACAGGTTCTGGGGCCACTCCGGAGCTCACCTCTGAGTCAAGTACTAGGCCGCTAAGGAGAGCCGCTGGATCAAAACTCACAAAACTCACAACTTTAGCTTGCTCCTTCCGACCGTTCCTCCGCTGGTCTGAAGACTGAGGAATAGGCTGTGACACTTCCGATGCAAGAGATTTTGTAACAACGCACGCCATAGGTTGTACTTGACACTTCTCTACCCACTCCTGTTCCTCCCTACTCACGTCGGCTGGCTTCTCGGCAACGACTAAGGGTGAAACCTCAGAAGTAGGCACCGCAAAGTCGTTGCCGAGAAGGAGGTCGACGCCCCCAACAGGCAAGTTCTCCACAATTCCAACATGCAACTCTCGTGTTACACCATCTACCTCCAGTTCCATCCTGACCAACAGGTATGACCTGGTAGCATTGATACCTTGCACCACAACCACCCGTGCCACGTTTATTGGTCTACCAGTAAAGTTCTTCATCAAAGTCTGACAGGCACTCGTGTCTCGCAACAGCTCAACTCCATGCTTCTTACCAGCCCACTTCACGCAGCCACGCCCTCGATGGTCGCAAAAGACATCGCAGACAGGGTTCGAGCCTTCCGGATTCTTCTCCACTGGCTGTGTCCCAGCCTCTGACGTTATACCCCGGGCAAACTCAGACGACTTCGGGGACACCCCAATGTTGCGAGCCAAAGACACAACTGCATTAGGTAGCTTGCTTGGACAGGCTCTTGCAAAATACCCCTTCTCATGACAATGAAAACACTCTAACTCCCCCTTGGGCTTCCCTTGAGGTGGGGAAGGGCCCGGACCATTCTTAAACAGGACGCTATTAGGTTTATGGTCAGTTTTGGTGTCGTTGCTCTTGTTCTTAGTGTAATTATGTGTATCAGTGTTTCGGGGAGGGGGAGGGTTACGCTCCTTATTGCCTGCATCACTTCTCTGTGCATAACCACACCCACAAATCAAAGATAACCGAAGGTCAGCCATCTCAGCTGCCTCCTGAAGAGTTTTCGGGGGTTTTTCTTTAAGATTCAACATCAGATCGGCGCCCGTACACTTGAAAAATTGTTCTAGAAGCATCAGCTGTTTCAACTCCTCAAACGTCGATGCCTTCTTAGAACGCAGCCAGTTTCTAAATGCATCGGACAGATCCCGGTCATGCTCAAGAAAGGTGCACTCACGACCCTTCGTTACACCCCGGAACTTCAATCTGTACGTCTCTGGTTGTAACTCGTACGCCCGCAGAACAGCTTCCTTCAATACCTCATAATCGACGCAAGACTCCAAGGGCAACGCATCATATGCCTTGAGTCCTTTGCCAACCAACCTAGAGGAAACAAGGGCTGCCCACTTAACCTCGGGCCATTGGTGCTCCCGGCACTTCTTCTCAAAACGCATGAAAAATTCGGTGACACCCGACTCGTCAAATACAGGGAATAATTTAAGAAGGTGCGATAAAGACTGATCAAGACCTCGATTCCCAGAACCGAGACGCTGCCCTGTTGACTCCACCCTAGACTTCTCAAGATCTATGTCTGCACAGTACTTCGTAGCCTCAATCTGAAGCTCAGCTTCCCGCTGCTGCTGTTGTTGCTTGAGCTCAGCCTCATGTCTGGCCTTTCTCTCCTCAGACTCAACCTCTCGCTGCCGTTGCTGAATCTTAGCCATCTCAAGCTGGAAGAGCATATCTGCAGTTAAACCTTGAGGAGGAGGAGATGCAACAATTGGAGTCCCCCCCTGTGATCCACCCGGGGGCAAACCACGCTGCCAGTGACTATCGGCCTGCGGGAACGTCGGATCCGGTGTTCTAGAGAGCACGATGGCAGTAGAGTGGAGGGGGGGCTTGGCCGAAGGTGCCAAAGCACCCGCTCCATCCTGTGCACCACGCACCCCGCCCAGCACACATGCCACCAGGTCACTTCTCGTCATGCTGCTAGTGCCAACATGCCCCATGACCGTGGCCAAACACTGGAGACCATACCGATCAATCCCGCCACCCGGTTAACAGTAATAGGCATTTCCAGAAATTTCCTTGCATCCTCCTCACTAGTTATTACTCTCATGTCATCTAACAAACCCAGCCTCTGCACCTCAGAGCCTGCTTCCCGTACTGTGTCGTCACTGTACACTGATCCGTCGTCCGACATAGAGTCCACCGAAAATTCTCAACGTTTATAAAACAAAAGTACCTAAACTCTCATGTAGCACAATTCACTCAAAAATGCTTGAAGAATATTAGGTGTTATACTACTTGCCCAAAAAAATACTGTGTCCACTATATTCCTTCAAACAAAAACAAATTACCACAACACTCCTGCAATATTTCTCTAAGTTCACAAAATCCTGAGCAAGGTCGCCATTTGTTATGACCGGGACTCGTATAAAACAAGGGCTCTTAATCATTGGACTAGAAAAGCACACAGCCACAACGGTAACACTAGATCCAACCCTCGAACTTATAATGCCGGCGCACAAAAACACCTATACCCTCCAGAGTTAAATCTGCGATAGCGGGGTATCCTCTAACTCGGTATAAATGCACTACTACTACAGGCTGATGATATCTAATACAGCTTGATCACAACAACATACAATTACGTTAATAATGTATACAAGGAAAAAGATAGAGAGCTTAATTAAATCACTGGAATGATTTAATGCAAACAAGAAGAAGGTATAATTAAAGTTACTCTAAACAATAATAAACTGTCACTCCTATATTAAAGAAAGTGAATGAAAGTCCTAAAGCATCGAACAGGAATCTTTTGAAGAAAGTCTGATGCTGCTTAAGATGATCGAATCGGATTTTGAACTGTTATATAAAGCAGGAGCAAGATATGAAAAGTGTAGGGACATACAGTGTTAACTGGCACGGGAATAACGATAAATGCGTAATAGTATTATCTCCAACAACAAAAGAAGTACTTCCTCAGGCAACGCAAAAGCCTGCTCAGGTTGTGCAACTCAACAACAACCAAGGCTTACAATCAACGTGAATAAAAATGCTGCATACATAACATAGGAGTTTATAATCCTAATCGGGTGTCGGCTAGGCGAATAAAGTCTAGCTGGGATGTCGTAGGCTAGGAAACAATGGCTGAGCAAGCGGCTCGTAGCCTAGCGAGGTCCTTAAGACTGTACGGCCAAATTACGTTAAATGACGGGGTGCTCTCTTGAGAGATCCAGATCGCTAGTATCTGGTTCTCTCCTGGCGACCTTCTTCAAGTCAAAGCAAAACGAGTTAGCACAGTGTTGGGTGGCAGAGGCAAAAGCCCTCACTCGCAACACAGTGCTAAACTCACAAGGTACACAGTCAGAAAGACAACCTAGGCTTCCCACGTATCCGTTGCGATTGTACAAGTTCAACAAAACCTGGTACACATCGGAAATCACAACACCAATAGCCTCACTCCAGTCTAGCATTAAATAGCCCAGCAGACAACCAAGAAATAGGTAGGGAGACACCGCGAGTGGGTCGAACCTCTACAGACAAAATGTTAACCCCTCCAAAATGTCTAACTAAACATGAACTATCTGAGAGCTTTAGCATATAATACGATGGCCGATATATGAAATCGTGCAGAACCAAAGGGGAGTTATGATGTTAAATAGATTAGAAGAATAAGAGGTAAGAAGTTGAGAGAGAGAGAAAGTGTTCTATAGGTGGAAGTTGGGGACAGATGGCAAGGGAGGTGTGAAGGTTATGCTGGTCAGGCAAGCTCTGAGCAAGGAAGGCACAAAGGCAGCAAGGAGTGCGGGGGAACTAGGCAGCAAAGCGGCCAGCCACTCAGAGGGCCAGGCCATGGCATGAAGTCACCAAGACAATGCGTAACACTACGCGCACAACACTCTGCCTCCTGCACTTACTCACTCACACTCTCTAGCTGTATCATTCAGTCTTATACATTAAACTTATAACTGATGATATCAAATATAATGCATTGTCACAGACTAAAATAAAGACCACTTCTATACTGCCCGTGACATGACGATTCACAAGAAAGAAAGTATAACATTGTAGATAGACTGTAGCCAAATTAATTGCCCTGGCGAGTGTTAGCGAGTGGCCAAGCGAGTGGCTGAGCCCACGTGGCATTCTGCTAAGCTGCAGGCGTCACACCCCACCCAAGATATTAGACGCTGAACCATGAGCTGCATATCTGACAAGCAGAACCCCGATAAGACTCGCCATCCCTAACCACTTCGCAACAAAGAAAGGCAAAGCTCAGTTCTCATCAAAAAATTACAACCCCTCCCAACACAATAGCTTAATTCATACTGCTATGCTCCTAGAGCGAGCTTCTACTAGCCCAGCCTTCTGAGAGAAGTACAGGTTCGACTCAGAACTTCAGCTATAACATACTTAAAAATTTAACTATTAAAGAAAGAGTTTTTATAGAATTTTTTCATTTTAATATGTTTATGGCAGCTGCACTACAGGGGCAAGCCTATTTTACTCCACTCTCAACACACACTGACTGAACGGCGAGGGTTCTCCTGCAAACAAACCCTCCCGTGACAAACAATCAGCCAAAACATTATCAGTGCCCTTAGCATGCCACACATCCAACTTGTGTTCCGGCAGCACAACAACACTTGACACTGATAAACTGCCCAGTTCATCACAAGACTGGCACTTCACTTCGCTCTTTCCGGGTACGGGGCCTGCCAATATCCTTTCACTAGTTCTACCTTCGTGATAAATGAGGCAGCCCCGATGCGGTCTGTGGTATCGTCAACTCTAGGTAATGGATAGGCGTCTGTCAGGAATAATGCTTCCACACTCTTGCAATCACCATACACACGGATCTTGCCACTCAACTCAGGTAGCAAACTCACTGGCAACGACCACTCACGATATCCCTTATCCCTCAGACCCTTGGGCAATGGATAGGTGTCTGTCAGGGATAATGCTTCCAAACTCTTGCAATCACCTTACACACAGATCTTGCCACTCAACTCCGGTTGCAAACTCACTGGCAACGACCACTCACGATATCCCTTATCCCTCAGACCCTTTTTCCACATGTCGTCTAGCTCTGTTTTCACGACAGGCTGTTGAGCAGGATTTATACGGTAGGGAATTAAACTGAGCCTTGCACTGTCTCCAGCCTCCATGTCGGATTCTACCCCGTACATCAGGCCTGGAGAAGCAACAAACATGCGGATGCACTGCCACAGCCTAGTAAACAACTTATCTCGCAGAACAACATGCCTAGTGCCCTCCCACAACCCAGCCGAGACCGCAGCTTCTAACCTGTAGTCTCCCTCCTTCTCCACCTTCGTCCCTAGAACAGCCAGGTCATGAGAGGGACAATCAGTACCACATGTGCAGTCACTCCCATAGTTCATTATTGCTATGGCTTCCCCGCCGATACCGTACATGCGCACCCCCGCATTCCTTACGACTACATCTGCCTACGCAGCATCACCGCTTTTAGCGACATGGCCAGATACAGTCGGTCTATGGTAGGGCTGTTGCATTCGACTAGAGCAGCATTGGGATGCTATGCGACGACCGGGCACATCCACTCCACAGCCAACCTCACCAATCTGCTCAATGTCCTCCTTCTGACCACCACCCTTGGCAGCCATGGGTCGACCCTGACCTGACAACCATGTCCAAGCCTCGTCGCCCACCTTGAACCACCGAAACAACGAGGCTAACGGTCTACCAACATTCAAGTGACCTGCCCGCGGAACATCTTGCACCGCCTGAGTTGTGAGGCTCGGGTGCTCGGCACGACCAGTGGGGTATGAACCGAGCTGGTGCTGGACCGCTGCACACTGCTGCTCAGGCAGGTGCTCTAGCGCTTCCACAGCCACCAGACTCGTGTCCCCCGCCCACTGCTCCGCCGAGACATGACAATCCCAACTCTCCTCCACCTGTGTCCTACTGCCCCCCTCTCCTTCTTCACCTTGGCCGCTGCAGACCAACGCAGGGACAGTAGGCTGCTCAGGTGGTTGCCTCACAAACTCCTCCAATAGGTTCACATGACATGTTTCCCCGTCCTCGTGTTCGATAGCCCCGTTCCCACAACTCTCCTCCAACTGGGAACTACTAAGTCGCGGAGTGCCATCACGCCCAACCATGTCACTAGGGGTGACAGGTTCTGGGGCCACTCCGGAGCTCACCTCTGAGTCAAGTACTAGGCCGCTAAGGAGAGCCGCTGGATCAAAACTCACAAAACTCACAACTTTAGCTTGCTCCTTCCGACCGTTCCTCCGCTGGTCTGAAGACTGAGGAATAGGCTGTGACACTTCCGATGCAAGAGATTTTGTAACAACGCACGCCATAGGTTGTACTTGACACTTCTCTACCCACTCCTGTTCCTCCCTACTCACGTCGGCTGGCTTCTCGGCAACGACTAAGGGTGAAACCTCAGAAGTAGGCACCGCAAAGTCGTTGCCGAGAAGGAGGTCGACGCCCCCAACAGGCAAGTTCTCCACAATTCCAACATGCAACTCTCGTGTTACACCATCTACCTCCAGTTCCATCCTGACCAACAGGTATGACCTGGTAGCATTGATACCTTGCACCACAACCACCCGTGCCACGTTTATTGGTCTACCAGTAAAGTTCTTCATCAAAGTCTGACAGGCACTCGTGTCTCGCAACAGCTCAACTCCATGCTTCTTACCAGCCCACTTCACGCAGCCACGCCCTCGATGGTCGCAAAAGACATCGCAGACAGGGTTCGAGCCTTCCGGATTCTTCTCCACTGGCTGTGTCCCAGCCTCTGACGTTATACCCCGGGCAAACTCAGACGACTTCGGGGACACCCCAATGTTGCGAGCCAAAGACACAACTGCATTAGGTAGCTTGCTTGGACAGGCTCTTGCAAAATACCCCTTCTCATGACAATGAAAACACTCTAACTCCCCCTTGGGCTTCCCTTGAGGTGGGGAAGGGCCCGGACCATTCTTAAACGGCACGCTACTAGGTTTATGGTCAGTTTTGGTGTCGTTGCTCTTGTTCTTAGTGTAATTATGTGTATCAGTGTTTCGGGGAGGGGGAGGGTTACGCTCCTTATTGCCTGCATCACTTCTCTGTGCAGAACCACACCCACAAATCAAAGATAACCGAAGGTCAGCCATCTCAGCTGCCTCCTGAAGAGTTTTCGGGGGGTTTTTCTTTAAGATTCAACGTCAGATCGCCGCCCGTACACTTGAAAAATTGTTCTAGAAGCATCAGCTGTTTCAACTCCTCAAACGTCGATGCCTTCTTAGAACGCAGCCAGTTTCTAAATGCATCGGACAGATCCCGGTCATGCTCAAGAAAGGTGCACTCACGACCCTTCGTTACACCCCGGAACTTCAATCTGTACGTCTCTGGTTGTAACTCGTACGCCCGCAGAACAGCTTCCTTCAATACCTCATAATCGACGCAAGACTCCAAGGGCAACGCATCATATGCCTTGAGTCCTTTGCCAACCAACCTAGAGGAAACAAGGGCTGCCCACTTAACCTCGGGCCATTGGTGCTCCCGGCACTTCTTCTCAAAACGTATGAAAAATTCGGTGACACCCGACTCGTCAAATACAGGGACTAACTTAAGAAGGTGCGATAAAGACTGATCAAGACCTCGATTCCCAGAACCGAGACGCTGCCCTGTTGACTCCACCCTAGACTTCTCAAGATCTATGTCTGCACAGTACTTCGTAGCCTCAATCTGAAGCTCAGCTTCCCGCTGCTGCTGTTGTTGCTTGAGTTCAGCCTTATGTCTGGCCTTTCTCTCATCAGACTCAACTCTCGCTGCCGTTGCTGAATCTTAGCCATCTCAAGCTGGAAGAGCATATCTGCAGTTAAACCTTGAGGAGGAGGAGATGCAACAATTGGAGACCCCCCCCCTGTGATCCACCCGGGGGCAAACCACGCTGCCAGTGACTATCGGCCTGCGGGAACGTCGGATCCGGTGTTCTAGAGAGCACGATGGGAGTAGAGTGGAGGGGGGCTTGGCCGAAGGTGCCAAAGCACCCACTCCACCCTGTGCACCACGCACCCCGCCCAGCACACATGCCACCAGGTCATTTTTCGTCATGCTGCTAGTGCCAACATGCCCCATGACCGTGGCCAAACACTGGAGACCATACCGATCAATCCCTGCCACCCGGTTAGCAGTAATAGGCATTTCCAGAAATTTCCTTGCATCCTCCTCACTAGTTATTACTCTCATGTCATCTAACAAACCCAGCCTCTGCACCTCAGAGCCTGCTTCCCATACTGTGTCCTCACAGTACACTGATCCGTCGTCCGACATAGTGTCCACCGAAAATTCTCAACGTTTATAAAAAAAAATGAGTACCTAAACTCTCATGCAGCACTATTCACTCAAAAATGCTTGAAGACTCTTAAGTGTTATACTACTTGCCAAAAAAAAATCTGTGTCCACTGTATTCCTTCAAACATAAACAAATGACCACAACACTCCTGCAATATTTCTCTAAGTTCACAAAATCCTGAGCAAGGTCGCCATTTGTTACGACCGGGACTCGTATAAAACAAGGACCCTTAATCATTGGACTAGAAAGGCACACAGCCACAACGGTAACACTAGATCCAACCCTCGAACTTATAATGCCGGCGCACAAAAACATCTATACCCTCCAGAGTTAAATCTGCGATAGCGGGGTATCCTCTAACTCGGTATAAATGCACTACTACTACAGGCTGATGATCTCTGATACAGCCTGATCACAACAACATACAATTACGTTAATAATGTATACAAGGAAAAAGATAGAGAGCTTAATTAAATCACTGGAATGATTTAATGCAAACAAGAAGAAGGTATAATTAAAGTTACTCTAAACAATAATAAACTGTCACTCCTATATTAAAGAAAGTGAATGAAAGTCCTAAAGCATCGAACAGGAATCTTCTGAAGAAAGTCTGATGCTGCTTAAGATGATCGAATCGGATTTTGAACTGTTATATAAAGCAGGAACAAGATATGACAAGTATAGGGACATACAGTGTTAACTGGCACGGGAATAACGATAAATGCGCAATAGTATTATCTCCAACAACAAAAGAAGTACTTCCTCAGGCAACGCAAAAGCCTGCTCAGGTTGTGCAACTCAACAACAACCAAGGCTTACAATCAACGTGAATAAAAATGCTGCATACATAACATAAGAATTTATAATCCTAATCGGGTGTCTGCTAGGCGAATAAAGTCTAGCTGGGATGTCGTAGGCTAGGAAACAATGGCTGAGCAAGCGGCTCGTAGCCTAGCGAGGTCCTTAAGACTGTACGGCCAAATTACGTTAAATGACGGGGTGCTCTCTTGAGAGATCCAGATCGCTAGTATCTGGTTCTCTCCTGGCGACCCTCTTCAAGTCAAAGCAAAACGAGTTAGCTCAGTGTTGGGTGGCAGAGGCAAAAGCCCTCACTCGCAACACAGTGCTAAACTCACAAAGGTACACAGTCAGAAAGACAACCTAGGCTTCCCACGTATCCGTTGCGATTGTACATGTTCAACAAAACCTGGTACACATCGGAAATCACAACACCAATAGTCTCACCCCTGTCTAGCATTAAATAGCCCAGCAGACAACCAAGAAATAGGTAGGGAGACACCGCGAGTGTGTCGAACCTCTACAGACAAAATGTTAACCCCTCCAAAATGTCTAACTAAACATGAAATATCTGAGAGCTTCAGCATATAATACGATGGCCGATATATGAAATCGTGCAGAACCAAAGGGGAGTTATGATGTTAAATAGATTAGAAAATAAGAGGTAAGAAGTTGAGAGAGAGAAAAAGTGTTCTATAGGTGGAAGTCGGGGGACAGATGGCAAGGGAGGTGTGAAGGTTATGCTGGTCAGGCAAGCTCTGAGCAAGGAAGGCACAAAGGCAGCAAGGAGTGCGGGGGGACTACCTCCTGCTGCGGCAGGAGGGTGGCAAAGCGGCCAGCCACTCAGAGGGCCCGGCCATGGCATGACGTCACCGAGACAACGCGTAACACTACGCGCACAACACTCTGCCTCCTGCACTTACTCACTCACACTCTCTAGCTGTATCATTCAGTCTTATACATTAAACTTATAACTGATGATATCAAATATAATGCATTGTCACAGACTAAAATAAAGACCACTTCTATACTGCCTGTGACATGACGATTCACAAGAAAGAAAGTATAACATTGTAGATAGACTGTAGCCAAATTCATTGCCCTGGCGAGTGTTAGCGAGTGGCCAAGCGAGTGGCTGAGCCCACGTGGCGTTTTGCTAAGCTGCAGGCGTCACACCCCACCCAAGATATTAGACGCTTAACCATGAGCTGCATATCTGACAAGCAGAACCCCGATAAGACTCGCCATCCCTAACCACTTCGCAACAAAGAAAGGCATCATCAAAAAATTACAACCCCTCCCAACACAATAACTTAATTCATACTGCTATGCTCCTAGAGCGAGCTTCTACTAGCCCAGCCTTCTGAGAGAAGTACAGGTTCGACTCAGAACTTCAGCTATAACATACTTAAAAATTTAACTATTAAAGAAAGAGTTTTTATAGAATTTTCATTTTAATATGTTTATGGCGGCTGCACTACAGGGGCAAGCCTATTTTACTCCACTCTCAACACACACTGACTGAACGGCGAGGGTTCTCATGCAAACAAACCCTCCCGTGACAAACAATCAGCCAAAACATTATCAGTGCCCTTAGCATGCCACACATCCAACTTGTGTTCCGGCAGCACAACAACACCTGACACTAATAAACTGCCCAGTTCATCACAAGACTGGCACTTCTCTTCGCTCTTTCCGGCAACGGGACCTGCCAATATCCTTTCACTAGTTCTACCTTCGTGATAAATGAGGCAGCCCCGATACGGTCTGTGGTATCGTCAACTCTAGGTAATGGATAGGCGTCTGTCAGGAATAATTCTTCCACACTCTTGCAATCACCATACACACGGATCTTGCCACTCAACTCAGGTAGCAAACTCACTGACAACGACCACTCACGATATCCCTTATCCCTCAGACCCTTGGGCAATGGATAGGTGTCTGTCAGGGATAATGCTTCCACACTCTTGCAATCACCATACACACGGATCTTGCCACTCAACTCCGGTTGCAAACTCACTGGCAACGACCACTCACGATATCCCTTATCCCTCAGACCCTTTTTCCACATGTCGTCTAGCTCTGTCTTCACGACAGGCTGTTGAGCAGGATTTATACGGTAGGGAATTAAACTGAGCCTTGCACTGTCTCCAGCCTCCATGTCGGATTCTACCCCGTACATCAGGCCTGGAGAAGCAACAAACATGCGGATGCACTGCCACAGCCTAGTAAACAACTTATCTTGCAGAACAACATGCCTAGTGCCCTCCCACAACCCAGCCGAGACTGCAGCTTCTAACCTGTAGTCTCCCTCCTTCTCCACCTTCGTCCCTAGAACAGCCAGGTCATGAGAGCGACAATCAGTACCACCTGTGCAGTCACTCCCATAGTTCATTATTGCTATGGCTTCCCCGCCGATACCGTACATGCGCACCCCCGCATTCCTTACGACTACATCTGCCTGCGCAGCATCACCGCTTTTAGCGACATGGCCAGATACAGTCGGTCTATGGTAGGGCTGTTGCATTCGACTAGAGCAGCATTGGGAGGCTATGCGACGACTGGGCACATCCACTCCACAGCCAACCTCACCAATCTGCTCAATGTCCTCCTTCTGACCACCACCCTTGGCAGCCATGGGTCGATCCTGACCTGACAACCATGTCCAAGCCTCGTCGCCCACCTTGAACCACCGAAACAACGAGGCTAACGGTCTACCAACATTCAAGTGACCTGCCCGCGGAACATCTTGCACCGCCTGAGTTGTGAGGCTCGGGTGCTCGGCACGACCAATGGGGTATGAACCGAGCTGGTGCTGGAACGCTGCACACTGTTGCTCAGGCAGGTACTCTAGCGCTTCCACAGCCACCAGACTCGTGTCCCCCGCCCACTGCTCCGCCGAGACATGACAATCCCAACTCTCCTCCACCTGTGCCCTACTGCCCCCCTCTCCTTCTCCACCTTGGCCGCTGCAGACCAACGCAGGGACAGTAGGCTGGTCAGGTGGTTGCCTCACAAACTCCTCCAACAGGTTCACATGACATGTTTCCCCGTCCTCGTGTTTGATAGCCCCATTCCCACAACTCTCCTCCAACTGGAACTACTAAGTCGCGGAGTGCCATCACGCCCAACCATGTCTCTAGGGGTGACAGGTTCTGGGGCCACTCCGGAGCTCACCTCTGAGTCAAGTGCTAGGCCGCTAAGGAGAGCCGCTGGAGCAAAACTCCAAAACTCCCAACTTTAGCTTGCTCCTTCCGACCGTTCCTCCGCTGGTCTGAAGACTGAGGAATAGGCTGTGACACTTTCGATGCAAGAGATCTTGTAACAACGCACACCATAGGTTGTACTTGACACTTCTCTACCCACTCCTGTTCCTCCATACTCACGTCGGCCAGCTTCTCGGCAACGACTAAGGGTGAAACCTCAGAAGTAGGCACCGCAAAGTCGTTGCCGAGAAGGAGGTCGACGCCCCCAACAGGCAAGTTCTCCACAATTCCAACATGCAACTCTCGTGTTACACCATATACCTCCAGTTCCATCCTGACCAACAGGTATGACCTGGTAGCATTGATACCTTGCACCACAACCACCCGTGCCGCGTTTATTGGTCTACCAGTAAAGTTCTTCATCAAAGTCTGAGAGGCACTCGTGTCTCGCAACAGCTCAACTCCATGCTTCTTACCAGCCCACTTCACGCAGCCACGCCCTCGATGGTCGCAAAAGACATCGCAGACAGGGTTCGAGCCTTCCGGATTCTTCTCCACTGGCTGTGTCCCAGCCTCTGACGTTATACCCCGGGCAAACTCAGACGACTTCGGGGACACCCCAATGTTGCGAGCCAAAGACACATCTGCATTAGGTAGCTTGCTTGGACAGGCTCTTGCAAAATACCCCTTCTCATGACAATGAAAACACTCTAACTCCCCCTTGGGCTTCCCTTGAGGTGGGGAAGGGCCCGGACCATTCTTAAACAGGACGCTATTAGGTTTATGGTCAGTTTTGGTGTCGTTGCTCTTGTTCTTAGTGTAATTATGTGTATCAGTGTTTCGGGGAGGGGGAGGGTTACGCTCCTTATTGCCTGCATCACTTCTCTGTGCAGAACCGCACCCACAAATCAAAGATAACCGAAGGTCAGCCATCTCAGCTGCCTCCTGAAGAGTTTTTGGGGTTTTTTCTTTAAGATTCAACGTAAGATCGGCGCCCGTACACTTGAAAAAAATTCTAGAAGCATCAGCTGTTTCAACCCCTCAAACGTCGATGCCTTCTCAGAACCCAGCCAGTTTCTAAATGCATCGGACAGATCCCGGTCATGCTCAAGAAAGGTGCACTCACGACCCTTCGTTACACCCCGGAACTTCAATCTGTACGTCTCTGGTTGTAACTCGTACGCCCGCAGAACAGCCTCCTTCAATACCTCATAATCGATGCAAGACTCCAAGGGCAACGCATCATATGCCTTGAGTCCTTTGACAACCAACCTTAAGGAAACAAGGGCTGCCCACTTAACCTCGGGCCATTGGTGCTCCCGGCACTTCTTCTCAAAACGCATGAAAAATTCGGTGACACCCGACTCGTCAAATACAGGGACTAACTTAAGAAGGTGCGATAAAGACTGATCAAGACCTCGATTCCCAGAACCGAGACGCTGCCCTGTTGACTCCACCCTAGACTTCTCAAGATCTATGTCTGCACAGTACTTCGTAGCCTCAATCTGAAGCTCAGCTTCCCGTTGCTGCTGTTGTTGCTTGAGCTCAGCCTTATGTTTGGCCTTTCTCTCCTCAGACTCAACTCTAGCTGCCGTTGCTGAATCTTAGCCATCTCAAGCTGGAAGAGCATATCTGCAGTTAAACCTTGAGGAGGAGGAGATGCAACAATTGGAGACCCCCCCCTGTGATCCACCCGGGGGCAAACCACGCTGCCAGTGACTATCGGCCTGCGGGAACGTCGAATCCGGTGTTCTAGAGAGCACGATGGGAGTAGAGTGGAGGGGGGGCTTGGCCGAAGGTGCCAAAGCACCCGCTCCACCCTGTGCACCACGCACCCCGCCCAGCACACATGCCACCAGGTCATTTCTCGTCATGCTGCTAGTGCCAACATGCCCCATGACCGTGGCCAAACACTGGAGACCATACCGATCAATCCCCGCCACCCGGTTAGCAGTAATAGGGATTCCAGAAATTTCCTTGCATCCTCCTCACAAGTTATTACTCTCATTTCATCTAACAAACCCAGCCTCTGCACCTCAGAGCCTGCTTCCCATACTGTGTCCTCACAGTACACTGATCCGTCATCCGACATAGTGTCCACCGAAAATTCTCAACGTTTATAAAAAAAAGGAGTACCTAAACTCTCATGCAGCACTATTCACTCAAAAATGCTTGAAGACTCTTAAGTGTTATACTACTTGCCAAAAAAAAATCCGTGTCCACTATATTCCTTCAAACAAAAACAAATGACCTCAACACTCCTGCAATATTTCTCTAAGTTCACAAAATCCTGAGCAAGGTCGCCATTTGTTACGACCGGGACTCGTATAAAACAAGGGCCCTTAATCATTGGACTAGAAAGGCACACAGCCACAACGGTAACACTAGATCCAACCCTCGAACTTATAATGCCGGCGCACAAAAACATCTATACCCTCCAGAGTTAAATCTGCGATAGCGGGGTATCCTCTAACTCGGTATAAATGCACTACTACTACAGGCTGATGATCTCTGATACAGCCTGATCACAACAACATACAATTATGTTAATAATGTATACAAGGAAAAAGATAGAGAGCTTAATTAAATCACTGGAATGATTTAATGCAAACAAGAAGAAGGTATAATTAAAGTTACTCTAAACAATAATAAACTGTCACTCCTATATTAAAGAAAGTGAATGAAAGTCCTAAAGGATCGAACAGGAATCTTCTGAAGAAAGTCTGATGCTGCTTAAGATGATCGAATCGGATTTTGAACTGTTATATAAAGCAGTAACAAGATATGACAAGTGTAGGGACATACAGTGTTAACTGGAATGGGAATAACGATAAATGCTCAATAGTATTATCTCCAACAACAAAAGAAGTACTTCCTCAGGCAACGCAAAAGCCTGCTCATGTTGTGCAACTCAACAACAACAACCAAGTCTTACAATCAACGTGAATAAAAATGCTGCATACATAACATAAGGTTTATAATCCTAATCGGGTGTCTGCTAGGCGAATAAAGTCTAGCTGGGATGTCGTAGGCTAGGAAACAATGGCTGAGCAAGCGGCTCGTAGCCTAGCGAGGTCCTTAAGACTGTACGGCCAAATTACGTTAAATGACGGGGTGCTCTCTTGAGAGATCCAGATCACTAGTATCTGGTTCTCTCCTGGCGACCCTCTTCAAGTCAAAGTAAACGAGTTAGCACAGTGTTGGGTGGCAGAGGCAAAAGCCCTCACTCGCAACACAGTGCTAAACTCACAAGGTACACAGTCAGAAAGACAACCTAGGCTTCCCACGTATCCGTTGCGATTGTACAAGTTCAACAAAACCTGGTACACATCGGAAATCACAACACCAATAGCCTCACCCCAGTCTAGCAGTAATAGCCCAGCAGACAACCAAGAAATAGGTAGGGAGACACCGCGAGTGTGTCGAACCTCTACAGACAAAATGTTAACCCCTCCAAAATGTCTAACTAAACATGAAATATCTGAGAGCTTCAGCATATAATGCGATGGCCGATATATGAAATCGTGCAGAACCAAAGGGGAGTTATGATGTTAAATAGATTAGAAGAATAAGAGGTAAGAAGTTGAGAGAGAGAGAAAGTGTTCTATAGGTGGAAGTTGGGGACAGATGGCAAGGGAGGTGTGAAGGTTATGCTGGTCAGGCAAGCTCTGAGCAAGGAAGGCACAAAGGCAGCAAGGAGTGCGGGGGGACTACCTCCTGCTGCGGCAGGAGGGCGGCAAAGCGGAGCCACTCAGAGGGCCCGGCCGTGGCATGACGTCACCGAGACAACGCGTAACACTACGCGCACAACACTCTGCCTCCTGCACTTACTCACTCACACTCTCTAGCTGTATCATTCAGTCTTATACACTAAACTTATAACTGATGATATAAAATATAATGCATTGTCACAGACGAAAATAAAGACCACTTCTATAATGCCCGTGACATGACGATTCACAAGAAAGAATGTATAACATTGTAGATAGACTGTAGCCAAATTCATTGCCCTGGCGAGTGTTAGCGAGTGGCCAAGCGAGTGGCTGAGCCCACGTGGCGTTCTGCTAAGCTGCAGGCGTCACACCCCACCCAAGATATTAGACGCTCAACCATGAGCTCCATATCTGACAAGCAGAACCCCGATAAGACTCGCCATCCCTAACCACTTCACAACAAAGAAAGGCAAAGCTCAGTTCTCATCAAAAAATTACAACCCCTCCCAACACAATAGCTTAATTCATACTGCTATGCTCCTAGAGCGAGCTTGTTCTAGCCCAGCCTTCTGAGAGAAGTACAGGTTCGACTTCAGAACTTCAGCTATAACATACTTAAACCATGTAACTATTAAAGAAAGAGTTTTTATAGAATGTTTTCATTTAATATGTTTATGGCGGCTGCACTACAGGGGCAAGCCAATTTTACTCCACTCTCAACACACACTGACTGAACGGCGAGGGTTCTCTTGCAAACAAACCCTCCCATGACAAACAATCAGCCAAATCATTATCAGTGCCCTTAGCATGCCACACATCCAACTTGTGTTCCGGCATCACAACAACACCTGACACTGATAAAACTGCCCAGTTCATCACAAGACTGGCACTTCTCTTCGCTCTTTCTGGCAAAGGGACCTGCCAATATCCTTTCACTAGTTCTACCTTCGTGATAAATGAGGCAGCCCGATGCGGTCTGTGGTATCGTCAACTCTGTCTGCTAGGCGAATAAAGTATAGCTGGGATGTCGTGGGCTAGGAAACAATGGCTGAGCAAGCGGCTCGTAGCCTAGCGAGGTCCCAAGACTGTACGGCCAAATTACGTTAACTGACGGGGTGCTCTCTTGAGAGATCCAGATCGCTAGTACTGGTTCTCTCCTGGCGACCCTCTTCAAGTCAAAGCAAAACGAGTTAGCAGTGTTGGGTGGCAGAGTCAAAAGCCCTCACTCGCAACACAGTGCTAAACTCACAAGGTACACAAGTCAGAAAAAAAACCTAGGCTTCCCACGTATCCATTGCGATTGTACAAGTTCAACAAAACCTGGTACACATCGGACACACAGGTACCTCGCTACCGCCAGACGCTGCAGACGCTCTGTCAACGTTCTCAAGATATCGATCATAATTTGAGTATTAACTACTCATCCTCTTCTTTCTTGTGCATGAAAGGTGGTTAAGAGCACGTTTAACCATCCTGTAGCTTAGTAAGTAAACACTGGGCACGATATTTCGCTGTGTATGACTGATAAACTTTGTGTTTATCACAAGACTCCTGCTCGGACAGGGGCGCCACTAGTGCCATCTGTTGTTTTGTTTTGTTTTGTTTGTAAACAAACGCTTCTTCTTATTTTGTTATATATTCGTTGCCCCTTATTTTACCCTTTACCTACTGTTGTATGTTTCTATTTATCTGCCTTGTATGTAAGTAAAGCTTTGCATAGTAATTTGCTAATAAACAATATTGTGTACTAACTAACCTGCGACAGGAACGAATGCGACGCCATTTTGAAAAGAAACTTTTTTGGGGGGATATACATATTAAATTCCAGCCAATTTTGTAGTAAATTTAAGTGCATTCATTTATCTTTTTCCCCTAGATATATTCTTGACTTTTTCTCCTCAGAGTGATTTACTTTAAGCTAAGGTGTGAACGACCGTGAACGTGAAACCGTGAACGACCGCAGCAGTGCAAGTACTGGTACTGAGCTGGATACACAGGCATAGTTTGCCTTTTTCCAGAGGATCTACTGTAAGAAACTGTAAGAATTTGTACAAACTAACCTAGCCTAACCCAACCTGCCAAGCTTTTAACCTAATCCAAACCTAGCCTAGCCTATAGCCAGCCAATCTGTTGTTCTTATTAACTCTAGTAGATATTGTATTTAGTATCCTACTGTAGCTATATATATCTGTAATTTTAGTTGTTGCTTGCACGATCTTGTAGTAACCTTTAACTGATACATTTTTGTTTTTAACTAAAAAGAGTAGGTTACTGCTTTACTAGGCTACAGTGACACCAGGGCCATCTGTTGATACAGTATATTAACCCCTTGTGTGCAGTCACACTTTATTTTTATATAATCTCTATTTGGTGAATTGTATATTTAGTTACATATTCTGTTATATATATATATATATATATATTTGTTTAAGGTTAGGTTATCACACCTGGTAGCCTATTTCTGCGTATTTCAATTTTATTATTTTCGGTTAGGCTATTCAACGCTGGTAGCCTATTGGTGCGTATTTCAATTTTTGTTAAACTTTTGGTTAGGCTATCGCCCCTGGAAGCCTAATTCTGCGTATCTCAATTTTTTTGTTTTCGGTTAGGCTATCACCCCTGATAACCTATTGTTGTGTATTTCAACATATTTGTTTTCGTTTGAAGTGATTGAAGTGCTTCTAAAGTGAGTGAAGTGTTTTAAAGTGAGTTAAGTGTTTTAAAGTGAGTTAAGTGTTTTAAAGTGAGTGAAGTGATCTGAAGAAACTGACTGTTACCATGCCTCGCACTTGTACGAACTGCGCCGGTAGGTTTGGTGAGTCCATGTTTGTTACTGTCGATCTTCAAGTATGCCGTCTCTGCCAGCACGAGGAGAATTTGACAGTGAAATTAGATGAAGCCTACAACAAGATCAACGTCCTCACTCCAAGAGTTTGTAACACTCAACGTTGGAGTACCACAAACTTCAATTGTCACCGCAACTCCAGCAGCCACCAACGCCCCAACGTCAACTGCCAACAATTCAACGCCTGCAGTAGCCATTTCATCTGATGGTTCCGATACTCAAGAAACCAATAAACTCTCTTCCCCCTCAAGACAACTTCCGTGTCGTGAGGAACAACGTTTGCCCCAAGACCAGGAAACCCATACCGATTACCGAGTGTCAAAACCGCTTCCAGATACTCGCAGACTCAGATGACGAAGCGGAAATAGCAGAAGTCCGTCTCGTGGGAGACTCGATGATACGTGGTCAGCTCACAGAGTTTTGCGCCAGAGCACCTAAGACCAGGAAGCGTTTTTTGTATCCCTGGTGGTGGTGTGGACGGACATAGTTACTGCAGTTGACGAAGTATCTAATCTGGCCCCTGCTAATACAATGTACGTCATCCACGTTGGATCCAACGATGCACAGCGAACCCGGTCGGAAGATTTGCTTTTAAAGTACCAGCAGCTGATCAAGTCGTTTAAGGAGAAGTCATCAAGAATCATCGTCTCAGGAATCGTCCCCGGATTGGTGTAGAGGAGCCGATTTAACAACATAGCCACCAGCACAAATCGTTGTCTAGCAAACCTCTGCAGGAACGAAAACGTGGGATTCGTCGACACCTGGGACAATTTCTACTACGATGACTATTTGTTTTCGGACGATGGAGTTCATCTGAAACCAGGTGGGAGCAGCACGTTTTGGGCGTCTTCTCAACGATGCGGTGAAGGATTTTCGGAGAAGAAATCGACTCAGCACAGGACAACCAGGAAGGAGGACTGAAGACAGCGAGGGCGGCAACCTGCGAAGGAATTAAATGCAAATCTGTCAAGAACCGCGAATTTGGATAAAGCTCCACCAACACGACCCAAATTCAAAACCGCCAAGGATAACGACCGAGGACCGATGTCAGCCATGAATGTAAATGTAGATCCGACCAGAACCAAAAATTTGATTAAAGAACGTTCTGTGAGTTCTAAAACTGCAACTTTAAAGGTTTTCTATGCAAACGCTCGTAGCATACGCAATACATTTTCAGACTTAGAGGAACTAGTGTTTACTGAAAATTATGATGTGATTGGTATAACAGAATCTTGGCTCAATACAGTAGATAGAGACTTTTTAGCAGAGTATTCACTTCCCGGTTATGTAATGTTTGAGAAAAGCCAAATAAATAAAAATGGAGGTGGCGTTTTATTTTATATCAAAGAAAGTCTTAACCCGACCCTCTTGTCAAAACCTCAAATTGTGAACGTCGACACATCTTTTGTGCTAATAAAGAATAATAAAGGTACAAAAATAATAGTTGCATTAATATACAGACCTCCAGCTCAATCAGTGCAAACTGACCGAGAAATTTATGAACAAATTGCAGATGTAAGTAACTCACAAGATACCGTATTTATTGGCGACTTTAATTTACCTGTGACCAAGTGGGGCGATACTCTTACTTCACACTCCGGACATGACTTGTATACGAACTTGCAAGAGAGTTCACTTTATCAATTTGCTCGAACACCGACCCGTGGTAATAACGTTCTTGACATTATACTTGCAACAAAAGAAGAATTAATAGAGAATTTGAATGTTGGTGATGAATTCAGTAACAGCGACCATCGTACGATAACTTTCACTTTAAACTTTACTAGTAACGAACCAAATAGTAGCATCGAAAAGTCCCTAATTTCAAGAAAGCAAACTTTCATAAACTTAGAGCTATGTTTACAGAAACTGACTGGAGCTTTTTAATTAACAATAACGACATAAATACATCTTGGAAATTATTCGAAACCACTTACCTAAAATCAGTGCAAGACTGCATACCATCGAAAATACGGCGTCCAGGCCATAATAATAAGCCCAAATGGTGGAATAAAGATATTTCAAACTGCCTGCTTGCTAAAAAAATTGCTAATGATAGATTAAAATCCTCACAAAATGACGAAGAACGGGTGAAATTTGTAGAGCTACGACGCAAAGCCAAAAAGTTAATTAAGCAAAGTAAAAAGACCCTAGAGTTACATATTGCGAATCAAAGTAAAACAAACCCGAAAGAATTCTATAGTTATATCAGAAAGAAAAAAGTAGTTACTTCAACTGTTGGACCGTTAGTCGATGAAAATGGAGAATACACCAAAGACGAAGTACAAATGAGTAATGCCCTCAATACCTTCTTTGCATCAGTTTTTACAACAGAAGACTTCAGTGATAGTTACAGAGAGAGAAGTATTGAATTGTTTAGATAAACTCAAGGTAAATAAAATGCTTGGACCTGATACAATCTCGCCTAGAGTTCTAAAGGAAGCTAAGGATGAGCTCTCCAAACCACTGACATTACTATTCAATAAATCCTTGCAGTCTGGAACTATGCCTGATCAGTGGAAGATAGCCAACGTAACACCGATATTAAAAAAAAGGCAGCAAATCCCTACCCCGTAACTATCGTCCAATTAGCTTAATCTCAGTTGTATGTAAAATACTAGAAACGGTCATAAGAGACAGACTCGATAATCACTTAGAGGAAAATAACATACTTAAAGATACTCAACACGGCTTTCGTAAAAAACGTTCCTGTTTAACAAACCTCTTAGACTTCTTCCACGATATCCTCAACCTCTACGATGAGAGTAAAGCTGTAGATAATATATACCTTGATTTTCAAAAGGCGTTTGACAAAGTTCCCCACAAACGTTTACTGCTAAAACTAAAAGCGCATGGAATACAAGACGGTGTGTTGAAATGGATAGAAAATTGGCTCAGCGACAGAAAGCAAAGAGTAGTCATAAACGGTAAGGCATCTAAATGGACCAATGTAAGTAGCGGGGTACCCCCGGGATCGGTACTAGGACCAATTATCTTTCTAATTTACATCAACGACATAGATGAGGGTCTCACCTGTACAATCTCAAAATTTGCTGACGATACAAAAATTGCAAATAGCGTACTCTCAAAAGATCAAGTTGACGATATGCAACACAATCTAGATAAATTGTCACATTGGGCCCAAATTTGGCAAATGAGTTTCAATGCGGATAAATGTAAAGTACTACATATCGGATACCTAAATGAGAAAGCAAACTATTCGATGAATGGCACTCAGCTTAAGAATGTAAACAGAGAAACTGATCTGGGAGTAACAATATCGAGTAACCTAAAACCGAGTCAACAATGTTCAGAAGTTGTTAAGAAGGCAAACAAAATAATTGGCTTTATAGGCAGGTCATTTGAGCATAAATCCAAAGACGTTATCCTAACCCTTTTACAATTCCTTAGTCCGCCCTCTTCTGGAATACTGCGTTCAATGCTGGTGCCCTTATTACCAAAAAGACATAAACAAGCTAGAACGAGTTCAACGTAGAGTTACCAAAATGATACCTAGCCTAAAGAACAAACCATACGAAGAGCGTCTTAGAGAATAAAATCTCTTTCCTTTAACCCAGCGCAGATTAAGAGGTGACTTAATTCAAGTGTTCAAAATCATCAAAGGCATCGACAATATGAACTGTAGTAAGTACTTCACTATCGACCAATCTAATTACACGCGGGGAAACGGTTGCAAAATTATTGGTAAATCTTTTAACTCACACGAATCTAAGAATTTCTTCTTCAATCGAGTTGTCAACTTGTGGAATGGGCTTCCCCGAGACATTATAGACTGCAGCACCGTTGATTCATTTAAACTCCGCCTAGACAAATATCTCGCATCAAACCCGCGACTGACTGCGTTTGTAAATGAATAACTTTATTTTATCCTCCCCTCAGTTACTAACCCATAATTATGTCCCCTACTAACTTCCTAGTCCTGCCACGGACATTAGTTCCAGGGCAGTAGTTCCCTTTCCAATGTTCCCTTACCCACTCTAAACCACTGTTTGGACACTTGATCCTCAGTGTTTTGGAGGACAAGCAGCCTAGAATGGTGACTAGACCTGTTGTTGCATGATTTCCTTTGTACTCCCTTGTACTCCTTTGAAATCACAACACCAATAGCCTCACCCCAGTCTAGCATTAAATAGCCCAGCAGACAACCAAGAAATAGGTAGGGAGACACTGCGAGTGTGTCGAACCTCTACAGACAAAATGTTAACCTCTCCAAAATGTCTAACTAAACATGAAATATCTGAGAGCTTCAGCATATAATACGATGGCCGATATATGAAATCGTGCAGAACCAAAGGGGAGTTATGATGTTAAATAGATTAGAAGAATAAGAGGTAAGAAGTTGAGAGAGAGAAAAAGTGTTCTATAGGTGGAAGTTGGGGACAGATGGCAAGGGAGATGTGAAGGGTATGCTGGTCAAGCAAGCTCTGACCAAGGAAGGCACAAAGGCAGCAAGGAGTGCGGGGGACTACCTCCTGCTGCGGCAGGAGGGCGGCAAAGCGGCCAGCCACTCAGAGGGCCCGGCTTTGGCATGACGTCACCGAGACAACGCGTAACACTACGCGCACAACACTCTGCCTCCTGCACTTACTCACTCACACTCTCTAGCTGTATCATTCAGTCTTATACATAAAACTTATTACTTATGATATAAAATATAATGCATTGTCACAGACGAAAATAAAGACCACTTCTATACTGCCCGTGACATGACGATTCACAAGAAAGAAAGTATAACATTGTAGATAGATTGTAGCCAAATTCATTGCCCTGGTGACTGTTAGCGAGTGGCCAAGCGAGTGGCTGAGCCCACGTGGCGTTCTGCTAAGCTGCAGGCGTCACACCCCACCCAAGATATTAGACGCCCAACCATGAGCTCCATATCTGACAAGCAGAACCCCGATAAGACTCGCCATCCCTAACCACTTCGCAACAAAGAAAGGCAAAGCTCAGTTCTCATCAAAAAATTACAACCCCTCCCAACACAATAGCTTAATTCATACTGCTATGCTCCTAGAGCGAGCTTCTACTAGCCCAGCCTTCTGAGAGAAGTACAGGTTCGACTCAGAACTTCAGCTATAACATACTTAAAAATTTAACTATTAAAGAAAGAGTTTTTATGGATTTGTTTTCATTTTAATATGTTTATGGCGGCTGCACTACAGGGGCAAGTCAATTTTACTCCACTCTCAACACACACTGACTGAACGGCGAGGGTTCTCTTGCAAACAAACCCTCCCGTGACAAACAATCAGCCAAAACATTATCAGTGCCCTTAGCATGCCACACATCCAACTTGTGTTCCGGCAGCACAACAGCACCTGACACTGATAAACTGCCCAGTTCATCACAAGACTGGCACTTCTCTTCGCTCTTTCCGGCAACGGGACCTGCCAATATCCTTTCACTAGTTCTACCTTCGTGATAAATGAGGCAGCCCCGATGCGGTCTGTGGTATCGTCAACTCTAGGTAATGCATAGGCGTCTGTCAGGAATAATGCCTCCACATTCTTGCAATCACCATACACACGGATCTTGCCACTCAACTCAGGTTGCAAACTCACTGGCAACGACCACTCACGATATCCCTTATCCCTCAGACCCTTGGGCAATGGATAGGTGTCTGTCAGGGATAATGCTTCCACACTCTTGCAATCACCTTACACGCGGATCTTGCCACTCAACTCCGGTTGCAAACTCACTGGCATCTACCACTCACGATATCCCTTATCCCTCTGACCCTTTTTCCACATGTCGTCTAGCTCTGTTTTCACGACAGGCTGTTAAGCAGGATTTATACGGTAGGGAATTATACTGAGCCTTGCACTGTCTCCAGCCTCCATGTCGAATTCTACCCCATACATCAGGCCTGGAGAAGCGACAAACATGCGGATGCACTGCCACAGTCTAGTAAACAACTTATCTCGCAGAACAACATGCCTAGTGCCCTCCCACAACCCAGCCGAGACTGCAGCTTCTAACCAGTAGTCTCCCTCCTTCTCCACCTTCGTCCCAAAACTGCCAGGTCATGAGAGGGACAATCAGTACCACCTGTGCAGTCACTCCCATAGTTCATTATTGCTAAGGGTTCTCCACCGATACCGTACATGCGCACCCCCGCATTCCTTACGACTACATCTGCCTGCGCAGCATCACCGCTTTTAGTGACATGGCCAGATACAGTCGGTCTATGGTAGGGCTGTTGCATTCGACTAGAGCAGCATTGGGAGGCTATGCGACGACGGGCACATCCACTCCACAGCCAACCTCACCAATCTGCTCAATGTCCTCCTTCTGACCACCACCCTTGGCAGCCATGGGTCGACCCTGACCTGACAACCATGTCCAAGCTTTGTCGCCCACCTTCAACCACCGAAACAACGAGGCTAACGGTCTACCAACATTCAAGTGACCTGCCCGCGGAACATCTTGCACCGCCTGAGTTGTGAGGCTCGGGTGCTCGGCACGACCAGTGGGGTATGAACCGAGCTGGTGCTGGAGCGCTGCACACTGCTGCTCAGGCAGGTGCTCTAGCGCATCCACAGCCACCAGACTCGTGTCCCCCGCCCACTGCTCCGCCGAGACATGACAATCCCAACTCTCCTCCACCTGTGCCCTACTGCCCCCCTCTCCTTCTCCACCTTGGCCGCTGCAGACCAACGCAGGGACAGTAGGCTGCTCAGGTGGTTGCCTCACAAACTCCTCCAACAGGTTCACATGACATGTTTCCCCGTCTTCGTGTTCGATAGCCCCGTTCCCACAACTCTCCTCCAACTGGGAACTACTAAGTCGCGGAGTGCCATCACGCCCAACCATGTCACTAGGGGTGACAGGTTTTGGGGCCACTCCGGAGCTCACCTCTGAGTCAAGTACTAGGCCGCTAAGGAGAGCCGCTGGAGCAAAACTCACAAAACTCCCAACTATCGCTTGCTCCTTCCGACCATTCCTCCGCTGGTCTGAAGACTGAGGAATAGGCTGTGACACTTTCGATGCAAGAGATCTTGTAACAACGCATGCCATAGGTTGTACTTGACACTTCTCTACCCACTCCTGTTCCTCCCTACTCACGTCGGCTGGCATCTCGGCAACGACTAAGGGTGAAACCTCAGAAGTAGGCACCGCAAAGTCGTTGCCGAAAAGGAGGTCGACGCCCCCAACAGGCAAGTTCTCCACAATTCCAACATCCAACTCTCGTGTTACACCATCTACCTCCAGTTCCATCCTGACCAACATGTATGACCTGGTAGCATTGATACCTTGCACCACAACCACCCGTGCCACGTTTATTGGTCTACCAGTAAAGTTCTTTATCAAAGTCTGAGAGGCACCCGTGTCTCGCAACAGCTCAACTCCATGCTTCTTAGCAGCCCACTTCACGCAGCCACGCCCTCGATGGTCGCAAAATACATCGCGGACAGGGTTCGAGCCTTCCGGATTCTTCTCCACTGGCTGTGTCCCAGCCTCTGACGTTATACCCCGGGCAAACTCAGACGACTTCGGGGACACCCCAATGTTGCGAGCCAAAGACACAACTGCATTAGGTAGCTTTCTTGGACAGGCTCTTGCAAAATGCCACTTCTCATGACAATGAAAACACTCTAACTCCCCCTTGGGCTTCCCCTGAGGTGGGGAAGGGCCCGGACCCTTCTTAAACAGGACGGTAGTAGGTGTATGGTCAGATTTGGTGTCGTTGCTCTTGTTCTTAGTGTAATTATGTGTATCAGTGTTTCGGGGAGGGGGAGGGTTACGCTCCTTATTGCCTGCATCACTTCTCTGTGCAGAACCGCACCCACAAATCAAAGATAACCGAAGGTCAGCCATCTCAGTTGCCTCCTGAAGAGTTTTCGGGGGTTTTTTCTTTAAGATTCAACATCAGATCGGCGCCCGTACACTTGAAATATTGTTCTAGAAGCAACCAGCTGTTTCAACTCCTCAAACGTCGATGCCTTCTCAGAACGCAGCCAGTTTCTAAATGTATCAGAGAGATCCCGGTCATGCTCAAGAAAGGTGCACTCACGACCCTTCGTTACACCCCGGAACTTCAATCTGTACGTCTCTGGTTGTAACTCGTACGCCCGCAGAACAGCTTCCTTCAATACCTCATAATCGACGCAAGACTCCAAGGGCAACGCATCATATGCCTTGAGTCCTTTGCCAACCAACCTAGAGGAAACAAGGGCTGCCCACTTAACCTCGGGCCATTGGTGCTCCCGGCACTTCTTCTAAAAACGCATGAAAAATTCGGTGACACCCGAATCGTCAAATACAGGGACTAACTTAAGAAGGTGCGATAAAGACTGATCAAAACCTTGATTCCCAGAACCGAGACGCTGCCCTGTTGACTCCACCCTAGACTTCTCAAGATCTATGTCTGCACAGTACTTCGTAGCCTCAATCTGAAGCTCAGCTTCCCGCTGCTGCTGTTGTTGCTTAAGCTCAGCCTCATGTCTGGCCTTTCTCTCCTCAGACTCAACCTCTCGCTGCCGTTGCTGAATCTTAGCCAACTCAAGCTGGAAGAGCATATCTGCAGTTAAACCTTGAGGAGGAGGAGATGCAACAATTGGAGACCCCCCCCTGTGATCCACCCGGGGGCAAACCACACTGCCAGTGACTATCGGCCTGCGGGAACGTCGGATCCGGAGTTCTAGAGAGCACGATGGGAGTAGAGTGGAGGGGGGGCTTGGCCGAAGGTGCCAAAGCACCCGATCCACCCTGTGCACCACGCACCCCGCGCAGCACACATGCCACCAGGTCACTTCTCATCATGCTGCTAGTGCCAACATGCCCCATGACCGTGGCCAAACACTGGAGACCATACCGATCAATCCCCGCCACCCGGTTAACAGTAATAGGCATTTCCAGAAATGTCCTTGCATCCTCCTCACTAGTTATTACTCTCATGTCATCTAACAAACCCAGCCTCTGCACCTCAGAGCCTGCTTCCCGTACTGTGTCCTCACTGTACACTGATCCGTCGTCCGACATAGTGTCCACCGAAAATTCTCAACGTTTATAAAAACAAAAGGAGTACCTAAACTCTCATGCAGCACTATTCACTCAAAAATGCTTGAAGACTCTTAAGTGTTATACTACTTGCCAAAACAAAATCTGTGTCCACTATATTCCTTCAAACAAAAACAAATGACCACAACACTCCTGCAATATTTCTCTAAGTTCACAAAATCCTGAGCAAGGTCGCCATTTGTTACGACCGGGACTCGTATAAAACAAGGGCTCTTAATCATTGGACTAGAAAGGCACGCAGCCACAACGGTAACACTAGATCCAACCCTCGAACTTATAATGCCGGCTCACAAAAAACACCTATACCCTCCAGAGTTAAATCTGCGATAGCGGGTTATCCTCTAACTCGGTATAAATGCACTACTACTACAGGCTGATGATCTCTGATATAGCCTGATCACAACAACATACAATTACGTTAATAATGTATACAAGGAATTAGATAGAGAGCTTAATTAAATCCCTGGAATGATTTAATGCAAACAAGAAGAAGGTATAATAAATTAAAGTTACTCTAAACAATAATAAACTGTCACATCCCCACTCTGTACCCCCTACTTTGGCAGGCTTATTCCAAACCTTCAATCCTGATTTTTGGCGAGACGGTAATCCCATCAGCGGCCGGGTTACAGCAGGGAGATCCAGGTGGTCCTGCTCTTTTCTCAATAGGGGTGGATGCAACAGCTAACAAAGTAAGGTCAGAACTGAATGTATGGTACCTGGACGATGCAACCTTGGGGGGGTCAGTAGAGTACGTTCTAACCGACCTAAATAACATCGTAACTGACCTCGGCCGGGCTGGGCTAGTGATAAATGACACCAAATGTGAACTTGTCCTCCTCAACCACACACGTGAACAAGGAGAAGAGACTAAGGCCCTGTTCCGAGGCATATTGCCAGATGTAAAGATCCTTCAGGAGCACCAGCAAACCCTATTAGGTTCCCCACTAACTATGGCAGCAATCCCACCAGCACTTCAAGTTAAAAAGGAGGAGCTTCAACGTTCGTGAGTCGCCTGATACACATCGATGCCCACTCAGCTCTGGCCCTGCTCAAGAACTGTTTCTCCATCCCAAAACTCCAATACCTCCTGCGCACATCGATGACTTACACGAACAATGGTGGCCTCCAAGAATTAGACAGCATAATCCGAGAAGCAGTGACCAGCATCACCAACGTGGAATTTAAAGAACGGAACTGGACACAAGCCACCCTTCCTGTCCGCCTCGGGGGCTTGGGCATACGGAGAGCCTCGGATATTGCCTCCCCAGCCTTTATCTCTTCCCTCATCGCGACCAACGACCTTGTAGTGTCCATCCTTTCTTCTCAACCCGGAATGACACTTAATGGGGACGTAACAGCAGCGATTAACACCTGGAAGGGAAGTACAGGAGTAGAGGAGGAGCCTCAGGGTACCTCCAGGAGCAAGCAGAAAGCGTGGGATACCATCTCGGCGAAGAAAACTCAAGAAAATCTCCTAACCAATGCAGACCAGGTTGCAAAAGCACGCCTCCAGGCAGCCGCCCGTTCGGAGAGTGGCTTGTGGTTACACGCCATCCCCATCCCACCTCTTGGAACTCACTTGGAAGCTGAAGCGCTCCGGGTTGCCATCTCACTCAGAGTGGGTGCGGCAGTTTGTCACCCACACACTTGCAAGTGTGGTGGGGGATGGATGCTCAAGGTCACCATGCCTTGTCATGTAATTACAACGCAGGCCGCCTGCCAAGACACTCTGCACTAAATTATGTCATAAAACGGGCCCTGCAGAGTGCTAACCGTGCATCAATCCTCGAACCACATGGACTTCACAGAGAAGACGGCAAACGGCCAGATGGGATGACCACTTTCCCTTACAAGAATGGCCGGTGCCTCGTGTGGGATGCCACATGTGTTGATACTTTCTCCACAACCAACATCGCCAGAAACGCCGACGAAGCAGGTGAAGCCGCCCGGATAGCAGAAAATAAAAAGCGAGAAAAATATCAAGCCATCGCCAGAAATCATCAGTTCGAGCCCCTGGCATTCGAAACTTCAGGAGTCTTCGGCCCTACCACCCTTAACCCTTATTTAGCGGGTGGTAAGGTATTTTACACTGTACCGCTCAGCGGGCATAATCCCGAAATATTCGCTCAATTTCACTCGCCCTAGCGCCGTTACTATGGCTCCAATGCGAACGAAACTATCATTTTTGGAAAGAGCAACTCTTCGTCTCCCCATATAAGTCTATGAATGGATGTTATGAATGAGTGTGGAGGGTGGAAAGAGGTGAGGAAGAGGAGGTACTTTTTGGTCTATTTCCCGGGCGCGTTCGGTTGCGTTCGCTTTGGCCTGACTTCGGCCTCTCGCACGTCTACTATTCCTTCGGTAATCGGTCTTATTTTTATCTTATTTCTCCTTATTTCTGTATTCTCTCTCTCTCTCTCTTCCTTTCTCTCTCTCACTCCTGTCTGTCTGTCTGTCTCTCTCTCTCTCTCTCTCTGGCTCGCTCGCTTTCCCTCTCGCGCGCTCTGTCTCTCTCTCTCTTCCTCATCCGTATATGTAATTCTCATTATTATTTTCTCTAATCTCTCTCACTCCTCCTGTCTGTCTGTCTGTCTCTCTGGCTCGCTCGCTTTCCCTCTCTTGTGCTCCCTTTCTCTCTTCCTCATCCGTATAATTATGTATTTCTCATTATTATTTTCTCTAACTAATCCCTCTATTTCATTTATTTGCATGTAATATTTCTGTATTATTATATCTTTTTCACTCTGTCTTCAGTTCAGTTTCTGTATTCTCTCTATACGGTGGGAATGGTATTTCGTATGAGGGATGTGCAGCACAAATATTCAATCTTTCGTTGTTTGGTTGTTTGTATTACCGTAAGAAATTTACTGAACGCCTGCAAATAATACGCTATAAAATGCTTGCAATCAAACTCTCAAGCAATTTCAAGGTCACATGCAATTATAAATGTAGGCTATAGGTAGACCCAGAGAGGAAGAGATAAGAGAGAGAGAGAGTGTCGTGATAATATAACAATGTTACATATGTATCATATATATATGAAAAAATAATATATACGGTAGGCCTACATCTGTTCCCCACAATCATATAATGCCAAGCACAAATATTCAATCTTTCATTGTTTGTATTACCGTAAAAAATGTACTGAACGCCTGCAAATAATACGCTATAAAATGCTTGCAATCTCTCTAATCTCTCTCACTCCTGTATCTCTCTCTCTCTCTCTCTCTCTCTCTCACTCCTGTATCTCTCTCTCTCTCTCTCTCTCTGGCTCGCTCGCTTCCCCTCTTCCTCATCCGTATTATGTATTTCTCATTATTATTTTCTCTAACTAATCCCTCTATTTCATTTATTTGCTTGTAATATTTCTGTATGATTATATCTTTTTCACTCTTTCTTCAGTTCAGTTTCTGCATTCTCTCTCTCTCTCTCTGTTTCGCTTGCTTTGCAGGAATGTTGTTTTTGTTTTATATATAATATATAATAATTTACTTATCATTACTTACTATATCGTATAAACAATAGTAGGTAGCCAACTTACCATAATACCGATACACCAAACCGATCCGCATGCGGTTATGTTTATCACCTGTTTACTAAAGTGCCACCATTATCGATTTTCTTGGAGCCGACTCGAGCGGGAGGGTTACCAATTGAAGTTAAATCCGCTAGCATATATTGTTAGATGTAAGACATGATAAATACCACTAGAAATATGAATTGGCAAAATCCATATAATATAACTTCGAAATTGTTCTGAAATTTCAAAACAAAACCGCTAGTGTAAGTCATTGCTGCTAGATCGAAGTAAAGGTCTCTAGATCTAGCGGAAGTCGCTATACGTATTGGCAGTACTGCACACTCATTCATTTCATTCATTCATTTTCTATTGAGCTCGTCCTGGAATCTTTACGACTCTGAATCTTACGATTGCCGACGGTGATACGTTGTTGACATTGTTGTTGATGTTCCAGTGGAGGGATGAACAAAATATTGTCCTTGTCCAATAATAGCTATTTCATAGTCCCACAGGACTTATTTTGATATATTTATCAAATTTATTGAACGCCTGAAAATAATACGCTATAAAATGCTTGCAATCAAACTTTCAAGCAATTACAAGGTCACATGCAATTATAAAAAGGTATATTGTAGACCACAATCTTCGCCAAGCTTCGTTGTTGCTTGTATTATCGTGAGAAATGTACCATACACCCTGGTTATCGTGAGAAATTTACCGAACGCCTGCAAATAATACGCTATAAAATGCTTGCAATCAAACTCTCAAGCAATTTCAATGTCAAATGCAGTATAGGTAGACCCAGAGAGGAAGAGAATGACAGAGAGAGAGGGGAAGTCAAAAACATCTGCTAGGTGTGATTTCCCCTGAGAGGGAAGAGATTAGTTAGGGGCGTGCCCTGGCCTACATCAGACAAAGAGAGTACAAAGGAGTACAAACAAAGAGAGTGAGACAGAGAGAGAGAGAGAGAGTCGTGATAATATAAAAATGTTACACATGTATCATATATATGAAAACATAATATATACGGTAGGCCTACATCTGTTCCCCACAATCATATAATGCCAAGCACAAATATTCAATCTTTCGTTGTTTGTATGTATTACCGTAAGAAATTTACCGAACGGCCTACAAATAATACGCTATAAAATGCAAAGGAAATTTCTTGTAGAGTGCAATTTTGAGGACGTAATGTGCTCTGAGAGAGAGCGGAGCGGTGATTAGGAGCATAAATTACCTCAAGACCGCTCGCCACACAGGGAATTATATAAGGAAATTACCGTATTTTAGGGTTTTTTCACTCGTGTTTTACGATCGTTGAAAGACAACCAGTGATCGTAAAAGGATGGTTCGGGTGTCATTGGAAAGCTCAATTTACGCACTTTCAGGATACATACTTGTATTACGCTCTGGGTCTTGTTTATGCATGAAAAGAGCACGGAAGAACCCCATTTAGGGTAAAAAAAAAAACCCGCTGGGCGGCACAGTGAAATATACTCCACCAGCCGCTCGTAAGGTGATAAAATGCTTGCAATCACATTTTCAAGCAATTATAAAATATAAATTGTACTTACCAACACCCACACCAGTATGTTCTTCGTCAGGAACATCTCCAATTTGCTCAAGGGTCTGTCCAATATCAACCACAACATCCACCCACGCAAATTATGCTTGGGGTGAAAGCCTATGATCGGGTTATTTTCGTCTTCCGAGTCATCCACACTACCAAAACTCTCACCCAGACCTTCGACGGTTTCATCCAACAGCTTATTAGAAAGTTCTGAAGAGTTCAGCATGATATCTAGTTCCTGGGTGGTAAGCCGGGCGTGGTTAGTAGGGTGGCGCGACGCACTAGGGATGGCGGCCACCGAATCGAACACGGGCAAATCTTGACCTTCCATTATGGCTGCTTGAGGGTCACTTAGTCACGGTCACGCAGTGGGGATGTGTGGGTGGGCCCTTGTAGTACACCGCCTGACCACCAAGTTTCGCTTTCCACCTAAATTAGGGCGGGAATACGCCCACAGACTTAAGTCCGACCCCGCCATTTAGTCCAATTTTTTCGTATCGGACTTAAGTCCGACCCCGCTAAATAAGGGTTAAGATGGTGAATGAAATAGGCCGTAAAATCAGAGAAGTTTCAGGAGGACCCCTGGAAACCCTCTGGCTCAAGCAAAGACTAGGGATGGCTATCCTCCGGGGCAATGCCACCAGCGTCATGAGCTCAGTTCGACAGGACTGGGTCATGCCACTGTGTGAGGCCCGGGCAGGAGTGGTGTATCCGTAGTCTTTCCACAGTAGGGTAAAAAAAAACATAAACTTTATTTGTATGTAACATGTGTGATGCACATAAATAAAAGGGGATGTGTCGGATGGATGAAAGCCACAGTTGCTGGCGCGTTTGGGGCTAGCAACACGTATTATGAAAAATATGTATCCTCGTTCATTCACTGTCCCCCCCCCTTCACTCACTCAACCCCACAATTTGCCGGAGGATAACAGGTTTTTCACAATACGTAGACGGAGGTCTTTAACCCTTAATTAGCGGCGAGCAACATAAGTCGAGTTAAAAAAAGCTGGACTATGTGGCGGCGCTCGACATAGGTCGAGTGGCAATTTCAGCACGTAATGTGGCTGAGAGAGAGAGACAAGTGGTGGCAGGAGACTAGCGAGCGTATGACTGCTCCAGACCACCGCGGCGAACCTACTGACACAAATCTCAGCTCCCTCCTCCCTCTCTCACTCGCTACATACTCAATTATGTACCGAAAGTACCGAATTACCTGCTTTTTGCACTCGCGTTGCACGGTTATTGCAAGAAAACTATCCATCATACAAAGATCGTTATGGTGTCATTCGAAAGCTCTGTTTATGCCCTTTCAGGGATAGGTACTTGTTTTACGTTCTGGGTCTTATTTAGGCATGAAAATGATCACGTAAACAGCCCTATTTTGGCTAAAAACACCCCGCTGTGCGGTACATATAATAAACCGCATAGGCCGCTCGTAAGGTGTTAAAAAAAAAAAAAAAAAAAAAAAAAAAATGTCACTCCTATATTAAAGAAAGTGAATGAAAGTCCTAAAGCATCGAACAGGAATCTTCTGAAGAAAGTCTGATGCTGCTTAAGATAATCGAATAGGATTTTGAACTGTTATATAAAGCAGGAACAAGATATGACAAGTGTAGGGACATACAGTGTTAACTGGCACGGGAATAACGATAAATGCGCAATAGTATTATCTCCAACAACAAAAGAAGTACTTCCTCAGGCAATGCAAAAGCCTGCTTAGCTTGTGCAACTCAACAACAACCAAGGCTTACAATCAACGTGAATAAAAATGCTGCATTCATAACATAAGAGTTTATAATCCTAATCGGGTGTCTGCTAGGCGAATAAAGTCTAGCTGGGATCTTGTAGACTAGGAAACAATGGCTGAGCAAGCGGCTCGTAGCCTAGCGAGGTCCTTAAGACTGTACGGCCCAATTATGTTAAATGACGGGGTGCTCTCTTGAGAGATCCAGATCGCTAGTATCTGGTTCTCTCCTGGCGACCCTCTTCAAGTCAAAGCAAAACGAGTTAGCACAGTGTTGGGTGGCAGAGGCAAAAGCCCTCACTCGCAACACAGTGCTAAACTCACAAGGTACACAGTCAGAAAGACAACCTAGGCTTCCCACATATCTGTTGCGATTGTACAAGTTCAACAAAACCTGGTACACATCGGAAATCACAACACCAATAGCCTCACCCCAGTCTAGCATTAAATAGCCCAGCAGACAACCAAGAAATAGGCAGGGAGACACTGCGAGTGTGTCGAACCTCTACAGACAAAATGTTAACCCCTCCAAAATGTCTAACTAAACATGAAATATCTGAGAGCTTCAGCATATAATACGATGGCCGATATATGAAATCGTGCAGAACCAAAGGGGAGTTATGATGTTAAATAGATTAGAAGAATAAGAGGTAAGAAGTTGAGAGAGAGAGAAAGTGTTCTATAGGTGGAAGTTGGGGACAGATGGCAAGGGAGGTGTGAAGGTTATGCTGGTCAGGCAAACTCTGAGCAAGGAAGGCACAAAGGCAGCAAGGAGTGCGGGGGGACTACCTCCTGCTGTGGCAGGAGGGCGGCAAAGCGGCCAGTCACTCAGAGGGCCCGGCCGTGGCTGACGTCACCGAGACAACGCGTAACACTACGCGCTCAACACTCTGCCTCCTGCACTTACTCACTCACACTCTCTAGCTGTATCATTCAGTCTTATACATTAAACTTATAACTGATGATATAAAATATAATGGATTGTCACAGACGAAAATAAAGACCACTTCTATACTGCCCGTGACATGACGATTCACAAGAAAGAAAGTATAACATTGTAGATAGACTGTAGCCAAATTCATTGTCCTGGCGAGTGTTAGCGAGTGGCCAAGCGAGTGGTTGAACCCACGTG
Source organism: Paralithodes platypus (assembly GCA_032716605.1). Classification (NCBI taxonomy): domain Eukaryota; kingdom Metazoa; phylum Arthropoda; class Malacostraca; order Decapoda; family Lithodidae; genus Paralithodes; species Paralithodes platypus. Next base: position 11,701,989 of record CM064569.1, on the reverse strand, counting down.
GCGTTCTGCTAAGCTGCAGGTGTCACAATATATTCTGGTAAGGAAACATGATCCCACCCGAACAGGGAAACTCAAAGAGAAATATGAGGGCCCTTTTAAGATTGTTGAAATAAATGGGCCATATCAGGTGTTGCTTGTGCATCACGGGGGTATCGTCTCGGCCACACACATACGTCATACAAAAAGGTACGAAGGTATTCTACCCACTGACCTAAGAGACTAGAGTGAGGGGGAAGAATGTGAGGAAGAAACTGAATTTGGGGCAGGGCTCCCACATAACGACGTAAATAACCATCACTGGCGTGGTACTCAGGTCGGCAGCCAAAATAGTGAGGAAATACCATTCTGGTGGTCTTTCGGAAGTAAACCTAATGGGAGTCTTTTGGGGACTGAATAAGGCTACAGGTGGTGACTCAGAATATTTCACACCAAGTTGTCGCAATAAGTCTACAGTCCCGGACGGTCACATTTCAGTTACCCCAAGCGTGTTTTCGGATACTGTGAGTTATGAAGGGAAAAGCTTTGATGGGGAAGAGAACGAAGAGACCGTGTTTCCTGGGGATAAAATTTCACTAGATTCGTCGTTACCTAGGTTGAGTGAAAGGAAAGAAAAACTGGCGGGTTGTATGAATCAACCAAAGACTTTAATCCCTCCACCAATGGGCCTTGCAGAAACCGTTACCCGAAGTGATAGGGTTAGTCGTCCACCAATCCGGTACCCGGACGAGAGTATAAATGCGACCCCTGAGGCGCGAGCTGGTCAGTTCAAAGGCACCATGCCTCACCTCACTATCGACTCCGTCGTCTAATCGCTGTCGTCGACGGAAAAGGTCACCGAGTACAGACCACCCTGGCTTTGAAGCTCCTTTTGGATAAACCCGGCCAAATCTTGTTGGCCAAAACGGCCCTGGGAAACCAAACATCTGAAATCCAGCTGCACAAATGTCTGTGTGAGCATGGAGGAAGGGTGGAGTGGCAGGATCAGGGCTATGATTTTCGGGGGGTTGTGTTACGGCGATCAGGAGCTTGCCTTAACTTCACAGAGGATGATAAAGTAGGAAAGTGTCCGACCAATCAGGGCGCTCCTTCGTGTCGAACTTTTTGGGCCACAAACGTCCAAATTCCCGGCATGACCACCTGTGACCCTCCTACATCTACCTTATTTGCTCCTTGTACCGGATCTCCTACTTGCCTTTTGTCAGACAACTTAGTGCCAGCATCTTACTCCCGTAAGCCACTAAATGACAAAGGCAATCAACTTCCTGGCACTTACTTTGGAGAAGGAGAGCGAGAGAGGACTGAGTCTAAACTGCAAGTCACGCTTGCTAAAGCACAATTGGCAGCGCGAAGTGGGGCAGCCAATCAGCGCGCCGGCCCCCCCTATAAAGGGAAGGGGACGAGAGCTGCTCGGGGTCAGACGGGCACCACGCCTTGAGGAAGCAACACCGCTCCTCCCAGCCTCCCCATCTCCTGCGGGCACACCAGGAACCAAGGCGATCACCACAGTAGCCTTCCAGCCCACACAACAGTTCCAGTAGCAGAGCACTCTAGTCCTGCATCACTCTCACCAACCCGGAGGATACACCATCAGTATCCCTGGGCCTGTCGCCATATTGCATACCTGCACACCCGCAGCCAGCAACTTCATCCAGGACGACAGGAGATGGCTAAGAGTGACAATCTCCCAGACCACTACTGGCCAGCTTTGAGGTGGTAGTGCAGCCAGAACGCCCACCACGAGCAACAGACTTTTAATCAGGACCCATATTGGGCCCACAGAGGAACCAAGAAAAAGAGAGAGGGGAATTTGACTAATTCGGGGGATCTTCAATAAAAATATGTGTTCTTATAGAACAAACGAAAAGAGAAATTGACTTGACTAAGAAATAGAATAAACGGATGGTGTGTTATGTGTAACTAGTGTTTATTGATAGAAAGGGCTCCAAGCCATTAGCTACCAAGTATTTAGGATCTTATAGGAAGTTCTTTAATTAACGTAAGAGGGACAGAGATTAAATAACAACTATTGGGTTCAGGGGAAAATAGTGAATAGTTGTTTTACAGATGAGCTTCAGCTAGGGTTAAAAGAATTATATTGTAAGGTCACACGTCCGGATTAGATTGTAAGAACACACGTCCGAAATTATATTGCAAGGACACACGTCCGAATTATATTGAAGGGACACTAGTCCGAATATGTTTAACGTAACTTATCATCGATAAAGGAACTTTATGATTAGTCTTGCTACCTCCTAGCTCGGTTGAGTAACCGTTAAGATTGGGCCTTTTGAAATAGAAAGTAATGTAAGGGCGTATCCGGCTCTTGAAGCTACCAGAAATATTGTCCGGGGAGCAATGTTGTATTCCGGTGTAATATTGTATTAACAAAGAGTTTATGTTCATGTGTAACGGACTACGCGTTCGGTGTTGTAAGGGAAATGTGAGTTAAAGATTATATCCTTTATAGAGAGTTAAACGGCCCACAGGCCAGTGTTGTATTCAGAGGGGCTATTGTATGAGCCGAGAGTGGTGGTCGTAACACCCGGGAAAAGGTTAGCCATTTGGGGGTTTCGGAAGCGGATATAGAAATATATATTATTTATCCCCCTGCATTTAGGATTAAGAAATTAGTAGTAGTTTGAGTCAGAGCAGCCAGAGCAGCCCAGGTCTCTTAGAAGACATCGAAGGGCACGGCGATCATTATAAATTCAGTCTGGTAACCTACGATGTATCTAAGTCGAAGCGAGGCATTACCTGAATAGCGGGCATCCGAATAGTATGTGCGGGAGCTCTTGGGTTCCAACGTACCATCTATCACGGGACAACGTCTTATTCAATTCGCGTACTGAACTCATTTCGACCAGAACAGGAAGTAGGCTATTGGACTAGTAGTTAGATTTAGAGTTCGTTCTATTAAATAAACTATACAAACTCTAGCAACTGTCGAATTATTCCCCCACCTCAGTAGTGTGCTTCAACTTAGAAATTTAAGTACAACAGTTACATGTTACTATCTTCATATTAAACGTAAAATAGGCGCATATGAATAAGTAATAACGATATTTATCGTAAGATGACATAGGGTGTCCATTACACACAGCTCGCCTTTAAGGGGTTAAATCACAAAAACCAGATTACTAGGATTCACTAATGAGGGACAATAGTACTAAAAATCCAGATGGCACTGGGGGTCTTATTCAAATGACTATCGTGTGTGATACACCATTGAGGTGTTTGAGGGTTTTCGTGATTTAAGAGGTTTAATACAGTTTGCACACTTATCTGACACATAGTTGTGTAGTATATTTTTACTAGATTCATAATATGATGGTTATATACTCGTTAATGCAGTGAATATATAATAATTAACATAATTCGATACATAAATATCAGCTTATTGAACAAGAAATTTAGTTTCATCTAATGTGGTGTGATAGGCTGGGCGAAATTTTAATACTCATTGAAGTATGCCAAGGTCTTCTTTTGTTCGCACCATTGGGCTAGTTAGGATTCGTTCAGAAGCGTAAATTTGCGAGTTTCCATTTCAAACGATATTATATTCTTGATTTACAGTGTGATGGGGTGGATAGCCTCTGAAGTACTATCCTAACTAACTAACATTGAGGAAAGCGGAATTGGGCTGGTTCTATATACTATTAAAGTTGTAGGGGTGTCGAGTGTTGAGTAGCCTATAGCAAGGCTACATTTCATACAAACGTTCTGTTGGTTGTACTATACATGTATGGTAGCCTATGTGGTGGTGACTGAATAGCATAATTAAGTGATTGTTTGTGAGGGGGGATTGGGACATTGATGCAAATTTGATGAGTGCATGATTGTGATAATAATGTATGTGGTATTTCATTAATATTTAAATGATGTGACACGTAGGCCACTACTCATACAGTAGGCTATATGGGACTAGGCCTAGTTATATTTGAGGAACTCATAGTATCATGCATGCATGGCTGTTAACCCCTCTTTGGCGGGGCCCGACTTAAGGTGGTCTAGAGAACCAAGGACTATGTGGCGGGGCCCGCCTTAAGTCGGTAGCAATTTTGAGCACATAATTAGCTCTGAGAGACGAGCGGTGGGAGGAGCATAGGTTGGCTCTGACCATTCGGCACGGCTCCCGTGCCACAACTGCCCTCCCCTCCACATACATCCACACCCACTACCTCGCTACACAGGGAATTATGTAAGGAAATTACCGTATTATAGCGATTTTTCCTTCGTGTTGCACGATCGTTGCAAGAGAACGCGTGGTCGTAGAAGGATGGTTCTGGTGTCATTGGAAAGCTCAATTATCACCCTTTCACAGATACATACTTGTATTACGCTCTGGCTCTTGATTATGCATGAAAAAGAGCACCCGCTTGGCAGGTAGTAGAAGTTACCGACCTAGCCGCTCCTTGAGTGTTAATTAAATAAATAGGTTATATTGTATCTATATTTCAACACCAAAAGAGATGTAGTTTATATAACTTTATAAGACCCTTTCTACTGATTCGAACACATTGTAATATGCAGTAGGATTTTCCCATATAATGTACCTATACTGTACTCTTTATCTACCGTAACTAAATTCTTCCGAAAGGAAGATGAAAGGCTTACACAGAGAATATGCGAGTCAGATACAAGGGGAGGTAGAGGGGTAGGAAGACTTCCATTTGAGATGGAGAAAATGTGTATTACAAGCGTTTGAAGATAGAGGAATGACTATAGATCAGGCAAGAGAAGAGGTAATTAATATATATGAATGGAAAATGCTAATGAATAGATGAGTGAAAACGTGGTCGTTAGGGAGAGAGGGTCAGGCTCCAGTTGAACTAGATAATAGTCCGTCAGGCGCCTGGCCCGGGGAGCCGGTATATATATAGGGTACGCCTGGATACGAGGTGGGCGAGCTTGTGGTGGTAGCTTCGCTGCATGTTTGCCTGCTGATCAGAGAGAAACAACCAACAATAAATATCCAAACCACAGGTATGGATCGAGTTCTAACACTTTTTAGCGATAACAGAACAAAGAGCCACTGACATAGAAAATACTATCCCAAATAATACTCAAACTAATACAAATATCAGACAGACACCACCACAACGAGCCCTTGAATCATCAAATAACAACATAAATAATCCCCAGACCAACACAAATAGAAGACAAACACCACAACAACGAACCCTTGAGACGTGTAATAATCACACAAATAATACAAATAGAATACTGACACCACAACAAAACCCTCGAAATAACAAACACAGACAGTAATAATGTAGACCCACAGATCAACACAAACCGGCAAAGGGACTTGAGTTCTCGAAAAGAGTCTTCAGTCCTGACGCTATTCTTGACTAACAGTGTGCTGGCTTAATTATCCAGAAGGTTTGATGGCCTCTGAAGTCCTATTTTAACTAAATAATTAACTAAGAAGTCAGTCTCGTTCCAACCAGCAATAAAGGTACACCTTAATCTGTGAATTTACACTTAGGCTCTAGCTAATCAACTCGAGAAGCACGATCGTATAGTACCATTTACAATTGCGCCAGGCAAAGATATGGCCATTTAGGCGACTATTCCAAATCGCGACGAAAACTACATTAGTAGTTTTCTTTTGTTTTCCTCACCTACCGCAGTGAGTCTAGGATTTGCAATAAAGTAGGAGGAGTCACCCTTGTTATCCTGCCTTGACTACCATAATTTAAAAACACTTTTAACCGTTTTATCACAAACTAACTATATTTTGGCTGGCATCAGACGATTATATTCAGCTTTTTAAGGATCTGTGGAAGTCCATTAGTTATTTGAGATGGTGTATAGCTTACCATTTTATTGGCTGGCAGTCTTTCCTAAGATGAGTACAACATGATAATGATAGCCAGAATAAATAGAAGAGTGACGCCATTCGTACCGAAGGAGTGAAGCAATTAAATCGGGTCAAAACGGAGAAAGTGGATTAGCAATTAGATTAGACGAAAGTAGATTTTGTACACTTATGGTATCAACATCATCAGACTCGAACAGGGGCCAGAAACTCACTACTTACCAGAAACCCAGTTATATACCGCTATATATGATAGTGTGGTAATCACGACATTGACATACGGGAGTGAAGGAAGGACGTTGTTGGAGAAACACAAACCAAGAGTGAGAGGGGTGGAAATTAGTTACTTGAGAAGTGCCTGCAGAATTACATGGAGGGATAGACAGATGAATGAGGAAGTACAAGAATGGTGTGGCGTGGATGTAGATGTGCTGGAAAGTGTGAAAAGGAACACCTTGAGATGGTACGGCCATGTGGAACATATAGGAAACGAGAGAATAACTAAGAGTATACGAGAGTGAGGTGGAAGGACAGAGAGGGAGAGGGAGAGGTGGAAGGATGGAGTGAAGAAGCATATGATTGAAAGCGGTGCTGGATGGGAGGAGGGACGTCAACTGACTGGGAACAGGTGTATGGGGGCAATTTGTTCGTGGCCACCCCTTCGGGGATCACGGCGTCCGGCAATATATATATATATATAATATATATATATATATATATATAAATATATATATACAGTATATACAGTATACATACACCGGTATTTAACCTAAGACGTGCGCATGGGGGGTATGAGACACCACACGCCTGTGTGCACGTATTTGAGCTGTTCCCATCACTAACATCGTTATTTTACCATAAATAGCACTAATACTTATCCATATGTGCCTATTTTAGGTTAATTATAAAGGTATTAACCTGTTACAGAAATAAAACAAGTGGAAACATCGTTAGGATGGTCAAAATCGGCGATACAGGCTGGGAGTTACATAATTTATGGCTGAGGCAACCTCCTTCCCCTCCTCCCCTCCCCTTGTCTGGAGAGACACTGTTACGCAATAGTCTCTCTCTCGCTCTTTCCCACGCTTGGTAACAGTGATGACAACGCCCTGCTACCAACTCGCTAATATTAGCACGAAAATAGACCACAGAAAAAGGGAATAACAGGGAAAATAGGTGATAACTGAAGAAGGGGAGGAAAGTGGGGAAGGAGGGGATGTGGAGGAGTGATATTTGGCATGGCCCAGGGGCAAAACAAATAAAATAAAAACAAATAAAAAATAAAATAAAAAGTTTTTTTGAGGTGTTTTAAATGGATTTTTTTAGGCCCAGGATCTTAAGAGTCTTCCCGCAGTCGCCCGGGGAAACTCTTAAGAGTCTTCCCGCACTTTCCGGGTTAACTGGGTTTCTGGTAAGTAGTGAGTTTCTGGCCCCGGTTCGAGTTTTATGATGTTGATATTATAAGTGTACAAAAATCTAACTTTCTTTCAGACAGCTGAATCTGCAGTCAAATGTATTTTACTTTAAAATTGTTTAAGCATCGTTTCGCTTAATATAAGACACAATATTGTAATTAGTTTACAATATAATATGTCCTACTACTATCTATGTCTACAGAGAGAGAGAGAGAGAGTAGTCGAACATTTTTATCCTATAGTGTAGTCTGTTGTTATCCAGCCGACGGTAAATTGAATCCTTAAACAACAGATGTCTCGATACTTAAAGGAACCCTATACAACTACTGTGTCTCTGCATCATATATGTACTAAGTTTTCATAATATATATAAAGTAGGTGTGCAGTTTTCGCATTACCATAAAAACAACAAAAATCAAATGCATACGCAACTCTGCGACCTAGAATTCTGCAAGTAGTATTGCATCTCTTAGGTACAATCGGTTTATATACAGTATTTATTTGGAAGGCTCTTCGGCAGTACTTCTTTGATTTCCCATGGAATGATTTCTGCTTCCATGGCCGAGGACCCTCGGAGAGTGCTGAACGCATTACCGAGGTAATCCTATCGGGCATGGAAGCATACATTCCATTCTCTTTCTCTCAGACTAATGCTAAAAAATCTTGGTTTACTCACGCCTGTTCTACTGCTGTCCGCAATAAGGAGGAAGCATTCAAACGGTACCGACGCCTTAAAACTCAAGACTCTCATTCTTCATATGTTTCTGCCCGGAATCAAGCCAAATCTGTTCTTCGACTTGCCAAACACTCTTTCATCAATAATAAATGCACTGAACTATCCAACTCTAGCTCTTCCCAAGCTTTCTGGCATCTAGCCAAAAACCTCTCCAACAATTTATCTTCCTCGTCTTTCCCTCCCCTTTCCCACTCTGATGGCACAACCATCACTTCTTCCTCTGACAAAGCTAAACTCTTCGCTCAAACTTTTGCTAGAAACTCCACCTTGGATGATTCCGGTGCTATTCCTCCCTCTCCGCCCTCCTCTCTCTTACTTATTCCTAATATCCTAATCTCTTCTAAAGATGTACTTTCTACCCTCTCTGGGCTTAACACTAATAAGGCGTACGGTCCGGACGGTGTTCCTCCTGTTGTTCTCAAAAACTGTGCTTCCGTGTTGACTCCCTGCCTAGGCAAACTCTTTCGTCTCTGTCTATCCTCTAACGTCTTCCCTTCATGCTGGAAGTTTGCTCTCATTCAACCTGTCCCAAAGAAGGGTGACCGCTCTCAACCCTCCAACTATCGTCCAATTGCTCTTATCTCTTGTCTTTCTAAAGTTTTTGAAACTATTCTTGCTTCCAAATTTCTTAAGCATTTCTCTTCTCATAATCTGCTCTCAGATCGCCAGTATGGCTTCCTTAAGGGTCGCTCTACTGGTGATCTTCTTTCATATCTTACTAACTCTTGGTCATCCTCCTTTCGGGACTTCGGTGAGACTTTTTCTATTGCACTAGACATATCGAAAGCCTTCGATAGAGTCTGGCATAAATCTTTAATTTCTAAACTACCCTCCTTCAGTTTCTATCCCTCCATCTGTGCCTTTGTCTCTAATTTCCTTTCCGGCCGTTCCATAGCCGCGGTTGTGGACGGCCATTGTTCACTTCCTCACCCTATAAACTCCGGTGTTCCTCAGGGCTCTGTCCTATCTCCTATTCTCTTTCTAATTTTTATAAATGATCTCCTTAACTGTACCTTAATTCCCATCCATTCTTACGCAAACGACTCAACCTTACACTACTCCATTAGTTTTTCAGAACGCCCCAGCCAGCAATCCCTCAACGACAAACGTAATGAAGCCATAGAACTCTTAAATTCTGATCTAAATACTATTTCCAATTGGGGCAGAGAAAACCTTGTTAACTTTAATGCTTCCAAAACCCAATTTCTCCATCTATCTACCCGTCAGGATCTCCCAGCGGACTATCCCTTATTCTTCAACAATACAAAAATCAACCCTTCATCTTCTCTCAATATTCTTGGTGTCTTTTTTTCTTCTGCTCTCATTTGGAAGGACCATATTACCAGTCTTGCTAAGGCAGCCTCCCAGAAGCTAGGTGTGCTCAACCGCCTTAGGGGGTTCTTTTCCCCTGCACAGCTTCTTGCTCTGTACAGGGGCATAGTGCGCCCTTGTATTGAGTATTGTTCACATGTGTGGGAGGTTCCTCTCACACCGCTCTCCTAGACAAAGTTGAAAGGAAGGCCTTTCGTATCATTAACTCCCGTCCACTCACCAACTCTCTGCAATCTCTCTCTCTCTCCGCCGCAATGTTGCATCTCTTTCGCTATTCTATCGCTATAATAATCAGTGTTCCTCAGAGCTATCCCAGTGCATACCACCTCCTTTACGTAGGGCACGTGGTACCGTCTTGCAACTCAATCCCACCCCTACTCTGTGCAACTCTCCAACCCAAGAGTGAAACGTTACTCTCAAACTTTCTTCTACTCAACAGCTGAGCTCTGGAACTCTCTCCCAGAATCAGTCTTTCCCTCTTCCTATGACTTAAATTGCTTCAAACTCCGTGTGTCCAGGCATTTTGGCTCGAACGTCCCTTGATTTTGGCCCTGTCACTCTTTCAACTATGGGGGAGGCACTCGCTATAGGCAGTTATGCCTTTTGCCTCCCTCAATCACATAGAAAAAAAAGAAAAAAAAAAAATGTATACTGTATATATATTAAATGTTTTTATACTCACAGCCGGACTTGAACCACCGACAGTCAGAACAAGTGCCCATACTTTAATCCACTATACCACATCGTGATAGAGGATACTTGCGTGTAGTGGAGTAAAGCATAGACACTAGTCCTGACTGTTGGTGGTTCATGTCCGCCTGAGTGTATATATATATATATATATATATATATATATATATATATATATATATTATATATATATATTATATATATATATATATATATATATATATATATATATATATATATATATATATAGATATATATGTATATACTGTATATATATATATATATACTATATACAGTATATACTGTATATATATATAATTACATTTAGGAATATTTATCTATAATAAGGTCAGCGTAGCACTATTTTGTAGCATTTTGAATAATATGGTGTAATTCAAAATTAAAATATATGGAACTGATTTGGCACTAACTGTATTGATAGATAAGGTATCAAGGGCTTTGGATACAGGAAACTTTGTACTTGGAGTATTTCTGGATTTTTGTAAAGCCTTTGATACAGTAAATCATTCTATATTACTTAAAAAACTACAAACGTATGTTCCCTTACCCACTCTAAACCACTGTTTGGACACTTGATCCTCAGTGTTTTGGAGGACAAGCAACCTAGAAGGGTCACTAGATATGTTGTTGCTTGATTTCCTTTGTACTCCTTTGTACTCCTTTGTATTAGAGGAGTTGCTAATAACTGGTTACAAAGCTATTTAGTAAATAGATCACAATATGTATACTATAACGGTGTTTGTTCCTCCAAAAGTTCAGTGAAATGTGGGGTACCACAAGGATCAGTACTTGGTCCTCTATTATACCTGATATATGTCAATTATATTGTGAATGCTTCCCCGGACCTCTTACCTATTTTATTTGCAGATGACACAAACATATTTTTGAGTGGCAATAACATAAATACTGTAATAAACACCATGAATATTGAAATAAAGAAACTAATAGAATGGGTGATGGTGAACAAATTAGTATTAAATGTTGATAAAACTCATTACATAATGTATTCACTACAAAAGGGAAAAAAGTAACAACATATGATAATGTATGCATAAACGATATTCCTCTTAAAAAAGTAGACACCACAAAATTCTTAGGTGTAGTAATTGATTCCAGGTTATCCTGGAATGAACATCTAAGGCACATGCAAAATGTCAAGAGGGATAGGCATATTATGCAAGGCCAGGAAATTATTGAATATTTCAACACATGTTACATTATACAACTGTTTTGTGTATCCATATATTACTTATGGTATAGAGGTCTGGGGTGCAGCTACTGACTGTCATATTGAACCAATTATTACACTACAAAAAAGAGCTGTTAGAATTATCAAATCGGCTCATTATAGACAGCATTCTCAACCCTTATTTAAATCTTTGCAATTATTAAGATTTCCTGACGTCTATGTATTCTGTATAGCTAAATCAATGTTTAAATATATTAAGGGTATTACTCCTTCGGTGATGGATGGCATGTTTATTGTCAATAGGGATATACATGCACATCATACTAGTAACTAGACAAAGGCACACAATACATGTCCCAGTGAGCAGAACAACGCTGATGACAAAAACATTTAGACATAAGGGAGTTGTAGTATGGAATAGAATATCAAAATTATTAGATACTCAGTGTAGTTATTCAACATTTAAGCGAACACTAAAATTGTACTTATTAGATAAATAAAGGCATTGCTTCGAATACTGAATTATGTATGAATCTGGTGTGTGCTATAATTGGTACTTTTATTTATTTTTTATTTTTTTAATCTCACTTTTTTGTTCACTAATGTACGTGTTACTCCTTATGCTGACCATATAAATATGTAGTAAGGAATAAGAGGACTTATATGCCACATGGCATCAAATCCTCATTGATGAAATTAGCTATTTATTTGTTATTGTAAAGCCATACCTTTGTAATTGTACTCTAATTGTATCAATACACCATTTTGAATTTGAATTGAAATTGAATATATAAGAAAGAAATAGTGACCATAATCTGTGACCTTCACCATTCACCTTGACCTTTGAATAACAAAAACACACAATTTGGACAAGCGTTGCATTGACCAACCGAATTTGCCAGCAAAATTTGGTGACGTTACGTAACCCGTTTAGTACAGTTCTGTCGGTTTCATTTCATACTGGATATTAAGATGATTTTATTTAGTTTATGAAGGGCCTCCATAAAATTAGCAGGCTTTCAACTATCTTACTTAACCCTTTTTACTACCACAAATCCTTCGTAAGGTCCACAAAATCGTCTTATTATAGCTAGAATACAATACAAAAGACATCACCGGTACACAAAGTTTTAAACAGTCTAGGAAGAGTTTAAAGACAATTATTAACACTCTTCTTTTGTTCTTTAAGCTTAACCATTATAATATATATATATATATATATATATATATATATATATATATATATATACTGTATAATATGATTGAAATATATGTTTTCTAAATAAAATGCAACTAAAAGTCGCCAGCTTATCAAAAATTGAGTATTTTTTTATTATGAAGGTTAACTTTTGACCTTGGCCTATGACCTTGACCTTTATGTAGGATTATATTTTTGTTTGCTTTGATGTAACCCTAGAAAATCAAATAAATGTGTCAAATTTCATTAAAGAACATCAGTTAGTTTCAGTGGTATTAAAAGAATAGTTGACCTTGACCTTTGACCTTCATCTTGACCTTCATGATATCTGAAAATTTAACATTTGAATTTTCCCTTAAAGCACAACTGTCTCAACGAATTTTGTGAAATTTACATGAATAGTAAAGAAATTAGCATATTGACCTTATATTTGACGTTGACCTGTGACCTTGACCTATCAAATTATATTTATTCTTGTATGCCCTTGGTCTAAGCATTCCGAATATGCATGAAATGCCTAATAAGAACCTTACATTAAATATGAAATACTAGTAAAAATCATATTTAGACCTTTGACCTTGACCTTCGACCTTATAATTTCTTATTGAGTATTTAGTTAGCTTAACAGCAATGTTCATATTAACTAGCATTATGACTATGGTGTAATTCGTATAAATACTTATTTATTACAAATAGTGATCATATACTGTGACCTTGACCTTTGACCTTTGACTTAAAATATAATACATAAATTTGGATGGTCGTCGCATTGACGAACTGAATTTCCCTGTATAATTTGGTGACAATACATTAAACAGTCTAGGAGGAGTTTAGGGAAATTGACAAACACTCTTGTTTTGACCTTGACCTCTGACCTTAACTATTACAATATTTATGTGAAATTTGATATACCGGTATATAATATTTAAGTAATAAGCCATAACACAGCCAGTTTTCCAAAATTTGAGTAATCTTTTTTAATAAATAATAAAAGTTTGACCTTTGACCTTGATCTGTGACCTTGATCTTTATCTTGATTTACATTTTTGCTTGCATTGACATTGCCCATGAAAATAAAAAAAGCATGCGCAATTTCATTAAAACCCATTAGTTAGTTTCATACATGTCAATAGAATATTTGACCTTGACCTTTGACCTTTATATGTCTCGACATTTATTATTTTCCTTTTCACTTAGAGTGCAACTGTCTCACCAAATTTTGTGAAGTTTGCATGAAAAGTAAAGAAAATAGCATATTGACCTTTTGTTTGACCTTGACCTGTGACTTTTCACATGGAATTGTATAATTTCTTGCATGACCTTGGCCTAGGAATTCCGAATATACATGGTAAGCCTAGTGAGAATCTAAGAGTTAGTATAAGAAATACTAGTAGAAAACCAATTTTGACCTTTGACCTTGATCTTTCACCTTACCCTTTTGAATATTTATCTAAAATTTGTGCAAAACTATTTCAAGGTTACCAGTTACTTGTATAGTGAAAATGAAGACATTTGAGTAAAAAGTAAAGTAAATAGTAAAAGTTGACCTTTGACCTTGACCTGTGACCTCGACCTTTATGTAAGTGTATTTTTTGTTTTGTATTGACATTGCCCCGGAAAATCAAATAAGCATGCCTAATTTTATTAAAACACATCAGTTAGTTCCATATATATTAATAGACTAGTTGAACTTGACCTTTGACCCTTATCTTGACCTTTATGATGTGTGTCCAAATGTATTATTTTCCTTTTCACTTAAAGTGCAACTATCTTACCAAATTTTGTGAAGTTTGCATGAAAAGTAAAGAAAAAAGCATATTGACCTTTTATTTGACCTTGATCTGTGATCTTGACCTTTCTCATGGAATTGTATAGTTGCTTGTATGACCTTGGCCTAGGTATTCCGAATACACATGGTAAGCCTAGTGGGAATCTAACAGTTAGTATAAGAAATACTAGTGAAATACTTATTTTGACCTTTGACCTTAACCTTTGACCTCACCCTTTAGAATATTTACCTGAAATTTGGTCAATACGATATATAGGTTACCAGTAACTTGTATAGTGAAAATGAAGACATTTGAGTAAGAACTAA